>OZ012735.1:187439223-188639223 GCA_963859935.3 Lathyrus sativus | reverse complement strand
ATACATAAGCCGGTATGTCAAGCCGAGAGATAATGATTCGGGGAGCTTCGTTCCAGAAGTTGACTTTGTACATGGAAGACAAAGTGGCCAGGGCGTCAGCCATTTGATTCTCTGCCTGTGGTACGTGATGCAATTCAACTTTGTCGAAGAACGGCAGCAATCTCCTTGCATAGTTCATGTAATGTACCAAGTTGGGCTGATGTGTCTCCCATTCCCCTTTGATCTGATTCACCACCAGAGCTGAGTCTCCGTATACGTCCAAATTCTTGATTCGCAAATCAATGGCTTCTTCAAGCCCCATTATACAAGCTTCGTATTCGGCCTCATTGTTGGTAACGGCAAAGGTCAATCGGGCAGTAAACGGGATGTGCGACCCATGTGGCGTAGTGATGATTGCCCCTATTCCGCTACCGTAAGCATTCACGGCTCCGTCAAATATCATCTTCCATTTGGAACCCAACTCTGGCCCTTCATCTGGCAACGACTCTTCACAATCTTTCATCTTTAGGTACATGATATCCTCGTCAGGAAAATCAAACCTCATCGATTGGTAATCTTCAATGGGCTGCTCCGCCAGATACTCAGACAGCACACTCCCCTTTATAGCCTTTTGCGAGACGTATTGGATGTCATATTCAGTCAAGACCATCTGCCAACGGGCAATTCTCCCTGACAACGCCTGCTTTTCGAATACATATTTGATAGGATCCATCTTCGAGATGAGCATGGTTGTATGATTCAGCATGTATTGCCTCAAACGCTTGGCGGCCCAGGCTAGCGCGTAACAAGTTTTCTCCAACATTGAGTATCGGGATTCACAATCTGTAAATTTCTTACTCAAGTAGTAGATCGCGTGCTCTTTTCTTCCTGTCTCGTCGTGTTGACCGAGAACACAACCCATGTTTCCCTCAAGAACCGTCAAATACATGATCAAGGGTCTACCCGCCACTGGGGGTATCAAAATAGGAGGCTCCTGCAAATACTGCTTTATTTTGTCGAACGCCATTTGACAATTTTCGTTCCATGTTACAGCTTGATCTTTCTTCAACAGTTTGAATAATGGTTCACACGTGGCAGTTAGGTGAGATATGAACCGAGCGATGTAGTTCAACCTCCCTAAAAACCCGCGCACTTCCTTCTCTGTTTTAGGCGTCGGCATTTCTTGAATCGCTTTTATTTTAGCAGGATCGACCTCTATTCCTCTTTCGCTTACGATAAACCCCAGCAGTTTACCCGATCTCACCCCGAAGGTGCATTTGTTAGGGTTCAGCCTCAGCCTGAACTTCCTAAGCCTTTTAAATAACTTCAGCATATTCACCAGATGCTCTTCCTCCGTCTGGGATTTGGCAATCATATCGTCAACATAAACTTCGATCTCTTTATGTATCATATCATGGAAAAGAGTCGTCATCGCACGTTGATATGTTGCCCCAGCATTTTTCAAACCAAAGGGCATCACTTTGTAGCAAAATGTTCCCCAAGGCATTATGAAAGTGGTCTTCTCCATATCCTCTGGCGCCATTTTAATTTGATTATAGCCTGAAAAGCCATCCATGAAGGAGAAGACGGAGTATTGAGCAGTATTATCAACTAACACGTCGATATGAGGAAGTGGAAAATCGTCCTTTGGGCTTGCTTTGTTCAAGTCCCTATAATCCACACACATTTGAACCTTGCCATCTTTCTTTGGCACTGGTACGATGTTAGCAACCCATGAGGGATATTTTGTTACAGCCAGGAAACCAGCGTCCCATTGTTTTTGAACTTCCTCTTTGATCTTCACTGCCATATCTGGTCGAGTTCTGCGAAGCTTTTGTTTGACCGGCGGGCATTCTTCTTTCAGTGGCAGACGGTGCACCACCATATCTGTATCGAGCCCTGGCATATCTTCATACGACCAAGCGAATACATCGCTATACTCCCTGAGCATTTCAACCAGCCTTCGCTTGATATCACCCTGCAGCGCGGCTCCGATACGAATATTCTTCTCAACCCCTTCCGACCCCAAGTTGATAATTTCGATGACCTCGTCGTGAGGCAAAATGGCTCTTTCCTCTTGCTTCACCAACCAAGACAGTTCTTCAGGAACGTCGCTATCTTCGACAACCTCTTCTTTGGCCTGAAATACCGGGTGCTCAAAGTCGGGACGAGTCATAGGCGGTTCAAGGATGTTATCTGAAAATGTTATCCTGCAAAAGGAATGGTTAAGTGCTTCAAAATGTGTATAAAGCGAATAACCACGTTGCCATTTTATTGAAAAATATAAAACAAGAAAGACAGGGATTACAGTATTTGCACATGAAAAAACGCCATTTATTTAATGATTAACACGCAATATTCATAACAACACAGCCCTAAGCAAATCACGATGCCCCGGGCAAGACATCAGATTATTCAACAATTAATAAAGCGAAGCATTACTGTTTAAGAGTCACAGGAACAAGCTCCTGAATAGACCAGTTGCACAGTCCTTGTCCTGGCGTGCTTGGCTGAATCCAGGCATCCATATCACAGTCGCTGTCTCCTTCGTCAGACTCCGAAGCAGCATTGATGGTTTCATGACATACTCCACTGGCAGAGATGGTTATTGGCCCTCTGAAACGGGGTGCCCCCACAGCGGGAGTTGATGACGACGGTTGGTACCCCAGCCCGAACCGGTCCATCTTCACAGGGATATCCAGCACTTTGCCCCAGCCCTTTGCTTCTCCTGCCTCCACCAGAGCTTGAGCTTCTTTATACGACGAGACGGCTATCTCTGACACCTTGCTCGGCCCGGGACCTTTGTCCTTGACACGCAACCCTTCAAACGCCTGGCAGGGTGTTTCGTGGATCTCTCCGTCGACCTCCACATATTTAAATGACGACAGATGGCTGACCAGGATGTCTTCTTCTCCGCATACGGTAACTACGCTGTCTCCGACCATATATTTCAACTTTTGATGCAGGGTAGACGTGACTTCCCCAGCCCCATGGATCCAGGGTCTTCCGAGCAGGCAGCTATACGCAGGCTGTATATCCATGATATAAAATTCAGTGGCAAACACCTCCGGCCCCACCTGTAGAGGCAATGTGATCGATCCAAAGACTGTTCTTTGTGTGCCATCAAACGCTCTGACTACCAAGTCACTGGGCGTGCACAGGATTCCTCTGACATCTAGCTTCATCATCGCCTTCTTGGGCATTACATTCAAAGACGATCCGGTGTCGACCAATACGTGCGACATTACTGATCCTCTACACTCGACAGATATGTGCAGCGCCATATTATGATCCCTCCCTTTCGGGGTCAAATCGAAGTCGGTGAAGCCTAAGCTATGGCCTGCATTCACATGTGCCAACACTCCTTCCAGCTGATTCACGGAGACGTCTTGGGGTACAAAGGAAGTATCCAGGACTTTCAGCAAAGCATTTCTGTGGGCTTCAGAGCATAATAGCAATGACAAGATGGATATTTTGGACGGCGTCTGCTGCAGATGCTCCACAATCTTATAATCACTTTTTCGAATTAAGCGCATGAACTCTTCTACATCTTTCGATGCCGCTTCTTTTTCGCTTGCTTGCACTGGGACATTCTCAACCATTTTCCCCTTTCCTTTCGCTAGTCTTTCGGCCTCCACCTCAGGCGATATGAAGATCCTACCACTCCTTGTCATACCTCCTGAACCAACAACGTTATCGACAGTCTCCGCTGGCTGCTTATCAACATCAATCTTTATCCCGTCACAATACACCTCCAACCCATATGACCATGGGACTGCTTTCGTGTTCTCGTACGGGATCGGTCCGGCCTTAGTTATGGTGATCGGTGGTCACTGGATCGGTGCTGCAATAGTGATTGTCTTCCGAGGAATCGTTACAGTGGCCACATCACTCTGATCATCTGCTACTGCCCCTGCAGGCTCTTCAGTTGCTGCTCGGTCAAACTGCAATGTGCCTCCATCAATTAAAGCTTGAATGCCTTTCTTCAAATCATCACACCCCCCAGCTAGGGTCCAGCATTCTAAGCAATATTCGTCACATCCTGGAAAAACACCCCCTTGCAGCAATCTGCTTTTTATCTCGCTCAGCGGCGTCTTTAAATCATCGACATTCATAATCAGATTCAACCCTTCCTCAGTCAGAATGGCGTTTTCCCCGTGATTAGGCATGGGTTTCTGCACTATATTCGGACCTGCTGTTCCGAAATTGATAGTCTTATTGTCCAAAAGATCCTGCACAACGTGCTTAAAAGCATGGCAACCCTCTATATCGTGGCCCGGAGCCCCAGAATGAAACTCACAGTGCCTGCTTGCATCATAACCATACGGAGGAGTTCCCGTTATAGGTGCCAGAGTTCTCTTCTCTACCAAATTTAGACCCAACAGCGTTTGCAACAAATCTGCATAGGTTGAGGGAGGCTTCTCAAACACTCTTCTCGGCTTACCACCCTGGAATCTTCGCTGAGCCTGCTGTGCCCCCTGCTGAGGCTGTTGCAGCTGCTGCTGCTGCTGAAATGGTTGTTGTTGTTGAAGTGGTTGTTGTTGATACGGAATAGTAACACTCGCCACCTGCTGCGGCTGATGATATTGGTTCCGACCTCTGCCTCGGCCCCGGCCTCGGCCTCCAAACACCACGCTTGCCTCGCCCTGACGGCGCCCACCAAAAGCCTTCCTATTACTGCCAGATGCAGTTGATTCCTCAGCCTGGAACTTTCCTTGCTTAATGTTACGTTCAATCTTTTCTCCCATCAGAATTAAATCTGAGAAACTGGCCATAGATGTATGAAACAACATGTCATGAAACAAGCCTGTGAATGTGCCGACGAACATGTCGTTCATTTCCTTGTCTTCTAAAGGAGGACGGACCCTGGCAGCCATATCGCGCCACCTTTGCGCGTACTCTTTAAAGCTCTCACCCTTCTTCTGCGACAGCCCTGCCAATTGGACCCGATTGGGTGCCAAGTCGCTGTTATACTTGTAGTGAACCACAAATGCCTCTGCTAATTGCTTCCATGTCTTTATGTTAGTTGGCTCCAACCCCATGTACCACTCTAAGGAAGGGCCCGACAGACTATCTTGAAAGAAATGCATTAGCATTCTCTCATCAGTTGAGTATGCAGACATCTTTCTGTAATAAGCCCGTACGTGCACTTTCGGACATGTGTCCCCTTTATACTTATAAAACGCAGGAGCTTTGAATTTAATTGGCACCCTCAAGCCAGGTACCAGACCCATTGTTGCCATGTCCAAGCCCACAGCACTTTGGTTCAGGACCCCCCTCATCTGCTCTTCTAGCATTCTGATCTTCTGGGAGTCGTCCATCGGCCCTTCAAAGCCTCCGCCGGAGAAGGCATCCTCCTGCTGATCTTCTTGCCACATACCATTCCCCGCTCCATACCCATCATATCCATTATTGCGGCCAACTCTAATCTGATTCATCCCCGGGCCTCGGCCTCTGTTGCCGTATCCCTGAATACCTCCAGCAGGCCCAAAAGCCATTAACCCAGCGCCGTTTCCATTTCCGAAACCTCCGTAACCCTGATTGGCCACACCATAGCCATCTTGCCCAAAGCCTTGAGCATTGAAACCATATTTCCCAGCGTTATCGAATCCCTGATCATTGAACCCGAATCCAGTATTGCCGAAGTCGTTGCCTCCCATATTATCGCCCAAGTTGACATCACCAAGCCCAACGTTATGGACAGCAGTCTCATTCCCAACTCCGACGTTACCGTTCACAGCAGTGGTAGCGTTGTTGACATTAGCAGCAGGTATATTGACTACAGGTGGAGCCACTGGCGTGGGAGTGCCATCCCCATGAACAGTATCGACTCGCACAGACTGATGATCCTCGTTACCATGACCAGCATTTCGGGCCAACAGAGGCTGGACCATGGCTTGCAAATTCTCCTGACCTTTTGCAATAGCTTCCATGGTCTGCATAAAGAGAGCGAGCTTCTCGCGCACATCTTGCATCTCGTTCTGCATTTGATCCATGATTCTTCGACAGTTGGTGCGAGTGGAATAGCGGTGCGGGTGCTGATCTGCAATCCTGAAAACACCTGGTACAGAGCAGGAAATAAGACATCATCCAAAGATTTCCTGTAATGCAATATGAATATGAATGCAATGCAATGTGTGTCTGTGCATTAGGGAAATTCATTCCCCGATTCTAGTGTGAAGGTGCCAGTGCAAGCATTACAAAGATCGGAGTTGAATCACAGAAAGCCTCATATATTGCTGGGAAACCAATAAGCCAGGGATACAATATCACTGAGACTACAACAAGAAGGCATGACCTCAACCAACAGTCCTGGTGATGGTCAGCACTATGCAAATAAAGCATACAAGCTACTACATGAAATGATCAAATCCTCCCATAAGTCTGGTACTCTTCTAGCAGCTTCTTGGTCTCCGGATGACTTGGTCGCTCAAGCAGCCCTTCAACAAGTTGGTTCCTTTTCTTAAGAACACGACGTACATCTTCAGCAGTTTCTTCCCATGCCCCCTCTCCGAAGCGGTCCTCTAGTTTACGCTTCTGAGACACAGCTTCATCTCTGCCTTTGATGGCCTTGTTTAGTGCATTCTGGAGACTGTACCGGGTCATCACTTCTTCTTCACACTTCTTGATGCTGGACTTCAACTGCTCTTCGAGGTCGGAAATTTGTTGCTTCAACTTATCTTCCCTCTGCTTATTGTTGGTGAGCGTAGCATTCCAAGTTTTATTGCAAGAAGAGATCTCTCGGTGAGCGATGTCAAGCGCTTTCTTCTTGGATTCAAGCATGTCATGGGAACTTCTGAACTCTTGCCCCAGACGTTCGCGCTTCTTCCTCTCCTCAGTCAACTCAGCCCCTAACCTGTTCATTAGCTCAATCTGCTGTTGGAAAGCATGGACAGCCTTGTTTTTCTCACTGCGTGCCTGGGCTAGCTCCTGCTCTAACCCTTCGTTAATCTTCATCAAGGCTTCTTTTTCTTTCACAACTTGCTCGTAGGCCTCCCTAGAAACAGTAGTTGGCTCTGCTACCGGAATAGGAACAAGAACTGGTGCATCTGGAAATGGCATCCTCAACTGACTGGCTCTCTCCTGGATCCACTCCCTGTAAGGTGCATAGGCCTGACAATCATTCTTCCCTAACAACGGCTTCCCTCTTCGGTTAATACGCGTCCAGGCATGCTGCAGCTTGGCTAACAACTCTCCCTTCAAGTCTCCGGTGAAGTACAGAGATTCCTGTACTTCTTCCTCCTTTGGCGGGTTCTTCAGCGCATATCCGAACTGACGGACCAACAAGGATGGATTGTAGTTGATACACCCTTTTCTTCCAATCAGCGGCACATTAGGGTACCCAGAACAACTGAATATAAGCTCAGATCCCAACAGATCTCTATCAAACCACCCGACGTCTTCGGAAGATAGCCTCATCAGGCGCTCTGACCAGCTAGCTGTGGTTGCACTCTTCACAAAAGATCCCTTCATGGGAAGGTGGCTTTTAAACCACATATCCAGCAATGGTACACAGAAATGAACATTCTTTCCTCTTCCCTTCTCATTCTTGTAATGTAGTGAGTGGTAGAAATCTCCGAGCAAGGTCGGTACAGGATTACCAGCGGCAAACAAGTAGAAGGCATCGAAGTCCACAAAATTCGGTACATTGGGAAACAATATTATGCCGTAAATGCACAGAGCCAGCACAACATTGAATGCAATCTAACATCCGCTCTTAGCGTACTCCTGAGCTTTACCAATCAAGAACTGGAGTGAGAAGCCTGGAACTCCACGGGAAACAGTAGTCAACAGTTCAGAAGCATCCACATGCAAAGCTTTTGCCAAATCTTCCGGCTTAGGCTTAACGCCAGAATGAATGAATGGAACCTGGTTCTGCACGGGTAACTCAGTAAACTCCACATACTCCTCAATGGTAGGCCCCATAATGAAATCAGCAAACGTAAAAAATCTCAATGCGGGATCATAGAATTGCATCAAAGCGTACAGCCCATCTAGCTCTATCTCCGTGGGTTTGCGCACCAATCTCAATAGTCTTCCATAGCTCATTCTGAAGCTCCTACGAACATCCTCATCAGCCAGAGAGATCAACCCAAGCAGGGGAACAACATCAGGAGTGGGCAATTTGTAAGCAACTGTCCTTCTTAAGCTGGCCATGACCAATCACTCAGAAATCCGGACACTAGAACTAGGGAAATGCAAATGCACCTGCAGCACAGACACACGTTAGTGGGATGTAATGATGATGAGTATGCAAACAAATGCAATGCAAGTAACGTGCAACGGGGACCAACTGCCATAGCTGAATAGCCTGAACCATATCAAGAAGTCTCAGATAGATTCCCTATAAGTCATCAAGCCCTGGTCTCAGATAGACCTAACACAAAGATATAACAATGGTCTCTGACAGACCTCAAACCATAACTCTCACTGGTCTTTGGTAGACCTCACATCACATCTCCAACTGGTCTCTGACAGACCTCAGAACTATCCAACTGGTCTCTGACAGACCTCATAACACATCTCCAGATGGCCTCTGACAGACCTCATGACTCTCCATAAATACCCAGGATCTCTGATCAAGAAATAACCGGTATCTGAAAGTCTAGTTACCTGCATAACCCCAAACCCTCTCACAGGTGGATGTCCTAGTAACTGACAAAGGTATGGCATCCTATGCGGTCGTCGGCGTCACAGACTTTCAGGGTTGATGATACGATTCCCAGAAGGAGTGGCATCATCAAATCCTGAAGAGGCCTCACTTAGCCAACTTCCAAATGATCGGTCCCCAGAGTCGACAATTCAACTAACCAGCAACCCACGCCAACCAAAGGAAGGGGCAGGAGGCCAACCAGAGGAACCTCGTCTGAGTGTAGATTTCGCGGGACACCAAAGCAAGCAAAGTAAGCGGGCGCCAACTAATCTCTACTCTAATTCTAGGTGCACTCAAGCCCAGGTCCGGCTTCTCACTCGATATCAGAACACCCGTCACACCCCAATACAGCAATAATAATCAATATATATAATGCTGAAAATAAAGTTCAGAAATATAAATCCATACAAAATCCTCGACGGGAAAACAAGCGTTAGGATTGACTCTCTTAAGGGACGTTGGATCCCAAATGCATAAGAACTATCGCAGTCCTTAGCAGCCAGGGGACGTTGGATCCCCAGCAGAGTCGCCAGCTGTCGCTACTGCGAAAATCGGCGCCGGCTGACAGAAGAGTCGCCACCGTGCGTTATTTATCCCAACGGAGGGAAAGGAAACGCTCGAAGTAAACCTCGCACAACACGGGAAAGGTATGGTCATCGCAACCAAAACCTGGATTCGGGAGTCGGTTACGCAAGGGGAAGGTATTAGCACCCCTCACGTCCGTCGTACTCGACGGGATCCACGCTTATCTTCGGGTATGGATTGTTATTTTATCTACTCTACAGGTTAGGGGTTAAAGGAAAATGAAAATAAATGACTCGGCAAAGTATCGCACTTTATGCCTACGTATTCCCGTCTGGAACGAGAAATCAGAGTCAACGTAGTTCGCCTACCTACGGGAAAGGAGGGGAAGGTTGCTCGCTAGGATATCACATCCTATGCCTACGTACTTCCACACAGCATGGAAGATCAGAGCAAATGTAGTTCGTGCCACGTACGACACAAGTCTGTCTTGATTGTTTTTATTCCTTCTGAAAAAGGTTTTTTTTTTTATTACTGGTCCAAGCGGACAAAAATGACGTTTTGATGAGTTCACATTCTTTTACGGAAGAAGTGTCTTTTATTGTGTTTGAAATCTTATTGTGTTTTTCTGTTTGTTTTAAGATGAGAAGAGACAGAACTCTATCCTATGGTTGCGAAGGGAATCAAACTAACCTAGTGTTATCATGCATGGGTTAAGACCTAATGTCTATCATGCTCCTCTCTTGCACAGAGAGAAACAGAGATCCTAAGGGAATAGACGGAAACAAAAACAATAGCAGATATATACGGTAAAGCAGTAAAATGCATGGATGCAGCAATACAAGTGAGGCAAGGGAGTCCCACTCAACCTCGAACCTAGAAAACAATAGGCAAAAGTGAACAGGCTTCACTTTCAACCCGACAGGGTAAACAGCAAACAATACAGTCTAGAAAACCAATCAATACATCAGAAATGAACAACAACTAAAATAAACAGCCATAGCAGCTCTGCATCAACACCTATCTTCAGGTCATCTCCAATCAGCTACAAACTTCTGGCAAGCCTCAGTCCCCATCTCCACAGCTTTCAAGCAAGGGCTTTGGTCATCAATCTTCCATCTGCAATGGCTTTTCTTCAAGTCTCATCCTCCAAGCTGAGGGATCAATCACCAGAGTGGATTGGGTGTTAAGCAATTAGTTGACTACCAAGGGTGGCAAACCAACTGCTACTAATACATAAGATATTTTATCTCAAGAGTTCTATCCCTTAGACAGTAGCACCAAGCCTTCCAAAGGAAGGGGGTGAATGTCTTAGAGAGGCTCTGTATCACAGAGAGGAATGGAGGCAGTCAAAACCTTCCATGTTTGAAAATCAAGCTTTCTAATCTAGAACTCTGCCTAGCTCCTAAACCCTAATCTCCTCAACAGCTGCCAGCAGGAATCTCCTCATCAACTCTGAAAGTTGGTCTTCAAGCTCTGGATCTCCAATGGCTTCAACATCACAAGTCTTCAGCTTCCCCAATCCCCAGACAATCCCAATACCCACACAGACAAACAAATAATCCCCAGAGGGCACACCACACCAGTCAAACAAATATAGACAGTATATTAATAGCAGTAGGGGAATCCTAGTGATTTCTAAGGGGATCTATCCTATACCCATAACCCCTATAGCCCATACCCCAAAAATCAAATGAAAATTTCCTAAAAGAATTAAACTATCTCACCTAAGTTGATTTAAAACCCTAATTTTGTTCATGTTGTTCACACCTAAGCTAAACACCTAAAATTAATTCCTAAAAATATGAACTAAATTGCATATACAAGCTAACAATGTCTAGTAATCAACCTAAAAAGAATGGGTGAAAAATATTAAAGCAACCACTAGAACAAAAATTAACAAAATCATGTATGAAATGAAACACCTAAAATAGGCATTTATTTAGAAAATATGGGAAAAATATCAAATAAAAAATAAAATGCAATTTTTATTTTTTATAATTTTCTAGACCTCTTGAAGAAAATTATGCAAAAAGAATTATTAAAAAATATGCAATCTATGATTTATTATGATTTTTTTGAAAATGCATGAAAATGAAAAGAAATTAAAATAAAATAAAAGGCAGGGGGTATGAAAAGTAAAAAAAACAATTGATATACGTTGGGCCCAGCAAGTTGGGGGGCGTGAAAAGCAGTTGAGCCCAGACTGGCCACTAACTCAAACGCTGCGTTTTGAGTTTTCAAATTTTCCCTCCGTTTCAGAATTAAATCGTGACCGTGTGATCATACGAAATAGTCAACAAATGGGGACCATCGGACGGCTGGGAGGTTGTCTTCAACCTCCAGCTAGGGTTTCTTCCCAAACCAGCTTCCATGCATGATATTTCCACCTCCTCGTTCTCTCTACTCCCTCCATGAAATAACACGATCCAAAGACAAAAAACACTCTCCTTCTCACCCTCTATACAGCCATGGCCATAGTTCCTTCTAAAACTCACCCAAACCCCAAACCCGATAGGTGCAACAGATGAAATCCACCATGAATACCTGCTATCAAACTGCTCCAATTCTTGCCACAATTTATCCTAACCTAATCTTCACCTCATACTAGTCATTTCAAGCCATATCATGAGAATTATCATGCTATATTCCATGTGTTATGAACCTTAACAGAATTGGTGCACTCTGGTCAAACTCCATGAAACTTGTCCAAACTTAACAAAATCAATCATCTACTTATGCTTAACCATTCTAACCTAGTAACTATCCATGATTCTAGCTAATTCAGCCAATTCGAAGGAAACTAACCTGGTGCAAAAATGGTGGAAACAGCTATGGAAACCCTTGAATTTTATGCTTGCAGTGACTGGAACTTGATCAATGACCTTGATGATGAATTCTGTATGCAATATCTTCTGTGCAAACTCCTTGAATCTTGAACTTGAAACCTTCTTGCTTCTTGGATGGTTATCTTGAACAGCACGATCCTTCCTCCAATTCCACCAATCTTGATGTGAATTATGATGCTTGGATGATGGTGATGAAGATTCAATCAGAAAATGTGAAGATTGATGGAGATTTGAGAGAGTTTGAGATACTTTTGCAAATTGGAGAAAGTGGATGAAACTTGGGGTTTTGAGAAAATGTAATCACCAACCATGGCATGAACCATCTCACATCAATATATACATGAGGTTAGAACCTCCTAGAAACTTGGAGAAGCTTCCCTTACATCTTTTCCCTTGGATTTGGTTTATGTACCTTCCATTACAAGCAACCATGAATAACTCACAATATGTGAACTAAGCTCAAAATTCTACTTTAGCCAATGTCTTTAAAATGATCTTTCCATTCAAAATGACCTATAATTTTGCTTCATTTGGCCAAAATATGAAAAATCTCATTTTTAAGTCCATTTTTATTCATTAAATCCAACAATTTTGAAACGTTGTGCTATGAATCTTTACAATCTCTCATGGTCACTTTTCTAGACTTAAAATATCATTTGGAACAAGTTTGATGTTGTAAAGTTTTCCATTTGAAGCTTCCTTGTATGAGTTTTGGGCATAGGTTAAAATGACCTGTAATTCTCAGATGACCAAAATACCCTTTGCTTGCCAAGACCATAAGTAGAGTTCCACAAATCATATGAAGGCATACTATACCATTATAGAAAGCTAAGACAATGAGGAAAAACTCTCATGTTGACCATAAATTCATTTCAAATCTCCTTGAGGGGTAAAAATTGCTTGGAAGTCAAGTCACTTTCACAGACAAAATTTCAGATACCTCAGATGACCTGTAACTTGCAAGGACCATAACTTGAGTTCTATAAATCTCCTTGATGTCTTCCACCACTCAAATTAAAGGTCTTGAGATCCTCTACAAGTTCCATGTTGGCCAAGGATCCATTTGAAGCTTGCATTTTGACTTATCTTGCTTGGAAATTTGACCTAAACTAGGGGATTTTACACAAAAACCCTAATTTAGAAACTCCTCTTCTCCTTGATTTCTCTTGAATTCATCTTAGCACATCACCATATCCTTCTCTACATGTCAAATGGTGAACCCCACATCTCTCCAATAGACCTTAATGCGCTTCCATCAGTCATTTGACCTAGAGTTGACTCAGGGTTAACCCAGATGAAACCCTAGTTGACTGTCTTCATCCACAACTCTTGTGACTACACCAATGACTTGTATCCTTCTCCAAATGACTTTCTAAGTCCTCCAAGATGTCTAGATACTCCCCATGCCTTCAACTCATAGCTCACACTTTCCTTATTGATCCCCAGATACACTCAGCTAGGAGATGGATGCACTGCTTGATCCATTGACTTGGTAGCTTCCCAATTCTTTCTGATGACTTGAATGAGATTGATTCAGGATAATAACCTCTTGATAGGCCTCTAGATATGAGAACAATGATTGGTCCCCTGTTGAATGACTTGCTATGCTCATGCTATGCAGATGAGTAACCTATGTACATGACTCTATATGCAAATGCTAATGATATTGAAACATAAACCAAGTGAATAAGGTTGGGCAAATTTTAGGGTGCAACAAGGTGTATTAGATCATTTCTTTTAGGAGTTGTAGTTTGGGGTATGGGACTATAGGGAGTATGGGTAGATAACAGATCCCTTAGAAATTACTAGGTTTCCCCTATTCTACTATTATTATTAGTATACTGCTTGTATTTGCTTGGCTGTGTGGTATGCCCTCTCTAGGGTTATTTTTTGACTGTGTGGGGTATTGGGGCTTGCTTGGGGCTTGGGGGTTGAGCTGAAGACTTTGATGATGAAGTCCATTGGAGATCAAAAGGAATGAAGATCAATTTCAAGAGTGGATGAAGAGTATCTCTTGCTGGCAGCTGTTGAAGGTTATAGGATCTAGGAGTTAGGCAGAGCTCTAGAGTAGAAAACTTGATTCACAAACATGGAAGGTCTTGGTTGCCTCCATCCCTCTCTATGATGCAGAGTCTCTCTAAGACATTCACCCCCTTCCTTTGGAAGGCTTGGTGATAGTGTCTAAGAGATAGTACTCTTGAGAGAAATATTCTATGTGTTGTTAGCAGTCTGTTTGCCACCTTTGGTGGTCAACTAACTGCTTAACACCCCAATTCATCCTCTTGATTGGTTCCTCAGCTTGGAGAGGGAGACTTGAAGAAAAGCCCAGAAGACTAATGATAGAGACCTTGCTTGAAGGCTTGAAGACAAAGATTGATGCATGCTTGAAGCTTGTAGCTGTTTGGAGATGACTTGAAGACAGATGTTGATGAAGACTGCTGTTGGCTGTTTATTTTTGCTGTTTATAATTCTTGATGTATTGTTTGAATTTCCCTGACTGTATTGTTTGCTGTTTAACCTGTTAGGTTGAAAGTGAATGTTGTTCACTTTTGCCTGTTGTTTTCTAGGTTCGAGGTTGAGTGGGACTCCCTTGCCTCGCTTGTATTGTTGCATCCATGCATTTTACTGCTTTACCGTATATATGCTATTGTTTCTGTTTCCGCCTATTCCCTTAGGATCTCTGTTTCTCTCTGTGCAAGAGAGGAGCATGATAGACATTAGGTCTTAACCCATGCATGATAACATTAGGTTAGTTTGATTCCCTTTGCAACCATAGGTTAGAGTTCTGTCTCTTCTTTCTCAAAACAAACAGAAAAACACAATAAATATTTCAAACACAATAAAAGACACTTCTTCCGTAAAAGAATGTGAACTCATCAAAACGTCATTTTTGTCCGCTTGGACTGTTAATCAGAAAAACCCTTTTTCAGAAGGAATAAAAACAATCAAGACAGACTTGTGTCGTACGTGGCCCGAACTACGTTTGCTCTGATCTTTCATGCTGTATGAAAGTACGTAGGCATAGGATATGATATCCTAGCGAGCAACCTTCCCCTCCTTTCCCGTAGGTAGGCGAACTACGTTGACTCTGATTTCTCGTTCCAGACGGGAATACGTAGGCATAAAGTGCGATACTTTGCCGAGTCATTTTCTTTTCTTTTAACCCTTGACCTGTAGAATAGATAGAAATAACAATCCGTACCAGAAAACAAGCGTGGATCCCGTCGAGTACGACGGACGTGAGGGGTGCTAATACCTTCCCCTTGCGTAACCGACTCCCGAACCCAGGATTTGGTTGCGATGACCATTCCTTTCCCGTCTTTGCGGTAGGTTTACTCTGAGCGTTTCCTTTCCCTCCGTTGGGATAAATAACGCACGGTGGCGACTCTTCTGTTCAGCCGGCGCCGATTTTCGCAGTAGCGACAACCTTCCCCCCCTTATTTAGTCGTAGTTAGGCGAACTACGTTGACTCTGACTTGTCCATTGCACGAGGGAGTACGTAGGCACGGAGCGGCGATGCTCTGCCGAGTCAGTTCTGTTTTCTTTTTCTTTTGTCCATAAGCCTTTAGCGTAGATAGTTTACACACCCTTTTAGCTAGACAACACATGCGTGGATCCCGTCGAGTACGACGGACGTGAGGGGTGCTCATACCTTCCCCTTGCGTATCCGACTCCCGAACCTAGGACTTGGTTGCGATGACCTCGTCTTTTCCCGTTTTCGTTAGGTTTTTTTCCTATCATTTCCTTTCCCTTCTTTGGGATAAATAACGATAGGTGGCGACTCTGTTAGTCATTGCCGACCTCTTTTTTTTCGCAGTAGCGACAGCTGGCGACTCTGCTGGGGACAGGAATATCCCCTATGCGAGTCAATCCTAGCACTTGTGTGTTTTCTTTTGGGTGTGTGTATATATGTGTTTTATCTTTATTTACTTCCGCATTTTACTTTTTGCATTGTATCATACTTGTTGTGATGTGGGAAGGGGAGTTCCATTGAGTGAGAAGCCGGACCTGGGCTTGAGTACAAACCTAGTATTAGAAGTGGAGATTAGTGGGTGAACCTGTTTGCTTAGCAGACACAGTTCCCTACGAAATTCACACTCAGACGAGATTATTTTTGACGAGTTCCTTTTAGATCTTTAGGATCCGACTGGAATTTGGATTTGAGGGTTGTCGACTCTGGGAACCGATCATTTGGGATTCAGCTAAGTGAGGCCTCTTCAAGGGGTGATGATGCCAAACCAGAAATGGTGAACATATCATCATTTCTTGAAAGTTTGTGACGCTGATGAACGCATAGGATACCAAACCTTGTCAGTGGATAGGTCCATATCTGTGAGTGGGCGGGTTATGCAGGAAACTCTGACCTCCAGACTACCCATTTCTTGACAGTGTGAACCTGTGCTCATGGTACTAAGGGGTTCTTATGTCAGTGATTTGTCAGTACTAGAGCGAAGCGCCAGTTCTTCTCGAGCTACAGCACAGCAAGCTTGATCCTCTGTTGCATTGCATTTGCATTTGCATTTTCATTTGCATCTCTCCATTAACATGTATTTATGATTGCAGGTGTATATTTCCCTCCTGATTCTAGTGGTCCTGTTCTTCGTTCTTGACTTGGAGCCTTTGAAAAGGACAGTTGCTTATAGGTTTCCTACCCCAGACGTCAGTTCCTTGAGGAGTCTGATTGCTATAGCTGAAGCAAGCGTGATGGAACAGTTTAGACAAGATTATGGGAGATTGGCCAGATGTGTTTGCAAACCCTCATCCTATAAGATCAGTGGCATTTATACTCTCTTGCAGTTTCACGATGCCCAGTTGAGGTGCTTTGTCTTCTCGGATTTTGTTTTAACGCCTACTTTGGAAGAATATTTTGATATGTTGGGGGGTGCCTATCCGTGATCAAATGCCTTTTGTCCACACAGATGCGGAGCCTAACCTAGCTGTGATCGCTGCTATATTACAGTTGGACGCTGCAGAGTTAAAGGGGAAGTTAGTTGAGAGGAAGGGAACTTATGGTTTTCTGTTACCGTTTCTTGTTGAGAAAGCTCAGAAGTTTGCTAAGAATGGCTGCTGGATTATGTTTAGTGCTATCCTGGCAATTTACATTTATGGTATTGTCTTGTTTCCAAATCTGTCAGACTTTGTGGACGTGGATGCCTTCTACCTGCTAGCCTCAGGGAATCCGGTCCCTACACTCTTAGGAGACGTTTATCATTCTATGCACCACAAGAATGAAAACCGAAGGGGGAAGAACGTCTTGTGTTGTGTTCCTTTGCTTTATAGGTGGTTGATGAGTCACATGCCTAAGAGTGGTCAGTTTGTGGATACTATTGCTACCTCAGAGTGGTCTGAGAGGATGATGGGCTTGACTGCTAAGGATATCATTTGGTTTGATAGGGATTTGCTTGGCGTTGACATTATTTACAATTGTGGCGGATTTCCTAACGTACCCCTGGTCAGAAGGAAGGGGTGCGTCAACTACAACCCTTCTCTGTTGGTACGACGGTTAGGATATGCTCTCAGGGACGCTCCAAAAGAGGAAGAGATACAAGAATCTCTATATCTCACGGGTTTGTTAGAGGTGATGATTTGACTAGACTCGAGCGTGCTTGGCAGAGTATTCATGGGAGAGGCAAAGCATTACTAGGGAAGAGCAATAGTCAGGCTTATGACCCCTATGTGGCTTGGATTCATGAGAGTGTCGCGAAGTTCTTGATGCCATATCCTCTAGTGGAGCCTGTTTTCCCTCCTATGGTTGAGGAGCCTACTACAGTGGACATCCAAAGATATGATCAGGTATGTCGCGAGAAAGAAGAGTTGCAGAAGACAAACGAAGAGTTAGAGAGGGAAATGGCTCAGCTCAGAAGTGAAAGAAACGAGGCAAGGTATTCTTTGAAAAAGCAAACAGAGTTGGTGAATAAGTTGGGAACAGACTTGACTCAGGAGACTGGTGATAGGGAATGCACAGGAAAAGACTTGAATGCCACCTACAGTGTTCTTGCCACCAAAGAGGAAGAGCTGAATAAAGCCTATTTGCGGATTTCCAAGTTTAAGGCTCGGTGGAACGCTGCTATGTCCACCGGCAAGCAGCGGGAAGACAAGTTGAAGGCGCATATCATCAAACAGAAGGCCCAGCTCAAAGCTAAATATGAGGAGATCTCAAAGGAAGCCGCACTCAGGAGACATAGTGACTGCAAACTATATGAAGCGCTTGCAACCTTGGAGGAGCATAGAGAGGAAGCTAGTGTTAAGAGGCGTAGGCTTGAGGAGGTTGTTGGGAAGAAGGACTCGGTCGAGGATCTTCATTCCACTATCAGTCAGCAGGAGTTGCTCATACATGGTTTACTCACTAGGCCAGACCATCCGGATACACAGGCGTTGTTGAAGGATTTCCAGTCTCGCCACCCAGTTTGATTTGTTTCTTTGTATTCTGTAGCGTAGACTTTTGTATGGACCATCCCCAGACCTGTTGGTTGAGGTCCCTTTCTGTTTGTACTCATTTGTTGTTTATACTTTGCATGTGGGCTTATGTTTGTATATATGAGTAGTTTTTATCCTATGCTTGTCTGTGGGGCTCTCCGTTGTCTTGGTTGTCGTTTCGAAGCTAGAATCATGGGGGAAATTTCCCTGTTTTTCATATATACATGTTTGCATTTTAGCATGTTTCTCGCATTTGCAGGTGCATCGGAACTGTTAACCTTATCTTGTTTCTTTTGCCACTAGTGTTTCAGGATTGCAGATCAGATAACTCACTGCTACGGTACTAGAGGTAACCAGAGAAAGCTGATGGATCAAATGCAAGTGGAAATGCAAGAAATGAGGGACCGTATTGCGCAGCTGATGGAGATGATGCAAGGGGTTGCCAGTGGCCAGGCTCAACTTCAGACCTTGGTGCAACCTCTGATAGCATGAGTTGATGATGATGGGGTACTACATGGTGGGATTGCTACTAACCACACTCGGGTTGAAACCCCTCAGGTGGGCAATTCAATACCAACTTTAGTCATCCCCAATGCTGGAGGGAGTAATCACAGTGCCAGTGCTGGGAATGAAACAGGTTTTAATGCTGGCGGTAATGGGAATGGCCATGGCTTCGGTTTTGATACTACAGGTGGAATTCATGGTAGTTTGGACCATACACGGAACGAGAATCGGCAGGAGGATATATTCACTCCTAGGTTTATAAATGCTGCAGGACCTTCTGAGGCTAATAGAAGGATTCAAATGATTGAAGAAAAGATGAGATCTCTTGAGTGCCAAAATTCCATGGGGCTAGATATGTCCAACCTGGGGTTGATCCCAGGCTTAAGAGTGCCTCACAAATTCAAAGTGCCCGACTTCGATAAGTACAAAGGCACTACTTGCCCGAGGGTCCACCTGCGCTCGTACTATAGAAAGATGTCTGCATACTCGGACGATGAAAAACTCCTTATGCACTTTTTCCAGGATAGCTTGTCCGACCCCTCTTTGGAGTGGTACATGGGGCTGGAGCCCGCAAACGTCCGCAGCTGGAAAGAATTAGCCGAGGCTTTTGTAAGACACTATCAATACAATAGTGACCTTGCACCGAATAGAGTCCAACTGCAGAATCTTTCCCAAAGAAGCAACGAGTGCTTTAAAGAATACGCCCAGAGGTGGCGAGAGCTTGCTGCTAGAGTGCAGCCACCAATGGTAGAAAGGGAGCTGGTGGACATGTTTGTTGCTACTCTACCAGGGGTGTACTATGAAAAGCTCATAAGCAGTATGTCCGGAAGTTTCTCAAATTTGATAATCACCGGTGAAAGGGTGGAGAACGGCATCAAGCTTGGAAAGATTCAGGCGGGAGAGGTACCCTCAGCTGGAGGAGGAGGAAAAAAGATATTTGGAAACAAGAAGCGTGAAGGTGACATCAGTTCAGTGACAAGTTCTAGAGGAAGGGGTCAGCCCCAGAACCAATATCGCCAACAGCAAGTAGCCAGTGTCACTATTCATGTGCCACAGCAACAGAGACCACAACAACAACAACAAAGACAGTATCAGCCACAACAACAAAACTAACAAGGTTATAGGAGGTATCCTGATAGGGCCAGGCCGAATAGAGTATTTGACACTCCACCGATGCCCTACTCTCAGGTGCTTCAAACTTTATTACAGCTACAATTAATTCAGAAAAGGACTCTAGCTCCTTTGACAGGTGATCCCCCACTCGGCTATGACGCAAATGCATGTTGCGAATTTCACTCTGGGGCGCCTGGTCACTCTATTGACGATTGCAAGGCTTTTAAACACAAGCTGCAAGATCTCATTGACAGTAAAGCCATAATTTTCTCACATGATGCACCTAACATTGTGCAGAACCCTATGCCAAACCATGGGCAGGCTAGGGTTGGTGCTATTCTGGTGGAGGAGGATTAAGACTTGATAATGGATGTGAATGAATTGAAAACTCCGTTGAAGTTTGTGAAAGACAAATTTCTGGGAGGAGGTGTATTCCCAGGCTGTAATGAGGACTGCGTTGATTGTTTAAGTCATCCTGAGGGATGCGTTGATCTGAGAAGGTGTATCCAAGGAATGATAGATGAGGGGATGTTGCAGTTTGAGGGGACCGCAGAAAAGAAACCTGTTGAGGAGGTAAGCAAGGAGAGGGATGAGGTTGCTACGATCTCGATCCCATATAAGACTATAACAATTTCAGCGCCTCCTAGGCCACCAACAATCACTATTACCAAAGCAGGACTTGTGCCTTATGAAAGCACTAAAGCCATCCCATGGAACTATGGGGCTGAGGTGTATTGTAATGGTCAGAAGATAGATTTGAAAAGTTTTCCTGTGGAGTTTGCAGAGAATGTTGTGGGAGCAGGGGAAATTACCCGAAGTGGCAGAGTCTTTGCATCGCCCGAAGTGGTGGCTGAAAAAGCAGATAGAGGGAAGGGTAAGATGGTAATTGAAGAAACCTCCCAGTCTGGTGAAAAAGGATCTTTGGAGAATGATGTGGAGGAAGTCATGAGGCTGATACACAAACGCGACTACAAGATAGTCGAGCACTTACAGCAGACACCTTCCAAAATTTCGATTTTATCATTGTTGTTGAGTTCTGAAGCACACAGAAATGCATTGATGAAAGTGTTGAGTACCACTTTTGTGCCTCAGGAAATATCAGTGAATCAGCTTGAAGGGGTTGTTGGGCATGTAAGAGCGGGAAATGGCCTTGGATTTACAGATTTAGACTTAACACCAAGGGGCAGAAACCACAATTGTGCGTTGCACATTTCAGTTGAATGTAGAGGAGTGGTTATGTCTCATGTCCTTGTCGACACAGGGTCATCTTTGAATGTGCTGCCGAAGAAGGCACTTATGAAGCTGGATACTAGGGGCATTACTTGTACACCTAGTGATTTGGTTGTACGTGCTTTCGATGGTACTCAGAGGTCTGTTTTCGGTGAGCTGACGTTGCCTATCCAAGTGGCCCCAGAAGTTTTCGACGTTGTATTTTATATTATGGACATTCAGCCTACTTATAGTTGTTTGTTAGGCAGGCCATGGATCCACTCAGCTGGGGCTGTCACATCGACTCTGCATCAGAAGTTGAAATATATGGTCGGTGGCAATGTTGTGACAATATGTGGAGAAGAGGACATCATGGTTAGTCACCTTTCTTCTTTCAAGTATGTTGAAGTAGATGGGGAAATTCATGAGACCCTGTGTCAAGCGTTTGAAATCGTTCAGTTGAAGGATAAGGCGCCAATGGTAAGAAAAGAGCCTGAGGTGGCTATGTCTTCTTTCAAGGAAGCACAGGTTGTGGTACAAGCTGGCTCAGCCCAAGGATGGGGGCAGGTGCTTGATATCCCTCAAAAGCAAGACAAATTCGATCTGGGGTACCACCCATCGTTTTCACAGAGTACACCGAAGTTCAAGGGGCCGATCAGGTTTACCAGCGGAGGTGTCTTCTTCGAGCAGCTCAATGCCATTTCTGAGGACGAAGCTGGAGACAGTGACTGCGACATGGATGCCTGGATCAAGCCATGCCTTCCAGGACAGCGTCTATGCAACTGGTCCATTGAGGAATTTGTCCAAGTGACCAATAAATAGTAATACTTTGTTTTTCAATTATTGTACGACCCTATGTTCTACCCGGAGCATAGTGGTTTGTTATTTCAGGGTTTGTCTTGTTTATGTTTGAATATTGTTTCATATATTAATCAAAGGGCGTTTTTCCATTCAAATTTTGAGATCTCTGTTTTTCTTGTTTTATCTTTAACAATAAAATGGCAATGTGTTTGTTTGCATATCATTTGAAGCACTTAACCATTTTCATTGCAGGTCTCATATCATTGCAGATGACACCAACCAAGAATCTTCTATGACTCGCTTCGACTTTGATAACCCGGTATTCCAAGCTGAAGCAGAGATTGATGAGGATGAAGACTTGCCTGAGGAATTGGCTAGACTCTTAAGACAAGAAGAAAAGGTCATTCTGCCTCATGAAGAAGAGATTGAGATCGTCAACTTGGGTTCTGAAGAGGTTGCTAGAAATGTCAGGATAGGGGCTGCATTGCAAGAAGACATCAAGCAAAGGTTGATAGAGATGCTTCGAGAGTAAAGTGACATCTTTGCTTGGTCTTACGAAGACATGCCCGGACTTGATACTGACATTGTGGTTCATCGATTGCCACTTCGGGAAGAATGTCCACCCGTCAAGCAGAAGCTTAGGAGGACGAGACCAGACATGGCGGTAAAAATCAAAGAAGAAGTTCAAAAGCAGTTGGACGCTAGATTTTTAGCCGTGACAACTTACCCTCCGTGGATCGCCAACATTGTACCTGTACCTAAGAAGGATGGTAAGGTACGAATGTGCGTTGATTATAGAGATTTGAATAGGGCGAGCCCAAAGGATGATTTCCCGCTCCCCTACATTGACGTATTGGTTGACAATACGGCTCAATTCTCGGTGTTTTCCTTCATGGATGGCTTCTCCGGTTATAATCAGATAAAAATGGCACCAGAGGACATGGACAAGACAACATTCATTACACTGTGGGGAACATTTTGCTATAAGGTGATGACGTTTGGGTTGAAAAATGCAGGGGCAACTTATCAGCGGACAATGGTGACTTTGTTTCATGATATGATTCATCATGAGATTGAGGTTTATGTTGATGACATGATCGCGAAGTTCCAGACGGAGGAAGAACATCTGGTCAATCTATTGAAGCTGTTTGAGAGGTTGAGGAAGTTTAAATTGAGGTTGAATCCAAATAAGTGCACTTTCGGAGTTCGGTCCGGAAAGCTATTGGGGTTTATTGTCAGCAGAAAATGAATCGAGGTAGATCCTGCAAAAATAAGAGTTATTCAAGAAATGCCAGCACCGAAGACTGAAAAAGAGGTCTATGGTTTCTTAGGGAGGTTGAACTACATCGCTCGGTTCATATCTCATCTAACAGCCATGTGCAAACCAATGTTTAAGCTGTTAAAGAAAGATCAGGCGGTGGTCTGGAACGAAAATTGTCAAAGAGCATTCGACAAGATAAAGCAATACTTGCAGGAGCCTCCGATACTGATACTCCCAGTGGCTGGAAGACCATTAATCATGTATTTAACGGTTCTGGAGAATAGTATGGGTTGTGTTCTCGGTTAACACGACGAGACAGGGAGGAAAGAGCATGCGATTTATTACCTGAGTAAAAAGTTCACAAATTGTGAGTCCCGTTACTCAATGCTTGAAAAAACATGTTGCGCACTCGCTTGGGCGGCCAAACGTTTAAGACAATACATGCTCAATCATACAACCATGCTAATTTCGAAGATGGATCCGATTAAATATATCTTTGAAAAGCAGGCACTTTCTGGAAGGATTGCCAGATGGCAAATGGTATTGACAGAATACGACATCCAATACGTTTCCCAGAAAGCCATTAAAGGGAGTGTTCTGTCAGAATACCTTGCTGAACAACCAATTGATGATTACCAACCGATGAGATTTGAATTTCCGGATGAAGACATTATGTACTTGAAAGCAAAAGATTGTGATGAGCCATTACCCACTGAAGGACCAGAGAGGGGATCTCAATGGCAGATGATATTCGATGGTGCAATTAATTCGTATGGTAGCGGAATTAGGGCAATTATCACAACTCCTCATGGAACATATCCCTTTCACTGCCAGATTAACTTTCCCTTGTACCAACAATAAGGCCGAGTACGAAGCATGTATCATGGGTTTGGAAGAAGCTATTGATCTGAGGATCAAGAATCTTGATGTATATGGCGATTCAACGCTAGTTGTTAATCAGATCGAAGGAGAATGGGAAACTCGACATCCCAATCTGATCCCTTACAAGGATTATGCAAGAAGATTGTTACCATTTTTCGACCGTATAGACTTCCACCATGTGCCAAGAGCGGAGAATCAAATGGTAGACGCTTTGGCTACACTGTCTTCAATGTACAAGGTCAATTTTTGGAATGAAGCTCCAAGGATTATTATCTCGCGCCTCGACGGGCCTGCTCTCATATTCGCTATTGAAGGAGCTTCCGATGGTAAATCGTGGTTCCATGACATCCAGAATTTCCTTAAGAACCAAGAGTATCCGCCAGGGGCATCGACCCAGGATAAGAAAACTCTTAGGAGATTGTCTGGAAACTTCTACCTCAATCCAGATGGTGTGGTGTATAGGAGGAATCATGATCTGGTACTACTCAGGTGTGTGGACGAAAAAGAAGCAGGTTTGCTTATGGAAGAAGTTCACGAGGGTACTTTTGGCACGCATGCCGACGGACATGCCATGACTCAAAAGATTCTACGAGCTGGTTATTTTTGGCTAACAATGGAGTCGGATTGTTTCAAATTCGCGAAGAGATGCCATAAATGCCAGATTTATGCTGATAAGATTCATTTGCTGTCGTGCCCGTTGAATGTAATGTCATCCCCTTGACCGTTTTCCATGTGGGGCATCGATATGATTGGGAAGATTGAGCCCACTGCTTCCAACGGACATCGTTTTATCCTGGTAGCCATCGATTACTTTACCAAGTGGGTGGAGACAGCATCGTATGCTAATGTGACCAAACAAGTGGTGGCAAGATTTATAAAGAAGGACATCATCTGCAGATATGGAATTCCCGAGTGAATCATTATTGACAATGGTTCAAATCTGAACAATAAGATGATGAAGGAGTTATGCCAGAGCTTCAAGATTGAACATCACAACTCATCGCCCTATCGGCCGAAGATGAATGGCGTTGTTGAAGCGGCCAACAAGAATATTAAAAAGATAGTGCAAAAGATGGTTGTTACATACATAGATTGGCATGAAATGTTACCTTTCGCCTTGCACGGTTATCGTACGATGGTATGCACATCAACCGGGGCAACTCCTTTCTCACTAGTGTACGGTATGGAAGCTGTCCTACCGCTAGAGGTTGAGATTCCTTCTTTAAGGGTTTTGGTTGACGTAAAACTTGATGAGGCAGAATGGATCAAGAATAGATTGAATCAACTTAGTCTGATCGAAGCTTTCAGACGGGCGATCTTGTGCTGAAAAAGATTCTCCCACCACAGTCATATCACAGGGGCAAATGGACTCCCAACTATGAAGGTCCATTTGTTGTACGAAAGGTTTTCTCTGGAGGAGCCTTAGTATTATCCACCATGGACGGTGAGGATTTCGCATCTCCTGTGAACGCAGACACAGTTAAAAAATACTTTGCTTAAAAGAAACCCGCTAGGCACAAAAAGAAAAGTCCAGGAAAAAATGGGGCATCCCGGCGAACCATAAAAAAGGAAAAAGGTTCGGGAAAAAATTAGAGATAAAATTGAAAAAAAGATGTAAACCCGCAAAGTTGAAAACCTGAAAAGGCGACTTTGACAAAAATGGGTATCCCGGTGAATCGAAAACCCGAAAGGGCGGTTCAGGAAAAAGTTAGGGATTGAAAAGCAAATGACTGCGGTCTGCACATGAACTTCATTGTTTAGTGGATTGGGAGAACCTGAGGGCCGTTTATCCGAATCAATCTCTTTTGAAGACGAAGCGTCGGAAAAGCGTCAGGGTCAAGCGAGTCATAGAGGAATCAGCTCATGGTGTTTGTCTGTGCCACATTGTCGACATTGCTGTACTTTTTGTTTAAAATGTACACTTTTGTATTTGCTTTTATGCATACTTGTAGCTTTTACGCAGCTTCCTCTTTTCAGGAGTTGCATCTGTTGTAAAAACCTTGCCTATTCACAGGCTGTTTATCAATAAACATATACTATTCAGTACTTGTCTGTGCGCTTTGTTTTTATGCTTTTACTGTTTTGTTTGTGAAAAACGCCCGATGTTTTTGATGAAATTGCATACATAAACTTGCAGGCCTTGGCCAATAATTGCTAAAACTTTGATATTAATTGAACAATGTCACGGACGATGACCAAGATAGGCTTGTTGTATAGGATGTCTTGTCTGTTTGTCTTTTGCAGGGTTGTTACCCTTGGGGCAAGGTTTTACGAATACGGATGGATTCATATTTTCCCCCAAACAGTGTTGTTCTCCAGCAGTTGAGGTTGCATCTCTATCCCAGTAGAGTTACATGCAGTGTTTAGTTTATCCCTGACAGTTTTCCAGTGCGATTTTAATCCCCCGCGGAGTACGAGATTATGTTCACTCCCCAGCGAGTCGAGTTTCGGGCGTATCCCCACGAGATAGGTGTCTGGTCCTCCCCAGCAGTGGCCTGGTATTTCTCCCTCTCACTCAGTCTGATTGAAGGAACTCAGTTTTCAGCAGTACAAACTGAGACATCCGATAGAAGTATTGTTCTCTATCAGGTAAGTTAGGCTGGTTTGTTTTAAGTACTTGGTGAGTTATCTGTTCTTCAGAAAGTTTTGTATTTCGGAGAGTCAGCCCGGACATTTACCTCAGTAAGTGGTGATCTACATCCCCAGTTGAGTTTGGATTTGCTGCTCTTGTATGAACTTTGGCCCCGGTAGGGGAGCTTTCCGAGACCTTTTTCTTTTCAGAGTAAGTCCAATCATTATTGGCATGGGTGAGCTTTTCCCTGCAGGGTTGTTTGTTGCTCCTGACAGGATGGTTTCTGTTTCCCTAGTATTTACTTTGTTGTTTCAGTTCCGATGCATCTGCATGTGTGCATAGCATCTACCCAAACGCGTAGCATTTCCATTTCGTATGGAGCATTACGCCATTTTCAAACATTTGCATGTGAAACATAGACCAGGTTGTTATCTCTTTGTTTCAGGTGTTTCTCCGGAGGTTTGATCTTCTCGTTTGGTGTCCAGACCATGTGTTTTATTTTAAGCCTGTGTGGTATTCAGACCCTGGCTCATGTTACTCCCTAGTGGTGTCTTCGGATCTTGGTAGATCATGATAAGTATGGCGATGAAGGCCTTTGTCCGTTGAGTATCCAGACTCCGGTTCATTCCTGGTTGATGAGGTTTTCCCCGTTCCGTCGAGTATCCATACTCCAGTAAAGGTGGTTGTGGTATCCAGACCATGGTGATTGATATTATTGTGTTTTTCCGTCGAGTATACAGACTCCAGTGAAGATAGTGTGGTGTTTAGGTTTTGATGGGTATATTTGTGATATTTTCTTTTCGTCCATTGATTATCCAGACTCCGGTCAATGACGTTGAGTGTTCAGACTCCGGCTTTTACATTGAGTATTCAGACTCCGTCAACTTGAAATGGTATTCTTAGAACTCCAGTGAGTGCTTCTTCTCCGTTGAGTATTCAGACTCTGGTGAATTTTCAATTCGTGACGTATTGCTTTCTCCGTTGAGTATCCAGACTCCGGTAAAGGCAGTTATGGTATCCAGACCATGGTAGTTTCTCTAATGCTCCTTGATATCCAGATCACAGTAATTGTTGTTATTTCCTATCGTCGTGTGGTATCCAGACCTTGGCACGTAATGTTTTCTTAGTCTATGTGGTATCCAAACCACGACTAATTTTGTTTCCCAACAACATCGTTTGACTTGAACTCGTAGGATATCCAGATCCTGATGAATATATTTCTATTCGCATAGAGCATCCAGGCTCAGATTACATCGAGCGTCTAGGCTCCAATTTTTGAGTATTCAGACTCAAATTTATTCATTGAGTATCCAGACTCATATCTATTAGCCGAGTATCCAGACTCAGGTTATTTGCATAGAGCATTCAGGCTCAGAATTATTATTGAGCATCCAGGCTCAGGTTTTTGAGTATCCAGACTCAGAATTATTATCGAGCATCCAAGCTCAGGTTAACCGAGTATCCAGACTCAGGTTATTTGCATAGAGCATCCAGGCTCAGATTGCATTGAGCATCCAGGCTCAGGCTATTGAGTATCCAGACTCAGATGTGTTCTTTGAGCGTCCAGGCTCTAATTTGTGTTTTTGAGCATCCAGGCTCCGATTCATTGAGCATCCAGGCTCCAGATATTGAGTATCCAGACTCAGATTTATTACCGAGCATCCAGGCTCTAGTTCTCTGTTTATTGAGTATCCAGACTCAGAGTTATGTTTTGAGTATTCAGGCTTTGATTTCTTTGGAGTATACAGACTCCGGTAACTTGGATTGTTACCTTTTGCCAATATGGTATCCAGACCATGGTGCCGTTTTTGACGTTTGTATTCTCTTTCCCTAACAGGGTGGCCTTGAGATCAATTCTGCTATATTCGGATATTCTGCGGTTGGCAAATTTTCGGGTTCTTTGGTATTCAACCGTCTTTTACCTTGATTGCGTGAAAGTTGTTCGCTTTTCACTCATTCAGGTCCAAGTCATTTGAATAGGGGTAGCTGTTGCACCCCAAAATTTTCTCAACCTTTTCTTAACTTGGTTTATGTTTCATTTCATTTCTTTCTAGCATTCGCATTGCATAGCATGTTGTATTGAGCAGGGGATCAAGAGTTTGTGCACCTCAAGAGGAGTCTACTCAAAGGTTTGAGCCTAAGCAAGGGGTTCTACTCAAGCTTGAAAGGTCATCGGGACATCTTGAAGTGGTCATTGTCTTGTAAAAAAGATAGATGGATGTGTGTGGGTCAGCTCCTAACTTGGAGACCAACTGAAGAGCATCAGGAGATTGTGAATGCATGATTATGGGTATGAGATGTAAATAAAGCTCATTGAGGGCCTTGAGGGTCATTGTGGAGCTTATTCAAGTTGTTGTGTGAGGTGGAACAAGCCACGGTTGAAAGTATTGCAGTTAGGGTTTTCATCTGGTAAATCCTCAATCAACTGTGCAATTGAAGAAGATATAAACTCAATTCAAAGTCTCTATGGTCATGGGATGTTGTTCTAAGACATATGAGACATCATTTCAAGTTCAATTCATCAAGGGTTAAGTGTGTGAGAAGTTACTAAATTAGGGTTCTCAGGGTAAAATCCCCCATTTAGTGCCTGAATTCAAGACCACCTACCTCAAGATACATGTATCATCTCAATTTTTTGCCAACATGGAACTTGTAGAGCATGTTCTTAGCTTTAATTTGAGTACTAGAAGTCCTTGATTGGATTTATAGAACTCAAGTTATGATCCAGACAAGCTACAGGTCATTAGAGGTATGTGATTTTGGTCAACAAAAGTCAACCAACTTCCAAGCCAATTTTGACCTAGAAGGATGTTTCTCCTCAATTTTTGGCCAACATGAAAGTTGTAGGTCTTGATCTTAGATTTCCAAATTGTACTAGAAGTCTTTCATCTGATTTGTAGAACTCAAGTTATGAGGTTTACAAGTCAGGGGTATTTTGGGAAAGTAAGATTACAGGTCATAAAATTATAGGTCCATTTCACCAACTTGCACACTTCAAATGGAAATCTTTTCAACATGAAACTTGCTCCAAATGGGGCCATTTGCATTACCAAATCATCTTTTGTCATGGTGGGGGCTTGGATTGAGAATTTGGGGTTTGAGTTTTTCATAAAGGAGGCTTAAATTGAGAAATTGAGAATTAATGGATTTTGAACTTTTTCAAGGCAAGTTTGTGCATTTTCTGATTGCAAATAATAATTCAAAGACATTTCCATCTTCACATTGGAAATTTGGAGTCTCAAAATAGGCCATTTTCATGGTTTCTTCCTCTTGAAGTAACAACATGGAAATCAACCATAGGATCAAAATTAAGCCTCAAATCTCATCCCTTTGATCAACACAATTGATTTGTAGTGGATTTAGATTGAAAAACAAGCTGGTGTAGTGGTAAAAACATGTATGGCAATTTTGAAAAAGTGTGAAAAAGTGAAATTTTGAAATGGGCTGTTTAGCTTAAATTGAAGCCCCATTTGATCATAGACCCAACATATAAGTGTCCCAGATGAAAATTGGATGGAAGCTAGGTCATTTTCGTGCATGAACAGCCATAACACATTTTGAAAAAGTGGAGAAAAACTCAAAAACGATTTCTCAGATTTAATCATTTTCAGACCAAATCAAGCCTTCAAACACCTCAATTGAAGTTCATGGAGCGATTCTGGGCATTTTTCATTAAGCTTCATCACAGTTTCAAGGCCCAGTGGAGGCTCTCCACTAGGTAAACTAACTTTCAACCTTACACTCTTATTATGCCATGGTTTTTTGCCATTTTTGTTGCATTTGAATCCTTGAGTTGTATGGATCGTTTATGGATCATTTTCGTTTGAGTTTGTGGTGTTTGATTTTGTGAGCTCAAAATTATGTTGATTCGGTTTGGTGGATTTCTGTGGTGTTTTGAGTTAATTTTTGTTGATTCTTACTCCTTGCAACATGTAGATGAGGTTTAAACCAATTTATTTGAGTTTTATGAACTTTGATATTTGGTGTACTTTGCTTGTTGTTTGATTTTTGGATTTATTATGGAGAGTTAGTGGAAACTAATGTTTGATTCACGATCCTCGCGACGAGTAGATGAATTTTCATCTAAGGTTCATGCAAAACAGTTAAGAATCGATGGAGTTGTGTTTCATGATGAACTTGTGGCGGCCGGAGTAACAAAGAAGACGACCGAAGTTTGTTTCCGGCGCCGGCGAGTCTCAAGGATGAAGACAGATGACGTGGCATGAGGTCGTGCGTCCGATGGCGTTTGTTTTGATCGTGCGGTTCAAGTTACACCCTACCGTATGTCCATTTGGCTTGTGCACATGTAAATCTAACTCAAATTCATTAAATGAGGTGGCTCCTTGTCAGCCACTTGATGAGCTTACTTGGATGTTGATCAGACGCTTCACAAAGCTTTCCACCGTGTACACAGTCAACCCCACCACATGGAAATATTCAAAATTTTTGTTGATTTTCTTTTTTCTTATTGGGCCTATACGCGTTGCTTTTAACACCCCCAGGGAGGGCCCGTTTGCGTTTTGCACTGATTCTGTTTGCTGTTTGCACCACCTCTCTTTTCATTTCATTGTTATTTTATTTTATTTTTCTGTTTTGTGCTGTTTCCATTTTAATTCAAATAAAATATCTCTAATAAGTTAAAAATTCACCAAAAATAATTTTCACAAACTTTAAGATGTCTAGTTTTTTCTGGAAATTTTTATTTTATTTTTTGACTTTATTTTCAATTAAAAAATGAATTAAATATTGGGGCTGTTTTATTTGATTTAAATTGTAGTCTTGTTCATTCTTGATTTTATTTCTATGTTTAAATTCCTCATTTTTGCATGAAATTTTTTGAGCATTTCATTAACATGTTGATTGATCTTTGCATATTTTTTTCATGATTTTTAGGTGTTGTTTCCATGTGGTTTGAATTGCCTGTTATTCCCTCTCCATCTTTGCCTTAGTTTGGGACACTCTTGGTGTTTGCCCTCTGTTGAGGCACTTCCCTTTTGATTTTCAATCTCCTCTTTTGACCCCTGGTTCCCAATACCTTGGGAGTCCCTTGGGATTTTATTTGGAATTTTTAGATGCATTTTAATATTTTTCATGTATTTTGCAATTTGCTTCATGTTTATGCATCTCTACTTGTGTACTTGTTTTGTTTTGCTTTCAAAAGCTTGGTTGTGCATTGTTGATGAACCTTATTTTGATTGTTTCATGTCAGGGGCTTGTTATAGGTCTTGTGTTCCAATTAATAGGTCTTTATCTTATGCATAAGTTGTTCATTTGATCTCATACTTTCATGTTTGCACATTGTGTTTCCATATGTGGTGTTTGCTTGCATCCTTTGATGTTGTTGATTGCATTTGCTTGTGATGTTTTGATTTAGCTTTTGAGATCTATTATCCTCATCCCCATTCTATCCCATGACTTTGAAATACTACTTAAGGTTGCTTGGTCCCTCCTTAGGAGGAACTTGAAGCCTACCTAAAGTAATGAATCCATGAGGACTTTTTCTCATTGTTTTTGTTACTTGTTTGTGATGCATCTCTCTCCTTTTTCTCTTGAACTTATTCATACCATGGCTTGAGGTTTATATGAGCTTATGGAGGTTCCAGACCCACACATATTTCCTCCCTCACTTGCATTGCATCTTTGTCTTCCTTGTTGCATTCGTGTTTGCATTCTTCATTTGCATTGTTTCTTCTTATTGCTTCTTCTTCTTTTTGTCTTCATTCCCTTAGAATTTCTAACCTCTCTTGTTCAAGAGAGGTTATGATAGACATTAGGTTACTAACCATTCATGATAACATTAGGTATTCCCCTTTCAAACTCAACTTTAGGTGCACTTTGCATGACAACTTTTAGGGTTTGGTCTAGTCCCCCTTAGGTTGTCCTCTTTCTCTTCTCATCTTCAAACAACTTCAATTCACTTAATAAATATAATGAGTGTTGTGCCATGAGCCTTGTACTTGGGAAATGGTGATTGAGTAGTTACCTCTCAATTGCCTAGAGTGTTTAGTATACGTCCTTAGGACGATATGCAACGCATTCGATCCTAGGTTTTAGACTTTGTTACAACATACATTATGAACACTCTAATTCAAAACACTTCTTCCTTAAAAAACAAAAAAACAACTCAAACTCTTTTCACCCCTTGGGGTCTTAATCAGGAAAACTCTTTTCATAAACAAGAGTTTTGTTAACTTTCAGTCCTATCGCAAACGGTAACGCCTAAGTCTCCGATGGTCGAGCTGCATACACCAACTGCTAGAACTGTCTGTTAACCCTACTCGGGTAAAACTTTTGAAAAACCTGTGTTCTCTTAAGCCCGAACTACATTTGCTCTGATCTTTCATACCAGATGAAAGTACGTAGGCACAAGACGCGATGTCTTAGCGAGCAACCTTCCCCTCTTCTTTAGTCGTAGTTAGGCGAACTACGTTGACTCTGACTTTCCCATTGCACGAGGGAGTACGTAGGCACGAAGCAGCGATGCTCTACCGAGTCAGTTCTGTTTTCTTTTTCTTTTGTCCATTAGCCTTTAGCGTAGATAGTTTACACACCTTTTTAGCTAGATAACACATGCGTGGATCCCGTCGAGTACGACAGACGTGAGGGGTGCTCATACCTTCCCCTTGCGTAACCGACTCCCGAACCTAGGACTTGGTTGCGATGACCTCGTCTTTTCCCGTTTTCGTCAGGTTTTTTCCGATCGTTTCCTTTCCCTTCTTTGAGATAAATAACGATAGGTGGCGACTCTGTTAGTCATTGTCTGCCTCTCTTTTTTCGTAGTAGTGACATCACGCACCACTCTTTTCCAACACACAAGCTCTTAGCAAATCCTCCAGCTACTGAATAGTCCTCTCTAACTGACCATCAATTTGCGGATGGTAAGCTGAACTCATCTTCAACTTAGTACCCAAAGCTTCCTGTAAACTCCTCCAAAATTCTGAAGTAAACCTCGAATATCTATCCGACACGATACTCGACGGAAAACCTTGTAGCTTCACAATTACCTGAATGTAAATCTCTGCTAGCTTCTCCGACGGGAAACTAATATTGATCAGCACAAAATGTGCAGACTTCGTAAGTCGATCCATAATGACCCAAATAGCATCAAATCCTCTCGCTGTGTTCGGCAAACCCGTAACAAAATCCATGGTTATACAATCCCATTTCCAAACCGAAATTTCTAACGGTTGCATAAATCCAGAAGGTCTCTGATGTTCCACTTTCGAATTCTGACATATCAAACAGGCGTAAACAAATTGAGCTATATCCCTTTTCATACCGGACCACCAAAATAATTTCTTTAAATCGTGGTACATCTTCGTAGCTCCCGGATGGATACTCAAACCACTACGATGTCCTTCACTCAGAATTGACTTTTTCAGTTCATCATTATCCGACACACAAATCCTGCCTCTGAATCTCAACACACCTGTATTATCCAACTCAAAATCACTATCGGAGTCACTTCCTACTCCAGGCATCAAATCCACTAACTTCACATCTAGCTTTTGGTTTTCTCTAATCATATCCAAGAAATCATTGTTCACTTGCAACTTGCCCAACATCACACCACCTGCCGTAATTTCACAAACCATGCTCAAATCTCTGAACTGCTCAATTAGTTCCATTTCTTTTACCATCAAAGCTGATATATGAATTGTTTTTCTGCTCAAAGCATCGACTACTACATTCGCCTTTCTGGGATGATAACTCAAGCTGAAATTGTAATCCTTCAAGAATTCCAACCATCTTCTCTGTCTCATATTTAGCTCTTTCTGATCGAACATATATTTCATACTCTTATGGTCACTGAACACCTCAAATCTCGAACCATACAAATAGTGCCTCCAGATCTTTAACACGAAAACTACCGCAGCCAATTCAAGGTCATGGGTAGGGTAATTCCTCTCACGCGCCCTCAGTTGACGCGAAGCATATGCCACAACCTTACCATTCTGCATAAGAACTCCGCCTAATCCCATCTTAGACGCATCACAGTAGACCACAAAAGGTTCACTCGGATTTGGCAATATTAACACCGGGGTCGTAGTCAATCTCTTTTTCAGTTCCTCAAAGCTTTATTCACAAGCAGCATCCCACACAAAAACTTGATCCTTCCTTATAAACTGGGTCAATGGCAACGCCAAACTAGAAAACCCCTCAATAAACCTGCGGTAATATCCTGCCAAGCCTAAAAAGCTTCTAATCTTCGTCGCTGTCTTCGGTGGTTCCCACTGCAACACTGCACTCACTTTCGATGGGTCCACCGCTACACCGTTACCAGATATCACATGCCCCAAGAAACTCACCGTCTTCATCCAGAACTCACACTTTGATAGTTTAGCAAACAACTTATTATCTTTCAGCACTTGCAAAGCAATTTTCAAATGTCTTGCATGCTCTTCATCAGACTTAGAATAAATCAATATATCGTCAATAAACACAATAATAAACTGATCCAAATAAGAATGGAAGATTCGTTTCATATACTCCATAAACACTCCTGGCGCATTAGACACCCCAAAAGGCATTACAGTATATTCGTAATGTCCATAACGAGTTCTAAATGCCGTCTTCTGAATATCACCTTCTTTCACTCTGATTTGATGGTAACCCGAACTCAAGTCAATTTTACTGAACAAACGAGCTCCCACCAACTGATCCATCAAATCATCAATCCTTGGAAGAGGATACTTATTCTTAATGGTCACTTTATTCAACTGACGGTAATCGATGCACAGGCGCATACTACCATCCTTCTTCTTTACCAACAGCACTGGAGCTCCCCACGGCGACACACTCGGTCTGATAAACTTTCTATCCAACAATTCTCCAATCTGAGATTTTAATTTAGCCAATTCTACTGCCGACATCCTGTACGGCGCCATAGATATAGGTCTCGTACCAGGAACAAGATCAATGCTAAATTCAACTTCTCTTGTTGGAGGTAATTCTGTAATATCATCAGGGAACACTTCGGGAAATTCACTCACCACCGCCAATTCTTTCATTGACGTCTTGCTGTCAACAGATAATGATGCAAATAAAGCAAACATTTTAGCTTCGTCCTCCAACAAGGTCCTCAATTCCTTATTAGACAAGGAATTCGCCAATGCTTCCTCTTCTGGAGCAAGGAACAACAACACCTTCCGAAAATAATCGATGCAGACTCGATTGAACTCCAACCAGTTCATACCCAGAATAACATCCAAATTACCCAGTGGAAGACAAATCAGATCTACCCCAAAGTCTCTACCGAAAATAGTCAGTGGACACTTCAAACACACCAAAGAAGTAGTCACCAAACCAATAGAAGGAGTTTCGATAGTCATCCGTCGCTCAAGAGTAGACATCACCAATCCTAATCTCTTTACACAATCAACAGAAATGAACGAGTGGGTTGCACCCGTTTCAATCATAGCAGTCAAAGGAATATTATTGATGAAACAAGTACCTTTGATGGAACGCTCCTCGCTAGCCGATTGAGTTCCTACCACAGCAAATACTTTATCGCTGGCCTGAGACGCCTGAGACTTCTTCGGCTTCTCGCAATGTGTACTGATATGACCTTTCTCACCACAGTTATAACAGGTAGGCATAGTGGCCCTGTAATCCTCCATCACATGGCCTAGCTTACCACACTTGAAACACTTCTTCACCTCATTAGGACAATCATTAGCACGATGCCCCGCACCACCACACCATAAACATTTCAAATCAGCAGATGATTTCCCTTCTCTGGGCTTCTTATCAGCAGCAGCCTTATGTTTTCCCTTATCAGCAGGAACACTATAAGGAGTACCACCAAATCTATGCTTACCTTTACGGTCATTCACGGCCTTATAATGTGCAATCCTGGCCCGGTTATCATTATCATAAATTCTACTTCTGCTTACCAGCTCAGGATAATTTTTGATCTTCTGACAAGCGATCCCCATCTTAATCTTCGAACGCAACCCATTTTCAAACTTCAAACACTTGGAGGTCATCGCCGCTTCAGTATTGTAATGAGGACAATATTGTGCCAGCTCTTCAAATTTAGCAGCATACTCTGATACAGTCAGATTACCCTGCTTCAGCTCCAGAAACTCTATCTCCTTAGCACTTCGTATATCTTCTGGAAAATAGTTTTCCAGAAAACCAGTTCGAACCACATCCCAAGTAACCGCAGTTCCTGCAGTCTCCAATCTCTGGTGACTGTTGTCCCACCAAGCCTCGGCTTCACCTTCCAGCATGTGAGTACCAAACCTTACTTTTTGCTCATCACTATAACCCATTGTCCTGAACATTTTCTCAATTGCCTTCAACCATTTCTGTGCAGCTTCAGGATCCAAAATTCCTCCTTCAAACGTCAGTGACTTGTTATTCCGAAACTGAGCTAAATTGCTAAACTGAGCACCCGCAGCTAGATTCTGATTAGCAACCACCCGCGCCATCGCTTGCATAGCTGCAGCAAAAGCAGCATCATTCCTTCCTGTCATACTGCTCAACCATAAAAACACTAGGTTAAAAGGTACACAATCTCTATCCTAAGGACAGACTCAACTACTACACTGGCCGGACGGACCGACTTGCTCTGATACCAATTGTAACACCCCACTTCCCAAAATTCTAATAAAACACAATTATTTCACATAAACATCAGAGTTCCTCCCCAAAAGTGGGGTATCACATTCTTAAAATTCAACAAAACACTTCATTAGATGTTTTCAAAATAAACAGCGGAAATAATCATTAATTCAACATTCTCGGCCATCCGCCAAAATTACATAAAGTCATTCATTATCGAGGTTCACCAAAATATGATACGTCACAAGAATAAAACAAATCCAATCATAATAAATGTAAACACCCAAGTCCCGTGTTACGTATCAGAGCATCCTAAGACTCAAACTGCACACCACTATCCAAGCTCGCTATGTACCTGGATTATTTGTACTTCTAAAGAAGCACAGACCACCACAACAACAAAGGGGTGAGAAACATGATCAAAATTACTAATAATAAGATACATGATCAAAAATAGTAATTATATAAAATATCACCCAACATGCATCAACCACGACCTACTGTCCAAAAATCAAACACAACATGCAATAATGCAAACATGCAACTCAACACCATGCATGCGGTACCGACTCATTGGTTCATTCAATCGAACCCAGGATAGATCATATACACCCCTCCTTGGCAATGATATATCCTCACCATTCTCCACAAAGGAGTACGGATGAATCACAAACACTCCTCCTGAGCAACGATTCATCCCACCATTCTCCACAAAGGAGTACAGATGGATCGCATACACTCCTCCTGAGCAACGATCCATCCCACCATTCTCCACAAAGGAGTACGGGTGAATCACACACACTTCTCCTGAGCAACGATTCATCCCGCCAAGACACCATGACATGCACGACACCATATGCACAACAAATAACCTCAAGCACCCTAAGTGCACACGGTCCTACTTATCACATCACTATGCATCATATATATATATATATACACCAATCGATTATATTAATTACATTAAATATTAGGAAATTCACATTCCAACACCAAGTATACATTCTTCACCATTAACATCGTCCCCATATCCATCATAACCAAAGGGATCCTACAAAACATCAAAATTGGATGGAACCACAAAAATAAAACAAGTTGCTGTCATGCTCACTGGCCCACTCGCCTAGCGAGGCCTTAACGAATGCTCGCTGCCTCACTCGCCTAGCGAACTCGCTAGCGAAGGCAGACAGTGGCTACTGGAAGTGTTCGCTACCTAGCTCGCCTAGCGAGTCCCTAGCGAATGCTCGCTACCTACTCGCCTAGCGAACCTGCTAGCGAGCGTCTGCGATATTCAAAACCCTCATTGTCCAGAAATTCATCGAAAGCTCATAAATCATCTGATTCTCACCAAACCAGTCCATGTAGTCTTAGCCTAACATTCTACGACTAAACTACACGACTTATTCCAGATTTTACCCGATAAAACATCAATTCTACCGATTAAATCATTTTCGACCTAAACTGGTAAACTACACAAAATCACCCAAACCATCCAAACAATTCCCACATATTCACATGCATAGACAGAATTACAAGTTTCACACCCTTACCTCGATTAATTGATTCCTCCGACTGATCTCGAAGAATCCAAGCTTTCCTCTCTAATTTCCTCCCCTTTTCCTTTTCTTCCTCTTTTCCTCTTCTTCTTTCTCTTTCTTTCTATTTCTTTCTATCTCTCTCCTTTTTCCAATCCACTTTCTTTTTTTTATTTTTATGTTCTATCTTCCCTCTTCCATTATATTCTCTTCACTTAATTTAATAATAATAATACCAATAATAATAATAACAATAGATTAACAATATTACTATTAATTATTAAATTGTTATCATTATTAATTATATTGTATTAATATTAAATTCTATAGTTTATTAAATGATCTCTATAATTAAGGGCACCCACGAATGCACTCAGACACACCCCCACATAAAGTCACACCGAAATAAAATAACACAAAAAATACTAAATAATTAAAATGGGTGTTACAGAAGGTGCTAGCATCCTAAGTATCTATAGTACTCTACGAGAACCTCTTATTTTATTGTGTTTTTTGTTATTTTTTCTGGTAAGGGTGAAAAGGAAAAAGGAGACCTAAGGTGTTATTCCTAAGTATGCTCGCCAAGACATCGCATCTCATGCCTATGTATCCTTACGGAAATGGAATCAGAGCATTCGTAGTTCCCCTCAATAAAGGTGAGGAACTCTTGACTGTGGTCAAGGTTCCAGGGGAAGAAGGTTTATTGATTGATTCTAGGAGAAAAGACAAGTCGTCATCTTAGAAAGAATACTCGACTTAAACCACTACAAACATATGAAAGGCGGTCTTTGCTTCACATTGAGAGAAGGGCTCCAACTCGGATCTATAATCGACGAGTATGCCACATACCTCTCTCAAGCAGAAAATATTCTACATCTTTCTCGACTATGTTATAGGGTAGGAGAATTATATCTCGACTAAAGAGATGAATCATGTCTAATTCTCTTGTGAGAATAGGGGATTTAATCTATAAGTTGTCTAAGTTGAAAATCTAAGGGAATCTAGCCTGAGGATATGAGGATGTCTCTTAAGCTGATCAACCTGAAAGGAATCAGGGATCAATCAGAGGGAAAAGATGCAATGAATAAGATGTTCATAACTATGAAGTCATGAACAAGATCCTTCCTTTGGACGTGTAACAAGAAATTATTAATTAACTTAAATATATATATACGCAAATACAAATAGCACGTAAATGCACATACAACAAAAAAACTGCAAATACAAATAGATTTACGCACAAAAAACAAATATGTAATATTCAAACAACAAATACAAAATTTGCATAGCAACACACAAGTCATAAACTCAAATAACAAACATTAGTAACATATAAGCAATTATAAATTTAACACAAAATGTTATAGCTTAATTTATGAACAAACATAGACAAACTAAATGACATGACACATACTTAAATTACAAACTTAAAAAAACTACATCAATAAATATACACAAAACACTACAATATGACATTATAAACAATACTACAAAGATATATATAAAATTAATATATATATATATATATACACAACATCAGCTTTTCAAAATAAAGGGTGAGTTTTCAATTTTACCTCCCCCAAATGGCCTTTTCCCTCGCATTGCTGTCTCTCTGTCTCTTTTTCTCGATGTCACGTCGTGGTTTATGAAAAACTTTGCAGTTTGGGTGTGAGGAAGATGAGGTATGAGTGTTTTTTTTTCTTTTTTGTGTGATTGCTTGTTGTTTTCTATCTATGTGCATGTTGCTCTTTTATAGCCACCAGATTTTGTGACTTATGAATTCCTCATCGACATGTCTGAACCTATTTGAAAAGAGTTTAATTTCTTGTCTCCTTGTCCTGTAATTCATGAAAATATTGTAATTGAGTTGAAACATGTCTGTAAATGTTTGGAAAGAAAATGAATCTGTCTTGAACATGTTTAGGCCTTATTTTGGAAAGGACAAATGTTATTAGGAACATGTTTAGGTCTTGCTTTGGAAAGAAATTGAATTGGTCTTCCTGATCTTTGATTGTGTTTTTTATAAAAAAAGAAAATATTAATAAACAAATTAAAAATAAAATTAGTTAATAAAAATAAAAACTTAAGTTAAATATCTTATTAAATCTAAATAAATTAAATGATTATTTAACTAAAAATAAATAAAAATGATAAAAAAAATGAAATAAAAAGTTGGACAGAATAGTGCTCGAAAAAATAAAATGAACACACCAAAATAATCAGCGCGAAATAAACATATTGGAAAAATACAGCGTTTGGTCTGATTTTGAAATAAATTTAGACCGGTTTGTTTATAAATCCAACAAATTTATTCTGACTGACATTTCGGACGCTATGCAAGATGAAGTGCATGGTATGCTATGTAGATGATGCAAAACAGAATCTTACGTTCAAAAATTAGGGTATGACAGATGTCCCTATTTATGTTTCTTCTATCCGGAGATATAGAGATTGAAATCTTCGTCTCGACGCGATAGAAGAGACTTAAATACAAACATGCATAATTTTTGGACCCTTCATGCAATTGACACACATAGATGAGTAATTCCCCTACCTTAATTTTCTGTAGGAACTTGAATCAACAACAATGGAAATCCTCTCATCTAGCTAGGTTTTGCTTTATCTTTTGAACTTCACCCTTTTTTTCAACTTTTCACGTTCTACCTCTTTTTCTCCCCACTTTTTCAATTTAACCAAATAAAACCTAATTTTTTTTATGTATTTCATTTATCCCACAAATCCCCCTCAACTATTTGGTAATTCACTCATTACGCCATCAATTCTTTTAAAATGCTATTTTCCTCTCAATCCTCACATTTCTCCTATTTTCTTTAATAAATTTAATCATAAAAATTCTAATTAATTCCCGCAATGCCAAATAAATCACATAAATCATTCTAACATTAACATAAAAGAATAAAAAACTTTCTAATCTTAATTAAAATAAATAAATGAAAATTCAGGGGTGTTATGTAACACTCCAAATTTGATTAAATTATTTAATTAAATTACTTAAATTTATTTTATTTAATTATTTGATGTTGGTGTGATTTAAAAAAAAATATGATTACATGTTGTTAGGGGTGTAGTAGTAATAGTAGGATGTGGTGAGAAGGTAGAATAAATTAAAAAATAATTAAAATAATTAGAGTTTTAATTATTATTATTAGAAATAAAATAAGAAAATTGGTGAAATATGAGATTTTGGCCATTTGTGAGAATTGGAGAAAATATGAGGTGAGAGGAGAAAAGCTAGTAATGAGTTGGGCAAAACTGTAATTTTGAGAAATATTGAGAACCGTATAAATTCTACAAGATGGGAGGGAGCAAGGTTTTAGAGAACATTTGACAGTACGTGAAATAAGAGGCAAAGAGAAAAGAAGGGCTTTTGGGAAGAAGAGTTAGGATTGGAAAGAAGAATCCGTAGAAGTTATTCAATTCATCATCGTTGCTGGAAATCTAAGATAAGGGGGAAGAAAAGGCTATCAATTTAGGTGTATTGCATGATGGGATAAAGATGAGAAGTCCTTACTCTCATTAGGGTTCCTAGGTTTCAGTTGATGAATTTTTGTATGTGAAATTCTAGAGATTTGTTAGTCGATCTTGTGTTCATATGTGTTGCTATGATTGTATCTATGTTTGAATTAACATGAATATGTGTGTATGAGGTTCTGCCATTGATGAAAGTGTGAAAGCTTGAGTTTTATTCATGAATTGATGAAATTTGTTGTTAAATTTATTGATGAAATTACCATGGATTGTGATGAAATAAGTGATGTATATGTTAATGATTATGATAATATAATTCACTGTTAAAAATCATGTTTGGCTCCGTAAAATTTATATGAATTAATTGGAATGATGAATAAAGGTTAGGAGATGAAGATGATACTGATTGTATGCAAAAAAATAGGTTTATGGGCAAAATTGCATTAGACCGTTTGATTGGTCCTATGGGAACAATCGATTGGTTCCCTCAAAATTTTGAAAAAAACAAAGGAAAAATTGATTTATTGGGAGGTGTAATTGATTGGTCCATCAAAATTTCAAAAAAAATGAAGTTAATAGGTTTGGGACAATAAATTAGTCCCTTGGAGCAGTTGATTGGTCCTTGTTTCGGTTGTTTGATCCACTTGTCAATTTTAGATGTAACTTCTGTTCCGTAAGTCAAAATGAGATAATGTTCGAAGAGTTAGAAAACTAGTGCGCAAATCTACCTCATGATGGTTCTTGGTGAGTTATTTGAGTTATATTCGTGTGCCTACTATATCAATGTTTATGATGACTTGTATGATCGGTTAACGAATCATTGTGTTTATCCAATGATGTGTTTTTGTTTTGGTGAATTAACATGAATGAAAGCCTATGGAGTTACATTTATTAAGTTTATGCTATTTGTTGTCATTTGTTGAATATCATAACATTGGTTAATTGTTGCGTATGATGAATGGTGTTGTGCATAAATGGTGAAGTATGCATGATGGTTCTTTTGATGAACTTTATGGTAATAATGCATGTAGTTAAGTGTCATGCATCATGGTGTACATACTTAGGTTCAGTTTTGGTGTGCTCTGGTCTTGTGATATGGATCTGGAGCAAGTAGGTCGTTCCAAGTGGGAGCTGGTGAAACGTTACTTATGATGATGGTAACGAATTTTGATGTGCTCTGGTCCTATGGCGGGGATCGGGAGCAAGTAGTTGGTTCCATGTTGGAGCTGGTGAAGCGTTACCTATGGTGAGGGTAACGATTTGATATTTTCTGGTCCTATGGTGGGGATCAGGAGCAAGATGAACCAGAGTGTTCATGAATGGTACCACATGTATAATGAGTCAGTTGTGGAGTACATTTGCATACATGATTACATATGTAGTCGATTGTTCACGATGATGTTGATTGGTTACGAATATGTGTATGTTGTTATGAATGAGTGTGATACTATGTTTTTGTTGATTGTGTAATGAATGTGTGCTTGTTGTATGTTCTCTACCTTAGAATTCTTTACATTGTTTATATTGATTTGTTGTTTCTCACCCCATTTGCTTCATGTTGTCCACCATGGACATCTTGAATATACTCAGGAGTAGAGTTTGCTGCTGTAAGTGGAAGTTAGCTCCTGGAGTTACTTTGTTTAGTTTCATTGTTGTTTAAAAGTATTGCTATGATCCTGTAACATCAGGGTTGAGAATATTTGTTTGCTTATTATATTTTGTTGGGACTTAATTTCTTTATTCGATTTATGTTGAAGTTGTTGAGAGTTAAACATGATAACTCAATACTTTGATAATAATTTATATAATTTTGAAGTTGACACTACTACAAAAAAGGATATACAACAACACCCATGTTACCACGTACAAAGGATCCACCATGGTAGAATCTATTCAATTAAACACCTTCTTTTTATTTTCATCTTTAAGCCACTTTTTACCACGGTTGGAAGTTTGAACCGTGGTAAAAAGTGGTGCATGGTCATAAGTTCGAATCTTGCTGACGTTGTTGTTTTACTGCTCCATTTTCTATATTTTATTAAAAGGCATACAACAATGGTTGTTTAATACAACTATTGTTGTATGTAGCGCATGGTCATGAGTTCGAATCTTGCTGATGTTGTCGTTGTTCTACTGCTGCCTTTTTTATATTTTATTGAAAGACATACAACAACGTTTATTTAATACAACCGTTGTTGTATGTAGCATGCTTAGAAGTCTCTCAGGGTTATGGGAAAATATAAGCGTATTAATTGAGTTTCTTCAATTTCCTTAAACAAATCATTGTCGTCCATTTAGTAAGTATCAACGCTCAAGAACCTACCATTAGTGATTCGCATGAAACCTAAAACTTAGACGACCTTCCAACTTAGATAAACTTCATCTTCTACCTCTAAACTTTATCTTTTATTTATGACACTCTATTTCTCCATTAAACCAAGCTCGAAAATATCATTTCTTCCATAAATAATACTAAAAAAGACCATTTATTTCTTTAACAAATTTCAGAACTCCATCATCTCTTTTCCAACTTGAATGAGACAAGGAAAGTATGAATTCAAGTTAGCAATGTTAATTGTTGTTGTTCTTGTTGTTCTTTTTTATGTTATTGTTGTCATTGTTGTTCTTGTTATTATTATTGTTGTTCTTGTTGTTATTTTGTTGTTGTTATTAGTGTTGTTATTGTTGTTGTTGTTGTTCTTCTTCTTCTTCTTCTTCTTCTTCTTTTCTTTCTTTTTCTTCTTCTTCTTCTTCTTCTTCTTCTTCTTCTTCTTCTTCTTCTTCTTCTTCTTCTTCTTCTTCTTCTTCTTCTTCTTCTCGTTGTTGTTATGTTGTTGTTGTTGTTGTTGTTGTTGTTGTTGTTATTGTTTTTGTTTCTTTTGTTGTTATTCTTGTTGTTGTTGTTGTTGTTGTTGTTGTTTTGTTGTTGTTCTTGTTATTGTTGTTGTTGTTGTTCTACTGCTGCATTTTTTTATTTTATTAAAAGATATATAACAAAGGTTGTTTAATACAACTGTGGTTGTATGTAGCGCTCTATCTAGTTTACTACCCACGGGCAACAAACCGTGATTTTAAATAACTCACTTACAACCACACCCTACCTAACAACGGTTGTTCAACCGATATTATAGGTCTTGCACAACCATTGTGATATGTGTTCTTCGTAGTAGTGTGAGACTAAATGTCTAAGTTATGTTGTTTTATTTAATTAAAATAAGGTCGATATCGCCGCAATGATATCCTAAGTGAAGGTGAGCATGTGATGACAAATATTGTATGACGTTGATATTTCCAATGCGTGTTTATTAAATGCTTGATTTATTAAATAATTTGTTGTTAGTGACACCATAAATTATCGTGTAAAGCTTAATATATAAGTTTCGGGGTTTAAGATATTATATAATGTTATTATAAAATGTGCCAAATCATTTATGTGAAATTTTACAAATATAAATAAAAGAAAAAAAACCAACAATTCATCAATTTTAAATGCAAAGAACCTAGTGAAAAAATTAAAATATAATAAAATCTAAAAGTTTAGTAATTTACTTAAAAGTAAGAATGTATTATTTATAACTCCTTCTATCATTGAAAGCAATAAAACATACATAATATTAAAATTATTTTGTTCAGAATTTAGACCATATACATTTAACTATTTAATTTTTTTTAAAAAGTATTTGTCACCACTTTGAATATATGCAGTTTTTTTTCTTCTTTTCAAACCATATTAATAGTCATAAATTATATATATTTTTTACAATATTAGAGTACAATTTAATTTTAAAAATTCAAATACCATAAGTCTTTATGATATATTAAAAAAAAGACTTTACCTTTATATTGTAAAAATATTATGATTATTTTTTGAAAATTAATAAAAAATGATTAATGTTGATTGAATTATTTTGTGTATTAGTCTTTATTGTGTTATACACCGCTAACATATGTTGAGTATATTCTCACCTATGTTTGTTGTTGTGTGGCAATTTATGTCGTTAATTGCATATACGCAAGTAGAAAAGTCTTAATATCATGTGTGTTAGTGAATGACTTGAGATGATTGTTTTCATTCTCGTTTAATTCTGCGTTTGTCTAGATTATGTAAATAATGTTTCAGATAGTGTAACAATGAAACGAGATTTGTTATATCTATCTTTGCAAGTTGTTTTAATTATATATTTCGATCATATTAAAGTGAAATTTCTTTTTGAAATTATGAGATATGTTAATTGGTTAAATATTTTAATTCCGCTGCAACAATTTTATAAGTTGAAATGATTGTTTAATTGAGAAGTTTGTGTGACACCTTAAAAGTGATAATTTTTTTTAAAGTTTATATGTAGTTTTCTTTTAAGTTAAGTGATTTTAGGTTGTTATATCTAAATTGACTCTTCCTATATATCAAGAACAAGAAAAGGAGGAGGGTTTCATGATAAATGTCTAATAAACTAAAATCTCTAAAGCAATTTGAATTAATAAAAAAATTGAACATTTCATCAATTTTGAGTGCAAACAATTAAAATATAAAAAATAATAAAAGTCAATAACTTATTTAAGAGTAAAAGTATATTATTTATGACTTCTTTTATAATTAAATATAATTAAATAAAAGCAATAAAACATACATAATATCTTTTTAAAAGTATTTTGTTTAACATCTTGGTCAAATATATTCAACTATTTAATATTTTTTTTTGACAAAATACTGTCTAGATCTTTTAAGTTATTTTCAAGTATCAAGTTAGTCCTTTAAGTTTTTTTTAACGCTTTGCTCTTTTATGTTAAGTAACGTCTGTGTCGTTGATCTTTTTAAAAATCTCATTTATAATAAATTGCAAACTCATATATTATTTGAACTGATTTTTCGCGTTGATCACGAATATGCAATCAAATTTATCAAACAAGTTACGATTCATGAGAATCAAGAGAAAAGTGGACAAATACATAATGAAAAATCGTTCGATCCGACCAAAATACACAATCAAACAAAAAACTAATTATATATTCATGATTAGCGCAAAACTCCCGTTCAAATGGTATATGAGCTTGCAATTTATTATAACGAAGATTTTTTAAAAAGTCAACAAAATAAATGTTACTTAACATAAAAGACTAAAGTGTTACAAAAAAATATTTAAATAACTAACTTAATATTTTAAAATAATTTAAAAAATTAAAACAGTATTTTTGCCTATTTTTTTAAAAAGTATTTTGTCACCACTTTGAATATATCCAGTATTTTTTAATGACTAGTTTTTTCTTCCCAAATCATATTAATATTTATAAATTATATATTTTTCTACAATATTAAATTACAATATTAATTTTAAAAATTCAAATAACATAATTATTATTTTCTATATGATTCTTTATGATATATATCGAAAACGACGTTATTTTTATATTGTAAAAAGTTATGATTATTTTTTTAAAATTTAATAAAAGTTATTTAAAACTCAATTATCAATAAATAAAAAAAGGTAATTTTGATATCTAATAGCATAAACATTTTTAGTATAATAAACTTTAACATAATTAAAATTACATAATTTTTAGAAAAATATAAATCTCAAAAAATATTTTTACAAAAAATTAACCAAAATAAAATATTTTATTTTAATAAAATTTTCTAATTTTATCATAAAAAAATTATAGTAAAATAGTAAAAATATTTAATCTTTGACGAGAAACTATTTGAACAAAATTTTCATTTATAGTCAAGATTAAAAAGTTTTCTTTTTAAAAAAATATCTTAAAAATTTTATTATCTTAAAAATTGAACTTATCTAGAATCAGTTTTTACTTAGAAAGTGAAACCGTACGCTACACATAGTCAAATTCAAAATAAAATAAAAGAAGAATAAAATAAAAAATAATAATAAATGTTTCTAGAGTATAATTATTATGAATTAATCAGATCCGTCTATCCACGCTATATAACTCCCTTTACTCTCTTCTTTCCCTCTCATTTTCAGTTTCTTCTTCTTCTCTTCTTCAGCTGCTGCTGCTGCTCAAACCAAACCAAATCCAATTTCCCTTTTTCCGCCATGGAAGGTGCTCCTGGACCTCAGTACAACCCCCGCACCGTCGAAGCTGTTTTCCGGGATTTCAAGGGCCGTAGAGCTGGTTTGATCAAAGCTCTCACCACTGGTATGTCTCTCTCTCTCTCTCTCTCTCGCTCGCTATCTGAATTATAGTTTTCTTTTGATTTTTGATTTTTTTTTGTAATTGTTGTTTTTTTTTTGTTTTTTTTTTTGTTTTGTTTTGGTGCAGATGTTGAGGAATTTTACCAGCAGTGCGATCCTGGTTAGTGTTTTAGCCTCGATCTTTGTTGCGTTTTGAGATTGTTTCGTTTTCTGTTTTTTTTTTTTTTTTTTTTGTGTAGACTTCCGATTTATGTGTTTTTTTTTCTTCGGTTATTTGTTTGTGCTTGCGATTCTTTCGATTGTGGTTTTTTTTGTTTATTTATATATTCACTGTTTTTTTTTTGTGGAGAAAAATGAAATTTTATGATGGTGTTACTGAGTTCTATTTTACTGTTTTTTTTTTTTGTTTTTTTTTTTATGGGTATAAAGTGATTGTTGGTAATGGTGAATTTTTTACAGGGAATATATTTCTGTGAAGCAAAGTTGTAGTGGTTAAAGATTTTGTGTAATTCTTTTGCTGGTTCAATTTGTTGGTTTGATCAGTTAAACCACTGTGATTTTGCTTCACGGAAATATATTCGGTGGAAAGAAATTAGACTGGAGATCGAACTGTTCAATTGGTTCAATCAGTTGGTTCAATCAGTTTAACATTGATTGAATCAACTCTGGTTTGATCTAATTTGAATCAATAGCTGTCAGTTGGCTAGAATCAGATTGTAGATTGAACGAGAGAGTTCAATTGGTTCAATTAGTTTAACCGTTGATTGAACCAACTTTAGTTCAACCTGGCTCGAATCAGTGTCATTGGGCAATGTTGTTTGACCTAGACTGGAGATCGAACTAGGGAGTTCAGTTGGTTCAATCGGTTTAACCACTGATTGAACCAATTGCAGTTCAACCTGGTTTGATCTTTGGTTGAATAAGACTCAACCAACTGTGATTGGAGTAGCCATTAGACTGGTTGGCTCTCAGTTGAACCGGCCGGTTTAGTTTTGACAACATTGTCACTGGACAGACTTGTTTTGCCTCCTTGCTGTGATGATCTAAATGTTTTGCTTCTTTTGGCTTACAATCTTTGCTTGTTGTATGTTTTGATTGTTTTGAACTGTTCCGATGAACTTATTTGAGCTTATTGTCTGCATTAAGACTACATACACGGCTGTTTTGGGTATATTTTTGTTTGCTAGATACAGCTTAGATTTTGATGTATAGGTTTTCAAAATGATTTTGGACTACATTAATGTTAATGAATAACCAAAACCCTATTATTGCATAAACCCTATGTGTATTTAATTTTGGATTCGCATTGTTTAAAAAGGATTGTGTATGCTTGTGAATATCTTATTTTATTAAATGCCGTAAAATTCTGATGATTCTAAGTTTTCATTTTAATGCTGTCATAATTGTGATTTAACAGTTTGATTCTGTGTTTTTGAACAACTGCAATGTTTAACATGTTGTACTTCAGAAAAGGAGAATCTTTGTCTGTACGCGTATCCCGGTGGATCATGGGAAGTTACTTTACCTGCTGAAGAAGTTCCTCCTGAACTTCCAGAGCCTGCACTGGGCATCAATTTTGCTAGGGATGGAATGCATGAAAAGGATTGGCTATCTTTAGTTGCTGTTCACAGTGATGCATGGCTACTCTCTGTGTCTTTCTACTTTGCTGCAAGATTTGGTTTCGGCAGATCTGAAAGGTACTTTAATTCTTCTCTCAAACCCTTTAATATGTTATTCATTTTCGTTTGTTTTTCGGTAATCAATTTACGTGTGTTAATTGTTGAATGAAAACATATTTGGTGCATGCTGTTTTCTTTTATTGGTGAACTTATGTTTCTCATATGGCATGATTGAATCATTGAATTGATTTAATTTCCGCGTGTTGATGAACGTCAAAGTTACCAAATTGAAAAACAAAATTAGTTCATTCAAATCATATATATTTGCTATTTATATCCTGATATGTGATGCACTGTGATTCTTCGTGTAGGAAACGCCTTTTCACTCTGATTAATGATCTGCCAACAATATTTGAGGCTGTGACTGGATCTGCAAAGAAACAGGAAACGGAAAAGCCATCCGTCTCGAGCCACAACAACTCAAAGCCTGGTTCAAAAGTGGTAAAAAAAAAAAAAACCTTTCACCTTCACCCTTTCTTGTAGATTCATATACTTTGCTTGAATCGGTATGTTTTTCATAATTATTTAATCATCATTGAAATATAACTAAATGCAGCGTGGATCTGAACCGGAAAACCAAGAAGAAGAAGAAGAGGAAGATGAAGAAGAGGATGACGAGGTATTGGACGAAGAAGATGAGGAGCAAGGGGAGTGTGCTGCTTGTGGCGAGAGCTATGTATCTGCGTCTGAGGAGTTCTGGATTTGCTGCGACGTGTGTGAGAAGTGGTACCATGGAAAGTGCGTGAAGATCACTCCTGCCCGAGCCGATCACATCAAGCACTACAAGTGTCCTGCATGCAACAATAAGAGATCTCGTCCTTGAATATCATAGGGATGTGAGTTACATCTCACTGCTGTAACTCTATGCCGGACAGCTATTTAGTTAGTTGCTTAGACATTCTGTGTTGTGCCATTTTGTGCGTTTTAGTCCCGTCAACTTCTTTTGTGGATATTATTTATTAAAATACTTGATAGTTGGCGTGTTTCGTTTCGGACATGTTTCCGACCTTTTCCCTGTATGTTGGGATATTTATATGTTCTTAGTACCCAGAAAACAATTTTTTTGCTACATATTCTCAGTTTTCTTTCATGCTAGAGCCCTGGATTTATCAGGTTTATGATCTGCTCTATATTGGTCCCTATAATGTGCGGACTGTGTTTATTTTACTCCACAGGTAGCATAGCAGCAGCCACTCAAGCTTCGGAAAAAGAATTCGAGTTTAGTTGAGATGAGCATGATCTGTAACATGTTTGCCTCAATTCTTTCTCGAAGCATCGATAAGCTAGTATTGCAGGGCAATGCTATGCATCTATTTTACTTGAGTGGCTGAAAGGGGAGAAGAAGTGTTTGTTGAATGATAGACAGCATCAGTGTACTCCAGATTGAGTGCTGGATTGTTTTCATCGCCGATGTGGTCAAGATCGAGCTTTTTGAAGCAAGATCATAAAAATGAACATGCTGGATTTTTTTTTTGCCTGAATTATAATTCTCGTGTATGTATATATAAATGTATATGAAGGTAGGATCTTATGTGCCGTGCTAACGAATATGAGTTCTATAATCTTTCACAAACCGACTGATTCTACTTAAGATATCGTGCTTGACTACATTGGAGTTTTGCAATGCTTCAGAGTCTGCCTACAACAGCAATACTAAGGTATTTTTGCTTCATCTCAACAGGGTTTGCTTGGTTCTCTGGTGTGAAATTGTTGTTTAGTTTGATAAAATTGTTGTATGTTTAGTTTTGAATAATTTCGAGTTTTTAAATCAATTCTAATTTGAAGCAACTATTTAAAGTTTTTTGTTGGATAGAATTGATTCTAGTTTTTTACACCTTGTTTATACATGACATGTCTTAATACTTATTTTGAAAATTCTACATTCAAAAGCAACTTTAATTCAAATTACTTAAAATAAATTGTTAATTTTTTGTAAAGCAACTATTTGAAGTTTTAAATGTTGGGTTTGAATTAATTCTAATATTTTGTGAAGCAACTATTTAAAGTTTCTATGTTGGGTTAGAATTAATTCTAATTTTTTGTGAAGCAACTATTGAAAGTTTTTATGTTGGGTTAGAATTGATTCTAGTTTTTGTGCACCTTGTTTATATATGACATGTCTAATACTTTAAAAAACAAAAAATTAAACATTCAAAACCAACTTTAATTCAAATTATTTAAAATAATTTTTATTTTGTAAAACAACTATTTAAAGTTTTTATGTTGGGTTAGAATTGATTCTAATTTTTTGCACCTATTTTATACATGTCTTAGCACTCATTTTGAAAATTATATGTTTAAAATAAATTGTTAGTTTTTGTGAATCAAATATTTAAAGTTTTTATGTTAGGTTAGAATTGATTCTAAGTTTTTGCACCTTGTTTAATAAACATGTCTTAATACTCATTTGAAAATTATACATTCAAAAGCAGCTTTAATTCAAATGATTTTAAATAATTTTTAAAATTTTTGTGGTTCAAAACATAAATTATTTTAAATTTAATAAATTACATTTTAATTGCATGTACAATTCATAGGATAAAATTAAAAATTGAATTTTGTTAAATCAATTTAATTGATAACTATGCCGAATCTAAATCCGCGATATCTCACTTATCTCATTTATTCTATAGGCAAATTTATCTTCTAAATTACAAACAAGGTTATATATATAGAGGTTGATTTTTTTTCTTTTCATTTTCTATATTCTGAGTAGACAATTAAATTAAGTTCTTCCTTTATTAAACTCTAGTTACTCTTTCTAGTAACTTAAGTAATATATCAAAAATATCTTTTTTTTAGATAGAATTTACTGCATGTATTTTTAGTTGCAATCGTTTTCTTCTTCAATTTGCTTCTCTAATTTTTAGAAAGATTTTGGAAAAAGTCCGACTAATACAATTATCATCGTTTGAATATACAACAGCCTCCTATTAAACTTTTTTTTTATCACTCCAAAGTCTTCTTTTCAAATAAAACTCAAAAGTAATTTCAAAAGTCGTCTTAATCTTTTTATTCAGTTTCTTAACTTGATAAAGGAGCTTCGATATTTGTTTTATAACCTCCGTATTTTAAAATAATATTAAATAGAATGATTGTATTATTTGAATTAATAATATAAATATTATATTTGGACTTTTTCATCTCTAATTTAAATGTTAGGTGCGGAATATTATTGATATAATATGTCAAGTCATTGGTTAGCATTTAATTAGAAACAATTGCAACTTATAAGCAAGCTAGTTTTTAGCAAATCATGGTTACTATTCGGTGTAACTCAAAATGGTTCAATACATCGAGGGATACATCTGTTCCCAAACACAATGTAGCATCATTATAAATTGAATGTTTTTTGACACGATGAAACATACAAAAAATTACAATTTGTCTCAAACTATTTTCTCACTCTAAATTATCTTTTTCTTCTCTAATGCATGAGAGCAAGTAAAAGAATTATTCTTCTATAAAATAATATCAAAGATACGTTTTGAGAGAGATTGTGCAATTCTCTTTAAGGATTCCAAAGTATCCTGCAGGAAATTTGCAGGTAAACCCGTTTGCATGCAATATACCAAGATTGGTGGGGGCGGATTGTTCCTTACGCTTAGTGTGGAAACATACGCTTTGGAAGTTTATCAAGAAAATTTATTTTTATATTTTCATCTCCATTAATTCTTAGTTTTGCAGCAGTCCCAAAGACTATATGTCTAACATTCATAAGAAACAATTTATCTCATTCAATGGCTGCTTCACTAAAAGAGATGACTTCTGACTTTGTGAAATTAGAGAAGTTCGATGGTGGAAATTTTATTTGTTGGTAGAAAAAAATGAAATTTCTTCTCACAACATTGAAAGTGGTGCATGTCCTTAACATTCCAAAACCGGAAGAAAAAGAAGATGAAACAATTGTTGAAACTAGAGAAAGACAAAAGTGGGACAATGATGATTATATATGCATGGGACACATTCTCAACGGTATGTGCGATTCGTTGTTCGACATTTATCAGAGCAGAAATTCCGCAAAAGAATTATGGGAGAAATTGGAATCAAGATACATGCAAGAAGATGCTACAAGCAAGAAGTTTCTTGTTTCTCAATTTAATAATTATAAAATTGTAGACAATAGGCCTGTAATGGAACAAATGTATGAAATCGAACGTATTCTCAATAATTACAAACAACGTGATATGCATATGGATGAAACAATCATTGTATCTTCCATAATTGATAAACTTCCTACATCATGAAAAGATTTTAAAAAATCTTTGAAGCATAAGAAAGAGGACATATCTCTTGAGCAATTGGGTAATCACCTTCGTTTAGAAGAAGAGTATCGTAAACAAGATGATACTAAAAATCAAATTACTCATGAGAAGGTGCATGTAATGGAGGAAGGAAATTCAAGTAAAACTTCCAAGAAAAGAAAGCGAGATTTTGGAAAATCCTATGAAAAATCATAATGTTAATAGCAATAATAACAATAGAAAGAAAAAGAAAAGAAATTGCTATCATTGTGGAAAACCAGGACACTTTAAAAATGAGTGCAGGTTCTTAAAAAGAGAGAATAAAAACAAGAATTCAAGCGCAACAACAGACAATCTTGTTGCTGTCATTTCTGAAATCAACATGATAGAGGATGTTGATTCTTGGTGAATAGACTCTGATGCTACCCGTCATGTGTGCAAAAATAAAAAATTATTCAAGACCATCAATGAAGAAAATGGTAGTGTTTTGTACATGGGAAATGCTTATACGGTTCAAGTCAAAGGAAAAAGATCAGTAGAGATTGAATTCACATCTGGAAAATTACTCACTCTGAAAGATGTACTTTATGTACCTGAAGTTAGAAAAAACTTGATATATGTACCTTTACTTAATAAGTATGGTTTCAAATCTGTATTTGAGGGAGATAAATTTATTCTCTCCAAAAGGGGTATGTTTGTAGGGAAGGGTTGTCTCTCTGAGAATATGTTCATGTGTAATGTTGTTAATAATAATAGCAATAATAATAATGATGTGTTTTCTGCTTATATTGTTGATTCTTATGATTTATGGCATATGCGACTATAACATGTTAATTTAAAAAAATTAAATGATATGATGAAATCAAATTTAATTTCAACTAGTGACAAAAATTCAAATTCATGTACTACTTGCATGTTAACTAAAATTACTAGACAACCTTTTAAAACAATTGAAAGAAGTTCTAAAGTGTTAGATTTAATTCATTCTGATGTATGTGATTTACATGGTTGGCCCACAATTGGTGGTAAAAAGTATTTTGTCACTTACATTGATGATTGCACTAGATTTTGTTATGTTTATTTAATGCACTCTAAGGATGAAGTCTTGGAAAAATTTAAAATTTTTAAAGCACAAGTAGAACTTCAACATGAAACTTTCATTAAATGTTTTCGGAGTGATAGAGGGGGAGAGTTCTATCATCCTAATTATTTTGAGTCCACTGGTATTATACATCAAATAACTGCACCATATTCCCCACAACAAAGTAGAATAACAGGAAGGAAAAATAGGGTGCTGGAAGAAATGGTAAATGCCATGTTATCCTATTCTGGTTTATCTAAAGGATATTGGGGTGAAGCCATGCTAACTGCATGTTATATATTGAATAGAGTTCCTAATAAAAGGAACAAGATAATCCCATATGAACTCTGGAAGAAAAGAAAACCCAATCTAAACTATTTAAAAGTTTGGGGTTGTAGAGCAATTGTAAAGGTGCCTGAACCAAAAAGAAAGAAATTAGGAGAAAGAGGAATTGAATGTGTATTTCTGGGCTATGCTGAAAATAGCAAAGCATATAGATTCATGGTTATTGAATCCAATGACTCATATCCTATTAATACCGTGATTGACTCAGGAGATGCAATTTTTCAAGAGAGTAGATTTACCTCAATTCAATATCCCAAGGACAATGTTCATTATGATGTTCAAAGTCTAGAAAATAATGTATCTAATAATGATATGTTGGAATGTTCAGAATCTCGAAGAAGTAAAAGAATCCAAAAAGCGAAAAACTATGGATCAGACTTCTTTATGTTCCTTGTAGAAGGAAATAATGATTCCATAAATCGTTATGGACCAATTTGCTATAATCTAGAAAATGATCCAAAAACATTTGACGAGGCAATAAAATCTCAAGATTCTGCCTTTTGGAAAGAAGCTATCCAAGAGGAAATGGACTCAATTATGGGTAATAAAATCTGGAAACTAGTAGATCTCCCACCAGGATCAAAACCAATAGGGTGTAAATGGATCTTTAAAAGGAAAATGAAAGTTGATGGTACCATTGAAAAATTCAAAGCTAGACTTGTCGCTAAAGGATTTACACAAAAAGAAGGAATTGATTATTTTGATACTTATGCACCTGTTGCAAGAATTGCATCAATTAGAGTGCTTTTGGCACTCGCTTCCATCTATAAATTTGTTATTCATCAAATGGATGTTAAAATTGCTTTCCTAAATGGAGAATTGGATGAAGAAGTGTATATGAAACAACCTGAAGGGTTCGTTATCAAAGGCCAAGAACATAAAGTGTGTAAATTAACTAAGTCTTTATATGAGTTAAAACAAGCACCCAAACAATGGCATCAAAAGTTTGACCAAGTTATGTTGGCCAATGGATACAAAATAAATGAATCTGACAAATGTATTTATAGTAACTTTAACAATGGAAAAGGAGTTATGATTTGTTTATATGTGGATGACATGTTAATCTTTGGTACTAAATTAAAAGAGGTAGAAAAGACTAAAGCTTTCTTATCCAAAAAATTTGATATGAAAGACTTAGGTGAAGCAAATGTGATTTTAGGAATTAAAATCATAAGAGATGGTGAACATATTGGTTTATCCCAATCTCACTATATCAAAAAGGTGCTTAAGAAATTTAATCACTTCAGTAGCAAATCTGTTTCTACCCCATTTGATCAAAATGTTAATTTGCAACCACATAGAGGGTGTCCAGTGGCACAACTTGAGTACTCCAAGGTAATCAGATGCTTGATGTATGCTATAACTTGTACCAGACCTAATATAGCATATGTGGTTGGTAGGTTAAGTCGATATACAAGTAATCCAAGTAGAGGCCATTGGCATGCTGCTAATAGAGTATTAAAATACTTAAAAGGGACGATTAACTATAGTTTAACATATAGTGGATATCCTTCGGTTTTGGAAGGATATACAGATGCCAGTTGGGTAACATGTGTTGAAGATCATGCCTCCACTAGTGGATGGATCTTCAATCTTGGTGAAGGTGCAGTTTCTTGGGGTTCAAAGAAACAAACTTGCATTGCCGACTCCACCATGGCTGCAGAATTTATTGCTCTGGGTGCAGGTAGTAAAGAGGCAGAATGGCTAAGAAACTTGTTGTATGAGATACCTATTTGGCTAAAGCCAATAGCACCTGTATCCATACATTGTGATAGTCAATCCACACTATCTAAAGCATATAGCCAAGTATATAATGGAAAATCTAGACATATTGGTATAAGACATAACTATGTGAAAGATTTAATTTTAAATGGAGTAATCTCCATAGTGTACGTAAGAACTAAAAATAATCTTGCAGATCCTTTGACGAAAGGTCTGACAAAAGACATGGTTTTGAAGACATCATTGGGGATGGGTCTCAAGCCCATATCTAATTAATCACCAATAGTGGAAACTCAACTCGCACTTGATTAAAATCAAGTCTTGAGTTCAATGATGAAAGTACATTATTAGAGTGACTGAAGTACTTGACAATAGAAACATCCCAAGGGGCAAAAAATACTTAGACCATAAAAGCAAAGTGATAGGATGAGATTATTCTCTTAATAGATGTATAGTATATGTTTTGCTGAAATGCTTATTATGGGAGCATTTCCGATATAGTCTACCTATATGAGAATGAAGTGGGTCACTTCATAGAGTTCAAGGGCTTGACTCTTAAATTCTCATGAAAAGGATACATGACATAGTGTGTTATCAAATGTGTCATATTTACAATTCTTTTGATAGTATCGAGATTTCATGTGTAAGTTTTGCACACTTGTTCTAATGAGTAGTTGGTTCAAAGCTTGTCTACCAATGTCTGTTCGGGATGAGTGAAACCCATAACTTACTAAGTATTGGTTCAAATCGTAAGATACCTATATCTAAAACCATGATATTTCCATAATTATGAGATTTAGTTATTTTGAAAATGGTGGGGGATTGTAAGAGAATTTCCAAAATAATATTAAATAGAATGATTGTATTATTTGAATTAATAATATAAATATTATATCTGGACTTTTTCATCTCTAATTTAAATGCTACGTGCTGAATATTATTGGTATAGTATGTCATGTCATTGGTTAGCATTTAATTAGGAACAATTGCAACTTATAAGCAATATATTGCTAGTTTTTAGAAAAACATTGTTACTGTTCGGTGTAACCCAAAATAGTGCAATACAATTTTTTAAGGGATACATTTGTTCCCAAACATAACGTAGCATCATTATAAATTGAATGTTTCTTGACACGATGAAACACACAAAAAATTACAATCTATCTCAAACTATTTTTTCACTCTAAATTATCTTTTTCTTCTCTAATGCATGAAAGCAAGTAAAAGAATTATTTTTCTGTAAAATACTATCAAAGATACACTTAGAGAGATTGTGCAATTCTCTTTAAGGATTCCAAAGTATCCTGAAGGAAATTCATCGGTAAACCCGTTTGCATCCAATATACCAAGATTAGTGGGGACGAATTGTTCCTTAAGCTTAGTGTGGAAACATACGCTTTGGAAGTTTATCAAGAAAATTTATTTCTCTATTTTCATCTCCATTAATTTTTAGTTTTGCAGCAGTCCCAAAGTGTATATTGTAGTGCAAGTAACCCAAATAATAACAAACTAACTATCCTAATAACCAAGTATCATAATTGTCAAAATAATTACTTGATACTAAAAGCATGTGACTTAATACCCTCCTCAAACTGGAGCGTAGTTCACCTAGATTCCTAGCTTAGAAAGGATGCAAGAAAACATATGAGGATCAAAGGGTTTACTCAATATGTGTGCAAGTTGTGCAAAGCTAGTGATAGGTAGTAGTTGGAAGAGTTTTGAATTGAGTTTTTATCATACAACATAACAATCAATCTCGATATATTTTGTCCTTTCGTGAAAGGTTGCATTGGTTGCAATGTGGTGTGCTGATTGGTTATCACAATACGGAACTACATGAGAGATGAAGATGACATTAAAGTCATGTAATAAATATGTTAATCATTATAATTTGATGATTGTTGATAAATTATAATATGTCAATGTGGTGTGCCTTTAAGGATGATCTTGAAACTGTTATGTGCTTTTTGGATTTTCGTGAAATGAGTAAATCACCTATAAAGATGTAAAACACTGTGATCGAGCATCTCGTGTCACTGCATGATGCCCAATCATAGTCACTGAAAACTTTGAGTTGAAGTGTCGAAGTGGAAGGAAAAAATAAGCCTCGTGAATGAGATTGCTTGATGTATTTAACAACCATGTAGGCAGCTTGTAGATGAAGTAATGTGGGCAATGACATGAATTAATTAAGTTGTTGAACTAAAAAGCTCAATTCAGGTCTTGTGGTACATAGGTAGATTAAATGACCAATGAGTCTTCGATAAGCAGTAACATCAGTGGGGAAGTGAATAATTAATAGCTATATACTTGTGGAATTTTTTCATAAGAGTGGGATAAGGTTTGGCAACAAGAAGAATTATGTCATGGAATAATTCGAGCACATATTTTCGTTGACGGAGATGCTAATAGGAGAAAGCATTACCTCAGGACCTAGAAAAAATTACAAGTTGCCAATGTCCTTGATTTTTAAATTGGTGTCAAGGATAGTTTGAGGTTTTGAATTTTATCAATGTCATTTTCAGAGATTATCAAGTTATCAACATAAATAAGAAGGATGATGAGCGTGCAGCCATGTAGTTTGGTGAATAGAGAATGGTCTGAGGCAGCTTGCTTATAATGAAAGGAAAGTACTAATGAAGAAAGTTTGGAAAATCATTGTCTGTTGGCCTATTTTGATCCATGTAGGGAACTTTGAAGCTTGAAAACATGGTGGGAATTTAATGGAATTATGCCTAGAGGTGGAGTCATGAAAACTTCTTCACCAAGATCTCAATGGAGGAATGTGTTGTTAACATCTAGTTGAATTAGGTGCCATTCCTGAGAGGCAGCAATGGCTATAAAAAAGTCAGACAATTGCCATCTTATTAAATGGTGAAAAAGTATCCATGTATTTAATTACTTTAGTTTGTGTTTAATCTTTTGCTATCGGTCGTGTGTTGTTATGTTATAGGGCCTGTAACTCAATGAGCATAGTCTGATTCCATCACTCATGTTGAAAGGCCCGCTTGAAGGAGGTTGGTTCAGTTTGAGAGGTAATGAAAAAAATGTAATGATTAAAGACAGGAGAAAGGTGATAATTGGTGATGTAAGGCTCAATAGGATACATGATTGTGTGTATAGGATTGTGTAGAGATGAAATAAGGTTGTGACACAAAAAATTATCAAATCGTTTTGTATTGTGGATAATTCTGTTGGAGACTTTGGAAATGATTGGTAGTGTGAGACTGGTAGGTATGTCTTGATCAATGAGCTGAGTGGATGAAGGTAGAGTGGTAGACTACATAGGTGTGTTGGAAGATTGAGATGTTTGTGGATAAAGATCTTGAGGGTTAGGTGTATAAGGTGTCATATGATCTGCAGGCGTGTCTAAGAGTAGTAGGTGATAGTATAAGATTTTTGAAGTTTTGGATGATTCATTAGTGGAAGGTATAGTGAAAGGAAAAGATTGTTCAGAAAATGATACATTTCTGGTTATGAAATTTTCTCTATTAATAAGCTCATAACAATGTAGCCCTTTATCCCTTGTTTGTAATCGAGGAAATGCACTTAGAAGCACGAGGATTAGGTTTTTGTCGCCCTTGGATTATAGTTGAAGTAAACACAAGGCATCCAAATACCTTAGATTTTCATACTCAGGAGGAGTCCCATGAAGAAGCTCATAAGGAGATTTGAGACTAATGCCAAGAGAAGGTAACCTATTCACGAGAAACATTGCATGATATGGCTTTGGTAGGTTGGATTATAACATGATTTCTCTAGCAACATTCAAGATATGTCTATTTTTCCTTTCTGCAATAACATTTTGTTGAGGTGTCTCTATGCAGTTTTTCTAATGTATGATGACTTTGTGGTTGAACTAGCCATTCATAAAAAACTCTTTGCTATTGTCTGATCTGACCTTTTTTTACATTCTTTCTAAATTGAGTATGCGCCAAAGTAATGAATTGCACAATCAAAGGTCTAGCCTCAGATTTTGATTTCATTAGAAAGGCCTAAGTATGTCTTGTGAAGTCATCTACAACAATTAAGAAATAAGACTGACCATGAATAGATGAAGGTGTGAACCGACCCCATATATTAGTTCAAAGGTTGATGTAAACTTGATTGTGCTTAAAGTAAAAGACAATTAGTTTGCTTAGTATAATGACAACAATCACAAATGGAATCATTCTGATAATGAATATGAGGAAAACTTTATTGAATTGTTTTTATTACATTGTGTAATGGGTGGCCAAGCCTATGATGCCAAAGATTAAATTCACTAGAAACATTGTGATTATAATTTGTAACTGATACATCAGTGTGATAAGATAAAGGAATGCAAGAATCTTGATTATGAATGTATAAGTGACTGTGAACTTTAGTAAACCCAATCATCCTTAATTAAGGTTGTTCCTGAATGATACAAGAACAATGATCAAATATAAGTTTGCATATGTTATAAGATGATAATTGAGAAGCATAAATTAAATTGCAGGTAAAGTCAAAAACAAAATAGAACATTATAGAAAGCTAAGTTTTTATTCAATCTAACAGTGCCAAATATTTTAGATAAGTTGTGATATCCATTAAGTAATTTGATTGTAATGGGACTAATAGAGTTGTATGAATAAATTAAATTGAGGAAAGAGCATATGTGATTTGATGCACAGTGTCAATGATCTAACTATTGAATAATAAACTTACATTAGTGTGAATGAAAGAGTGATGCAAACTGGATGATGAGGCATGAATGATATGAAAATCAAAAGTGTTTGACTCCTTAGTTTTTCTAAGAAATACCACTAGTTTGTTGTACATATCAGGGTTGATTCAACTTTGTTATCTTAGTAATCAACATCGGTGGATGATGAATGTTGAATCTCATTTGAGGTATCAACATTGTTGAAAAAACCTACCTTGTCTTTGAACTTAAAAATCGGTGGAAGCCATTTTTGAAATAGTAGGTATCGAGAATATGCTCAATCTTGCCAAAAAATGAATAGACTTTGGAATCGTGTGAACCTCTTCCCTTGGTTTTCCACGACCTTTTCCATGTTTAGGTTGAAACCTTGCATTAGGTGAAGAATTGTATTTATGAGCCAAGAGAATCTTAGAGTTTTTCAGAAGGAGAAGAGGAGGTTAATTGAAGTTCTTGTTGCAAAATTAAAAAGAAAACTTTGGTAACATCGGAGAGAGGCTCCACCATGAGGATTTAAGATTTAACATTGTTGAAATTGTCATTCAATCCTTTTAGGAAACAAATGACATATTCCATGTCACGTTGCTTCTTTATTATGAGGTGTGTGCCACAAGTGTAGTTAGGAAGAATTACAAGAGCTTCTAGATCTTCCCTGTCGCGGTGAAATTTGGATACCAAACTATTGATTAGTTTGAATCTTTAATTCATTTGCAACCGAACTTTGATTTGTCCAAAGGAAGGGATAAAGATCGAAATTCCCACAATGCAATGCAAATGCAAGCTAGATTGTTTAGGTTCGGGGGTTGGTTAAACTTAGGGAAGGTACTAGCATCCTAAGTTTATGTAGTACTCTACAGGAACCTCTTGTTTTATGTTTGTTTATTGCTATGTGTTTATCTGCTTAATGGTTTAAAGACCCTAGTGGTTTATTTCTAAGTATACTCGATAAGATGTCGCATCTTATGCCTACATATCTTTACGGGAGTGGAATCAGAGTATGTTGTAGTTCACCCTAAAGGGTTTGAGGAGTTCTTTGACTGTGGTCAAAGTTCCTACGGGTTTAGGGTAGTTGATTGATTGGTTTTAGGAGAAGAGATGAGTCTTCATGTTAAGGGAGAGATAACCTCCACAAGTGTAACAGGGGTTTGTATGAAATGGTCTTTGCATGGTCTTAAGAAAAGGTCTTACATACTCGGATGGTCGCCAAGTATGCCTTTATCGCTCTTAAGGCAAAGTCCCTACATGTTTGATTGTATTGTTGTGGGGGTGGAGATTATATCTCACTTAAGATGATTAACATCTATTCTCTAATGTGTTTGAAAGATTGTTTTTGATTGTTTGTTTCTATGTTGTGAAGATTAAGGTCCTTCCTATGGGGTAGGTCCTAAACTTAAATGATCAACTTGAAGAATCAAGGATCGAGGGGAATATGATGCTTATGATGTGAAACTACACACAACGTTGAATTATGTGTAGGTTTTTCCTTTGGACGGAATGCGAAGCATGAATATAAATATGATAATGTGAATACAATAGAATAAATTGCATAAGAGTAAATTGCAGAAAGATAAACCATACACGAACGCATGAAAGCGCTGAGTGAGTGTGTGCGTTGTGAATAAAATAAAAGCAGCTAAAGATAAATAATATACGCATGAAAGCGCTAAGGTGTATGTGAGTGGATGTGTCGTGAAGTGCACGAGTTTTACGATGTTGGTTGAAAGTTGATTTGATTTTAGGTTAATTTTAAGGAGGAAGTTGTAATAGATGATTTTAGATGAGATTAAAATATAATGGAGGTTTAAAGTTGAATAAGACATTATAACGATTCACTTATTATTTAGAACTTAGGTGAAATAAATATATTCATGAAAATTGAATCTTGACGCAAAAAGTTAATTGTAATAACAAATGCTGTTTTTCTTTCTAAAAGATTTTAATGTCTAATTAGATAAAACGTCAATTGAAAAAGTGTTATTTAATAAATAAATTAAATTAGATAGATTTTTATGAAATGAGTTTCCTCGATTAACAATTATTAAAGAAAAAAAGTCCTTATTAAAATAAAATGGTTTTATATTACCATATTTTAGTTTGTAAAATTAATCGAATTATGAAAGTAGATTCCATTTAAATTGCTTTAAATTAAGTTGTAAAAAGGGGTTTGCAAAGGTTTAGAAAGTAAAACTTATTGGATAAATGGATTGATTTTTTTAATGATTTGTAACTCCTTCAGTAAAATTAGTGAAAAAAACAAAGGTTAATTAAGTATTAAATCAACAGAAATCAATTAAAAAATTATCTTAAATATATTATATTGAATATTAGACTGATTATTAAGTTAATTAAATAATTGATGGCAGTTAATTGGCTTTAACGGTGAGTTAGTGAGGGTTTAACGGTGAGTCATGTGTGTGTGGTGATCCATGTACGACCAAAACGCAAACAAAGTGAAAGCAAAACGACAGAAAAAAGACAAAAGTGAACCCTAATCCCATTTGCAACCCGAACCCCTGAATCGGAAGCGAACTCCTCTCTCGATTCTCTCCGATCGATTCACCCTCGTTTTGATTCACCATGCTCCGTTCATTTTCTTCCTAGTTTCAACCTGCATTAACAAATCGAACGATCAAATAATTCAGAACCTTAACATGAGTGAGAGCTTTACCGAGAATTGGGCGGCGTTCGAGATGGCGGTTAGGGATTCTTTGATGACTTCGATCTTCGCGGCGGCCTGGGGATCCAAAGATGAAGACGGAGGGTTTTGACGGCAGCGGTGGCTCACGAATAAGCTTTTGATGGCAATGAAGATAAGTGCTTCTTCTAGGTTTTTTCAGTATATTTTTCCTCTCCTTTTTGTGGTGATTCGGTCTTCTTATGTAGGCTTTTGAAATATAACGCCTCTTGAATGTAGTTTTGATTACTGATTGATTGTTGATTTGGAATTTCCTTTTTGAGTTGATCTTGATCTGAATAAAATTCCTCTTTGTTGATATTATTTTGAAAACTTTCCTATTCGCCTCAATCTCGTTAAATACCGGTTAAATGAAGAACAAATCTCTGATATTGTATTAATTCCTCTAACTATCCAGGTTCAACGTATTGAGGATTTGGGATTGGATTGGATCTCTGAGCGGAATATTCTATCCTCAAAGGAAAAACTTTAACCGTTATTCTTCTGACTTGGCATGTACAGGTGGCGGAAGGCTGAGAGGTATTATCCTTTCCAACGGGATAATTGCTCAAAATATAATCATGCTGCAATTGTACATAGGGCATCTGCACAAACATTTAATCTGTCACAGCTTCATCATATTCGCGAAGTAGCCTCTTCTCGAATATCAGTTTACAGTGCCAGGTATCTCTCTTATTTCGATCCTTTGCTGCTTTAAGATGTGCCAGGAGAACCTTAATATATTTGTTATCACCTAATCCATTGTGCTCCTTATTCCCAGGGTCAGATGGTTTGGGACTTGTACGACTTTACGACGTTCAAACAAACTAAAGCCAGAGTAAGTAGACAGTTTAACGAGTCCATTTGTCTTTTGCATAAGAGAGCCGTCTGCTGACAGATGCGACATTTTTCTTCATGTTTATGCAGTTCACTAATCAGACGGTCAAGAGGTTCTTGAATTCTCTCCTTGAATTATCTTCAACAGCAGAAACATGTTGGGCAGAAGACTTAGTAGTGGTTGAAGAATGTGGTGTATGTTTGATGGAAAAGGTCTTGACACGGCTCTTATGTAAAGCTCCTTTTCGTTGACAGTTTTGTAAGTTACGGTGATGCACTAGGTTGTGGCGCTGCAGATGATACTGAAGACTTTGCTACTGATGTCTCAAAATAAGTGTCGCCGCTATCGGTGTTTATGAGAGTTTAGCAGTGATTCGTCTCGAGTCAGGGGTAATGCGAACTGTTGTCTAGCTTTTCTTATCCATGGTAAACCATAATGCCTCACGACCGTTGCTAATATTTTGTTTCGTTTTGCAGGCTGAAGGTAATGTTGTTGTTACTGTTGCAGGGATATCATGCCACCATGGTTGCCACCTCCAACGTTGAACATCTGATCACTCGACATTTGGGGAGGATGACTTTGTTGAGGACTGTTTCTGGATAACCTGAACTGCATCCGCGACTGATGAGACCGTGAAGATACTTCGGCTAAAACGTTGGGAACCATCTGGGCATTTAGTGTTGTTTGAGAAGTACTAAATAATGCACTGTTAGCATGACAAGAACACTGGCTTAAACGAGTCATCTGATTTCCTCGACTGAGTTGGTTTTGACTAAGGCCAGGCTGCATATGCGCCGAAGGAAGTTGTTGCCTACTCTGAAATTGTTGATGCCCAAGTCATGGAGAAAATCGCATATGATGTTACGTTTGCGTCTGACCCATTCCTCGCATTGCAGATTTCCTGAACTGCTGCTGCTGTGCGAGAAGTTGCTGAGAGAGGTTTCCATTTGGCAGTTGCTAGAGGTTCAAGCATTGCTTTCGAAGCACGGAGTGTTGAATGCCAAGTGGTAATGATCCTTGCGTTGTTTTCTTGATATGATTACACACTCAAATTACTGCTGAAAAATATGATTGTTAACTGCTGTCCCGATTTGTTATGCCTTCCTGGTTTGCAGGTACCGTGCACATTCAAACATTTCCGTTGATGACGTCTATTGGTTCTTCTAACAATGACATAGCTTTGGAGTTGTATCCGGCATGACTGTTATGACTTATTTGGTGGTGATGTTATTGGTTTAGAATTGAAAACTAATTTGTGGCCTTGTATCTTTGAAGCATTTTTGTTTTAATTATTTTTGAATTGCCCTGCTCTGCATTTCATTTTGAAGCTTATTTTCTCATTTCTCGAGCAGGTCGTGGGTCGTTGCTACTGATGCACTTGCAGTTGCTGATGTTGCTCTGCTGATGCTTGCAGATGATGTGGAGGTACCTGCAGTCTTTGGTTTTTTATTTTATAATTCAAAGTATTGCAATAGTCTGCATCAGAAACAAGTTGACGCATGGGGTTATGGCTGCTCTGATTAGTAATTGGTATTTCTTGGACAGGTTGTGATGTCGGCGTTGCGTAACCCGGAGACAATAATTGATCTTCTGATGTTGTTTTGCACAAGCTATGGCTGAATATGACGGTGTTGGTTCCTTTGTAGCGACCTTGTGGAAGAACAGAACCACGACCCTGTGATATCGCGTGAGTTGGGATTAGTTGGAGATGCGGTACTGTCAGCTTTTCTCCGTTCAAATAGGCGTATATTCAAATGCTCTTGTCTCTTGTCTCTGTCAAAACCATCATCTAGTCCCTGATTATCAACAGCCTGAGGCTTTTATGACGGATCCACGATGCCTCTTCACGCTTTGTAACACTCTTGTAACCAAATTGTATTTTTCTTACGTAGTACCTTGGTAAATTGTTGGATAGAGGGTTGCTTAGAGTTATGAGATGCCAAGTTTGATGTAACCCCTTTTATCAATAACAAAACCTGTTTTGTATCTTGAGTTCTCGTATTGAATCCTTGTATGAAATGAATTTGTAAATTTTGGATTCCGTCATTTTTTTTATCTTATGCTTTCAAATCTGATGCTTTTATAAATCCAAAACAATGGGGCTTCGGCTTGAACCAGCTTTGAGCAACGATGCTTGAATTTTGAGAATGGTGGAAACTTCACTCCGATAACTTCTCGCTAACAAAATTCCAATTTCATGTCATCTACAAGCTACAAATAAACCCAAATCCTTTCCTTAAGGGAATCAAAATGATAATCCAATCCCTTTTAGGTGAGAACAAAGCCATCTCTTGAATTAATCTCAAATTAATCTTGAATTCATGAATGATGTACTCCAATAATGATCCAGGAAATCCAACGCAAATGGTCGTGTCCCTGTGATGTTTGACTGCGAGAAAGTATCGCCGTTTACTTGAAGTCCATGTACCTACGCATACTTGTTAGTCGTAATAAATATTAAATAAAGTTAAATGACAAAAAAAACGCAAAAAGAGGTGCGATCTTATAGTCAAAAATTAGGGTGCAACAGATGCCCCTATTTAAGTTACTCCTATTCGGAGGTATGGAGATTGAAATCTCTGTTTCGACGAGATAGGAGGGACTTAAATATAAACACTGCACGAATTTTTTGGCCATAAGATGCCACCAAATGCAAATGATATGCAATAATATGAAATGCAAGACAAAGGATCCTGTGGGGAAATGATGTCACAGGGGAACAGATAGACACAACAAGACTCCGCGGGGATGGGAAACCAACATCACTGGAGAATACCCGGAAGTAAAACAGTATCTCATACACCAAGGACATGGTGATGGGAAATAAACTTTTAGTCGAAGGATATGTTTATTATCATAATGTTGTGGTTGGTAATAATCCAGATGAATTGAGTTGATGGTTCATCCTTATTTTCCTTTTTTTCTCTTTTTTTTTGTTTTTCTGTATATCTTTTCTTTTGGAACTCAACTTGAAATAATAAAATGTATGACTTCCCCTTGCACCATGGTATGGGAACCATGAGCTGGTCTCGGTCTCTGATGTCATTGTAGTTGTAGATATTTTTGCAGTTGTTGCAGTGGTAGAGCTTCCCCGAGCATCATGATATGGGAATCATGAGCTGGTCTCGGTCTCTAATGTCGAACTTCCCCTTGCACCATGGTATGGGAACCATGAGCTGGTCTCGGTTCCTGATGTCGAACTTCCCCTTGCACCATGGTATGGGAACCATGAGCTGGTCTCGGTTCATGATGTCGAACTTCCCCTTGCACCATGGTATGGGAACCATGAGCTGGTCTCGGTTCCTGATGTCGAACTTCCCCTTGCACCATGGTATGGGAACCATGAGCTGGTCTCGGTTCCTTCCTGAAATGATGAAAACTCGTGAGAGCACCTTCATAGGGGGTTGTAATTTGTTGATTGTAGATGTTCGGCTGTGAGCCATAGTGTCATTGTAGATTGTATGTTGTAAATTGTAGAACTGTAGAATTGTTGATGTAAATGTTGTGTAATCTGTAATTGTAGAATTTTGTAGATGTGATCTTGTACTTGTAATTGTAGATGCAATTTGTATTGTATTGGCAATTTGTAGAATATGCACTGGGGATCTTCAAAAGAGTTGTAAACCAGTTGATCTGTGGAGTGTCCTCTTGTAAGGAGATATGTTATTGATAGTACTCATAACGAACTCTCTGGGGAAGATCATTTTTGAGGAGTATCTTTGCTGTAATTGTAAAAATATGTGAGATTGTAGTAGTAGAAATCCTCAAATGGGGAAGTATCTGTAATGTACTTTGTTTTGACTTGATAATCTTGAAATAATCCACTGGGGAAGGATAGATTGTCCTGAGGAAATTGTTGTTGTTGTTTTGAGAATAAAATCTGCCCAAAACGGGTTGCTCAAATAAAGAGACCTTCTGTCATTCAACTGTAAGTTGTCGAGTGGATATTGTAATATTGCCGGAGAAGTACCACATCTTCAATGGTGATCCTTATGATGTCAAAGTGCAAAATAAATGCACTCTTGATCAATGCTCAAACGCTGGAGATGTTCATAGCGTGATTGTCAAAGACCGAAGTTCAATTCGGGAAATAACCGAAGAGAAACTGTCAAACACGACTCAACCATAGAGGCATAAACTCCAATGGGAAAGTACTGAAACAACTATCTTCCACGAGGATCGAACTTCGTGGGGAAATAGAAATATTGAGTTTTTTTTTCTGCTTAAGGCTGACAACTCTATTTGGAAGGAGTAAGACACGCCCAAATACCCAAGGGTAACCGCAATCGAAGAGATAGAGTGCAGCGAACAAAGGATGCACAAAATGCAAATGTTATGCTATCTACTTATATGATATGCGTGTGCTTATGCTGACAAGACAGACGAGCAACGACCGAAAACGGGATAAACGTCCCGGAACAAACGTCCGACCAATCTTCAAAGATAGAAGTATCACTGAGGATAAATGAAGAACTAAGTATAGGATCCCATTCCTACTTCAAAACTTCAAGATTTCTCTTGAGAAAAAGTGATCAATCCAATTGGGGATGTATCATCTTGATAAGCTTGACGTGTTGTATGAAATTGTAGACGGAGGCACCCATCCCGAAGTTTCATGGGGATAAAATAAATATCCTGGGTCTTCGTAGTTGTTGAACATGTTGGGGTTGAGCTTCCTGAGGATGAAATAGACATCTTTTTGCTCCAATCTTCAAATTCCCCAAGTCACATAGTTTAAGAGAAAAGTCTCGAGAGGATTTTATAGAAAACATGATGTCTAAATGCCCCACTGTTTTCAAACTCTCTAGAGATTCGCCGAATCTCGACGTAACTGCCCCTGATTGATGGTAAGTGAGTCCTTGAACCTCTTCTAGTTGAAACCAAGACTTGCACGGATAAAATTTTCTTGGGAAGAATGACTTGCCCCAAGTCAGCAAAGTCTTCAAATATCATCATCAATGTCTGTATGTGGTCTTTCTAAGATGTCAAGCGTATTTAGCACGTTAGAAATATCCATTTTGAAATGGTTAATGCAACACACATTTGTCTTCAAGTTTTGAAAAGGGGTATCGCAATAACTTGTGATCGAAACCACTAGTCAGGATACAAATTGAATCATTATTTATAAAGCCGATTTAAATTTGAGCATAGCTCAAGGAGTCAGGAAACAATATCTCATCGAGTATGCTTTCGAATTAAACCTTCCTTCAATTAGGACATTGAGGGTCGTATACGGGTTTAATTTATGACTTATAGAATGGAGGAAGAAAGGGTTAGTATATTTGTGCCCACCCAATTTTTGAAAGATGTTCATCATTTTTGATATTACCCTGCCCCAGGTTAAGGAAATGATGTTTGAAAAGGTTCGAGAGAAAGAGGACGGACCTTCAATCAAGGTTTAAAAGAAAGGGTTGACTATGTTGGAGGTTTAAAATAATGCCTTACATCATCAGTAGGGTTTTTATTCGAAGCATACAACAAGAGATCATGTGTTTTACTTCATCATCCTCCTTCCAATTCTCTGTCAGAGCGAGAGATTGGGTAAAAGTCGACATTATAAATAATTTTGAAAAACTATTTGAGTGAAAACGAATGGATTTCTTCAAGACAAACAATTATTGCATTACTTATTCAAAACAGAAAGTTCTTACATGCAAAATATGCTTTCAATCAAAGAAATAAACACACAAACAAACGAAAGAGATAGAAAGTTCTTCTGGAGTTTTCGCTTATATCAGCGTAATGGTATTCCATTCAGGATCGGTCTTTCTCCTTTGAAGGTTAGCACTTCATTATCGATCATTTCTTGAACTTTCCCTTGAAAAACTTTGCAATCTTCGATCGAATGCCCCAACACTCCATCATGGAATTCACAGCTGGTGTTTGGGTTGAACCACGGTGGGTGAGAGTTCATGGTTCTAGTCTTTCTAGGTGTCATTACCGAATTTCGGATGAAATAAAACCATAATTGACGGTAGGTTAATGGGATAAGATCAAACCAATGGGTCTCTTCTTTCAGAGTGTTCAGAGGCATTTTCTGATTCGGAAACTGTCTTCGAACATGTCGGTGCTGATCTGGAGATGGCATCCTTCGCTTAGGAGGCAATTGCTGCTCGCGCCGAGCGGGCATTGCATACTCATGTTGACGACGGGATACTGAAGCTGTGGATTCTCTGGGAGATCCTTTATCACCTGTTTTATCGGGAACTATTCCCAAACTGTAATTGTACTGCTTTACAAAAGCAACAGCTAAGTCTTCCCAAGACTGGATGTGATTCACTTGTAGCTTCATATACCATGTTAACGGTGCTCCACCCAAACTTTCTTGAAAGCAGTGAATCATTAGTTTGTCGTTCCCAAGATAGGCGGTCATCTTCTGACAAAACATCATCAAATGATACCTTGGACAAAATGTACCTTTGTACACTTCGAAGGCGGGCATCTGGAATCATGGGGGGACAACTAGTTTTGGAACTAGATGCAGGTCATGAGCACGAAAATTAGGCGCGCTGTTCCTCTTCATCATTTTCCATCGTTCCTTGAAGTCACGAAATTCATTCTCGAATGCTGTAAGCCCAGGGTCGTCCATTTCTTTCTTAGCATGAATATTCCGCAAGTCAGCAAACGGGTTTTCTTGCATAGGTAGTGGCGCAGGAACAAAGTCGTCAGAGGGACGGCGAAATGTCGGCTTAGACCTTACTCTGAAGCTAGTCATGCGATCCATGTCTCTGCTCTCCTCATTATTCTTTAATGATACTTCCGGCTTGGTCATATGGTCGAGACGGCGACTGACAGCAAAAGATGGAAAACCGAAATGAGCCACAACAAAGGAAGGACACATGCATAAATGTAAAATGCCATGCTAAATGCAGGATGTTAATGCATAATGCAGATGTAAAGGGGAGACTTCAAGAAACTCAAAGTGTTTTTCAGTGTTATAATGTAGGATAATTGAAAAACTTTTTATTCTTGAGAAAAGCAAAGTACTCTTTTAAGAGTTTATTACATCGAAAGCAAAAGGAAGCCTAGAACTCTATTCCACAGTCTTCTCCTTTGTACGGAGCTCCTCGGTCAGCTGGTCAATACGCTCCTGCAGCGCTGCTTTCTCGATGATGAGTCGTTCCACACACTCCTTTCAAGCCATGGTAGTTGAGGGGAGATCATCACTGGTGACAACACTTGAAAAGGCACGAGGAGAAGATGAATCTCCTTGCACCTTTCTCTTTCTGGCAACTTCTAATTCTGGTGTCTTCTGAAGTCTTTCCTTCTCTACTTTGAGGGTGAGGAACTTATTCTTCCAGGCAGTCCTCAATTTCCGGGCTTCATCTAAAGCAATCTTCACTTGTTCTATTTCCTCTTCTTCGAACCAGTCGGGGTCATGAGGAGATAGTACCATAGGTTCGTGAAAAGGAAAAGGCATCTTGAGATCGAGAGCCCTTTCTCGCACCCAATGCAGATAATCCTCGGAAACAGCACAGTTGGGGTATCCTGAAGCAGCTGTCCCTTCCCTATCAATATATTTCCATGCATAAATGATGACAATCCTGAGATCTAGGTCCTCTTCTCCTTTGAAGTAGATCTCTTCCAACGAAACTGGGTCGGGTATTTGGATCATAGGGTGTCCAAACTGTCTACGGGCCAAAGCGGGATTGTAACTTATACATCCTTCTCTTCCAATAAGCGGTACGTTAGGGAAACCTCCGGTGCTAGGAATCATAGGCACGCCTCCATAGGCAGGATCATACCAAACAATGTTCGAATGGGTAAGGGCCATAAGTATCTCGGACCATCGAGGTGTTGCTACTTCCTCCCAAAGGGACGGATGCCAAGTCAAACGAGCGATGAACCATGAGTACAGCAAAGCGGTACAACATACAATGTGTCCTCCTCCTTCAGCATTCTTCGAGTGAATCGAAAAGTACGTATTGGCAAGCAAGGTGGGTACTGGGTTCTTGAGTATGAAGAGCTTGATTGCATCCATATCAACAAAATTGTCAATTTTAGGGAACCAGAAAGTCCCATAGACCAACAAAGCAAAATTGGCTTCCAAGATGAGAGCCTCCTTTCTTTCAGCATGGTAACGGACTTTTTCGATCAAAAAGTCGGCGGGGAACCCAAGGACTCCTTCCTTGGTGATCAGGTGTGTCTGGACATCTTCTAGGCTGAGATGGGTAGCGTTTGCAATTTCTTGGTGACTGGGCGTGTCTTCTCTTCCGGTGAATAGGGGTCGAACAGTCACAGGCATCCTCAAGAGCTCTGAGTACTCTTCCAAGGTCGGCATCAATTGGTAGTCCGGAAAAGTGAAGCAGTGATACATCGGGTCATAAAATTGAACCAATGTTTCCAACAATCCTTCTTTCATCTTTAGCTTAAGGAAACGGAAAACTCCTCCATATTCTACTGCGAAGGCAAAGTGATCCTCGACGAGTTCAGCTAGTTCTCTCAAGCTTTCGACGTTGGGACTCTGAAAAGTGTACTTCAGGGTTTCTCTTCTGAAATCCATGATTACAACACCTACAGAACGAATTTGAGTTTCTTGAAGTGAACAATGGAAAAGAAATGCAATGCAAGATGATTAGGACTTCATGGGATTCCTCTATTTATGGTCATTGCGGTAAAAGGAAACACTTTATTAAATCTGAAACGGACTACATAAATATTCTTTTAAAGAGTCCCAAATAAAAGCTAAATAAAAGCTAGTAAAGACACTAAAGAAGCTTTGAATGCTGCTGCTTGAGCTGCTCTTCTAGTTGCGCCTTCTCACGGATAAGGTTGTCCACAATTATTTTCCAGATAGTGCATTGTGGGTCGGAGAAAAATAAATCCTCCATGACTTTCCTCTTCTTGCAGGGGAGTAGCTCCTCATCCTTCAATTGTAGCTGTTTCTGAAGTTCATTCTTCTCCTTTTGAAGTTCAGCATTCTGTTTTTGAAGTCCAGCATTCTGCTTTTGACACTCATCATTTTCTGCCACTGCTACGTGGTACTTGTTCTTCCAAGATTCCAGCTCGTGTTGAGACTTCCTTAAGGACACCTCTAACTCCTCGGCTTTAGACATAAAGACATAAGTGGGCTCTCTCCTTGGAGCTATGGGATCTTGACGGGAATAGGGCATCTTTAGCTTGATTACCCTTTTTCTGACCCACTGGAGGTATGGTTCTAAAGACACACAGTTAAGTTTCCCTAGACTTCTCTTCCCTTTCTTGTGTACATTACGCCATGCATGTAGAATCTTCCCTCGGAGTTCCATATCATCTTTGAATAATATACCCTCTACTTGAACACTCTTGGGAGGTTCCTTCAATGGGTATCCCAACTGTCGACGAGCTAAAATAGGGTTGTAGCTGATTCCTCCATCAAAGCTGAGCAATGGTACATTAGCGAAGTCACCACAGCTATCAATGATTAATACTCCATCATACACTCGGTTGTACCAATCAATGTCGGAATGGGTCAGAGCCATAACTCTTGGAGACCAATGCTCTTTGCCAATGTTTGTAAAAGAGCTAGACTTCGGCAAGTGCGAAATAAACCACTTGTAAAGCAAAGGTACACAGCAAGTAATCATCCCTCCACCACGGAGGTTTCAGAGATGTATAGAGTGATATGCATTTCCCAATAGAGTTGGCACTGGGTTGTTCTTCATAAAGATCTTGAATGCTTTGAGATCGATGAAACCTTCAAAACTCGGGAATAGAAACAACCCATAAACAAGCAAAGCAAAAATTGCCTCAAACAGAGCCTTATTAGAATAATCAGCGTAGAATGAAGCCTTCTCGATTAGGAAACCTGTCTTTAAACCCAGAATTCCATCCTTAGTAACTAGGTTGGCTTTGACGTCAGATACCTTCAAACGGAGAGCTTTAGCAATATCTTTCTCATCAGGGTCCTTTTCCAAGAAGGGAAAAGGAGATTCCTCAAGGACAGGTAGACCAACCAAGAAAGAATACTCCTCCAATGTAGGTAGCAACTGGAAATCTGGAAAGGTGAAACAATGGTAAAGAGGATCATAGAGTTGTAGCAAAGTGGCAAGAAGTCCTTCATTCACTGAGCAACCCAACAAGGATATCAACTTCCCATACTTGTTCTTGAATTCTTCTTGATCTTTGATGAAACCCCACAACTTCTTTAGGTCATCCAATTTGGGACGCTTAAAAGTATATTTCACAGTATGTCTTTTATCTGAAGCCATAGTGACCTACAATGTCCATAAACGAAAGTAAATCCCATGAAGTCCAATGCAGAATGATGTTATATGAATGCAGCAAACACAAGTAAACACATATGGGCACAAAGATAAACAAACAAAAGTCCTAGGTTTGCAACGAGCATGGAGCAAAGGTATACCCTTCCCAAAGGTTTAAGGACTAAAGGTTGTTTGTACCTGCAGAACAAGGTTCTAATGGGACTCAGAATCATCAGCCCATCTATCGGATATTATCAATTTTCCCAATTACTCGAGGATTAATAATATTCTCAAGAGAACTTCTTTTGAGTGTAGCTTCGCGTAGCACTATTTCGGAAGTACTTCCTCATAGTCTCGCAATACATCCTAATAAAGGCCAAAGTTGGGATAAGGTAACTACAGTCCTCAATATCATAGGCTCCAAAGTCGAAAGTAGTGAGTGTCTTCATGATTGCTCGTTCAACAGTACTATTTCGAAAGGGCCTCAACTAAGCGGGATTCTCGATTCAACTTAGTAGGGATTCAACTCCCTATAAGCCTCCTCGACTATATCACAATCCTATCTTAATTTCTCTCAAGTTCGGGTGTAGAACTTTATCTCACCACTTAAGGACAACAATCCCAAAAGAAACATAGGAGAAAGCATGTAAACAATTAATCAAGTAGGCAGATATATAAAGCAGTAAACAAAACAAAATAAGATAGGGAAACCCACTAGAGATTCCCCAGTGAAGTCGCCATTTCTGTCGCGGTGAAATTTGGATACCAAACTATTGATTAGTTTGAATCTTTAATTCATTTGCAACCGAACTTTGATTTGTCCAAAGGAAGGGATAAAGATCTAAATTCCCACAATGCAATGCAAATGCAAGCTAGATTGTTTAGGTTCGGGGGTTGGTTAAACTTAGGGAAGGTACTAGCATCCTAAGTTTCTGTAGTACTCTACAGGAACCTCTTGTTTTATGTTTGTTTATTGCTATGTGTTTATCTGCTTAATGGTTTAAAGACCCTAGTGGTTTATTTCTAAGTATACTCGATAATATGTCGCATCTTATGCCTACATATCTTTACGGGAGTGGAATCAGAGTATGTTGTAGTTCACCCTAAAGGGTTTGAGGAGTTCTTTGACTGTGGTCAAAGTTCCTACGGGTTTAGGGTAGTTGATTGATTGGGTTTAAGAGAAGAGATGAGTCTTCATGTTAAGGGAGAGATAACCTCCACAAGTGTAACAAGGGTTTGTAGGAAATGGTCTTTGCATGGTCTTAAGAAAAGGTCTTACATACTCGGATGGTCGCCAAGTATGCCTTTATCGCTCTTAAGGCAAAGTCCCTACATGTTTGATTGTATTGTTGTGGGGGTGGAGATTATATCTCACTTAAGATGATTAACATCTATTCTCTAATGTGTTTGAAAGATTGTTTTTGATTGTTTGTTTCTATGTTGTGAAGATTAAGGTCCTTCCTATGGGGTAGGTCCTAAACTTAAATGATCAACTTGAAGAATCAAGGATCGAGGAGAATATGATGCTTATGATGTGCAACTACACACAACGTTGAATTATGTGTAGGTTTTTCCTTTGGACGGAATGCGATGCATGAATATAAATATGATAATGTGAATACAATAGAATAAATTGCATAAGATTAAATTGCAGAAAGATAAACCATACACGAACGCATGAAAGCGCTGAGTGAGTGTGTGCGTTGTGAATAAAATAAAAGCAGCTAAAGATAAATAATATACGCATGAAAGCGCTAAGGTGTATGTGAGTGGATGTGTCGTGAAGTGCACGAGTTTTACGATGTTGGTTCAAAGTTGATTTGATTTTAGGTTAATTTTAAGGAGGAAGTTGTAATAGATGATTTTAGATGAGATTAAAATATAATGGAGGTTTAAAATTGAATAAGACATTATAACGATTCACTTATTATTTAGAACTTAGGTGAAATAAATATATTCATGAAAATTGAATCTTGACGCAAAAAGTTAATTGTAATAACAAATGATGTTTTTCTTTCTAAAAGATTTTAATGTCTAATTAGATAAAACGTCAATTGAAAAAGTGTTATTTAATAAATAAATTAAATTAGATAGATTTTTATGAAATGAGTTTCCTCGATTAACAATTATTAAAGAAAAAAAGTCCTTATTAAAATAAAATGGTTTTATATTACCATATTTTAGTTTGTAAAATTAATCGAATTATGAAAGTAGATTCCATTTAAATTGCTTTAAATTAAGTTGTAAAAAGGGGTTTGCAAAGGTTTAGAAAGTAAAACTTATTGGATAAATGGATTGATTTTTTTAATGATTTGTAACTCCTTCAGTAAAATTAGTGAAAAAAACAAAGGTTAATTAAGTATTAAATCAACAGAAATCAATTAAATAATTATCTTAAATATATTATATTGAATATTAGACTGATTATTAAGTTAATTAAATAATTGATGGCAGTTAATTGGCTTTAACGGTGAGTTAGTGAGGGTTTAACGGTGAGTCATGTGTGTGTGGTGATCCATGTACGACCAAAACGCAAACAAAGTGAAAGCAAAACGACAGAAAAAAGACAAAAGTGAACCCTAATCCCATTTGCAACCCGAACCCCTGAATCGGAAGCGAACTCCTCTCTCGATTCTCTCCGATCGATTCACCCTCGTTTTGATTCACCATGCTCCGTTCATTTTCTTCCTAGTTTCAACCTGCATTAACAAATCGAACGATCAAATAATTCAGAACCTTAACATGAGTGAGAGCTTTACCGAGAATTGGGCGGCGTTCGAGATGGCGGTTAGGGATTCTTTGATGACTTCGATCTTCGCGGCGGCCTGGGGATCCAAAGATGAAGACGGAGGGTTTTGACGGCGGTGGTGGCTCACGAATAAGCTTTTGACGACAATGAAGATAAGTGCTTCTTCTAGGTTTTTTCAGTATATTTTTCCTCTCCTTTTTGTGGTGATTCGGTCTCCTTATGTAGGCTTTTGAAATATAACGCCTCTTGAATGTAGTTTTGATTACTGATTGATTGTTGATTTGGAATTTCCTTTTTGAGTTGATCTTGATCTGAATAAAATTCCTCTTTGTTGATATTATTTTGAAAACTTTCCTATTCGCCTCAATCTCGTTAAATACCGGTTAAATGAAGAACAAATCTCTGATATTGTATTAATTCCTCTAACTGTCCAGGTTCAACGTATTGAGAATTTGGGATTGGATTGGATCTCTGAGCGGAATATTCTATCCTCAAAGGAAAAACTTTAACCGTTATTCTTCTGACTTGGCATGTACAGGTGGCGGAAGGCTGAGAGGTATTATCCTTTCCAACGGGATAATTGCTCAAAATATAATCATGCTGCAATTGTACATAGGGCATCTGCACAAACATTTAATCTGTCACAGCTTCATCATATTCGCGAAGTAGCCTCTTCTCGAATATCAGTTTACAGTGCCAGGTATCTCTCTTATTTCGATCCTTTGCTGCTTTAAGATGTGCCAGGAGAACCTTAATATATTTGTTATCACCTAATCCATTGTGCTCCTTATTCCCAGGGTCAGATGGTTTGGGACTTGTACGACTTTACGACGTTCAAACAAACTAAAGCCAGAGTAAGTAGACAGTTTAACGAGTCCATTTGTCTTTTGCATAAGAGAGTCGTCTGCTGACAGATGCGACATTTTTCTTCATGTTTATGCAGTTCACTAATCAGACGGTCAAGAGGTTCTTGAATTCTCTCCTTGAATTATCTTCAACAGCAGAAACATGTTGGGCAGAAGACTTAGTAGTGGTTGAAGAATGTGGTGTATGTTTGATGGAAAAGGTCTTGACACGACTCTTATGTAAAGCTCCTTTTCATTGACAGTTTTGTAAGTTACGGTGATGCACTAGGTTGTGGCGCTGCAGATGATACTGAAGACTTTGCTACTGATGTCTCAAAATAAGTGTCGCCGCTATCGGTGTTTATGAGAGTTTAGCAGTGATTCGTCTCGAGTCAGGGGTAATGCGAACTGTTGTCTAGCTTTTCTTATCCATGGTAAACCATAATGCCTCACGACCGTTGCTAATATTTTGTTTCGTTTTGCAGGCTGAAGGTAATGTTGTTGTTACTGTTGCAGGGATATCATGCCACCATGGTTGCCACCTCCAACGTTGAACATCTGATCACTCGACATTTGGGGAGGATGACTTTGTTGAGGACTGTTTCTGGATAACCTGAACTGCATCCGCGACTGATGAGACCGTGAAGATACTTCGGCTAAAACGTTGGGAACCATCTGGGCATTTGGTGTTGTTTGAGAAGTACTAAATAATGCACTGTTAGCATGACAAGAACACTGGCTTAAACGAGTCATCTGATTTCCTCGACTGAGTTGGTTTTGACTAAGGCCAGGCTGCATATGCGCCGAAGGAAGTTGTTGCCTACTCTGAAATTGCTGATGCCCAAGTCATGGAGAAAATCGCATATGACGTTACGTTTGCGTCTGACCCATTCCTCGCATTGCAGATTTCCTGAACTGCTGCTGCTGTGCGAGAAGTTGCTGAGAGAGGTTTCCATTTGGCAGTTGCTAGAGGTTCAAGCATTGCTTTCGAAGCACGGAGTGTTGAATGCCAAGTGGTAATGATCCTTGCGTTGTTTTCTTGATATGATTACACACTCAAATTACTGCTGAAAAATATGATTGTTAACTGCTGTCCCGATTTGTTATGCCTTCCTGGTTTGCAGGTACCGTGCACATTCAAACATTTCCGTTGATGACGTCTATTGGTTCTTCTAACAATGACATAGCTTTGGAGTTGTATCCGGCATGACTGTTATGACTTATTTGGTGGTGATGTTATTGGTTTAGAATTGAAAACTGATTTGTGGCCTTGTATCTTTGAAGCATTTTTGTTTTAATTATTTTTGAATTGCCCTGCTCTGCATTTCATTTTGAAGCTTATTTTCTCATTTCTCGAGCAGGTCGTGGGTCGTTGCTACTGATGCACTTGCAGTTGCTGATGTTGCTCTGCTGATGCTTGCAGATGATGTGGAGGTACCTGCAGTCTTTGGTTTTTTATTTTATAATTCAAAGTATTGCAATAGTCTGCATCAGAAACAAGTTGACGCATGGGGTTATGGCTGCTCTGATTAGTAATTGGTATTTCTTGGACAGGTTGTGATGTCGGCGTTGCGTAACCCGGAGACAATAATTGATCTTCTGATGTTGTTTTGCACAAGCTATGGCTGAATATGACGGTGTTGGTTCCTTTGTAGCGACCTTGTGGAAGAACAGAACCACGACCCTGTGATATCGCGTGAGTTGGGATTAGTTGGAGATGCGGTACTGTCAGCTTTTCGCCGTTCAAATAGGCGTATATTCAAATGCTCTTGTCTCTTGTCTCTGTCAAAACCATCATCTAGTTCCTGATTATCAACAGCCTGAGGCTTTTATGACGGATCCACGATGCCTTTTCACGCTTTGTAACACTCTTGTAACCAAATTGTATTTTTCTTACGTAGTACCTTGGTAAATTGTTGGATAGAGGGTTGCTTAGAGTTATGAGATGCCAAGTTTGATGTAACCCCTTTTATCAATAACAAAACCTGTTTTGTATCTTGAGTTCTCGTATTGAATCCTTGTATGAAATGAATTTGTAAATTTTGGATTCCGTCATTTTTTTTATCTTATGCTTTCAAATCTGATGCTTTTATAAATCCAAAACAATGGGGCTTCGGCTTGAACCAGCTTTGAGCAACGATGCTTGAATTTTGAGAATGGTGGAAACTTCACTCCGATAACTTCTCGCTAACAAAATTCCAATTTCATGTCATCTACAAGCTACAAATAAACCCAAATCCTTTCCTTAAGGGAATCAAAATGATAATCCAATCCCTTTTAGGTGAGAACAAAGCCATCTCTTGAATTAATCTCAAATTAATCTTGAATTCATGAATGATGTACTCCAATAATGATCCAGGAAATCCAACGCAAATGGTCGTGTCCCTGTGATGTTTGACTGCGAGAAAGTATCGCCGTTTACTTGAAGTCCATGTACCTACGCATACTTGTTAGTCGTAATAAATATTAAATAAAGTTAAATGACAAAAAAAACGCAAAAAGAGGTGCGATCTTATAGTCAAAAATTAGGGTGCAACATTCCCAAAACGTTTTTAACTCATCGAAGTATGAAATCACAAATTTCTCACCTTATCTCATAGAGAGAATCCGCTGAAGAAGATCAGATAACCGAAAATGGTTGCTCTTGGAAAAAACGATTGTAAAGATCTGTCTAAAGTTGACCAACATTATCGACATAAATGGCGCTTTAAGTGATATCAGGAGATAATGATGCTGAAATCCATGTAAGAATAATGTTGTTCCATCTTTACCAGGTATTGAAGTGAGGTTGTGACACATAAAATCATCAATTCTTTTTGGCTTGTGGATAATTTTGTTGGAGACTTTGGAAATGACTAGTGGTGTGGGACTAGTAGGTATGTCTTGGGCAATGAGCTGAATAGATGAAGATGGAATGGTATACCGCATAGGTGCGTTAGAAGATTGAGATGTTTGTGCAAGATCGATCGTTTTCGTTTATCTGATCTTCGTCAACAAATTCACTCAATGAGACAAGATGAGAAATCTACGTATGCCTACTTCAATGAGTTAAAAACTCTTTCCGAAGATCTAGAAACTCTCACAATTATCCTTAACCGCACTAATGACACACACACCTCACAATCAAGAAGCAACGTGATATAGAATATGTCGTTTGTTTTCTGAAAAGATTGAATGACAATTTCAACAATGTTAAATTTCAAATCTTTATGATGGAGCCCCTCTCTGATGTTACCTGTTGAAAAATATTTCACTGATGGAATTAAAAGTTCTGCTTACAATGTTGCAACTACATGCTTTAAATAAGAGAGAATAGAAAACCTAATGGGTTTTGACTAATGGGCCTCATTACTAATACTACTAATTACTATTTACAGTCTAATATTTACAACACTCCCCCTCAAGCTGGTGAATGGATATCTATCATTCCCAGCTTGCAAGTAAGTCGCCTGAATCTTTCTGTTGGTAAGCCTTTTGTTAACACATCTGCAAGTTGATGCCCAGAAGGAACGTAAGATGTAGTTATCAGCCTACTATCCAACTTCTCTTTGATAAAATGTCGGTCAATCTAAATGTGTTTAGTCCTGTCATGCTGAACAGGATTATGAGCAATACTAATAGCCGATTTATTGTCACAAAACAATTCCATAGGGCCTTCACATTGTATCTTCAAGTCTTCTAGAACTTGTTTCATCCACAATAGTTCATAAATTCCTAGTTCCATAGCTCTAAATTCTGCCTCGGCGCTTGATCGAGCAACTACACTTTGCTTCTTACTCTTACAAGCTACAAGGTTACCACACAGAAAAGTACAATAGCCTGACGTAGATCTTCTGTCACTCACTGAGCCGACATAATCTGCATCAGTGTAAGTCTTCATAGCTAAATTCTCACCTCTTTTAAACAAAAGTCCTCTCCATGGAGTTGCTTTAAGATATTGTAGAACACGGTCTACAGCCTGCAAATGTCTCACCCTCGGATCATGCATGAATTGGCTCACCACACTGACTGCATATGCTAAATCTGGTCTAGTGTATGCCAAGTAAATCAATTTTCTCACTAATCTCTGATATTGACCCTTGTCAACTTTGTCACTTTCCTCCTCAAAGCTTATCCTGTGATTTTGTTCAATGGGAACACTTACAGGTTTGCATCCAAGTTTGCCACTTTCCTGCAAAAGATCAAGTGCATACTTCCTTTGAGAGATAAAGATGCCTTGCTTTGAGTAGGCTACCTCAATTCCCAAGAAATACTTGAGTTGTCCAAGGTCTTTCATCTCAAACTCTGCCGATAATTTCTCTTTGAGCAAATGTCTCTCAGTCAAATCATTACCTGTAACAATAATATCATCAACATAAACAAGAAGTACAATCAATTTTCCTTCTTGTGAATGTTTAAAAAATAAAGTGTGGTCTCCTTGAATTTGCTTATAGCCCAAACACACCATTGCCTTTGTGAATCTTCCAAACCATGCCCGAGGGGACTGCTTTAGTCCATATAAGGCTTTCTTCAATTTACACACCATGTTAGCTTCATTTGTTATGCCAACATCCGGTGGAATCTCCATATACACTTCTTCCTCTAAGTTTCCATGCAAGAATGCATTTTTAACATCAAACTGTTGCAATTCCCATCCACATGAAGCAGCAAGAGATAGTAAAATTCGAACAGTGTTCATTTTTGCCACTGGGGCAAATGTCTCCTCATAATCAATACCATATGTCTGAGTATAACCTTTTGCCACTAGTCTTGCCTTGTACCGATCAAGTGTGCCATCAGATTTATACTTTACAGTATAGATCCATCTGCATCCAACCAGCTTTTTGTCTCTTTCCCTTTCAATAATCTCCCAAGTACCATTTTTTTCAAGTGCTCTCATTTTCTCATCCATAGCTTGGACCCAATTTCTATTTTGCAATGCTTCTTCAACTGATAATGGGATTTTCACAGAATCAACAGCTGTAATAAAACTTTGATATTGTGTGGAAAGATGTTTAGTGGAGACATATTGAGAGATAGGGTGTCGATATACGGAGGGATAAGATCTTTTATCCTTCCTAAAAGCAATGGGTAAATCAACTAGATTAATGTCACAAGTATCAGAAATAGAACAATCATCATTTAAGGAATCATTTTCAGTACTTACCTCCGGTTCAGACGATTGAATTTGTTTCTGGAGAAGGTCAGATTTACTTCTTCCATGATACACTAGAGTTGGTGCTGAAGGTGCTGATTCCTGTGGAACATAAGGCATTGAAGGACCAGGAACAATTACTGACTCAGATTCAGGTGTTGAACTAGGACTCAAACTCAAACTAGGTGACAACTCGGGTTCAAGAGAGGGAACACTGACAGGTGTTCTCGGGAGGCTAGGACCAAGGATCAGGAACTCGGACTCAGACTCTAAGTCACTCATGTTCTCCCCCTGAGACTGAGAATGAGTGAAGTATGACACATTTTCATGAAAGGTGACATCTTTGGAGACAAAGAATTTCCGACTCGGAGGATGATAACATTTGTACCCTCTTTTATTGGGTGCATAACCCAGAAAGATACATCTGACAGCACGAGGATCCAATTTGTTGCGATATTGTTTGTGAACATGAACAAAAGCAACACAACCAAACACGCGAGACTCAATATTATGTAAGATAGGAACAAAGGGAAAACGTGAGAGCATAAATTGAGCAGGACTAATATTACCTAACACTCGAGATGGGATCCGATTAATCAGATAGGCAGCAGTAAGAACTGCCTCCCCCCAATAAGAGGTGGGAACAGACATTTGAAAAAGGAGAGATCGAGCAACTTCAAGTAAATGACGATTTTTTCTTTCTGCGACACCGTTTTGTTGTGGGGTGTCAACACATGTGAATTCATGAAGAATTCCATGTTTACTAGTGAAGTTGGAGAAGGTATGATTGACATATTCTTTACCATTGTCAAAACGAATTCTTTTTATACATTTCCCAAATTGTGTTTGTACCATATTATAAAATTGGATAAATATTTGTGGTACTTCGGATTTAGTATTCACCAAGAAAATCCAAGTTACCCGAGTACAATCATCAATAAATGAAATAAACCATTTTGCACCAAAAATATTAGAGGTAGGGGCAGGTCCCCAAACATCAGAATGAATCACATCTAAAGTTTCAACACTTTTATTAAAACTGGAAGGAAAAGTTACACGATTGTGTTTTGCCAACTGACAAACATCACACTTAAAAGACTCAACATAATGGTTTAAGAACAATGACGAAAACATAGACTTAATTATATAAAATGGAGGGTGACCGAGACGCTTGTGCTGAAGCCAAATTTGTGAGGCTGAAGAGGAAGACTGAGACTGGAGACAGGAGGACAATACCTTTGGATGGTCATCAGAGAAGTAGTATAACCCTTCCTTTTCCTTAGCAATTCTAATCGTCTTCCCCGTGGTAAGGTCCTGAAAACACAATGGGACGTAAAAAACATTACTTTACAATTTAGATCACGGGTAAGCTTATGGATGGAAATCAAATTGTGGGAAAGTGTGGGAACATGAAGCACAGATTGCAACTGAAATGGAGGTTGCAAGTCAATATTTCCAGTGCCAACAACACAAGCATGAGAGCCATCAGCAACAATGATATAAGGAATACTCGAAGGTGTGGTATAAGAGCATAATAATGTGGAATCAAATGTCATATGATTAGTAGCACCAGAGTCAAGAGTCCACACATTCTTAGGGATATTACCACAAACAGTAAAAGATCGGGAACACAAACTCTTACCAGTAACTGCTAGAGACCCAGAACCAGAAGGCTTACTCATGGAGTCAAGCATAGACTTCAACCGTTCCACGTCATTCTGACTGAAGGAGGAAAGATCAGTTCCCCCTTTTTCAAATCTTTCAGTATCATGGGCATGTGTGGCAACATGTGCCTGATGCTGGTGCATGTTGCGAGAACTACCTCCTCGGCTAAGAACATGTTCCCTCCCATGTAGTTTGAAACACCTATCCTTTGTATGCCGTGATCGATTGCAATGCTCACAATAGAATTTGTCACAACCATTCTTAGATGATGATGGTGGTGGTCCTTGTCTTGTTGTTTTGCTAGCTACTAGTGCTGACACATCCGGGGGCTGTTCATGAAGCATAGCTTGACGACGGGTCTCCTCACTACGAACAGTGTAAAAAAATTCATTAAGATCAGGAAATTTTTCCTTACCCAAAATCTGCACCCGAATAGGGTCAAATTCAGCATTAAGGCCTGCTAAGAAATCAAAGATCCTATCCCGCTCAACAACAATATTCAAGGTGGCAGTATCCTTGCTGCACTCCATCTTCAAATTCTGATATTGATCCAACTCAATCCAAAAACCATTGAGAACTCCAAAGTAACCGTTGACCGAAAGACTTCCCTGCTTAGTGTTGAAGATTTTCCTCTTTAAATCCTAACAAGCAGACATATCTTGTTTCATGGAATAACTTCGACGAAGATAATCCCAAACTACCTTTGCACTTGAGAGATACATGCAATTTCTACTAATTTCTGGAGATATGGAGTTCCAAAGCCAAGTAATAATTGCAGAATCATCTTTATCCCAGAAAGGGAAATTAGGAGCAGTAACTAGAGGAGGGTTGCCTTCAATATGATCTAGCATGTCACAACATTTTAGAGTGTGTCTGATGAACTGAGACCATTGAAAATAATTTTTTCCGGTAAGCTAGTAACCTTTTTGAACGACAAAATCCTTAGCATTAAATGGGACTGATGGATTTGTGGGAGGTGGAGGCGGAGGTGGCTGTTCGTTAATAATCTCGGTCATTGAAGGGACAATCTAGAGGAACAAACATCAGATATGTATTGAATCACAAAGGAAAAACACAAAAATATCAAAAAAAATAAGCAGTGTAGGGTTGCAAAGATGAGTGAACAGTGAGAGATGTGAAGCAAAGCCAAGAAATAGAATGTGCTGCAACACAGAACAACAATGATCCAAACACCCAAAAAAAAAACTGCAAGGATGACCGGCAGTGAAAGAAAGAAAAAAACTCCGTTACAACGGCAGCTAGGGTTTATGCGGAAGCGAGACCCCCAAAAAACAGAAGCTGTGATACCATGTTGAAAAATATTTCACTAATGGAATTAAAAGTTCTGCTTACAATGTTGCAACTACATGCTTTAAATAAGAGAGAATAGAAAACCTAATGGGTTTTGACTAATAGGCTTCATTACTAATACTATTAATTACTATTTACAGTCTAATATTTACAACATTACCAAAATTTTCTCTTTAACATTCCAACAAGCACGCCAATTTCATATTTCTTCTTCTAAAGTTATAATTATTATTATTATTATCTTTGGTTCTTCATAAGAAAAAATTGGACTTGGACTTGTCATGTATGACTTTTTCTTTTAACACTTATAAGAACATATCCTATGAAAATTTTCAAGTTAAAAAATTTGAGTGGGGTATAACTCCTTTCAAACTATGAATTTAACTTAATTGATGTCTATTGATTGAAGCTAATTCAGTCGATTGAATAAGTCAATAATGTTATTTGCAAGGGGTTCAACCCCTTTAAAACATGTGAGGTAGTTTTACTAATTTAATAAAATTTTATTTTGAAGAACCCTCTTAAATTCTCAACACTTTCATGCGTGGGAATCAAGTATAGATGTGATATAGTAAACACTAAATATAAGTTTAAGAAAAAAAGATGTGAGACTCTTGTATTTCCCTTCTTATATCTGTCATAATTATAAAAGGAAGAAGAAACAAAAAAATTGCATCTCCAACATCTATAATACTCTATAATGACTGGCTTGCTCCATATGGCACTTTTGATGGAGTAGATGAATGGTCTGATTTTGTAGTCTGCGATGCAACCTCTATCAAAACTTTCTTACTAATGTTTAATGTCTTTCTGCCAAAACATAGAGTGTTGAAAAACAATTGCTTGTTTGATTTCAAGTTAAGCTTTTCTGTGAAAGAATATATTTTGAAATGTTTATAGTTTCACATCTAATTGGATGCTTAAATTGTGTAAGAAAATTGCTTTCATTTTAGCTTTAAAAAAAAGCCTTAATCCTTTAGTTGCTTATGCAGGTTTGGGTAGCATCGTTTTAGAAAATAGTTACAGTTGTAGTTAAAATTTGTCCCACATTGTTTCTGTTATAGTTTTAGTTAATGTTTACATAGTTTATTCAAACCATGACTTGAATCAACACGTGGGTTGAAAGAAATATGGGATTCGATGGACTTTAAAATATGATAAAATTTAAATTTTTTTTAATTAAAATTATATTAAAAAATAAATTATCCTAGTCATTCATTCCACGCCATTAAAATTTTCTTTTTAATCCTGATCATTAATACCACTTATGTAAAACTTGATGGGACCAAGCAAATCCTAAGTGATGTTGAGCGACCAAAGAATTAATTTTTAAAATGGAAGGATTAAAAGTTAAAAAAATATCAAAGTAGGGGTATCAAAAGTGTATTTAAGTCATTTTAAAAATATAATAAAACAGTAAAATAAACAAAACAAATTAGAAAAATGCATAAGTACAAACATAAGAGAATGTGCATTAAAATGCACCGATCATTATCCCAGAAAAATATTGAAACATACATATCTACATCAATGTATACTAATGAGCAAACAACATTAAATATAATATTGTTAACAACTAATTAAATAATTACATCTGGCGCAATGTTGTAAATCATGTTAGGTACTTCATGAACTTCATTTTAGCATTTATCGTCTTATATACTCCTTCAATTTCTTTTTAAGTGTCACTTTTTTTTTATTTTTTTACACATATAAAAAAAGTTAATCAATATTATTACTTTTCATACAATAATTTTTCTTTTACCTATAATACTCCTAATTATTTATTACGTTCATTTTACTTTTTCTCTCTCTGTAATAATTATCTAGGGCTAATTTTGACAAAAATGCATTTAATACTACCTTGAATTTTGCAAGTGACAATTAAATAGAAACAAAAAATTATCCAAAACTGACACTTATAAAGTTAAGATAGTAGTCCCGAGAGTGAAGCTATTGACCGTATCATGGTCTTTGAAACCTTTCAAATACATCGAATAAGTGTAAGTATGGCTCTTGTTTGTGAATATGGTTGAGCCCACCTAATATAGAAGATACGCTTTAGTTGCGTACTTCCATGTCTCTCAACCTCGACATCAATGGCTTCAACGAAACTTACAGGTGCAGGTATCTCTTAAGCTCATCTTTTAGGAACTTGAACTATACATGAGTCCTTTTTGGTCTATTCAAATTCCCGATTATAGGCCTCTAGTCTGATCCAATCAGCTCAAAAACCAAGTACATTGCTTCACGTTTGATAAGACCAATGTGGTTAAGAATATGGGTTTGGATGGGCAAATGAATCAAAAAAGACATGTCGTTCAAAGTCACTATCATCTCCTAACTGGTAGATGAAGTATACTCGTCTCCTCATACCACTTCTTAAAAAGGTTGTCAGTAAACCATGATTAACCATGTGGTGGCAAACTCAGACAATCCCTTGTCTCTTATGGCATCAACAAACCACCTTTCGTCTAGAGTAGTCAAATTAATGATATTGTTACTATTACTGACACATTTAAATGACACTTCACGGAACTGGAAAATCATAGAAGTGGTAAAAAGAAAATAAATAAACCATCTCTCAATATTAAATGGAAAGATGTATTATACTTGTCACGCAGAATCCTCATAATGTTGTTCAAATAATTTGGCTCTATCAGCATGGAACTTAAGATGTCACTTCTAGGAGAATTCTACTTGTCACCCCCATAATTAAACCTCACACCCTCCAACTTGTATGAAAAGACCAAAGTATCCATGAAATTTTTTTTTCCAAAATTCCAAATTTGCGGTTTAGAAGTAGATTTTTCAAATTTCAGGGGTGATACTGAAAATTTCAAAACTACCGGAAATTTAAAAAACAAGTAAGTTTTTATCGAAAATTCCATTATTTATGGTATTTTGTACTAAAAATTTTATTATTTCTAGTCATTTTTACCTGAAATTTCATAATTTTTGGTAATTTTTACCATAAATTTCAAAGTTTCTGGTACACACCACAATATTTCTACCTTAAATTTAAATTTTTTTGGTAGTTTACAAAAACTAGGTTTGTTTCGAAAATTTTGAAATTTCCGGTATTTTTAGAAATCTTGTTTTGTACCGAAAATTTTAAAATTTTCGGTAGTTATAAAAATTTAGTTTCATACTGGAAATTTCAAAATTTCCGGTAGTTGTTGCCATTGTTTTTTTTTTCAAATATTTATTTTTTACTTATTTTGTAGTGAAATCCAGAGGCAGAGACAATACTATCGTAGGGAAAGCTGCAGATCGAGCATCAGACCAGGGTAGGGTTGCCAGGGGTGTTGATGCTGAGTCTTCTCTACTATGAGCCTTCTCCTTGATTTTGTCTGATCTGTTTTTTCTCACGTTTTATGAATTTGCCTTGATTTCATAATGGATTCTTAAATGAAAGCTACAATGTTTTGTTGCTATCAGTTGTTTATGCCTTACCTTTGTTTTAAGAGGAAAACTAGCTGATGTTACAATGCCCTTGTTGCTCATACATCTGGGAGTTCCATAGCCCTTGTTGGTTTTTTTTATGTTTTTCTTTTGGCCGTGTATGGCGTGATGAATGGGCTCAAAGCCCATAATGATTGACACATTTATTTGAGTTATTGCACCCCTTCATCATGTTCTAAAAATCATCCTTTATTTTTTTCATTTTACCTAGTTATTTTTCTTCAAATTATCTTGTTATTATGTTTTCTAAAGCTTGCTTGATTTACACCTTAATTACTCATAGTTTCTTTCATTTTTCTTCATTTCGATTTTCATTTTGATTTTATTCTCATACGAGTTTTATTGATCGATGAAGTCTAAATATCGCGGATGTCGATTATCGAAGTTGTTAACCTTCATTATTTCAAATTTGTAGAAAATGATCATTGAGACCATTTTCTTTACTTTGGAATCGTGATAGGTACCTTCGATTAATCGATGAAAGTTTGTGATTAGGACGAGACCATCCGCTTTTGTTTTCGTGTGGCACGATTCCTTAGAGAATGATTCACAATATCATTTCTCTATTGTGTTTTAGCACAAATATCATTCTTGCTCGATCTTGTATAGCATGATCTTCATCATAGGTCGTGCTACGATGGTTTAGTGCCATAGTTGACTCGATTCACCCAGTTAACGACAATTAACGACAAACAACTAACCACTAACTTTATTTTCCGTCCAATATATTCTTCTTTTACTTTTTCGTCGATATATCTTGTTCATATTATTATTGTTGTTCATATTATCTTCTCATATTCATATTATCATATTGTTTTATTTCTCAATCATTCTATTTAAAAACACGTTAAAACTATCAAAACCCTAAAAGATTCAATTGGTGGACTGTTGGTTACTTTCCTAAGCAACGGAGCATGGACTTTGAATAGAAACCCTAGCATGGAGATTTTGTACGACTTTTGCTCGTGGCTTAGTTTAGGACACCTCGCACACACACGACTTCCTCTTGGGCTACTTGATAACGACCCCATTTATTTCTTGCTGTCCCGTTTAACTTATATGTACCCCGCTCCCATTCTGATGTACGCATTTTACTCGCTTTTTGATTGTGGTTTTGTTTACTAGGAGCACCCCTAGGGACTAGCATAGACTAAACCATTTTCAAACTAATTCTTGATTCATCGTCAGGTCATTTTCAAAACACCCTTGTAAGTCGATTGCTCTTTAGCATCAAAATCATCCTAATGCACACACTTGCAAATCCCATCGTGGTTTTGTTACTAGGAGCGTCCTTAGGGACTAGGATCGATTATCACCTCTTTTCGCAAACCCTCGATACGTCATCGATCCATTTTCAAATCAAACCTTTAAGTCGAGTGCCTTTTGCCTCGCAATCAAAAAATTTTCAACCAAGCGAATACAAACAAACCCTTGATCCAACATTAAGTGGAATTTCGCAATCAAAATCAAAACACATAACAACTAAGGAAAGTGAAGGGGATGGAGTCTTCAATCCTTTTCTTCAATTATTTGGGTGTGAGTTCTCTTACTCGTGTGTGAGCAATTGACACTTCTAAAAGACTTCTAACTTGACAACATTCAAACACAATCTCGATTATGGTTGAAAGAGAGAGAGAGAGATTCGAGTCTTCGATTCACTCTTCCGATTACTTGGGCTCGAGGAGCCTTTCTTAAGCTTCAAGTAATCGTCACCCAAGAAAAACACCCTTCCCTTTATTTTGTGGTTGTAACCACGAACTACGAACACTCTGATTCTTCATTCCTGTTTGAATGTGAGATACGTAGGCACAAGATCGCGATGATCTTGGCGAGCTACCTTTTTATTTTTTTTGCCATTTTGTTTCCTACCTTTTATTTTTTCCACCGTTTCCGTCCACACCTTTCCCTGTAGTCAAACTATGAGCATTTTGATTCCTCATTCTCTTTCAAATGAATATACGTAGGTACAAACCTTGGCGAGCACCCTATCCTAAAACCACCCATTTTCCCCTTAGCATCGAACCTTTTCTCGTACCTTTTTACTTTATATCATTTATAAGAAAAAAAAATAAGCTTAGCTAAAGTTCATCGCAATTCGAATTAAGAGTTTCCTGTTGAGTACAACGGATGTGATGGGGTGTTAATACCTTTCTCTCATGTAACCGACTCCCAAACTCAGAATATGGTTGCGATGACCATGTTTTTATCTCTTAAAGGTTTTCTCGATATTTTCCTTTCCCTCCTTTGGGATAAATGAAGTTGCAATCCCCAGCAGAGTCGCCAGCTGTCGCACCTCAAAAAATACAAAATCAAAAATACGACCCTTCTGCAAAAGGCGCGGAAGAATTTTTCGACAAAATTATGCCAATTAGATATGGGCATCTGTCATACCCTAAATTTATCCTACCTGTACATTACCTTCATTTGTATTTCCATCCACTAACCACATTCCACAAACCAAAAAATATGTTATTTATGCTTGCCTAACTCCAATTTTCATTTAAGGGCTTCGTGTGCGTGGATCAAGGTATTAGGTTGTGTTGAGTTCAAATGTTTCAATCATATAGAATTTTTTCTTTTCAATTAGGGTTTTCGTGCACTCATAATGCAGTTTTGTGTTGCTTATTTGGTTCATGGTAAAAGATCTAGTTTATCAATGCAAGTGGCAAAGTTCAAGATTGATTTGTGATTGATTCATGTTTGACTCATTTATCAAGAATTGGTTTAAGGTTTTAAATTAAAAAGACAAAGATCGGTTCATGGTAGCTTTTATGTCTCAAGGACCAATCCAAGGTTTTATTCATTTCAGGAGGAAATTCAAGAACAGTTTTAAATGTGGATATGGAGTTAACATGAAAATTCAAATTTTAATCATCATTGTTTTTAAATCAAGAATTGAAAAACTCAAGACAAATGCAAGTTCAAGATCAAAATTTAAGGCTTTTTTTTATATGATTTACAAAAATGCTCAAAGAAAAATGTATAAATGAGAGATCATCAAGTGCAATCCCATGTTAAATTCACAAAAAAAAAAAAAGAGAACAATAGAAAGGGCCGATTCTTACTTCTAAAAGTCCATTTACAAGGATAAGATGATTTTCAAAAAATAAAAATAAAACAAGCTCCACGTGACAAAACGCTGCCCATACATTTCCAACTACAAGCCAAAAAAAAATCTCTTCTTATCCTACATGAACTTTCTACACAAGAGTTGCTTCCACACCTTGCCAAGATGCAAATAAACTTTCAAAACGGTTTGTACATCATGAGCCACACGCCATGAACAAAATTTCCAAAGTTTTCAAACCATGAATAACCAAGCTACAAGATGAGCCTCATAACAGCCAAAATGAAATATGTACACAAAAGACAAAAGTTGACCAAGTCACAAAATAATACGCAACACACTCCATGAATACTTTTTAAACAAACCATGAGCACAACAACTTTACACAACAAACCTCAACATCACACCATATCCAGCAACCTAAATTTCAGATTTCAATCCTGCATAAAAAAACAACGCAACAAGCCATGCTACAGTAACTGACCCCGCACAAAATGAAAAAAAAACACGTCTTGCACAATACCATAGCCATCACACACAATCCACAATTTAATCACCCTTTACGCATCGTACAACCCTACGCAACACACGCACAATCCTTCCCACAATGTTCCACAAGGATCAATAATACACCACAAACAGATCAAAATTGTTATGCAGTGTTTTTTAAACACCCTCCACACTCCTCATTTCTACTATAAGTAGGAACTTCATCCTCCTTCATTTGAAGCTCAATGGAGCCAACAAAACTCTGCAAAAATCTTTCCCCAAAACCCTCTTTCAAATCTTCTTCACGAAACCACCTTCGACTCTTCACAAACCATAAAAGAAATCTTCAACAATAACAAACCTTCAACTCTGAAATTCATCAAACAACACCCAAAACCAAATCATAAACCGCGAGCAAAGAAAAAAGAGATGAAGTAGAATCCAAACACAAATAGTGAGAAGAGATTAAAACCCATAAACCTGAGAGGGAATCATCGCGAGCGAGAAACTGAACCGAACTGGCCATTTGAGAGATTAAACGATGAGGAGGCGGAAAGAGTGAGCTTGAAATTGCACGAAGAAGTTTGAATCTGAAATGCGTTGCCTTCTCCTTGATTTTGTTCGATCTATTTTTGTCATGTTTTATGGCCTTGCCTTAATTTCATAGTGAATTCTTAAATGAAAGCTACAATGTTTTGTTGTTATCTGTTGTTTCCACCTTACCTTTGTTTTAAGAGGAAAACTAGCTGATGTTGCCATGCCCTTGTTGCTCATAGATCTGGGCTTTCCATAGCCCTTGTTTGTTTTTTTTTTTTTTTTATGTTTTTCTTTTGACCGTGTATGGCGTGATGAATGGACTCAAAACCCAAAAATTATTAGCACATTTATTTGAGTTATTGCACCCCATAATCATGTTCTAAAAATTATCTTTTTTTTCTTCATTTTATCTAGTTATTTTTCTTCAATTTATCTTGTTATTATGTTTTATTTTGTTTTCTAAAGCTTGCTTGATTTACAACTTAATTACTCATAGTTTCTTTTATTTCCCTTCATTTCGATTTTCATTTTGATTTTATTCTCATTACGAGTTTTATTGAACGATGACGTCTAAATATCGCGAATGTCGATTATTGAAGTTGTTAACCTTTATTATTTCAAATTTTTAGAAAATGATCATTGAGATCATTTTCTATACTTTGGGATCATGACGGGTTACCTTCTATTAATCAACGAAATTTTGTGATTAAGACGAGACCATTCGCATTTCTTTTCGTGTGGAACGATTCTTTAGAGAATGATTCACAATATCATTCTCTATCGTGTTTTAGCAAAAATATCATTCTTGCGTGATTTACTATAGCATGATCTTCATCATAGATCGTGCTACGATGGTCTAATGCCATAGTTGACCCGATTCACCCTATTAATTACAATTAAGAATTAACAACTAACCACTAACTTTAATTTCCGTCCAATATATTCTTTCTTTACTTTTCCGTCGAGATATCTTGTTCATATTATTATTGTTGTTATTATCTTGTCATATTCATATTATCGTACTATTTCATTTCTTAATCATTCTATTCAAAAACACGTTAAAACTATCAAAACCCTTAAAGATTCAATTGGTGGACTATTGGTTACTTTCCCGAGCAATGGAGTATGGACTTTGTATAGAAACTATAGCATGGAGATTTTGTCCGACTCTTGCTCGTGGCTTAGTTTAGGACGCCTCGCATACTCACATCTTCCACTTGGGATACCTGACAATGACCCCATTTATTTTTTGCAATCCTGTTTAACTTACATGTACCCCGTTCCCATTCTGATGTACACATTTTACTCGCTTTTTAATTGTGGTTTTGTTTACTAGGAACACCCTTAGGGACTAACATAAACTAAACCATTTTCAAGCCATGGCCCTTTCGTGTTGGATATCATAGCCAAAATTTGACCAGCCTCGTCGAAACAGCAAAAATTCATCCTCGTGGGTATAAACTACTTCACAAAATGGATAGAGGTTGTACCTCTGGTAAAAGTGGACCAGGAGGCTATGATCGAATTTATCTAGAATCATATTTTGTATATATTTGGGATCCCTAAAACCATCACTACAGACCAAGGTTCTGTATTTCTTGGCCAGAAGATGCAAGAATTTGCAGCAGAAACGGGTTTCAAGTTAATTACTTCGACACCGTATTATGCTCAGGCAAACGGTCAAGTCGAAGCTAACAATAAAGTAGTGATTGGATTCATCAAGAAATACGTTGCTAGGAAACCTAAGAATTGGCACAAGACTTTGGATCAAATTTTATGGGCTTGTCGAACATTCCCTAAGGAGTCGACCAAATCGACTCTGTTTCGCTTGACGTCGGTCACGATGCCGTTTTTCCAGCAAATATTTATTTGCAGTCAATTAGAGTGCAACGTCAGCATGACATTCCGTCAAAGAAATACTGGAACATGATGCTAGACGAAACCGTGGACTTAGACGAAGAAAGGATGTCAGCGTTAGATGTATTACTACGCCAAAAGTCACGGGTGGCCAAAGCATATAATAAGAAGTTCATAGAGAAGACCTTTACAATTAATGATTATGTGTGGAAAGCAGTGTTGCATATGGATCAAAGGGATCGAACGTTAAGGAAATGGTCACCAAGTTGGGAGGGACCATTCCGAGTGATCCAAGTGTTCAGTAACAATGCATACTGTCATATCCTAATTTTTTACCCTAAGATTCTGTTTTTCCTTTTGCATCATCTGCATAGCATAACATTCACTTCATCTTGCATAGTGTCTGAAATGTCAGTCAGAATAAATTTGTTGGATTTACAGACAAACTGGTCTAAATTTATTTCAAAACCTGACCAAACGCTGTATTTTTCCAATATGTTTATTTCACGCTGATTATTTTGGTGTGTTCGTTTTATATTTCCGAGCATTTTTCTACCCGACTTTTTATTTTTTAATCACTTTTATTTATTTTAGTTAAATAATCATTTAAGTTATTTAGATTTAATTAAATTTTTAATTTAAATTGTTATTTTTATTAATTTATTTTATTTTTAATTTGTTTGTTAATATTTCTTTTTTATAAAAAACACAAAAACATGATCTTTAATTCTTTTTATCCTTGTCTTGTTATAAAAAACAAAAAAACATAATTTTTAATTTTTTTTTTATTCTTGTCTTATAATAAAAAATACAAAAGCATAAGTTTTAATTCTTTTAATTCTTGTCTTATAATAAAAAACACAAAACATGATTTTTAATTTCTTTTTATTCTTGTCTTATCATAAAAAACAGAAAAACATGATTTTTAATTCTTTTAATTCTTGTCTTATCATAAAAAACAAAAAAAAATATTGTGTTAATTGTTATTATCATTTTTGTCTATTTTCTAGTCCTATATATATGCATTAGAAAAAACAAAGAGGACAAGAGAAACATTCCCACATAATTTTTTCACGCATTACAAAGGGTGAGTGCATACATTGCAAAAGTAAAGTCAACAACAACTACCACACGCTCACAAAAGAAACTGTTGCATAAAGAGGAAGGGTATTTGAGTCATACCTATATAGAGTCCAGGTTTCATCTTATTCGCATTACCGTCGAAGACGCGTCGGACGAACTCCGACAGGTAAGTTTCCTTCACCTTCCTGTGTTGCTCAGTTGTTGTTTCTTCTTTGTGAATTACTCGAATTCTTCTTTAACTTGTGTTATTCGCTCCAATTTGATTGGTATTGTGTGAATATTATAAAATTCTTTGTTTGGTGATTAATTGGGGGTTCGTCTGATTGAGACAAACCGCGTGCGAGAGGGAGAGAGTACTGGACAATGTCTTTTGTCCATTCCCTTTTTTTTTCCGACATGCAACATTGTTGTTGTTGATGTGGGTTCGTGTGGGCTTAGTCCTATGACCCATGTTTATTTTTCTTTTTTTTCTAACACGCCCTTATTTGTTTATCTTACACTATATTGTTTTTTCTCAACTTTTAGTTATTACTATATTTAATTAGTCTTTTATTAGATTCTAATTTTGAAATTATAATGTGTTGTAATTAGAATTTTAGTTCGTTGTTGAATAGTTTATTCTTGCTAATTAGGAGTTTTAATAGGAGATTAGGACGTCATTATTTTTGAAGTTTATTGGTGATTAACTTCTAATTAATATATGGGGCCTTTGTATTTGGATTTTTATTTGAGGATCGTAATTGATTGTTTGATAGTTTCTCGAGCACTTTGATTGCTTAGTTTAAAGTTATGACACTCCCTGGTGAATCGTGATTAAGATAGGAATTCAAGATTTGGCGTGCATAGATAATTGTTCTTTCTCATGATCCCTTAGAATATTTGGTAAACCTTATCTTTAATAAATTGAATTAATATAGGCTTTAGGCTTTGACCTCTATTGCATGATAATATTAGGTTAGACTTTCCCTTTAATTTTATTTTAGATTCATAAAATTAGGTTAGTTCCCTTAGGATGTTAACTTAGACAACCTACAATTAGGCTCCCCTTTTCCATGAGAGAACTAGACGTGAGTCATCCCTAGTTGAGATGTAATTCTCCTACCCCTATAACATAGTCGAGAAAGACGTAGAATCTTTTCCGCTTGAGAGAGGTATGTGGCATACTCGTCGATTATAGATCCGAGTTGGAGCTCTTCTCTTAATGTGAAGCAAAGATCGCCTTCCATATGTTTGTGGTGGTTTAAGTCGAGTGTTCTTCCTAAGATGACGACTTGTCTCTTCTCCTAGAATTAATCAACAAACCTTCTCCCCCTAGAACCTTGACCACAGTCAATAGTTCCTCACCCTTATTGAGGGGAACTACGAATGCTCTGATTCCATTCTCGTTAGGATGCATAGGCACAAGATGCGACTTCTTGGCGAGCATACTCAGAAATAACACCTTAGGTCTCTTTACCTTTTCACCCTTTAGCAGACAAAATAACAAATAACACAATACTCAACAAGAGGTTCCTGTAGAGTACTACAGATGCTTAGGATGCTAATACCTTCCCTAAGTTTAACCAACTCCCGAACCTTAGATTCTCTAGCTTTGCATTGCATACTCATGGGTTATTCGATCTTTTTCCCTTCCCTTGGACAAATTAAAGATCGGGGGTGAATAATGATTTGTGATTCAAGTTAATAAATAGCTTGATATCCAATTCTCACCGCGAAATATACGAGATCCAAGAGATAGGTATGGAATAGCGAATCCTAAGAGTGAATGTGAAATATTTGAAAAAGTATAAGCCTATGTTACAAGAGATTCAAATCCAGAAGTAATTTTCCATTAATAATTGGCCAACATGGATAAAGGGCCAAGATAGTTTACAAAAGCTCCAAACGGAGTTACAGGTGTTCGACTGGAAATGTAAAGTACCATTATGCAGGTAATATGGACTTGAAGTCTTCAAAAAGGTTCTTCTTATAAGCCACCTTACTGTCAAGAAGGGACTTCTTCTTCCACATTTGGTCGATCGTACCTTTCAGTGCAAGGGCCATTTCGACATGTGCAATTCCTTGGGAGACTTATTGGTCAATTACTTCTTGAGCAGGTAGAGGTTCAGCGGAGTCCAAAGAGACCTTTTTTTTCCGACCTCAGCAATTTTGCTTGTAAGTTCAGCCATTTGGGCCTGATAGTCGGATATCTGCTGGTCGAAAGCACGACCCTTATCAGAACATTCTTGTTTTTTAGCCTCTAAGTCCTCAAGTTTCTTTTCACAAAGAAAACTGAGGCACCACTCACGCTTCATCTCATTGGTTTTCATCCTGATCTGAGCATCAGTCTGTTTACAAACAGAGAGGTCTTTAGCCAGTTGGGTAAAGAAGGCCTCGAATTCAATTAAGTATTTTGCCATAGGAGCAGGAACTCGAAACTGTGAAAGTTCGTCCAATATCTTGAAAACGTCACAGGCTACAGCTGCTTCCTCTGCGACGACGGCCAGAAATTTGTCCTTAAATAGGTACGTTCTCAGCTGTTGGAGCTTGTGGGTAAAAGAGTCATCCATTTCTGGGTTAAGAATGGTCGTCGAACCAGCAGGGTAAGCGTCCATAAACTCCTAACGAAGCTTGTGCAGTGCCTTCAAAGTTTTTGTTGGGTTCGACTGCTTCATCGCCAGAATCTCCTCCGGAGTAAGAGTTTTGTCGACATTAGGGCCACCTTCAGCAGAGCCTTTAGGATTTGAGTTGTCCTCGGTGGCATTAGAAATAATCTAAGGTTTTTCATTACCACTGGTAGCTGCGCCGTCCCTTCCAACCTCATTGGTGATGTTTTGAATAGGAGGTGTCTTCGTCGCAGGATCGTCTTCTGTCGACGCTCCCTAGAACTCATCAACTTTCTAGGGACTAAAGAGGGGCATCATCTTAGGTGGATTTCCAGCGGTATCCATGGTATTGTCATTGTTTTCACCAATAGTCTATTTGACTGCGGTATCCTGCAGAAGGAAGATTAAGTAAGAAAATACTTAAGTAATATATGAACCAAGAGAACAAAGACGATGAATACCTCAGTAGTGTGTCTTGGAGAAAGGACTTCAGAGTAGACAGGTTTGGAGACCTCAACAGGATTGTCAAGAGCAACAAGTTTAACGGTCGAAGTGACCGTTTTGGAAGGTGTCTCTTTGACTGGGACTTTTCTTTTCTTGGCCACCGGAGTAGCCGGAGGGGATGTTGAGGTTTCAGAGGGAAATACTTGAGATTGGGTGCTTTCATCTGACACATCATCCTCAAGAGTTGACGTCTTCTTTTAGAGGCCTAACAAACAACAAGATAAGATAACAGTAGGAGACAAGTGCAATGAAGCGTCGAAACATGTGATACCTGTGGTTTTAGGACTTTTGGTTTCTTTGCAAGCCTTGTTGAGGTCGATGCAGCAACTAGTTCCCGTTTTCGACTCTGAGAGATAAGCACAAATGATTATCTAATGACAATGAATAAAATACAAGTGAAGAGCATAGGAGGTACCTTCTTTGAGGGGTCTTCTGTGGCACCAGCTCCCTCGGTATTCTCGACAGGAATAACAACTGTCAGAGTAGGAACTTCGCCAGCAAGGGCAGCAAAAGCATCAACCATATTTTCTAGGAAAGGTCACGTTGAAAACATTGAGTTTGATACTCTGACCACCAAACATTAAAGCCTTATGTAGTAAAGAAGGATGGTTGGAAAGCAAAAACAGGTAACTCAAGGCGTTGAGTTTACCTAGAAAATTTAAGGCAGTTCTTGTGGCCTGTCAAGTTTAGTCGTCGACCAGCTCAAACAATATTAGAAGAATGTCGCACCAAGGACTTGGGCAGCATCTGGCTCAAGCCAAATTGACGGGCCACCAAGTTGGGCTGGTAGTTCATAAACCCATAACTTGTATTCCCCGTCTCAATTCGGGATGATAACATGGTGGGAGTTAGAAACGCCTTCCATATAGAGTTCCACAATGTTGTCGTTTTGGGGGAAACACCAGGGAATGAAGTTTTGAACCACGTCGGACCAAACCATTGATTCACGAAGAGAGTCGTGCTAGGGATGAAAAATGTTGTTTCTGCAAACATATTAAGATACTTCATGAAGAGGGTTTTATTGGGATTTTCCTGAGTGGTCATCAGAGCAAGTCAAACGCCTTCTATGGGACGTTCTTCGTTTAAACGCTCCATCTTTGTAGACACAGGGTAACCCAGCTGGTGTTCAAAGGTGGCATTAAGTCAATGTTATAACAGCCACAAAGGCCCTGAAACATTCAAGGCTTTGGTGGTCTCATGGAGAAGTTTCAATCTCAAGGTCGATAGACCAAGAGAATGGTAGATGGAGGATAATAAGAGCATACCCAATGATACCTGTCGACCCTCATGAATTTGGATTGCTAGGTCAATGTAACTTTTGGCTATTTGCAGAGATCCAGGACATAAAAGATAGTATGACAACCAAAGAGTGAGGAAGGCAATATGTTCTTCATCCGAAACTTTGTCAGAATCGTTATCATGACGATCCTCAATATAGTTTTGAAAATCAGCACGATCAAAGTCGAAAGTGTTGGTCGTTTCCAGAGTCGGGTCAAAAGTTTCACCCAAAAGAGAAAGGCCTGTGATGGCCGCCACGTCGAAAAGTTTCAGCGTCAACATACCACAAGGGAAGGGGAATGTGTTGGTCGGCCCCTCCCAAAAATATACTGACGCCAGTAATAGGCAAGTGTTAACCCTGTGAGCGTTCCTAGAGAGTTGGATAACGTCAAAGATGTCAGTTGTTTCCCATTGCTCTTGACGCTTACCTTGGACTCTATTAAGCTAAGAGATATAGTCCTTGTTGCCAGGAGTGGGCATCGACCGGAAAACCCTAGCTTTTGGCGCCATGAATTTGAGGTTGAAGGTGCCACCTTTCTGAAAAGCAGGAGATATGGTAGGAACGTAGCAGGGAAAGAACGCTTGGAGTTCTTCATGACTGGGTTTCTTGTCAGGATACGGCTCATGGAAAGCATGCAGTTTACTAGCCACCGCGAAAGGAATGATCATCTGGCGTTTCCAAGTTGCTATCATCGCATCATCAGTACACGTTGGATTGGGAAGGGGTCTGAGAGATTCAGTTTCAAAAAGGACAAAGGCGACAGTTGTGTGAGTAGCAGAAGCGGATAATGTTGCAGAAGAAGCCATAGAAAGAGAAGCTAAGAGAACTTTGGGAGCAAGAAAGTTTTGAAGAAAAGGAAAGTGTGAAAGCATGTGGAAAAGAAAACCAAACGTGGGTAAGGAGTATTTATAGACAAATCACATGCAACTGAAAGGACAATGAACTGTTCTGGTTCTAAAGTGAGTGGGAGTGGGTTAAAGCTCATAACTTAGGACAAGACTAGGCATAATGAGATTTCTTGGAAATCGTGGCGTAGAAAGGCGCCATTATTACGCCAGACATCATGTGACGCGTGGCTGATTCGATGGAAGGAAAATGATTGAGTTACTGGGTGAAAACCAAGGTACAGTCGAAATCTCGCAGAAAATTAAAACGCCAAGTTTCTCAGTTGACATAGTGCTCAGTCGAAACTGGCTTTTTTGGGGAAGGGCAACTTGTTGGCTGGAAGATTTTGATTGAGAAGAGTTGACGAAAAGGCTAATATGTGGGTCGACAAGTCAGGAAGATGGTGAAGCAAAAGACTTAAGTCGACACCAGCAGAAGATATATTGCAAGTCGATGCCAGTAGGAGATATAATGTGAGTCGACCCAAAGTTATATCGTCGAAGGTGTCGATTGATGACCAATGAAACCGACATAAAGTGTGGGAACCTTTAAGCGGGAAGGAATTTGAAAGGATGAAAGCGTGGGAAAGTTACAAAGATGGTAGAGCAACACGTGTCACCACCGAAACCAACATTGAAAGAAAAGCAGTTATTTTCCTTTTCTATTTAAAGCAATGTCCATTTTCATTTAGGAGGTCGCATTTTGTAACATTGTCAAAGGAATACATTATGATTACCAAGCGTTAAGAGAAAATAGTTCACTCCTGCAAAATGTATAATAGCGTCCACATTTCTTTTTAAAACAATTTACATTACCAAATTTTAAGACGTCTTGCCTTTTACTTGTTTACTTGTTTGTTTATCAAATCGTGTACAATTTTTCTTCAAATTTGTTTTCGACTTACTCTAAACAAAAACCACTCTACCGACATCGCATAGACTTAACCAAATTGTTCTGGGACTTGTTTGGTCGATCCCGCAAGTAAACCTGCGTTAGGAGGCCAGAGGTTGTTCGCGCGAAAACCGCGTGTGAACAATATTATTCAAACATCTTTATCATAACATTTTATTAGATAATATTAGTGATCTTCCTTATATTGTAGTGTGAACGTTAACTAACAACTGACAATGATTTTCATAACTTAAATAGAAAACATATAACATTACAGTATGATTAATAAATAAGAAAAACCTAAACACTACCAGATACTTCAGGATGTTTCGGCATCTCCATTATGTCATAAATGGATCTTGACAGCTTCGTATCTAACTCGACCGACCCCTTGTTATCCTACGATGAAATGATCTCCACATTTCCTTCACGTCTTCGTCGGTCTTCAATTCAATAAGGTTGTATTTCACCCTCCCGTTTGTATCAATCCAATCTTCACGAAACTTAATCTTTCTCACCTTTCTATTGTCAACATCGAGCAACAATTCATTCAACTTCGACGTCAGACCGACAAAAGAGGTGATGCAATCAGAAGCTTGAACTCTACAGGAGGAGAAGCTTCGTTGAAGTGAACTTCTGCCTTAATCAAAAATTGAGGAAGAGAAATTTTTTTAGATGTGTTTATCAACAAGAGGTGACTCCTATTTATACAACTTTTAATCTATTCTGGACCACACAAACTATCGGTGCAATCACAGCTGCATAATATTGTCGGCAAAATCCTGATCATCCAAGAACACCCTAAAAATGAAACTACCGAAAATTTAAGTGAAATTTCTGATATCAACACGAAAATTTCATATTTTCAGAACATTTTGCACTTTACCGGAAATTTGGAATTTTCCGTAAACCAAAAATTTCAAAATGTACCGGAAATTTTACTATAACTACCAGAAATTTCAAACAGAAATTTGATGTGTATTTCATTCAGGGACAGTTTTGGTATTATGAAACATTGAGGGGTGTCAAGTTTAATTTTGGGAGATAGCAAGTAGAATTCACTTCTTGGGGTGGCAAAATGGACCCGACCTGTTGAGCATGTCCATTTTGTCCACACTTTAGTGCGGAACAGATTAAAAATTTAGGGCCTCACCCTCTAATGTGTCTGTCTCATCCCGTTTTATTTTTTTGCATGCATAAGCATTAACATAATTTGATTCATTTTTAAGTTTAATAGGTGTGGTGTCCACGGATTTGTCCCGCTCCGCCCGCACTTTTGTGCGGGATGGATTAAAATTTTAGACCCACACTCTTAACTATATTCGTCCCCCATTTTTTTACGGACTTTTGTAAAAGAATCTAAACAGAACGGATATGTCTGATTGCCACTTCTACCTAATAGAGGCAATAACTCTACTCCCCAACATCTCGGCACTTTATTCATATCCATTATTAAAAATACACCCCATTTGAAAATAAGAAATAGCAACACGGACAAATCAACAAACGAAGAAATCAAAGAATGAATGTTGTCGTTTAAATTTCAAATTATAGAATCCGTGCGGCATAATGCCTGCTTAGATTCAATCATTTAAACGATGCTAGCATACCATGAAAAAATGCAACAATAAATCAAAATTTTAAGTAAATGTGTACTAATAAATTGTTAAATAGTTGAATACATGATAATTTCACCAAGATTTTATAAAAAGTGAGATAATAAAATGAGTTTCGAATATCAGATATTTTAGTTTTGCAAAGCGAAATATAGAAGTGATGAAAAAGAAAGATTTCGTGACTTATATGATTTGAATTCTAGAATCCAAATATTAAAAAACATACATGAATGAACAAAGTTGTTTTCTGCATGGTAGGTCCTCCTCATGCATGCATTAACTATGGGAGTTGAGATCCCTCCCTATATATCAATGCACCATCTTAGTTGGTTATGTAATGATTGTAATTTGTAACACCTTTGAACTTTTTTACTAGAGCATTTCTATTTCGTACATGTATTTCATCAATCACAAAATTGAAGGCAATGAACACAACTTTAATGACCAACTTATCCTTTCACTGTCTAATTTTCTCTTGATAAAAAGCAAGGTGACATTTTGTAACAAGGACAAGGCCACAAGTTTTAGGCCTCAATTTGCAACTACAGTATATAATTTACCAGATGAAAATATGCACACAGTACATTCTGATGATACAAGTACATGACAAAAATAGAACTGATGAAGGTAAAAGTAACAAGCAACTTTACAAAAGAAAAATAAGCCTATAGCAAAATGCTCATTATGCTTATGCTGTTTTCTCTATATCACCGCCATATCTCGCAATTATAGAAGGACCAGTCCAATTTGATTGATGTCCTAACAAATCTGAATTATGAACTCCAGTTTTCAGTTAACTAAGTCTAGCAGTGTCATTTGGTATAATGACATTCGGGTTTCTTATAAGTGGATTTAGTGTTGCCAATTCCTTCAATTTTTTTCCAGAACCTAAAATTCGCGAAGAAATGCTCCACAACGTTTCACCGGGCTGTATCTTTGTGGTAACCGGAGCAATAGATTTAGCTGCAGCCTTTGACTTCATTGATTGAAACTTACTGTTCTTTCCCATTCCATTTGCAACCAACCAGCGTGAACCGGATTGTTGCTGCGTTGAGGTGCCCCAAAGCTTCTTTTTCTGTGGCTCGGCTTTAAGACCTGCCACGTGAACTTCAGTAATCTTGAACTGAGGAATGAGTTCTGCTTCAGAAATTGTCTCTTCTTTTTCGGTATCCTTGATCTCCACCTTTGCTATGATTTCGCTCTCATCATCCTCGTCGTTGTTGTAGCTCTGTAACTCGGATACACTACAAAATATTTTTTGCTTTGGTAAGACAAACTCTCGTTCAACTTGTATAAGAGCAAGCATTGGTGTTCCAACTGGCTCATAATTTCTTAGAGGGTCGCGAAGCTGCACCATTAACGCTACTGTGAAATTGTTTCCTAGTAAACCGCATTTTCTACCTGAGCCTTTGCCTCGCCTCCTATCTCCACTTTTTGAACTACCACGGATAAAGTCGAAAGAGTTAGCATGATGGGCTGCAAGAAGTTTGGAAGTATGCTCACTGATATTATCTATATCATCGACGTCACCAGAATCGAGCTTCATCCACTCATCAAGGGTTAACGATAGGCTCATTATTCCGTCAACACTGTCACCGCTGTCTTTTACATCCATCAACTGCAAACCAGCAGCTCCTTCCATGCCGAGGGATCCGCTAATATCAATACCTTTCCCTTGGAGAGCTGACATTTCCCCAATGGATTGTGCAACGATGTTAGATGGGGCCTCCTCCTCAGACATGCCAGATTGTATTCTCAATCCCTCCATGGAAAGCGCTTCAATTTTGTTCATAGCCAGTGGGGCAAGATCATCAATTGAAACAAACTCTGAGCCTGTTTGGTTGGCCACTGATCTTGAATTAAAATTGCCAGACTTCGGTCCAGATGGTGGTGTTCCTTTCAAGTCCCTTTGCACACACGCCGTATCTTGACCTGCTACTAAATCTTGTTGCAATTGACATTGCCTAAATAAAGCAAAGCAAATCAGAAACTTGTAAGAGCAGCTTTTAGAAATTCTAGGCTTAATTACAAACTTGGCTCGTCTCGTTTGCACTGTGTGTAATTTTGGTCCCTCTAATTATGAGCAATTTTACTCCCTCGAGTTTATAATTGTTTTAATCAAGTCTCATCACTTTTCATTTGTTTAAAACCCTCAAAATACTCATGATCTATTTAAAAAATCACAAATTGAATTGATTAAATTTCTGTAAACATTATTTCACTTAAAACTTACCAATTGAAATATCAAATTTAACTAAATAAAAAATCCCAATTTTTCATCTCTTGAAACCCTAATCTCAAATTCTACAAATTTCTTACTTTTAATCTCAAATTCATCATCGAGACCAAAATATTTAAATAAAAAATAAGACTAAGATGCAAAACAAGATAGACTAACCTCTCGGTTCCCTCTAAGGCCGGCATAGCTTCCCATGCTACTTGTTGCATTGTCTTCCCTGTGATATCTTCCAGTGGCATTAACTCCTTTGCCTGCATTGAGAGTTTTTCAATTCCCACCGAAGCCAAACACTGTAAAACTTCCATTATTCCAGAACCCATTTCTGCAGGTACAACAACAGGGTTGGAAACCTGCATGACTAAACTCCCACCAGCTTTAGTGTTCTTGAAAATTGACGGATTCATAGACCGTAGATAACCCCCGTCTTTTGTCTGAAGAAAAGGGCCTAACCCCTCGGCAAGAGGAGGCAAAGTAGGAAGCTCTTCAGGTGGTAATTGAATTGGACTTCCAAAACCAGTACAGTCTTTTGGCGGAGAATGATGAAAAGCCTTCTCATTCAAACCCCATTCACGCATTAAGGCTTCTGTTTCCAAGTCTTCTAGCATTTGAGCCTTTTGTTTTCCCTTAATGTCCCGAGTCTCAACGAGATGCTCCTTGTTCAGGTTTTGGAACAAGGATGATGAATGAATGGCCTCAGAGAAGTTCAACTGCTCAGATCCAGTAGAGGCACCATAGTTATCATCAGCTTCGTTGTCACAGTCCATATCAAAATCAAATAAAGAGAAGCCACCACCCAGGGATTCCTTCTCAAACTGTCTCAACAGAAGCTCTCTCGGAGACTCAGGCTCGTTTTCAGAATTCGAGCCCGTTGAACTATGGTCTATGTCTAGCATGCTTAAAAATTCATCTGCAACCGATTCTGTAACATCGTCTAAGCTATCTGTCTTTCTCATCTTACACTCAGATTTGAACTCCAATTTTTTTGGAGATTCTAGAGCCCCTGTCTCCAAATCTGAGACACTATTTATAGCAGCTTCTAATTCTTGCAGCAGTTCATTTGTGAATAAATCATCATCTTCATAAGCAGATTCATCGGCCACTGTGTGATCCTTACAACCGTCATTTGCCTCATGAAGAGAACCATGTATAAAATTATCTTCGGAAGAAACTTGTAAACCTGCAGTATCAAGGATAAGAGAACTATCAACTGTAGAAGCATCTTCAAAAGCCATTGTGAATGATTCCTCTACTTTAACCGGTTCAATTGGTGAGATTTCTATACCCTTATCAACGACAAAAAAATCCTTATCTTGACAATCTTCAGGGTTTTCTTTTTCAGAATCAAGTAATAGATAGCCATCTTGTTTATCTGTCTCTAGGTTTTCTTTTTCAGAATCAAGTAAAAGATAGCCATCTTGTTTATCTGTCTCTAGGTTTTCGTGAAATACATCGAGTTCAGGTGTGTCAAGCACTGGACATGTATTTCCATTGTTAACTGCAAGCACTTCCGGCGTTTCTTTTCCAATATCAGATGAAGCACGTGCATCTGGTTTGATTAGCTCAATATTTTCTTTGGACAAATCAGGATCCGATTTGTTGCCCACAGATCTGCTTTCTTTTTCCTCGTCAAATTTCTTATATAAGACGCCTATTGAGCTGGCTAGTGCAGACTTAGAAGATGGCAACACCTCATGAAGATCTTTTACCGATTCTACAGCTTGAGAAGAGTACCGACTGCTAAGGTTTTTAGCTTGAGAAGCGTCTACGGGTAAAGCACCGTGAAAACTTCCTGCACGCCTCACACTGCTGCTTCCGTCATACTGTCTCTGTTTAACGTCTGGTTTCATTGATGCAAGACTACTCTGCCTCGAAGTCAATACATTAGGAGCATTATGGCTATCTTTGGTCGCGCTGGTGTTATCACCAACAACCGTATACCCAAAACTGACATTCATCACAGTACCCTTGGCCTTTCCTGATAACCTGAAACTAGTAGTCCACTTACCCGAGCTCTTCTCCTCCTCAAGCTCCTCCAGAGTAAGAGGAAGCAACCTCGTGAGATCAACTCGGTGCTTCCCCAAATCAAGCTCCGGCGCACTGAGAAGAGAAGCATAGAGCAAAAAATGCTTTGCCTCATACTTTGCAGAATGGTGGGGTCCACTCCTACTGCCATAAACCGAGCAAGTGTAAGTCAACTTCTCATCAAATTCAGCTACAGACTGAACCACTTTTGCCAGACGAGTCACCAAAACCCCGTCCCTCCTCTTCCAATACACAGAAAAACTCGAACCATCAAAACTAGAAGGCAACCCTTCAATCAAATGTACATGAAGATAGAAACTACAATTGAACCGTTTATTTCGGATATGCGAAAGCGCCTTCAACGGCCTCCAATTCCATATAGACCTTTTATCCTTCTGCAAACCATCATTATCATCATTACTATTACTTCCTTTAGCCTTTGGTTTTGAATCAGGAAATACAGATTTTCCCATGGTTTTAGATCGAGAATTCAAATTCGAACCAGATACTGAACTCCTTGAAACATTTTTATCCAAGTGCATAGCTTTATTCATAGTGTCAACATCCTTTAACAATTTCTTCTGGTTTCCAGAAACCAAACTATTCTTCTTACTATCCATTCTCGACAACATCATCTTTTGCCCATATAAACAAAACAAACAAACAAAAAAAACAAACTTTAAGTAAATTAATATTAATTCAAATGAAGCAGAACTAAACCCAGAATTTATATTATGAAAAAAAATAAAAATTTAGCATAAAATTATAAGTAAAACAAAATAATTGCAATTGATTATCAAAAAAGAGCCAAACCCCAGAATTTATATATTGAAATAATCAAAAAAAAATTAACATAATTCAACACAAAACAAAATCATTACAATTAATCGACAAGAAAAAGGTTAATCGATGGAGTACCTGATGGTGTTGGAAACGAAGAAGATAAAGGGGATAAATTTAGGTCAACAAATTCAATTTGTTGCAAATTGGGAGATTCCTACCTGCTGAAATTGGAATTGAAAAAGTGTAAATGAAAAAAGAATGATTTTTTTAGTGAAATTTGAAAAAAAGAGAAATTTGTCAAAATGAAATCTTACATTATAGTTGCGCTTTGTGTGAGATAGCAGAGCTTGGTTATCTTCTTCTTCACCACTCTCTCTCTCTCTAGGAATTGCCGCTACCTCTTTCAAAATTAAAAATCGAAAGAATTTAATATTATTGAAAAAAAATTGAAGTTCGAAACGTTATTTGTATTTGTCTTAAAAAAAAGGAAATTAATATATTGCTAAGTTTGATTAAAAAAAATAGAAACAAGCAAAATAATTTAAAAGAAAAGAAAATATATTTTTACATTTATTAATCAATAAAAAATATAGATATTAATTATTATGTACGGGCAATATAAAATATTTTATATAATTAATTATTATTTATTGTTTGTCTTATTTTATAAATTTTATAAGTGATTAAAATAAAAATTAAATTCTTCTAAACATCTAATAACTATGATTAATTGATTATGTAAATTTTTTTTTTACTGTCAATATGTTTCAATTAAATTTTAAAATATATTTTATCAAATAATAAAATTTTATTAATAATTGTGTTAAACTATTTTATATAATTGTGATTTAATTTTTTTTGTATTTATTAGAAAATTTGGTATATAAAAGTAACCTTTTAAATTATAGGAGAGAAAAGGTTGAATATAGTTTTTGGGCAATAAAGAATGTAGGAATATTCTTTACCTTGCCTGTACACTATATTTTTAAGTTACTTGTAACAAACAAGTCTCATTCTCTATTTATGCATTATTAAATAGAAAAAAGGGGATGATAATAAGGATTCCATATCCTCTATTCCGGTTATCTAATTTGTCAAGTTTGCTGATGTGGCTAGAGTTCTTTTGGAATGGCGTCACAAGTGATAAAGCTAAGTTGGCAAGTAAGGTTAACATTTTAATTTTAATTTTAATGTTTAGTTTATTCACTGAAATTATGGTTTGGGCGGGATAAATTTTCGATATGATATTGGAACAATTGATTCACCTTGTTAAATCAGTAAAATAGGAATATAACATCAACATTAACACAATACGGCAGGATGACACTCAAAAGAAATTCACTACTTCAAATTAGTACAATTAGCTTTCTATAAACATCAACTCCATAATGTTCAATGATTCTTCCTAATTCTAACGACTTACTAATTAAGACTCCCCCTAAATACGAGAACTTCTCTCATTTTCTATCAATCATTAACTTCTAGTGATCAATTTCAATATAACTTTATTGATTGTTGAATTTACAACTCAACTATGTCAAATTACTGAAATATAAAATGGTGTACACAAATAGATTCAACACTAATATAACGTTATCGTGGAATATAAGAAGCAAATGAGTCACAAACCTTAAGCACAAAAAATGTAATTTTGCGCACACAACAGTTGTCAAAACATGATAACTGAGTCTATTTATATAACAATGTCTTATGGGTTTCTTCTCCTTTGATATTTTAATTAAATTTGTCCAGAATAATAGCCGAAATAGTTGAAGTTGATTTGCTACATAAATATCTCCAACAAAATATATGATTTGTTATATTTCAAATTAAAATTTAAATCTCCATTTAAATCTAATTTGATCCTCAACAATTGTCAAACAAATCGGACAAGCATTACTAAATAATATGTAATAAATTTGATTGAATCTCAATAAAAAAATTCGCACCAAGCAACATCCATCACGGTCTGCTGACCAGAGTCAGATATTTCATTACACACATGATGGAACATCGTGTTCCACATGTTGCACCAGTACATCCAAATTAACTCTTCTCCATGAATTGTAGATCTTCTTTGTATAATGAATCTTGGATAGAATAATTATGAAGCAAAACTGCAGTATCATTTGTATATTGCCAAAGACCAGATGTTGCAACACACATGTTGGAACATCGTGTTCCGCATGTGTCTCTTTTGTACCAGAAACAGCTTAAAGTTACTTCCATGTTGTTTTGCATGATGTAGTCAAACCAAAAGGAACAACAACCTCCCCCTTTGACAAATTTTGACAAACAACCCTTAAAGCAGGAACACGGTTTAGTATGAAGGATATCCCATACTCAGACCAAACATCAGCAGCAGTAGTAACACAAACATCAGAGCATACATCAGCAACAATAATAAAAGCAAATATTAGTAGCATGGTTATTGCTACACATCAGTCATTAAACACACAATATATGCTCCCAAAAATAGTTAACATGCAATCATTCATGATAAGCTAGTCATGCATGTACACACAATTACTAGTCAGTAGTCAAAGGTCAGAAGCTACTATTAACACACATTGATATCAGTACACACAGTAGTTAAGGGCCTGATACTAGGCCAGATGCTTCAGCATATGTGTACACAGAAACTAGATCAATTCATACCATATATATCAGTCATTACCAAGCACATTAGAATATATCAGGTCAGAAGAATATCTGCATACATCATAGAATCAGTAGTCAAGTTAGTAGTCGCACCACTCTATTACGCACACTATTACTCCCTATTTTTGCCATAATTTGACAAAATAGTCAGTCAACTTAGAGGTTAGTATGTTAGCACATACACACATTAGATCAGGAGTAGACGCGCCATCAACAATTATTTAGGACAAATGTTGAGCAAGATGTTAGAGCATCAGACAAAGTTATTGGCAACAAAGCCATTACAAATCCAAACAAAAAGGAAAGAAAATATTCCCAAATACATGGTCAAACTAAGCAAAAACACTTAGTAATAGCACACCCCTTCATATTTGATCTTCAGTCCAACCTCTTGAATTCATAAAGGTAACATAGTCTTCATCAGCCTCTGAGTCAGGTTCATGTGCTTGAACATGTCTTTTCTTCAAAGTCTTCATCCCGATTACAAATTTCTTCCCGGCCACAGATGTTCCACCTGATGATCCAACACGTGTCACCATACCTTTTGTAGAAGAAATAGAACCAGATCCCTTGTTCTTATTTGTCCCAGCCTCGAGAAATCTATCAATAGCCTTGCTAATTCATGTGTTAGAAGATTGCATTTTAGGATTTTCATAAGTTTGACTCATATTGAAAAAGGTAGCCACTTGAGGGAGAAGAGAAAATGTAGTTTTCCGAGAGCATGAAAAGTGAAAATTATTCTTGCTTGTAACCAAAGTCCAGATAAAATGAGGTTTTGAAATAAGAAAAATTTGTTTTATTTCATGTGTAGCATATACCAAAAGAAAGAGAAATCCAATGCACGCCTCCCTGGCTTTGACTGTTATTGACTCTCATAAATGCAAACACTAAGGACACCCCTTAACTTTTGAAATTACATGAAAATATCGGCAAATTATTTTTCAGTTGCCATATGCCCAAGAGTTACAACTTTATCTTCAACAAGCTCCCTAATGAAATGATGACGAATGTCAATGTGCTTGGTTCTACTATGTTGAAGAGGATTCTTTGAAATATTGATATCACTCAAGTTGTCACTAAACAATGTCATGATATCTTGTCCCACATTTTACTCCTTGAAAATTTGTTTCATCTAGAGCAATTTAGTACATTTTCTCCCTACACCAATATATTCAGCTTGCAAAGTAGATAATGAGATACAATTTTGTTTCTTGTTGTCGCTACGCGAAAAACAACTGGCGAAGACACAGAGTCTTCATCGAACTTTATTTATCCCAACAGGGAAAGGAAAACATCGAGAAAACCTCAGAAGGTAAAGAACATGGTCATCACAACCAAATTCGGGGTTCGGGAGTCGATTACGCAAGAGGAAGGTGTTAGCACCCCTCACGTCCGTTGTACTCAACGAGATCCACTTTTGTTGTTCTAATCAAAGGGTGTGTATATCTAAAGCTTAACTTACTAAGGTGTTGTACCCCAAAATTTGACCAACCGTTTCTTGCACTTGGCTTGTGTTTTCTTTGCATTTTTGCATTTCGGCATTGCATATCATTTGTTCTTGGGACAGGGGATCAAGGTTTTCCTGTGACTCAGGGCTCATTTTTAGGGCAAGGGACGAAATAACAAGCATCAGAGTCCCTGACATTTATTTTGCCCAGCGGTCGGGTGACCGATTTTACTTTATTTTGCAGGGTATTTTCAGCTCAGAAAGCAGTATTCAGTCTATCGTAAGCATTCTCATGGTTATAGCGCGCAAGAGCAAGTTTCAGAAGTTGAATAGAGCTCAAAACAGTTTGAAATGGACAAAAGGGCAGAATTCCCTCCAAAATGGGCCAAAATTCAAATTTTTAAGGTGTTAACTGATTAACCAATATGGTTAATCGAGTAACCAAGTCAAAATCAGGTCAAATCTGAAGTTTTGAAGGTGTTAACCGATTAACCTATATGGTTAATCGATTAACCAGTGCAGATTTTTCCTCTACACGTGAATTTTCAATGCAAGGCACTTTGGGGTCCAATTTTGGTCATGTGCAAGTCTGATTTTCACTTTGGGAAGGATCTGGAACCTATTTGAAATTTGGTTAATTTCATTTTCCCTCCAAATGCCCATTCCTCATTCCAAACCAAAATTCACAAACCATATTCCAAACCTTACATTTGGATCCAACTCTAAGTGATATTTAAGTGATCCACTCCAAACCAAAGCAATCTAATCTCTGATAATTCATTCTCATTTTCAGAATTGATCTCATTCTCTCTCAATTCTCTCTCAATTTCTCATTCTCCAAAACCCTCACCAAAGCTCTTCTCATTGAAATAATTGATTCTTCATTAGAATCCTTGATTTTTAAGAGCTAAACCTTCATCCATTCTCTCCATTGAATCAATTTCTTCATCCAATTTTCGTGCAAAATTGGATATGAATCTGGAAGTGATTTTGGAAGTGATTATTTGGCTTATTTTGGATTGATCTTGGTGGATCCTTACTCCTACAACAAGAACATACTTGGATCTCGAAGAATCTACAGTTTTCTTGCTTCGATCTGTTTATTTCCAGCGAATCAACACTAACCGAAGAAAATATCCACTTCGTAGGTTGGAAATTCTTAATCCGAGTCTGTTTTTAGCTTATTTTGCATAATCATGTGGATTTTTGTCTTTGATTGACTTTTGGTTAATTTGATTCGTTTGATTCATGAGTTGGTTGTGTTAATCTGTTTACATGTTGTTTGAATCATGGTTTGCTGGTTTAATTTTGTGATCAAGTGATTATGCGATCATCCGGTTGATCGGGTAAGTGCTTATTTGCTGAAAATGTTGTTCAGTTGCTGTTTTTTTGTTGTTGGCAGTGTTAATCAGTTAACATATATGGCTAACCGATTAACCATTTCAAATATTCAAATTCTTCAAAGTTTTCAAGGTGTTAATTGGTTAACGCCTAGTATTAATCGATTAACATGTACAAATTTCCAGATTTTCATACATTTTTAAGTGGTTAATCGGTTAACCTCTGGCGTTAACCGATTAACACTGTGCCAATAGGTCTGTTTTGCTGTCTTTCTTGTTTGTTTGAGTACCGCTTCACATCGAATCATCATAGTTTAATATGATGCATTAGAAGTGAAATGTTTTGGGATATGTGTGTTGCACCCCAAATTTTGACCCCTTAGATCCTCATCATCATTATAGGATCATGTTCATTTGATTAACTAACCTTAACCCATTTCAAGTTTATCTTTGTTAAGATGCAGATGAATCAGGGTTCCGTACCGTCAAAATCGAGGCTTCAGTGGTTTGATCAATCAATGTATGGGATTGATTCAACTATAAACAAGATCAAGAATTCTCCATTGGATCAAGTATGAATCCAATTTGAGGTGGTCACCTGGGAATTGAGAACAGTGCAGTTCAAGATGCCCGATTAGGGTTTTCGATTGGGAAAAGTCAACTGTAGTTTGACTTTTGATTTAAAAAGTGTTTCAATGGTGGTATCATGGTCCATTAAGTTCCTATGGCTTATTAAAGTCTATCTAAAGAGTTTCAAGTCCTCAGAATACCCGGAACCCCAGCAGTCGACTCGGTAGTCACCGATTGATCGAACGGTTGACCGAAAAGTCAACTCTTCAACAATAAGGAATTTGACTTCAAGATGTGAATAAAAAATGTTCCTTATGTCATATTACACCTTCCCATAAAATTTCATGACCATTGGATCAAGGGTTAGGAAGTAATTGCAGAAATCGGGAATTAGGGTTTTGAAAGGGGCAAAACCATAACTCCTCAACCACACATCCAAATGAAGTGGTTCAAAGCTCATTGGAAAGCTCTTGACAAGTCCTACAAAAGCCTTAAAGTGGTCCATGATCAAAAAATGCATAGATTTGGAGTTATAAGAAAATTCATTTCAAGAAGGGAAATAACTTAGAAAAATTCTAAGTTATTTGGCTTTTAAGCTTGACTTTTCAGCAACTTTGGAGGGTTTCTCAACCTAGTTCCATCTAGAACTTGGAAATCTCAAAAACATGAAAGTTATAGAGCTACTTGAGGGCTTTCTAAATTGTGGCAGAACTCCTCAATAGCATGTGTGAGCAGAAAGTTATGGGTCATGGAAGTTGGGGCTGCCACACTTGAGATCACCAATCCAACACTTTTCAAAATTCAGACCTCGTATATATCATATCTCAATTGTCCAAACTCTCAAAAACCAGCTGGGAGGTTCACAACTCAAACTGTCTTGAAAGATAGCTTGTTGCTTCAAGAGGAAGAAAGCTCAACATCTTTGCCAAAGAAGAAGATCTATGGGTTTCTTAGCTTTTTAGCTTGCTCAAGACTTGTCTACAAGAGGTATGTGATGCTCAACTTCTTTATTATTCATTCATTATGATGTTTACAACTTTGAAGTTGCTTGTTGTGGAAATGTAGTCATTGTTGTCCCATACTAGTTCTTTGTCAAGAACTTAGGTTTTGTAGCTATGATATTTGCTTTTGTTAAAGTATTTTCATCCATAAATGATGTGTTGTTGTTATGTTACCAATTTGAGCTTTGATATTATGTATAACTTGTTTTTGAAGATTTTGTCTATGTGGTAGTTTTAAGGATCCAAACATTAAAATGTTGGTATGCTTGCCCTAAGATTTGTCAATCTTAATTTATTGTTGATATTTGGATAACTTGTGAGTTTTTTCATGAGATCCCCCTGCCCTAGATCATGTTTGAATCTAGTGTGGCTCTTGTTTTCACACTTATGTTATTTTGTGTCATTTTGCTTTATCATTACCATGAGTTTGGTGTTAAGAGGCTTGTGCTTGCCATGTTGTGTTTTAAGTGTTCTAAACTATTGATTTATGTTTATATGATCTGGTTTGTCTAGTTGAGCTTGTTAAAATGATGAGAACTTAAGATTTGGTTGTTGAGAACAGTTTTGAGTTTTTATGTGTTTTGCTGTCAAAAATATTTGAACTAGCACATCAGTTTTCATTTTGTGTAGCCTGTGTGTTTTTTAAGCAGTGAAAACATCATCTAATCTGTTTTGAGATTGTATGTTGTACTTGTAAGTTCAAAATGGCCCTACTTGCTCAAAACTGTTTTGTCATTCTCCACTGCATTTTCAAAACCTTATGATACTACCAACATGTCATTTTCTGTTCTAACTGATTTTTGCCTTATCTATGTGCCTAGAATCAATGTTCTACATGTTTGAAACTTGTGTGTGATACTCAATTGCCTCAACTGCCATAAATTTGTCTGCTGCCTGTTTGAGTTTGGTTCTTTGCATTTCATGAGCTTCAATATGCACTTTTCTGTTTGGTGATGATTTGATCTGTTTCTTGAGCATAATTTTATCTATTAGCACATTTATGGTATGTGTATGTCATTTGTTTCATCCTAAATCTCATTGCCTTGAAAGTTGCCCTGCTGTACCACTATTATGTTTCAAGACAGCTTTTTCTTCATAACCATCAATATGCCAAAGTCTGTCCTGTTGGAAATAAGCCTAATTTAAATGTGAACTCATCCATTTCATGATTTTGATGTGTATATATTGTTTCATCCATTTTCATCAATATACCAATAGGATTTAAACTCACAGGTCTGGATAGAACCTCCCCCTCCTTTTGGTCTGGATAGAACCAATAGGATTTAAACTCATAGGTCTGGATAGAACCTCCCCCTCCTTTTGGTATGGATAGAACCAATAGGATTTAAACTCATAGGTCTGGATAGAACCTCCCCCTCCTTTTGGTCTGGATAGAACCAATAGGATTTAAAATCATAGGTCTGGATAGAACCTCCCCCTCCTTTTGGTCTGGATAGAACCAATAGGATTTAAACTCATAGGTCTGGATAGAACCTCCCCCCTCTTTTGGTCTGGAAAGAACCAATAGATCCTTATCTGTAGTTCGTGCCTGAACTATGACCGCTCTAATTTCTCATTGGACAATGAGAATACGTAGGCACGAGATGCGATATCTTGACGAGCAACCTTCCCCCTTCCCCCACCTTTTGGTCTGGATAGAACCAATTGGGCTTACAACGTAGAACTTTAGGATAGAGTTTGGGTAACTCTATGTAAGAATCATGGATATGATTACTTACCCCCCTTTCTTGAGTGTTCAATGTAGATCTAGAGAGTTTGGATAAACTCTACACAAACATTGTTATGTTTGTCCCCCTTGGAACCTTGATCATAATCAAGTGTTCTTCAACCCTAGTGAGGTGAACTACGATTGCTCTGATTCTATCCCAGTTAGGATACGTAGACAGAGGACGTGACGTCTTTGCGAGCAAACTTAGAAACTATCTTTAGGTTTTAACCTACACCTTTACCCAATCCCAATCCATATCAAACATTTAGCAAACTTAGCATGCAAACAAACAAAAGGTTCCTGTAGAGTACTACAGATGTTTAGGATGTGAAATACCTACCCTATGCATAACCAAACCCCGATCCACGAATCTCTTAGCGTTGTGTTACATCGCGAAAAGGGTTTTTCTTTCTTTAGACATTTCCTTTGAATAAATTAAAGCCTGGTTGTGAATTATTGGTATCCCGATTCTCACCGCAACAATATGTCGCTGTTTTGATTGTTTAATTGGGACTTTGTCGACTTGTGTTTGTTTTCCACTTGGATGCACACTTATATGTTGTTGTTCATAGTGATGATGTTCTTGCATATTCATGTTTGCTTACATTTTTTGCATTTGCATTTCCTCTTGTGTTTTGCATCTTTATTTCTTGCATTAATAAAGGTCGGGATGTGCTTGTGGTGGTGTTTACCCCGCACTTTGTTCCTCCATTTGTTTATGTGTTGCATTCCATGTTTTCATCCCTATTTTCACTCTCATTTGTGTTTGATCTTTCTTCTTCCTTTGTCTTTCTTGGTCATGCTCCCCATAGGATCTCTAATCTCTTTTGGGATTATGATAGACTTTAGGTTGGAAGCCATGCATGATAACGTTAGGTAGCATTCCCTAATCTTAATTTTAGGACCACTTTGCATGACAACTACTAGGTTTGAGTTAGTCTCCCTTTAGTGTGTCCTCTCTCTCCTCATCTTCAAACCATTTCAAAACATTTAATAAAGGTTAATGAATGTTGTACGCTACGAGCCTTAAGCTACTTGGGAAATGGTGATTGGGGGGCTTCCTCTCAATGGCCTAGAGTGTTTAGTATACACCCTTTAGGTGATATGTGACACATTCGCTCCTAGGTCATAGTCTTTAGTGCAACATGAGTTACAAATCAAACTCAAAACACTTCTTCTCTAAAAGACACCAAAATAACTTCAAACTTCTTTTTGTCCTTTGGGACCCTTAATAATGGAAAATCTTTTCATAAAAGAGAGTGTCGTTAAACTTTGGTTCTACCGCAAACAGGCATCGTCCCTAACTGCTAGAATGAAGGTTTAACCCTACTCGGGTAAAATATTTTGAACCAACCGGTGTTCTCGTTTGGCCGAACTACGTTGACTCTGACTTTCCCATTGCACGAGGGAATACATAGGCACAAAGCGGCGATGCTCTGCCAAGTCTCTTTTCTTTTCTTTTCGTCCTGTGAGCCTGTAGCGTAGATAGTTTAAACACACCCTTAGATAGACAACAAGCATGGATCCCATCGACTACGATGGACGTGAGGGGTGCTAATACCTTTCCCTTGCGTAACCGACTCCCGAACCCAGGACTTGGTTGCGATGACCTTGTCTTTTCCTTTTTCGTTAGGTTTTTCTGATCGTTTCCTTTCCCTCTCTTTGGGATAAATAACGAAAGGTGGAGACTCTTCTGTTTTTCGCAGTTGAGGCAGATGACGACTCTGCTAGGGGCCACAAACATCCCCTATGCGAGTCAATCCTAGTGCTTGTTTGTTTATCTTTTGGATGTTGTATATATGTGCTTTATCTTTATTTTCCCGCATTTATTTTCAGCATTGTATATATCAGTTTTGCTGTGCTGTTGGGGGAAATGTTCCATTGAGAGATAAGTCGGACCTGGGTTTGAGTACATATATAGCATTAGTAGTGGAAAGTAGTGGTGGGCGTGCATGCTTTGCATGTACTAGTTCACCATGAAATTCGCGCTCAGACGAGATTCTCTGTGATGATTTCTTTTCTGGCCCTTTGGGCTCGAGGGGATTTTGGATCTGAGGGTTGTCGACTTTGGGAACCGATCATTTGTGATTCAACTAAGTGAGGCCTCTTCGGGAGATTATGATGCCAAACTAGAAATGGTGAACGTATCATCGTTTCTTGAAAGTATGTGACGCTGATGAACGCATAGAATGCCAAACCTTATCAGTGGATAGGTCCATACCTATGAGAGGGATTGGGTTATGCAGGAAACTTTGACTTTCAGACTACCCGATTTTCTTTGCAGTGTGAATCTGTATTCTTGATATCAGAGGTTCCTATTATCAGAGTAGTGCTATATTCTTGCTAAAGAGGAGCGCTGGTTCTTCTCAATCAACAGCACAACAATCTTGATCCCCTGTTTGCATTTTCATCTGCATTTTCATTAACATGTATTTATGTTGCAGGTGTATATTTCTTCCTCGATTCTAGTGATCTTGTTCCTTACTTCTGACATGGAACCCTTGAAGAGGACAGTGGCATACAAGCTTCCCACTCCCGATATTAGTTCTTTGCTCAGTTTGACTGCCATGGCTGATAGGAACGTGATGGATGACTTTAGACAATCGTATGGGAAGCTCCTTAGATGTGTCTGCAAACCTTCAGTGTATGAGATGAATGGTATGTATGCCTTTGTGCAGTTCTATGACCCACAGTTGAGGTGTTTTGTCTTCCTTGATTATATCCTGGCACCTACCTTGGAGGAGTATTTTATGTTGTTAGGTGTGCCTATTCTTGACCAGATGTCATTCTTCCATACTGACGCTAAGTCTGATCTTGCTAAGCTGGCTGCTGCATTGCATGTGGATGTTTCAGAGTTAGAGGGGAAGTTGACCAAGTGGAATGGGGTGCCCGGTTTTCCTTTGGCTTTTCTAGTTGATAAGGCTCAGTAGTTCGCTAAAGATGGTTGTTGGATCGTATTCAATGCCATTCTAGCTCTCTGTGTCTATGGCATTATTTTGTTCCCTAATCTGCTGGAGTTCGTGGATTTGGACGCGTTTCATATCTTTGCCTCAGGGAACCCAATACATACTCTTCTCAGAGACGTCTATCACTCGGTTCACTACAAGAATGAGAACCGAAGGGGAAAAATGTGTCATGTTTGAAGGTGAGAAAATACTTAGAAGGGGGGGGGGAGGGGTTGAATAAGTATGAAGATTAAAACTTAGAAATAAAAACTCAAGTATTTTTATCCTGGTTCGTTGAACTCAACTACTCCAGTCTACCCTTCCTAGAGTGATTTTCCTTTCTCAATCAAGGACTTAATCCACTATTTAATCAACTGATTACAATAGTAAGCACTAAGAACAACTGTTCAAAGTCTTCTCAAGAACTACTGATCCTAACTGGATCTTCTTAAGGTTTACAATCAAATGTAATACAAAATACAAGTGTTTAAAATTGCTTCTAGAAAGCTTTATCACAACTGTGATTTTTCACTTAAATATTAAGAACAAAGAAATAAATTCTTGAAAGAATGTGAATAGTATGAGAGCTTTGAGTATTGATTTCTTTTTGATAAAACGTCAAATGAAGAAGATGGGTGAAGACTTGCTTTTATAGGCAGCTGATCCAATGGGAGCTTCACGTTGAGAAGAGTGTCCAAAAGGTCTGAGCCTTTTTGTCTTCACATCAAGTGACCTTTCCTAGAAGAAGAAAGCACAGATAAATCCTTTTTGTCTGTGTTCTTGTGTCTAACATAAATAAGGAAAGAGTCGTTTGGATCATTCCAACGGATATAATCTTTGAATAATTCTTCTTTAATTTTCAGCAAGTTCCATCAGAGTCTAAATTAATCAGAGCCTTCTGATGTTGATCAGAGTTTTGCTGAGTCAGAGTCTTCTGCAGCAGGTGTGCTATTAGCATGTTTAAGATCAGAGCATATTTGAGACAGATCTTTAGTACTGGCAGCTTTAGTACTTTCAGAATCTTCTGTAGTAACTATGCTTTGAAAACTCTTCATACAGAATTCTTCTTTGGTTCAGATGCTTCTGACTTGCTTCAGATTCTTCTGGAGCTTCTGCTTCAGATCCTTCTGGAGCTTCTGCTTCAGAACCTTCTAGAGCTTCTGCTTCAGAATCTTCTGGAGGCTACGCTCAGGATCTTCTGTTGGCAGCAATCAGAATCTTCTAATGGATGCATCTGGCGCTTCAGAGTCTAGCAAATTTCTTATGTTCAATTCTGATTTGCTTCTGGAGTGTTAATTCCTTTACTATCTGCAGTAAAAACTCTCAAGCAAATTTTAGAGTATATAATTCTTAATTACAAAATTTCATAATAGTTATCATCAAAACATAGAGATATTATTAAGAACTAATTTGTGTTCTAACAATCTCCCCCTTTTTGATGATGACAAAAACATCAGAAATTTTGTTTAATTGAAAATATTATAACTCCGCCTGAGATGATGAATCTCCCCCTGAATTAAATACAAATACGGAATAGAAACTTCCCTTTTGTCTTGAGTAATTTTCAGAGTTAGAGCTTGATTGTTCTTTAACATTTGAGAGTCAGAGTGTCTTGCAAATTTCAGAGTCAGAGTTTGATAATTGTCAAATGATCTGAGAGTCTCAGAGTTTCTTTTACAGAGTGTATTTATCAAATGTTCTGAAATACTCAGATTTAATGTTAGATAAAATAGATATGTCTGAAGTTTCATTTTGGTGATGTTTAATTAAACAGTTCAGATCTATATTTTCTCCCCCTTTTTTGTCATAAGCAAAAAGTAAAAACTTTAAAAAGACAAATAAAAGGAAACAGTAAATGAGATAAATCATGTGGAGAAATCTTTGAAACATTCATTCAATTCAGTTCAGAGCAAGAGTACATGCATCAGAAGATATTCAAAATACATAAGCAAACATCAGATGCAAAAACATCAGAATGAAAAAAATGAAAAACTAAGAATGTTTTGGCAAAAGCATCTTCAGCAGATCCGTGATCTCAGAAGAGGATTGTTCTTGCTTTGATATCCACTTAGCCCTTGTTTCATTCTTCTGGTCCTGTTTGGACATCCACTCAGTCATGTCTTCAAACTTCTTATCCTGTTTAGCCATCCAAGACTTGATTTCTGATTGACCAGCTTCCAGAGCAGCAATTTTATCCTCAAAATCTGGATGTTCTTTCTTAATCTCAGATGAAGAAGGTTGAACATGTTCTGGAGCTTGAACAGAGTCAATTTCCATAGGGACTTCAGAGCTTGGAGCAGTAGAGCCAGAAGGATGTTCTATCAGAGTCATGGCCAAAGGGTTGTCTTCAGATGCAGATTCAGTAGCTTCTTCTGATGATGGAGGAGCATCTGTAAGAAGTAATGGTCCAGATCTCTTGACAGTCCAGAACAGACTTCTTGCAGCTTCAGCAAATCTGAGCTTCGCATCATCAGAACATATGTTCTTCAGATTTGATGCTACAGTGTTGAATCTGTTGATGAATCCATTTCAGATGACATCAGATTCTGTTGCATCCATTGTTGCAAAACATTTCCTCGGAACAGTACCTAAATACATCTGTATTTCTTGCAAAAAACATTGAAATAAATGATCAACATTTAGTCTAGGTTTGGGGTTTAATAGAGTCTCTAGTGTTATTGGTTTTGGTTGGGGAGTAGGTGGAAATATGGATTTGGGAATGGAAATCAGAGGAGGAGGGTAGTTTGGTATGAAAGGAATTTCAGGGGATTTGTCAGGTTTTGATCTGTTTAAGGCATTCAACAGATTTGGTTTTGCTTTGGTGTGATAGGAAACCACATCAAAGGTTTTATTAGAGTAAGGTTGGAAATCAGATTTTGCAGGTTCATCAGAAGCAGCAGGTGTATCAGATGAAACAGGTATAGCTGAAGTAACAGCTTTTGCAGATTTTGCAGAGTATGATATTGTTGCTAATGAACCTACTTCTGACATTGATTGAATATAGGTGAGAAGCACAGATGGTAGAGTGATTGTAAGTTTGGGTTTTAAAGGAGTGATAGGGTCAGATGGTTCAACTTTGTCATAGAAATCTTTGAGTTTGAAACCATAGGAAAGGTTGTGAAAAAGAGATGAGAATTGTGCACATGAGATAGATGTTCTTGGGGTAGATGTTGGGATAGGATTTGGAATGAGGATTTCAGATGATGGTGCAGGTGTGGGAGTAGGATCTGGAATAAGAACTTTGGAAGATACAGGGGGTTCTGGTTGGTTTACCTCAGAATCTCTGTGAGCGGGAGATATCAGAAAATCTGGATGTATATCAGATTCTGAGGAATTGGATGATGTGGTTGGTGTGCAAGAGGTAGAGGATACTTGAAACACAGTTTTTAGTGGTGTGACATCAAGAACTTCTGTCTCAGGGATGGTGGTTTCAGATGGGTTGGTTGGTTCTGAAGGATTTTCAGAAGGTTTTGATGGAGGAGCAGATGTGGGTGGTTCTGATGTGATTGGTTCAGAAGTAACTGGTACAGATTCAGTGGGTTCAGATGTGGTGGATGGTGGATTTTCTGATTGTGGTTGTTTCTCTTGTTGTTGTGTTTGAGGTTCAGATGATTTTCGAGGTTCAGAGTCTTTTTCTGGTTGTTTTTCTTGTGCTTGTTGTTGTTGTTCAGATTGTTTGGTTGGAATTTCTGGTTGTGGAGTTGGAATTTTTGATTTTATTGTTGATGGTTTAGGTACAGATGATTATTTTACAGGAGAGATGGAAATAGGATTAGATGACTTTTGAGAGGATGATACAGAAACATGAATAGGTGCAGCTTCTGTGGCTTCTCAGCAACCTTAGGCTTCTTCTGAATAGGTGCAGCTTCTGCTTCTGATTGAGTCCTCTTTCTTGGTGTCTCTTCTACTACAACAGGCAATGATTGTCTTGCTCTCTTTATAATATCTGCAGGAATAGGCTTTCCTTCTGCCTTGCACTCATCAATATATCTTACAACAATTTCCCTTGGTTCTTCAGCATAGAACAGAGGGTAGGCATCTACAGGGGTTCTCTTCTGACTCAGTTCAGTAATGTTCAGCTTCTTGGGTGCTGTTGTGAGTTCTTCTACTATTTTTAGTCTCTGAAGACTTTTGGCATTCAGAGGCTTTCCAAGAATGAATTCCAGTTCTTCTGTGACTCCAGCAGCATACAGAGCAGTTACAAGTCCATTTTCTGTTAGAAGATTTGAGATTAACCTTCCAAATGGAATCCAAGTTCTGATCTTCTGACCTTTTTCTTTCACATATTCTCTAGAGGCATTTATATGATTCCATAGATGCATAAAAAGAATATATGGAAGATCTACCTTGGTGCTCTGACTTAAGCAATACATAAAGTAGAGCTGTTCATTATTGACATAGTCTGGAGAGTTTGTTGACTTTCTATGATGAATGCATCCCATGAAAATCTTAGCCCAGATCTTGTAGTCAGGCTTCAGATCTTTGAACTTATTAGAAGCTTGTCCAGCAGTCATCACTTCCTCATATACTTCATCCATATCTACACGCCCAGCTGGCAAGTGTGATACTCCATCTGTTTCCTCATATCCAATGAGTTTTCTAATCAGATCTTCTATTATAATTATCTCTTTTCCCAGAACAGAGGATAAAATGAACTTAGGGTATATAGAAGCATGTATCCATAATTCTTTTACCAGAAGGGGATAGACTGGTCCAAAAAGTCTGTCAAAATACTTCACCCATCCTTGAGCATCTATAATGGAGCGAAATTCAAACCCATTCTCAGCAAGTGAATCAAATTCCACCATTGATTCACAGAGAACCTCCAGTTTTTCAACAGGTGTTAGCAATGTTCTTTTTGGTGGTGTGTAAGGGGTTACACCTATATTAGCAGAGGTAACTGCAGCCATGGTAGATTGAAATTGTGCAGCAGTTGATGATGAAGTTGCCATTGAAGATGAGTTTGTCAAACGCTTAGGATAAGGGTTTTTGTGAAGAGAGAAGAGAAGACAGAAATGCATAAAGGTTTGAGATGTGAAAAGTGAGAAAATAAATAGAAATGATGTATTTATACTAAACACTTAGGCATACAAACAGTCAGAAGAAAGCACGTTCACAACAAGCATTTAATGAAAAAGAATAAAATCATTTCAAGCATTTATTGCTTTTGACAATTTGGGAGGAAAATCAAGATTTTCACTATTCAAACTTCACCTCAAACGTCTCTTCAGTAGTGTACACGCCACCTTTGCAGATTTGGAGTGACACGTGTTTGCTTGCATGTGCTTCTGAATTCTCTTGAGAAATGAAACGTTAACCAACATTCAGATCCTCTAAGGATTGTTAGTTCAGAGTTTCACAAGAAAATAATTAAAGAAAATGAATAAGCAATCAAAAGAAATACTTCAGAGCATTAGGCATTTTTGCATCTGTAAAATTTGCTTCTGACAAATATCATTATGGACAAAAATCCATACCAATATTTTTCAGAATAAATTTGAATCTATCTTCAACAAGGGGTTTTGTAAAAATATCTGCCCATTGATGATCTGTATCAACAAAGGCCAAATTTATGATTCCCTTCTGAACATAGTCTCTGATGAAATGATGATTAATTTCTATATGTTTTGCCTTAGAGTGTAAAATTGGGTTTTTAGACAAACATATAGCAGAAGTATTATCACAGAAGATAGAAATGTTACTTTCAAATATCTGATAATCTTCTAGCTGACTTTTCATCCAGAGCATCTGCGTGCTACATCCAGCAGCAGCAATATATTCTGCCTCTGTGGTTGAAAGTGCAATTGTGGGTTTCTTCTTGCTGTACCAAGAGATTAGATTTCTTCCTAGAAATTGACAACTTCCAGAAGTACTTTTCCTTTCCACTCTGTCTCTAGCGTAGTCAGCATCACAGAATCCAACTAATTTAAAATCATCAGATTTTTTGTAACACAAACCCACATTAGAAGTACCTTTCAGATACCTTAGAATCCTCTTGACAGCTGTCAAGTGTGATTCTCTAGGATCTGATTGGAATCTAGCATACAAGCATACACTAAACAATATGTCAGGTCTAGAAGCAGTTAAGTAAAGAAGAGATCCTATCATACCTCTGTAGAGTTTCTGATCTACTTTCTTACTTACCTCTTCCTTGCCAAGTGAACTAGTTGGATGCATGGGAGTCTTTGCCAGCTTACTATCAGTTATGTTAAATTTCTTCAGAAGTTCTTTAACATATTTGGTCTGATGTATGTAAGTGCACTCTGGAGTTTGATTGACTTGAATTCCTAGAAAGAATCTCAGCTCTCCCATCATGCTCATTTCAAATTCTGCCTGCATACACTTAGCAAACTCCTTTCCCAGCATAGTATTGGTAGATCCAAATATTATATCATCCACATAAATTTGACAAATTAGAAGATCTTTCTTAAATGATTTACAAAAGAGTGTTGTGTCCACTTTGCCTCTGATGAAATTTTTCTCTAGAAGAAAATTGCTCAATCTCTCATACCAAGCTCTGGGAGCTTGTTTTAAACCATACAAAGATTTCTTTAATTTGAAAACATGATCTGGAAATTTTTCATTCTCAAAACCAGGAGGCTGGTGGACATAAACTTCTTCTTCTATAATACCATTTAGAAAGGCACTTTTAACATCCATCTGATACAGAGTGATGTTATTTTGTGCAGCAAATGAAATAAGAAGGCGTATAGATTCTAACCTTGCCACTGGAACATAAGTTTCAGTATAATTGATACCTTCTTGTTGACTGTACCCTTGAGCAACAAGCCTTGCCTTATTTCTTTCAACTTCTCCTTTCTCATTTAGCTTATTTCTGAAGATCCATTTTGTTCCAATTATATTGAATCCTTTTGGTCTTTGAACTAAATCCCACACATCATTTCTGGTGAATTGATTTAACTCTTCTTGCATGGCAATAATCCAATCATTGTCTTGCAGAGCTTCATCTACAGAAGATGGTTCAATTTCTGACACCAGTCCAAATAATGATGCTTCAGATGATCTTAGAAAGGATCTTGTTCTGATGGGATCATCCTTCTTTCCAATTATAACATTCTCTGGATGAGAAGCTTTAATTCTGGATGATGATCCTCTAACAGTTAATTCTTCAGAAATGTTTAGATTGTTCATCTGAGAAGTTAAAGGAATAACATCTGGCGTTGCTTCTGGTTCTTTCACTTGAGCTTTGTCTGCCTCTGGAACTTCAGAGTCTGTGAAGACTACTTCTCTATCTGCAGAGTTTTCAGACTGCTTTGGCTTTTTATTGCCAAGCTTATCATCAAATCTAACATGAATAGATTCTTCCACAATATGTGTCTCAGTGTTGTATACTCTGTAGCCTTTAGAGCGTTCAGAATATCCAAGCATGAAAAACTTCTGTGCTTTGGAATCAAACTTGTTAAGATTTTCTTTAGTATTTAACATATAGCAAACACATCCAAAAGGATGAAAAATGAAATGTTGGGCTTTCTGTTCTTCCACAGTTCATATGGAGTCTTTTCCAGAAGAGGTCTTACAGACACTCTGTTCTGAATGTAACAGGCTGTGTTGGTTGCTTCTGCCTAAAAGTGTTTTGCCAGATTTGTCTCATTGATCATGGTTCTGGTCATTTCTTGCAGAGTTCTGTTTTTCCTCTCTACAACCCCATTTTGTTGTGGAGTTCTAGGACAGGAAAAATCATGAGCAATGCCATTTTCATTAAAATATTGTTCAAAATATTTATTTTCAAATTCACCACCATGATCACTTCTGACTTTTATAATTTTGAAATCTTTTTCATTCTGGACTTGCTTGCAGAAGTCAAAGAACACAGAATGTGACTCATCCTTGTGTTTTAAGAACTTTACCCATGTCCATCTACTATAGTCATCAACAATGACTAATCCATACTTCTTGCCTTTGATGGATGTAGTTTTCACTGGTCCAAACAGATCAATATGAAGTAATTCTAGTGGTCTGGAAGTAGAAACAACATTTTTTGATTTAAAAGATGATTTTGAAAACTTCCCTTTTTGACATGCTTCACAAAGAGCATCTGAGGTGAACTTCAGATTAGGAAGTCCTCTGACAAGATTAAGTTTATTAATCTGAGATATACGTCTCATATTAATATGCCCCAATCTTCTGTGCCAGACCCATTGCTCTTCATTAACAGACAAGAGGCATTTAACATTCTGAACCTTAAGTTCTGAAAGATTTATTTTATAAATGTTGTTTTTCCTCTTTCCACTAAATAGGATAGAGCCATCCTTTTGACTAATAGCTTTACAACATTTTTGATTAAAGGTAATATCATAACCATTGTCACTTAATTGACTTATGGACAATAAGTTATGCTTTAACCCTTCAACAAGTAAAACATTAGTAATAGAGGGAAGTTTACCATTTCCAATGGTGCCAGATCCAATGATCTTGCCCTTCTGGTTCCTTCCAAATTTCACATCACCTCCAGATCTAAGCTCCAGGCTTTGTAACATAGACCTTTCTCCTGTCATGTGTCGTGAGCATCCAGAGCCCAGGTACCATGATTGGCATCCTGACCTTGCTGCTAAGAACATCTGCAACAGGAATTATTTTACTTTTAGGTACCCAGATCTTCTTGGGTCCTTTAGGGTTAGTTGTTCTGAAGGTTTGTCTAAACTTCTGTTTTTCAACATAAGGTTTATTCTGACTAGCCTTAGATTTAAACACATGAATATTCTTTTCAGAGCGTGTTTGTTCAATATCATTCAAGTGACCAAATTTAAAGTGTGAATATAAAGGAGTTTTCTTGATGATAATTTTATCAACAGGTTTTGGATTTAAATCCTTTCCAGAGGAGGATTCATATCCAATTCCTTTTCTGTTATTTCTGCTAACTCCATAGATCATAGAAGCCATTTTGCTTCTGTCTATGCTTTTAGCAAGAAACTTCTGAAAGCTATAATCATATTTTTCCAAAATATTTTTGCATTCAGATTCAGTTTAAGAATCAGAGTTTTGTTGAGCTAATTCAGAATCATTTTTCAATTTTAAGTTCTTTTCATTTAGCTCAGCTACTTCTGATTTGAGAATATTATTCTCAGATACAAGATTGCTTTGACGCTTCTTGTATTTGAGCTTAATATTGTTATAGCTTTTCAGAACTTCTGATAACACTTTGATAAGTTCTTCTTTAGTAAGTTTAGCCATTACCTCTTCAGCGTCAGAGTCAGATTCAGAGTCAGATTCAGATCCTAAAGTTCCTTCCTCCTGATCTTCTATGTCTGCCATCAAAGCTACATTGGCACATTCTTCTTCTGACTCAAATTCAGATTCAGATGTATCTGAATCATCCCAGGTGGCCATCAGAACCTTTTTCTTCTTATCAAATTTTCTTTTAGGCTTTTCTTTCAACACCTTTGGACATTCATTTTTGTAATGTCCAGGTTCTTTACATTCATAACAGACAACCTCCTTTTTGCCAGATCTTCTGTGTCTAGAAGATTCTTTTCTTTGGTCAAGCTTCCTGAAGTTTCTGAACTTCTTTCCTTTATGCTTCTAGAGTTTGTTTATTCTTCTGGACAGCATGGATAGTTCATCTTCATCTTCAAATGAGGATTCTTCAGAGCTTTCCTCTATTACCTGCAATGCTTTAGCAGATTTATTAGATTTTAAAGCAACAGATTTACCTTTCTTTTGAGGTTCATCTTCCTCAAGTTCAATTTCATAACTTCTTAGAGAACTGATTAGTTCTTCCAAGGAGATCTTGTTCAGATCTTTAGCCATCTTCAGCGCTGTCACCATAGGTCTCCATCTGATAGGTAAGCTTCTGATGATCTTTTTCACATGATCAACAGTAGAGTATCCTTTATCCATAACCTTTAGTCCAGCTGTAAGTATTTGAAATCTGGAGAACATAGCTTTAACAGATTCAGAGTCTTCCATCTTGAAGGCTTCATACTTCTGGATCAGAGCCAAAGCCTTTGTTTCCTTGACTTGAGAGTTTCCCTCATGAGTCATCTTTAAGGATTCAAACATGTCAAATGCAGTTTCCCTGTTTGTAATTTTTTCATACTCAGTGTGAGATATTGCATTTAACAATATTGTTCTGGCCTTGTGATGATTTCTAAATTCTTTCTTTTGAGCATCTGTCATAGATTTTCTGTCTATTTTCTTGCCATTCCCATCAGTGGGATGAACATATCCATCTATGACCAGATCCCATAAATCAGCATCATATCCAAGGAAAAAACTTTCAATCCTGTCTTTCCAATAATCAAATTTCTCCCCATCAAACATAGGGGGTTTGGTGATGATTCTGTCCCTTTCTTCATATTTTTTGTTAGTGTTAGACATTGTATTATCAGCCATAGCAACAACCAAATATATATCAAAGTATTTCTCACTGGATCTTTACTGTCACTGTTAAGTGGTAGCACACAGAGAACCGGAGCTCTGATGCCAACTGAAGGTGAGAAAATACTTAGAAGGGGGGGGGGGTTGAATAAGTATGAAGATTAAAACTTAGAAATAAAAACTCAAGTATTTTTATCCTGGTTCGTTGAACTCAACTACTCCAGTCCACCCTTCCTAGAGTGATTTTCCTTTCTCAATCAAGGACTTAATCCACTATTTAATCAACTGATTACAATAGTAAGCACTAAGAACAACTGTTCAAAGTCTTCTCAAGAACTACTGATCCTAACTGGATCTTCTTAAGGTTTACAATCAAATGTAATACAAAATACAAGTGTTTAAAATTGCTTCTAGAAAGCTTTATCACAACTGTGATTTTTCACTTAAATATTAAGAACAAAGAAATAAATTCTTGAAAGAATGTGAATAGTATGAGAGCTTTGAATATTGATTTCTTTTTGATAAAACGTCAAATGAAGAAGATGGGTGAAGACTTGCTTTTATAGGCAGCTGATCCAATGGGAGCTTCACGTTGAGAAGAGTGTCCAAAAGGTCTGAGCCTTTTTGTCTTCTCATCAAGTGACCTTTCCTAGAAGAAGAAAGCACAGATAAATCCTTTTTGTCTGTGTTCATGTGTCTAGCATAAATAAGGAAAGAGTCGTTTGGATCATTCCAACGGATATAATCTTTGAATAACTCTTCTTTAATTTTCAGCAAGTTCCATTAGAGTCTAAATTAATCAGAGCCTTCTAATGTTGATTAGAGTTTTGCTGAGTCAGAGTCTTCTGAAGCAGGTGTGCTATTAGCGTGTTTAAGATCAGAGCATATTTGAGACAGATCTTCAGTACTGGCAGCTTTAGTACTTTCAGAATCTTCTGTAGTAACTATGCTTTGAAAACTCTTCATACAGAATTCTTCTTTGGTTCAGATGCTTCTGACTTACTTCAGATTCTTCTGGAGCTTCTACTTCAGATCCTTTTGGAGCTTCTGCTTCAGAATCTTCTGGAGGCTACACTCAGGATCTTCTGTTGGCAGCAATCAGAATCTTCTAATGGATGCATCTGGCGCTTTAGAGTCTAGCAAATTTCTTATGTTCAATTCTGATTTGCTTATGGAGTGTTAATTCCTTTACTATCTGCAGTAAAAACTCTCAAGCAAATTTTAGAGTATATAATTCTTAATTACAAAATTTCATAATAGTTATCATCAAAATATAGAGATATTATTAAGAATCAATCTGTGTTCTAACAATGTTGTGTTCCCTTACTGTACAGGTGGTTTGCTAGTCATATGCCCAAGATCGGTCTGTTTGTTGATATTGCTGGTACTTCAGAGTGGTCGGAGAGGTTGATGGGTTTGTCGGCAGAGAACATCACTTGTTTTGATAGGAATATGCTTGGTACATAAACCATCTATAGTTACAGTGGATTTCCTAACGTCCCTTTGGTCGGAAGGAAGGGGTGCATCAACTATAACCCATCCTTGTTGGTTAGGCAGTTTGGATATGCACTGAGAGATCCTCTGAAGGAAGAGGAGATACAGGAATCTCTGTATCTCACCGGATTGTTAGAAGGGGATACCTTAGCTAGAGTGGAGCATGCTTGGAGCAATATTCACAGGAAAGGGAAAGTATTGTTGGGGAAGAGCAACAGTCGAGCCTATGACCCCTACCTGACTTGGATTCGTGAGAGAGCTGCAAAGTTTCTGATTCCATTTCCTTTAGTCGCACCTTTGTATCCTCTAATGATTGAGGAACCTACCACAGTGGACATTCTGAAGTACAACTAGTTGTGGTTCAAAAAAGAAGAATTACGGAAAGCGAATGAAGAGTTGGAGAAAGAAATTGCCCAACTTCAAAGTGAGAAGAATGAAGCAGCTTATTCTTTGAAGAAACAGACTGAGTTGGTAGACAGATTGGGTACAGACTTGACCAAGCAGATTAGTTCCAGAGAACGTTTGGGTCTAGACCTGAAGGCTGTTAGTAGTGTGCTTGCTTCCAAGAAGAAAGATCTGGATAGAGCTTATTTAGAGATTTCTAAGTTTAGCGACCAATGGAATGCTACGCTCACCAACAATAAAGAGCATGAAGACGGGTTAAAGCTACAAATTAGCAAGTTGAAGACGCAACTCAGAGCGAAAGATGAGAAGATTTCAAATGAAGCTTCACTCAGACGACACAATGATTGTAAGCTACACGAAGCGCTTGCAACCTTGGAGGATTTCAGTGCTCGAGCTGATTCAAAGAGGTGTAGATTGGAGGATATCTTTGGAGAGGGAGCTTGGGAAGACTATGCTGAGGGTCTACAGCACACTATTAGCCAGTGAGAGCTACTTATCCAAGGGTTACTCACCAGACCAGATCATCCCGAGACACAGGAGTTGCTAGAGGACTTCCGGTCTCGTCATCCAACTTGATTACCTTGTTCTTTCTTGTAGCTTATGCTTGTTGTACTGACCATTACCGGACTTGTTGGTCGAGGTCCCTTTTTATTGTATTCAGTTGTTTCTTGTACATTGTCTGTTAGCCTGTGATTATATATGAGGAGTTCTTATTCTATGCTTGTCTGTGGGGTTTTACATGGTCTTGTTGTTCTTCTAGAAACTGGAATCGAGGGGGAAATTTCCCTGTTGCATACATACATGTTTGCATTTTGCATTTTTGCATTGCAGGTGCATCGGAGCTGTTAATCTTATTTCCTGTGCTTTGTAGTGTGTTTCAGGATTGTCGATCAAACAACTCACCGATACGCCACCAGGGGGAATCAGAGAAGAATGATGAAGCAAATGCAAACAGAGATGCAGGAGATGGGAGACCGGATGGCCCAGTTTATGGAGGTCATGCAGGGAGTGGCCAACTGAGAAGAACAACTTCGTACTTTGGTGCAACCCTTGATTGCACATATTGACAACAACTGTGTGTTGCATGGTGGGAACACTACCAACCCTCCACATGTTGAGACTCCTCGAGCTGATAACTCTATGCCTACTTTGATTATCCCTACTACTGGAGGGAATGGTAACGATAATGGCAACGATAATGCTACTGGTTCTAGTAATGCTGCTGGTTTCGACAATGTTGGTTTTGGTAATGCTGGAAATGGTAATGGGAATGGTTATGGTCCTGATACCACCCGTGCTATACATGGTAATATGAATCAACTCTGGAATGAAGACAGACAAGAGGATGTGTTTTCACCGAGGGTTGTGGTTGTTGAGTTACCCTCTGAAGCTGATGAGAGAATCAAGTTGATTGAAGAAAAAATGAAGTCTCTTAAAAGTAAAAAATCTATGGGCCTTGACATGGCTAATCTAGGATTGATCCCGGATCTGAGAGTGCCGTTGAAGTTCAAAGTTCCAAACTTTGACAAATATAAGGATACCACTTGCCCAAGAGTTCATCTGAGATCCTACTACCGTAAAATGTCTGCCTATTCGAACGACGAGAAATTGCTCATGCATTTTTTTCAGGACAGTTTGTCTGGTCCTTCATTGGAGTGGTACATGAGTCTGGAACCTGTGAATGTCCGCAGTTGGAGGGACCTGGCTGAGGCCTTTGTGAAATATTACCAATATAATAACGACCTTGCTCATAACAGGGTCCAACTTCAGAATCTTTCGCAAAAGAACAATGAGTGTTTCAAGGAATATGCCCAAAGGTGGCGGGAGTTAGCAGCCAGGGTGCAGCCGCCTATGGTGGAACGTGAGCTCATTGATATGTTTGTCACCACCTTGCTTGGCGTCTATTACGAGAAGGTCATTAGTAACATGTTGGGTAGTTTCTATGACTTAATCATCACCGGAGAGAGGGTGGAAAATGGTATCAAGTTAGGGAAGATTAGCGCTGGTGAGATGCCCTCAGCTGGAGGAGGAGGTAAGAAGGTATTCGGTAACAAGAAACGAGAAGGAGATACCAATTTAGTGTCTAGTTCCCGAGGGAATAGATGGCAGAATCGTCAGCAACAATAGGTTACTAGTGTTACAATTCCTATAGTTCCGCAACAACGTCAACAACAACCACAACAGAATCAACAGGGTTATCAAAGGTTTCCAGATCGTGCCCGGACGACAAATAGGTAATTCGACGCTCCGCCAATGCCGTATTCCCAATTATTGCAAACTCTGTTACAATTGCAACTTATTCAAAAGAGAACTTTAGCTCCATTGGCAGGTGCGCTTCCACCTGGTTATGATGAGAACGCTCGATGCGAGTTTCATTTAGGTGCTCCGGGGTACAACATTGATAACTGCAAGGTGTTCAAACACAAGGTGCAAGATTTGGTGGACAGTAAAGCCATAAATTTCTCTCACGATGCTCCCAACGTCGTACAAAACCCCATGCCCAACCATGGGGTGGCCGGAGTTAGCGCAATTACTGAAGACGAAGGGTTAGATCTGATAAACGATGTCAATGATCTGAAGACACCGCTAAGCTTCGTTAAGGCTAGGTTGCTGAAAGGGGGTGTATTCCTAGGGTGTGAGGAATTATGTGCTGAATGTTCAAGTCATCCAGAGGGATGTGATAGATTGAAGAGTTGTATTTAGAGTATGATGGATGTTGGGGTATTGCAGTTTGACCAGGTTGTTGAGAACAAGTCTAAAGAGTTAGTGGCTGAGAAGAGGAATGAGGTTGCAACAATCTCTATTCCATACAAAACCATTACTATTTCTGCGCCAAGGCCGTCAACAATTGTCATCACTAAAGCTGGTCCCATACCGTATGAGAGTACTAGAGCTATTCCATGGAACTACGAAGCTGAGGTATATTGCAATGGATAGAAACTAGATTTGAAGAGTTCACCTGCTGATTCAGTGGATAATCTTGTTGGAGCAGGAGGGATTATCCGTAGTGGTAGAGTCTTTTCCTCGCCCGAAGTGGTTGCTGATAGGGTTGGCAAAGGGAAAAGTAAAGTCGTGGTAGAAGAAACTTCTCAGGCTGGTGAGAAGGAATCTTTGTTAAAAGATGCATAAGAGTTTATGAGGCTGATAAGAAAGAGTGACTACAAGATAGTCAATCATCTGCAGCAAACTCCTTCTAAAATATCTATATTGTCGTTGTTGTTATGTTTAGAAGCGCATTGGAATGCACTGTTGAGAATACTGAATACTGCTTACGTGCTGTAAGAAATATTGGTTAACCAACTCGAAGGGGTTGTTACACACGTAAACGCAGGGAATGGATTGGGTTTTACGGACTTGGATTTGACGCCGAAGGGCAGGAACCATAACTGTGCGCTGCACATATCCATAGAATGTCGAGGGACTGTTATGTCTCATGTACTCGTTGATACATGATCATCTTTGAATGTACTTCCAAAGAAGGCCCTGATGAAGTTGGATATGAAAGGGTTAATCTGCACGCCAAGTGATTTGGTGGTACGTGCTTTTGATGGCACCAGAAGGTCTGTGTTCGGAGAGGTGACATTGCCTATTCAGGTGGGACCTGAAGTCTTTGATGCAGTGTTCTACATTATGGAAATCCAGCCTGCCTACAGTTGTCTGTTGGGCCGTCTCTGGATTCACTCAATTGGAGCTGTTACATCCATATTGCATCAGAAGCTCAAGTATATGGTTGGTGGTAGCATCGTCACAGTATGTGGAGAAGAGGACATAATGATCAGTCACTTGTCCTCATTCAAATATGTTGAGGTAGATGGAGAAATACATGAAACTCTTTGTCAAGCCTTTGATACGGTTCAGATCAAAGGTAAATCTCCTGTCGTGAGTAAAGCACTCGAGGCGGCCATGTCGTCATTCAAGGAAGCCCAGGCAGTGGTGCAGGCTGGGGCAACACCAGGTTGGGGTCAAGTGCTGGAGATTCCCAATAAGCAGGATAAGTTTGGGTTAGGATATCACCTATCGTCTTCATCATCCTCACAGAGCGCGCCGCGCTATAAAGGACCTGTACAATTCACTAAAGGAGGATTTATCTTCGAGAGGATCAACGCTGTTTCAGACGAAGAAGGGGATAGCGACTGTGACATGGACGCTTGAATCAAGCAGTGCATTCCAGGACAGAGCCTCAACAATTGGTCTATCGAGGAATTAATTCAAGTGACAATAGAACAATAATGATTTGTTTTTCTTGATTATTGTACTACTCTATGTTCTACCCGGAGCATAGCGGTATTTTTCTTCAGGGCCTTATTGTTTATGCTTGAATATTGCTTTATCAATTAATCAAAGAGCGTTTTTCTCATTCAAATTTTGTGATCCTTGTCTTTCTTATTTTGTTTTTACAATAAAATGGCAATGTGATTTTGTGCTTGTTTTGCGTATCATTTGAAGCATTTAACCATTATCATTGCAGGATTCACATTGTAGATGACACCGATCTAGAACCTTCTATGACTCGCTTCGACTTTGATCACCTGATATTTTAAGCTGAAGAAGAGATTGATGAGGATGAAGACTTGCCAGAAGAGCTAGCTAGACTCTTGAAACAAGAAGAGAAGATTATTCTGCCTCATCGGGAAGAAATTGAGGTCATCAATTTGGGTTCTGAAGAAGTCGTAAAAAATGTCATAATAGGGGCTGCGTTGTAGAGTGACGTCAAGCAAAGACTGATTGAGATGCTTCGAGAGTATAGTGACATCTTTGCTTGGTCTTACAAAGACATGCCCGGGCTTGACACAGACATAGTGGTCCATCGCTTGCTGTTGCGGGAGGAGTGTCCACCGGTCAAGCAGAAGCTTAGAAGGACAAGACCAGACATGGCTGTAAAAATCAAAGAGGAAGTCTAAAAGCAGTTGGACGCATGATTTTTAGCCGTGACAACTTACCCTCTGTGGGTCGCCAACATAGTACCTGTACCTAAGAAGGACGGTAAGGTACAAATGTGTGTTGATTACAGAGATTTGAATAAGGCGAGCCCAAAGGATGATTTCCCGCTCCCTCATATTGATGTGTTGGTTGATAATATCGCTCAGTTTTCCGTGTTTTCCTTCATGGACAGTTTTTCGGGCTATAATCAGATTAAGATGGCACCGGAGGATATGGAGAAAATGACGTTTATCATGTTGTGGGGGACGTTCTGTTATAAGGTGATGCCTTTTGGGTTGAAAAACACAGGGGCAACTTACCATTCTCTTTCATGATATGATTCATCATGAGATTGAAGTATATGTTGATGACATGATTGTGAAGTCCCAAACGGAGGAGGAGCATCTGGTCAATTTGTTAAAGCTGTTTGAGAGGCTCAGGAAATTCAGGTTGAGGTTGAATCCTAACAAGTGCACCTTCGGGGTGAGGTCAGGAAAGCTGCTGGGTTTCATTGTCAGTGAAAAAGAAATCGAGGTTGATCCTGCAAAAATAAAAGCTATACAAGATATGCCAGCGCCGAAAATAGAAAAAGAGGTTCATGGTTTCTTGGGGAGGTTGAACTACATTGCTCGGTTCATATCTCATCTCACGGCCATGTGTGAACCAATGTTCAAATTGCTAAAGAAAGATCAGGCGGTTGTCTGGAATGAAAATTGTCAAAAAGCATTCGATAAGATAAAAGAGTATTTGCAGGAGCCTCCGATAATGATATCTCCAGTAGCTGGAAGACCTTTAATCATGTACTTAACGGTTCTTGAGAACAGTATGGGTTGTGTTCTCGGTCAACACGACGAGACCGAAAGAAAAGAACATGCGATTTACTATCTGAGTAAAAAGTTCACAGACTGTGAGTCCCGTTACTCAATGCTTGAGAAAACGTGTTGCGCGCTCGCTTGGGCTGCAAACGTTTAAGACAATACATGCTGAATCATACAACCATGCTGATTTCGAAGATGGATCCGATCAAGTATGACTTCAAAAAGCAATCACTCTCCGGAAGTATTGCAAGGTGGAAAATGGTACTAACAGAGTACGACATCTAATATGTTTCCCAGAAAGCAATCAAAGGAAGTGTTTTGTTAGAGTACCTTGCTGAGTAGCCTATTGAAGACTATCAACCGATGAAATTTGATTTCCTTGACGAAGACATCATGTTCCTCAAGATGAAGGACTATGAAGAGCCATTACCTGACGAAGGTCCAGAGAAGGGTTCTCAATGGCGGATGATATTCGACGGTGCTGTCAACTCCTATGGTAGTGGAATTGGGGCAATTATCACGACGCCTCATGGTACTCATATCCCCTTCACTACCAGGTTGATATTCCCTTGCACCAATAATGAATCCGAGTATGAAGCGTGCATCATGGGTCTGGAAGAAGCCATTGATCTGAGGATCAAGAATTTGGATTTATATGGCAATTCAACACTAGTGATTAATCAAATCAAAGGAGAATGGGAAACTCGTCATCCAAATCTGATTCCTTACAAGGATTATGCAGGGAGGTTGTTACCTTTCTTTGACAGGGTAGAGTTTCACCATATACCAAGAGCGGAGAATCAGAGGGCAGACGCTCTGGAAACGCTATCTTCGATGTATAAGGTGAGCTATTGGAATGATGCTCGAAGAATAGTCATCTCTCGCCTTGATAGGCCCGCTTTCGTATTTGCCATTGAGGAAGCCTCTGATGGCAAGCCGTGGTTTTACGATATCCAAAATTTCCTCAGGAACCAAGAGTATCCGCCAAGGGCTTCGACCCAGGATAAGAAGACTTTGAGGAGATTGTCTAGGAACTTCTATTTGAACCAAGATGGTGTGCTTTACAAGAGAAACTATGACTTGGTGTTATTGAGACGCGTGGACGAAAAAGAAGCTAGCTTGCTTATGGAAGAAGTCCACGAGGGTACCTTTGGCATACATACCGGCGGGCATGCCATGTCTCGGAAACTGTTTGCGAGCAGGGTATTATTGGATAATCATGGAGTCAGATTGTTTCAAATTTGCGAAGAAATGCCATAAATGCCAGATTTATGCAGACAAGATTCATGTGTCGCCGTGTCCTTTGAATTTCATGGCATCTCCTTGGCCCTTTTCCACGTGGGGCATTGACATGATTGGCAAGATTGAGCCCACCGCATCCAATGGTCATCATTTCATCTTGTTTGCCATTGATTACTTTACCAAGTGGGTTGAAGCAGCCTCGTATGCCAATGTCACGAAGCAAGTTGTAGCCCAATTCATAAAGAAGGACATCATCTATAGATACGGAGTGCCCGAGCGAATCATTACTGACAATGGTTCTAATCTGAACAATAAGATGATGAAGGAATTGTGCCAGAATTTTAAAATCGAGCATCACAACTCATCGCCCTATCACCCGAAGATGCATGGCGCTGTTGAAGCGGCCAATAAGAATATCAAGAAGATAGTGCAAAAGATGGTTGTCACTTACAAGGATTGGCATGAGATGTTACCCTTTGCTTTACATGATTATCGTACGACGGTACGCACATCAACTGGGGAAACACCTTTCTCGCTGGTATATGGTATGGAGGCTGTCCTACCATTGGAGGTTGAGATTCCTTCTTTAAGAGTTCTGGTCGACGTCAAGCTCGATGAGGCAGAATGGATAAAGAACAGATTGAATCAGCTTAGCCTGATGAATGAGAAAAAGGCTAGCGTCTATTGTATACGGTCGGTTGTATCAAAGTCGGATGAAGAAAGCTTTTGACAAAAAGGTGCGCCCTCGAAGCTTTCAAATGGGCGATCTTGTGCTGAAAAAGATTCTCCCACCACAATCAGATCACAGGGGCAAATGAACTCCCAACTATGAAGGTCCATACGTTGTGCGAAAGGTTTTCTCCGGAGGAGGCTTGTTGTTATCCACTATGGATGGTGATCATTTTACATCTCATGTGAACGCAAATGCAGTTAAAAAATACTTTGCTTAAAAAGACCCGCTGGAAAGAAAAAAGAAAATCCAGGAAAAAATTGGGCATCCCGGCGAACCATAAAAAAGAATGGGTTCGGGCAAAAATTAGGGATAAAAATGAAAAGATGTAAACTCGCAAAGTCGAAAACCTGAAAAGGCGACTTTGGCAAAAATGGGTATCCTGGTGAATTGAAAACCTGAAAAGGCGATTCAGGCAAAAGTTAGGGATTGGAAAAGCAAATGATTGCGGTCTGTGCGTGATTTGTCACTGCTTAGTGGATTGGGAGGACCTGAGGGCCGTTTATCCGAATCAATCTCTTCTGAAAACGAAACATCGGGGAAAACACCGAGGTCAGGCGAGTCATAGAGGGATCAGATCATAGTGTTTGTCTGTACCACATTGCCGACATTTCTGTACACTTTTGTATATTTATGTGCATATCTGTATTTGTTTTTTGCGCAACTTCCTCTTTTCAGGGGTTTCATCTGTTGTAAAGCTTTGCCTATTTACAGGCCATTTGTCAATAAACATATAATATTCAGTATCTCATTTGTTTTGTTTTAACCTTTACTCTTTTGTTTGTGAAAAACGCCCAATGTTTTTGATAAGACTTGCGCATACATAAACTTGCAGGCCTTGGCCAATAATTGTTAAAATTTCGATTTAACTGAACAACGTCACGGATGGTGACCAAGGTAGCTCCTTTTGTGTAGGATATCTTGTCTGTTTGTTCATTTTCACAGGGTCGTTGCCCTTGGGGCAAAAAGGTATAGACGAAATTCATTTTATCTCCAGCAAGAGTCTTTTTCCCAGCAAGCGGAGTTTGCATCTCTATCCCTAGTAGAGTTGTATGCAGATTAAGTGAGCAGGTAGCGTGTATGCTTATCCCCGACAGTTGGCACACATTTAATCCCCGCAAAGTGCATGTTTGTGCTTACTTCCCAGCGAGTCGAGATTGGATTTCTTTCCATCGAGCAGGTGTGGAATTCCTCCCAACAGTGGTTTAGTACCCGCCTTTCTCCAGTAGATCGTATGTAGATATTCTGCTCTTAGCAGCGCATACTGAATTCTCCAGTGGAGTTGATGCACCACAGAGTCGTTGATTCCTCGGCAAGTGAGACAAGTTGTTTTATTTCCCCGGTGAGTTGTCTATTTCCCAGAAGGTTTGTATTCTGGAAGGCCGATCATGGCCTTTTCCTCAGCAGGTGGTGATTTGTATCTCCAGTCGAGTGGATTATTGTTCTTATCAAAACATGGTTACCCAGGAGTTTTCTGTTGAAGGAAGTCATCTAGGCCCATTTCCACAGTATAAGTCCAATTGTTATTGGCATGTGCAAGCTATCCCCAGCAGGGTTGTTTCTTGTCCCAACAGGATGGATTCTGTATCTCTAGCATTTATTTTGCTGATCCAGTTCCGTTGCATCTGCATGCGTACATAGCATCTACCCAAACGCGTAGCATTTCCATCTTGTATGGAGCATTACGCCATTTTCAAACATGTGCATTGAAACATAAGCCAGTTTATCATCTCTTTGTTTCGTGTGTATCTCCAGAGAATTCATATTTACACCATTGTGGTATCTAGACCTTGGCAACTAATGATTTCTCTTAGCCCGCGTGGTATCCAAACCCTGGCTCATGTTATTCCCCAGTAGTGTCGTTAGACTTTGGTTTGTGGTAGGGTGGTGGACTCATGTGGTATCCAGACCCTGATGAGTATATGAGTGATGAACTCCTTTATTCGTAGAGTATTCAGACTCTGGTCAATTTCCATGTTATGATAACTCCCTTCTTCGTTGAGTATCCTAACTCCGGTCATCTACGTCGAGCATCCAGGCTCTGGCTTCTCTATTGAGTATCTAGATTCTGGTGAATTTGCAATTGGTATATTCTTTTGTCCGTGGAGTATCTAGACTTCAGTCAGTTCTGTTGAGTATCTAGACTCTGGTAAGTTTCATATTTGTGATGACTTTCTGTGTCCGTCGAGTATCCAGACTCCGGTAAGGTCAGTATGGTATCCAGACCCTGATAAGTATACTCGTGATGAATTCCTTAGTCCGTCGAGTATCCAGACTCCGGTGAATTTCAAATCTGTAAATCACTTAGTCCGTCGAGTATCCAGACTCCGGTGAATTTCCAATCTGTAAATCACTTTGTCCGTTGAGTATTCAGACTCCAGCCAATCTCGTTGAGCATTCTGGCTCTAGTTATCGCGTTAAGCATCTAGGCTTCGGTTTATTACGTTGAGTGTTCAGACTCCGGCAAACTTCCCATTCGAGATGAATTCCTTATTTTACGTTGAGCATCCAGGCTCCGGCCAATCTCGTTGAGCATCCAGGCTCTGGCTTCTCTGTTGAGTATTCAGACTCCGGTGAATTTTCAATTCGTGACATATTGTTTTTTTTCCGCCGAGTATCCAGACTCCGGTAAAGTCAGTTGGGTATATAGACCCTGATAAGTTTTGTGGTTGTACTCCTTCTCCGTTGAATATCCAGATTCCGGTGAATTTCCAATTTGTGATATATTGCTTTGTCCATTGAGTATTCAAACTCCGGTCAGTTTCCATCGAGTATCCAAATTTCGGTAAATCCCTAGTGAAGTTGCCTATTTCATTGAGTATCCAGACTATGATCTATTGCGTTGAACATTCAGGCTCCGGTTATTGCGTTGAGCATCCAGGCTTCGGTTATTTTGTTGAGCATCCAGGCTCCGGTTATTGCGTTGAGCATTCAGGCTCCGGTTATTGCATTGAGCATTCAGGCTCCGGTTGTTGTGTTGAACATTCAGGCTCCGGGTATTTCATTGAGTATCCAGACTCCGATCTATTGTGTTGAGCATTCAGGCTCTGATTATTGCGTTGAGCATTCAGGCTCCAATCTATTGCGTTGAGCATTCAGGCTCTAGTTATTTCGTTGAGCATTCAGGCTCCGGTTATTGTGTTGGGCATTCAGTCTTCGATTATTGTGTTGAGCATCTAGGCTCTGGTTATTTCGTTGAACATCCAGGCTCCAGTTATTGCGTTGAGCATCCAGACTCCGGTTATTGTGTTGAGCATTCAGGCTCCGATTATTGCGTTGAGCATTCAGGCTCCGGTTGTAGCGTTGAGCATTCAGGCTCCGGTTATTTCATTGAGTATCCAGACTTTGGAAATTTGAAATGTTGCAGACCATGGCGCCATCTTTGATGGACGCGTTCATCTTATCATGCTTTTCTCCCTGCCAGAGTGACATGGTTAGGCTTTTCTCTTCCCTAGCGGAGTATTCAAGATGTTTATCAAGTCTAGTTATCTCCGGAGATTTCTGCGGTTGGCAAATTTTCGGGTTCTTTGGTATTTAACCGTCTTTTACCTTGATTAGCTGAAAGCCGTTCTCTTTTCACCCAGTCAGGTCCAAGTCGTTTGAATAGGGGCAGCTGTTGTACTACAAAATTTTACCAACCGTTTCTTGCACTTGGCTTGTATTTTCTTTGCATTTTTGCATTTCTGCATTGCATATCATTTTTTCTTGGGACAGGGGATCAAGGTCTTCCTGTGACTCAGGGCTCATTTTTAGGGCAAGGGACGAAATAACAAGCATCAGAGTCCCTGACATTTATTTTGCCCAGCGTTCGGGCGACCGATTTTACTTTATTTTGCAGGGTATATTCAGCTCAGAAAGCAGAATTCAGTCTATCGCAAGCATTCTCATAGTTATAACGCGCAAGAGCAAGTTTCAGAAGTTAAATAGAGCTCAAAACAGTTGGAAACGAACAAAAGGGCAGATTTCCCTCCAAAAGGCACCAAAATTTAAATTTTGAAGGTATTAACCGATTAACCAATATGGTTAATCGAGTAACCAAGTCAAAATTAGGTCAAATCTGAAGTTTTGAAGGTGTTAAACGATTAACCTATATGGTTAATCGATTAACTGGTGCAAATTTTGCCTCTGCACGTGAATTTTCAATGCAAGGCACTATGGGGTCCAATTTTGGTCATGTGCAAGTCTGATTTTCACTTTGGGAAGGATCTAGAACCTATTTGAAATTTGGTTAATTTCATTTTCCCTCCAAATGCCCATTCCTCATTCCAAACCAAAATTCACAAACCATATTCCAAACCTTACATTTGGATCCAAGCCTAAGTGATATTTAAGTGATTCACTCCAAACCAAAGCAATCTAATCTCTGATAATTCATTCTCATTTTCAGAATTGATCTCATTCTCTCTCAATTCTCTCTCAATTTCCCATTCTCCAAAATCCTCACCAAAGCTCTTCTCATTGAAATCATTGATTCTTCATTAGAATCCTTGATTTCTAAGAGATAAACCTTCATCTATTCTCTCCATTGAACAATTTCTTCATCCAATTTTCGTGCAAAATTGGATCTGAATCTCGAAGTGATTTTGGAAGTGATTATTTGGCTTATTTTGGATTGATCTTGGTGGATCCTTACTCCTACAACAAGAACATACTTGGATCTCGAAGAATCTATAGTTTTCTTGCTTCGATCTGTTTATTTCCAGCGAATCAACACTAACTGAAGCAAATCTCCGCTTCGTAGGTTGGAAATTCTTAATCCGAATCTATTTTTAGCTTATTTTGCATAATCATGTGGATTTTTGTATTTGATTGACTTTTGGTTAATTTGATCCGTTTGATTCATGAGTTGGTTGTGTTAATCTGTTTACATGTTGTTTGAATCATGATTTGCTGGTTTAATTTCGTGATTAAGTGATTATGCGATCATCCGGTTGATCGGATAAGTGCTTATTTGCTGAAAATGTTGTTCTGTTGCTGTTTTTCTGCTGTTGGCACAGTGTTAATCGGTTAACACATATGGTTAACCGATTAACCATTTCAAATATTCAAATTCTTCAAAGTTTTCAAGGTGTTAATTGGTTAACGCCTGGTGTAAATCGATTAGCATGTACAAATTTCCAGATTTTCAGACATTTTTAAGTGGTTAATCGGTTAACCTCTGGCGTTAATCGATTAACACTGTGCCAGTAGGTCTGTTTTGCTGTCTTTCTTGTTTGTTTGAGTACCATTTCACATCGAATCATCATAGTTCAGTATGATGCATTAGAAGTGAAATGTTTTGGGATATATGTCGCTGTTTTGATTGTTTAATTGGGACTTCGTCGACTTGTGTTTGTTTTCCACTTGGATGCACACTTATGTGTTGTTGTTCATAGTGATGATGTTCTTGCATATTCATGTTTGCTTACATTTTTTGCATTTGCATTTCCTCTTGTGTTTTGCATCTTTATTTCTTGCATTAATGAAGGTCAAGATGTGCTTATGGTGGTGTTTACCCCGCACTTTGTTCCTCCCTTTGCTTGTGTGTTGCATTCCATGTTTGCCTCCCTATTTTCACTCTCATTTGTGTTTGATCTTTCTTCTTCCTCTGTCTTTCTTAGCCATGCTCCCCATAGGATCTCTAATATCTTTTGGGGTTATGATAGAATTTAGGTTGGAATCCATGCATGATAATGTTAGGTAGCATTCCCTAATCTCAATTTTAGGACCACTTTGCATGACAACTACTAGGTTTGAGTTAGTCTCCCTTTAGTGTGTCCTCTCTCTCCTCATCTTCAAACCAATTCAAAACATTTAATAAAGGTTAATGAATGTTGTATGATACGAGCCTTAAGCTACTTGGGAAATGGTGATTGGGGGGCTTCCTCTCAATGGCCTAGAGTGTCTAGTGTACACCCTTTGGGTGATATGCGACGCATTCGCTCCTAGGTCATAGTCTTTAGTGCAACATGAGTTACAAATCAAACTCAAAACACTTCTTCTCTAAAAGACACCAAAACAACTTCAAACTTCTTTTTATCCTTTGGGACCCTTAATAATGGAAAATCTTTTCATAAAAGAGAGTGTCGTTAAACTTTGGTTCTACCGCAAACAGGCATCGTCCCTAACTGCTAGAACGAAGGTTTAACCCTACTCGGGTAAAACATTTTGAACCAACCGGTGTTCTCGTTGGGCCGAACTACATTGATTCTGACTTTCCCATTGCACGAGGGAATACGTAGGCACAAAGCGATGATAGTCTGCCGAGTCTCTTTTCTTTTCTTTTCGTCTTATGAGCCTGTAGTGTAGATAGTTTAAACACACCCTTAGATAGACAACAAGCGTGGTCCCGTCGAGTAGAAGAATGTGAGGGGTGCTAATACCTGCCCCTTGCGTAACCGACTCCCAAACCCAGGACTTGGTTGCGATGACCTTGTCTTTTCCTTTTTCGTTAGGTTTTTCCGATCTTTTCCTTTCCCTTTCTTTGGGATAAATAACGAAAGGTGGCGACTCTTCTGTTTTCTGCCGGGTGTTTTTTGCAGTTGCGACATAAGGGAATGTAGAAATAAAAAGGGAAAACAAAAGGGGGCTCGCCAGGATCTCACAATCATGTGCTTACATATTCCCTTATGCAATGGGAAAGTCAGAGCAATCATAGTTCGGAGGACTATGGTGATAAATGAGAAGTTTGCTCGCTAAGGATTGGGGCCCCTGTGCTTACGTATTCTCAACAGGAAGAGAAATCAGACCATTCGTAGTTCGTGGGACTACGAATTGTTGATGTTTTTTTATAGATGATGCTAACATTCACGTTCTAGCAGTTAGGTGTATTGGTGCTTGCTCGTGGAGTCTTATGTGTTACCAGTTTGCGGTAGAACTGAAATAACACCCCCTTTCTAAAAATGGTTTTGAAGGAATCCCAAAGGAGAAAATGATTTGAATTTGTGGAAGTGTTTTTGTTAGGGTTTTGAAAATAATTTGAGATGCGTATTGCACTAAAGTCTTTGACATATGAGTGAATGTTTCGTACAAACAATCCAAGCGTCTCACGTACAAAATACTCTAAGAAGAGGTAAGAAAACCCCCCTTCTTTTCCCATGTGCTTAAAGCTCGTGACGTACTATACGCATCATGTTTATTAAATGTTTTTTGGATTTTTGATGCAAGAAAAAGATTTTGGATGCAAAGAAAGAAAGATCTAGAGGAATTGAATCTTAAATGTTATCATGCAAAATGATCCTAAGATTGAGGTAAAGGGAAAAATATATCCTAATGTGATCATGCAAGATGGACCTAAAGTTGAAGATGAAGGGAGATTCTACCCTCATGTTGTCATGCAAAAGATTAAGGACCTAAATCTATCCTACTCCAAACTTAATCAAAAATTAAGTTGAACTAGGAGATCCTAAGGGAACATATGAATAATAGAAATACAATCATACAAGACAACGCTCAAGTGTAAAGATGAATCAACAAGAGAAATCAAGCATAAAAACATAGAAAAAATTATTGACCAAGTTAAACATAAGTATTTAATATGATTAACTAACAATTTAATTAATCAATATTAGATAGAAATGTTTAAAATAATTAACAATTTTTAAATGCCTATTTTTTATATTTTCTAATGTTATATATAGAATCAATAAACTAAATTAAATTATAACTAAACCATTAAAAAAAATAAGTAAAAAAAGCCCAATGTCAAGATTGGGTATGGACCAAAACAATTATGGGGTGTGAATAGGAAGACATATACTATGGCCCAACAGAGGAAATGATGGCGTGGGTTAAATGGGACGGAGTGGGTCGCTTCAGTTGCGATCCATTCGGGCTCTTTACATAATGAAACCTAAAGCCAAGGATGGAGAACACAGTTGTACAAAGAAACAAACTCAGAAACACGACTTTAAAATTGATCTTCCATTCTCTCTTTTTCAAACACGATCGCGTCCTCCGTATTCATCTTCAAGTCCGTTCAACTCACTCGCATCTCTCTCACATCTCTCTCGTTCACTCTAATATTTCAATCACTCCTCTCGGTTCTCTCCAAAACTGAGCTCTTCCTCACGCAGTGTGTAACACCCCGCTCCCCAAAATAAATAAAAATAAAATAAATAGCAATTAAATCAAGCAATTATCAGAGTTACCACACCAAAGTGGGATATCACAAAAGAAACTCAACAACACACTTCATTAAATGGTTTTCAACAGTAAACAGCGGAAATATCATATATACATATATACATCGTATTCGGCCATCCGCCCAAAATATACAAAATATTCACCAAAGGTTCCAACAAAACATGATACGCCACAAAGTAAAACAAAATCATCAGAAAAACAATAAACTCCCAAAGCCCCGTGTTACGTATCAGAGCATCCCTATGACTCGACTCGCCACTATTTAAGCTAGCTACGCACCTGGATTACCTTTACTTCCGAAGAAGCACAGACCACAAAAACAACAAAAAGGGGTCGGAAATCATGATAAAAAATATATCGGCAATAATGTATATGAATAAAAGGTAGCAATCATATGAATATCATTTAACATACATCAACAAGGACCTACTGTCCAACACCAACACAACACACAAGACAATGAAAAAATATGCAACTCAATACCATGATATGCGGTACCGACTCAACATCACCGATGGACACCTGGCCATCAACCCTCAACAAGGGAGCACAGGATAGATCACATACACCCACCAATGGTAATGATATATCCCCATCATTCTCCACACAGGAGTACGGATGGATCGCATACACTCCTCCTGAGCAACGATCCATCCCACCATTCTCCACACAGGAGTACGGGTGAATCACATACACTCCATTCGAGCAACGATTCATCCCACCATTCTCCACACAGGAGTACGGGTGAATCGCATACACTCCACCCAAGCAACGATTCAACCCCACCAAAACATCATGATATGCACGACACCAATGCACGACAACAATCCAAGCATACAAGGTGCACACGATCCTCCTGATCACATTTTATACATCGCACATACTAATTCCACACATCCCCACATTCATACATAATAACATACACCAATTTAATTATTCTAATTAAACGAATAACAAGGAAATCACATCCTAACACCACACATACACTCTTTAACTGTTCAACACCAGTCTTATCTTCAATCATGACCAACAAGGGTCCCACAACACAAGAGAACAGAACAGAACAACACAAAAAACACAAACTACTGTCATGCTCGCTGGCTCACTCGCCTAGTGAAGCATCAGCGAATGCTCGCTACTCGCTCGCCCAGCGAACTCCCTAGCAAAGGCAGACAGTGGCTACTGGAAGCACTCGCTACCCAGTTTGCCTAGCGAAACATCAGCGAATGTTCTGCGACTTCACAAAAACCCCACTATTCAGAATCGGTAAAACTCTCTGAAATCATCCGATTTCACTCAAACCAGCTCCCACAGCACTAGTTCAACATTCCACGACTTAGCTACATACTCTATTCCAGATTCCACCTACTAAAGCATCAGCTCTACCGATTAAAACATTTTCGGCTTAAAATGGTAAACTACCCGAAAACTCCAAATCATCCAAACAATCATCCTACAACCACATGCATCAATTCTATCTTACCAGCAATGATTAAAATTACAACAACACATCAAACATGTTCATCAATTCCTACGGGATTGGGGAAAATCCCTTATATCCAACATTCATGCAAACATACCAATTTCGACCCGTTTCTCCCCCTTACCTCGATAACTCGATCAAACTGTTGAAAAACCTCGAAGAATCAATAATCTTGGCTTCCTCTCTTACTCTTGATTCTTCTCTTCAATCTTTCTCCCACTCTTGACTGTGTTCTTCCTCTTCTCCTCTTTGATCGTGTTTTTCTTCCTCTCTCTTTCTAACTCCCAAAAATACCCCTTACTAATCTTATTCCATTATTAACAGTAATAATAATTTAATAATAATAATAACAATAATAATAATATTAATAATATTAATATTACCATTATTCATTAAATTATTATCACTAAATATCATTATTAATATCAAAGTCCAAAGTTTAGTAACCAATCTCCATACTTGAGGCACTCACTATCGCACTCAACCACAACCCCACAAAAAGGCACACCGAAAAAATAAAATAACATCGAAAAAGACTAGATAATTAAAATGGGTGTTACATCTCTCCCTCACTTTATTTATTTTCATCCTCGAAAATTACCTGATGGAAACAATTCCGGATACGCATCCCGCGTCCTGCTTTCCAATTCCCAGGTCACACTGCTTCCTGCAGCACCTCCCCAAACCACTTTCACTAAGGATATCTCCTTCCCTCGGAGTTGCTTCATCTTACGATCTTCGATCTTCAACGACATAGCCTCAACAGTAAGATTCTCTCGGACTTGCACTTCATCTCTTTGAATCACATGAGATGGGTCTGTGACATACTTCCGAAGTTGCGACACATGAAACACGTCATGTAAATTCGAGAGTTCAGGCGGGAACGCCACCTTATAAGCCATAACACCAATCCTCTGCAAAATCTGATACGACCCAATAAACTTCGGATCCAGCTTCTTGGATTTCAATGCACGACCCACACCAGTCACTGGGTTAACTCTCAGGAACACGTGATCACCTTCACTGAATTCCAGCTCTTTTCTCCGGTTATCATGATAACTCTTCGACCTACTCTGAGACGCTTTCATTTTCTCACGAATCATCTGAATTGTCTCAGTAGTCTGCTGCATAATTTCTGGTCCCAATACTAAATTCTCACCCGTCTTATACCAACACAGAGGAGTTCTGCACCCCGATACTAGAATGGTAACTGTTGTTGTACGTGAACTCGATCAATGGTAAATGAGTATCCCACGCACCACCTTTCTCCAACATACAAGACCTCAGCAAATCCTCCAACGTCTGAATAGTCCTCTCTGGCTGTCCATCAGTTTGCGGATGATAAGCTGAACTCAGCTTCAACTTAGTACCTAAAGCTTCCTGCAAACTCTTCTAAAATTCTGAAGTGAACCTCAGATCCCTATCCGACACAATACTTGCCGGCACACCATGTAGCTTCACAATCACCCGAATATAAATCTCTGCCAGCTTCTCCAACGGAAAACTGATATTAATCGGCACGAAATGTGCAGACTTCGTAAGCCGGTCCACAATCACCCAAATAGCATCAAATCCTCTTGCCATGTTCGGCAACCCTGTAACAAAATCCATGGTTATACAATCCCATTTCCAAACCGGAATTTCCAACGGTTGCATAAATCCAGAGGGTCTCTGATGTTCCATCTTCGATTTCTGACACGTCAAATAGGTGTAAACAAACTGAGCTATATCCCTTTTTATACCTGACCACCAAAATATCTTTCTTAAATCGTGGTACATCTTAGTAGCTCCCAGATGAATACTCAAACTACTACGATGTCCTTCACTCAGAATTGACTTCTTCAGCTCGTCATTATCCGACACACAAATCCTGCCTCGGAATTTCAACACACCTGCACTATCCAACTTAAAATCACTATCGGAGTCACTTCCCACTCCAGGAATCAAATCCACTAGCTTCACATCTAGCTTTTGGTCTTCTCTAATCATATCCAAGAAATCGTTGTTCACTTGTAACTTGCCCAGCATCATGCAATCTACCGTAGTCTCACAAACCATGCTCAAATCTCTGAACTGCTCAATAAGTTCCATTTCTTTCACCATCATAGCCGACACATGAATCGCTTTTCTGTTCAAAGCATCTGTGTCGTACCTCGAAAAATACGATCCTCGCGATGGCCGCGGAAAAATACTGTTCGAAACAGAGTCGCCACCAAACTTTATTCATTCCAAGGATGGAATAGGAAAATATCGATAAAACCTTTAAAGAGATAAGAACATGGTCATAGCAACCAATGTTCTAGGTTCGGGAGACGATTACATAGAGGGAAGGTATTAGCACCCTCTACGTCCGTTGTACTCAACGGGAACCTCTTGATCGATTCGAGAGTAAAGTTAACTATGCTTATTTGTTTTCTTCTAGGGTTTCTCCTATGGGGGGAATGGATGGTTATAGGATAGGGTGCTCGCCAAGGATTGGGGCCCTTGTGCCTACGTATCTTCACCTGCAAGAAGTGGAAAATCAGAGTGTTCGTAGTTCATGGGACTACGGGAAAAAGAAGGGATTGTGCTCGCCAAGATCATCGCAATCTTGTGCCTACATATCTTACATTCAAGAGGGAATGAAGAATCAGAGCAGCCGTAGTTCGGCTAACTATGGTAAAAGGTTTGGGTTTGGAATGAACGAGAGTTTAGGTGGCATTCTAACTGCTAAACGTTGGCTTGACTGCTCACTAGGGGAGGCTGAAGCACAAGTTTGTTATGCGCGGAAGAAGGGACTAAACAATGTTCTTGGTAAAAGGTGTTTAGGTTGGAGATCGCACGAGGGCGAGGAATTTAGTGTTTATCGTATTGAATGTTTTGGTTAGAGGATATATTTAAATAGGTTTTAAGGTTTCGATTGCGCGGGGGCAAGAAAGAGAAGTTTGGTTAAGTAATTTGATGGAGAACGACGACTATTCGATAAATGAGACGTCGGCCTCGCAATCAATTAATCGGAGCATTATTGGAATGCTAGATTCCGACAACACCTTTTTCATTCGACTAAATTCGAAGTTAGGGTTTGAGAAAGTTTCAATCGCACGGGGGCGAGAAAAGGGAGTTGGGTTGAATAGGTTTAAGGTTTCGATCGCACGGGGCGAAGAATAGAGGAGTTTGGTTAAGTAATTTGATGGAGAATGACGACTATTCGATAAACGAGCCGTCAGCCTCGCAATCAATTAATCGGGGAATTATTGGAATGCTGGATTTCAATGACACCTTTTTCATTTGAAAGATTCTACGAAATGTGTTTGAGAAGGTCTCAATCGCACGGGGCGAGAGAAGAAAGTTGGGTTGAATATTTTAGGGGAGAATGACGACTACTCGATAAACGAGACGCCAGTCTCGCAATCGATTAATCGGGACATCGTTGGAATGCTAGATCCCAACGATACCTTTTTCATTCGAAATATGCTTGATAGACAGTTTAGACGCGAAACAGTTTGAATTGAAGGAGGTTTTGATTCAATCACACGAGGGTGAGAAATGAGATTATGTGGATTGAAAAATTAGGAGGAATGACGACTACTCGATAAACGAGACGTCGGCCTCGTAATCAATTAATCGGGATATCGTTGGAATGCTAGATCCCAACGACAATCTTTTTCATCCCTTTAATTATAAAATAGTGTTTGCTGGACAGTGAAAGTACTTGCCCAAATAATTAGAGGAGGTATTTTAAGAACGAAAGTTTGAGAGACACGCCATTCAAGGCGTACGCCTCAATGGTAGCCACTCTCGAATTCGAGGAATGCGCGACTCCAAGAACTCGACTCTTTCGTGATTTAATTATGAAAACGATTTGAAAATATTAGCGTACTCGGACTAGGCGCGCTAGATATTCTAGAAAATAAGATCGGGAGGGTCACAACTCGAGGTGTGCCTACGAGAGCGGTCGCTAAAAAAAATTCAAGGAAGGCGAGATCCAAGAATTTAAATGTTTTGAAATTTACTTTAGGAAGATAGTTTGATTTAATTAATAAAAATGTTTTTAATTTTCATATATAAAATAAATCCATAAAAAGGTTTTGATAAAAACTAGTTATAATTAAGTGTTTTTGAGAAAAGTTTAATATTTTAGAAAAAGATCTTGACTTAATTAATAAAGTATATTTTTTAAAAGTTTAATATTAAAAATATTTATTTAGTAATAATTTTGAAATATATTTTTTATAAAAATATTTATAGAATGTTTAAAAATATCTTTTTAGAAGTTTTAATTGAGAAAAAAAAACGATTTGAAAACCGAAAGACGAAACAACCACAACTCGAGGGCGTACGCCTCGAGAGCGGTTGTTCAAAGACTCAAAGGATGCTAGACCCTAAGAACCCACTACTTTCGTTATTAATTAAGAAAATGTTTTGATTAATCGCATTGAAAAATATTTAATTGAATTTGAAATAAAACTAAAGGTTTGAATAACTTATTGAAATTGTTTATTATACTTAAATCACTTACCATGACCCAAAATCATCAATTTATAACAGTATAGAATTTACTAACTAAAAAACTAATACTATTTATTAATTCATAACAAGAGCTAATTTACTAAATTAGAACTAAGATTATTAATTAAAAACAGCAGCCAGTTTACCAACTCAGAACTAACATTATTAATTCACAATCAGCTTTGAATATTAACGACGTCACGTCGGATATTCGACAAAATTTTAGAATAAAAACAACCATAAAATGCTATATAAACAATGATAAATACATCAAATATCCGGTAGCAACCAAGCCTAATTGAGTGCTTATGTAAAATTGAGCCAAAGAACAAGGATTCAAAGATTTACCGACGCCGTATAACCAGAGTAAGAGCTGCCACGAGATTGTTGTTGATGTGAACCAAGTTGGATTCCAACTTCTGAATCTCAAACCTATAACCAGCCCAATGTTGCCAAGCTCATTGAACTCGCATGTTTCGTAGTATTGTGATCACGCACCGAAATCAAAGGTAAACGCGCAATGCGAACCGCGACTTGAAAGCTGCTGCCGCGGGCTGCCACTATCATCTGGCTTCATCATTATTGTTGCGCTATCGAAATTCGGCGACGCCGTAAGCCAAATGCCAACTGAATCTTTATTTAAGTAATTTCGGCGTGAGTCGGCTGAGCTCATCTGCTCCTCTTTTAACTTGCACACCGTTGAATATCTTTGACCACATCATCAGTGTCCTCCATGGTTTTAAAGTGAATGTCGTGTACTCCTCTTACTGCGGCAGAACGGTTTGAATAATACACGTCGGCAGCGAGGAGCTACTGGTATGAACCCACACAGCAGCCACAAATCATTATTATTGCACAGCTGCGACCACTGATAACCTTAACTACAACAACACACACATTAAAGTAAACCACATACAGTAAACAATAGTTCCACGAAATCAAATCAAAAATCTGCTAGAAATACCAATACCGCCACAAAATCGAATTTGATGAAAAGAAACAACACATAACAGTATGACACAAAGGTAAAAGAAAGAACCATTCTATTATCACGATGCCGGCGGAGGTGGTGATAGGTATTATTTATTACCGTTATCGTCATGCTGAGGTGTTATCAAAGTGATGCAATACTAAGCCTTTGATGCAGAATAGTCGACAAGAACCAATATGGCGTCCTCGAACTAGTATCCACGCACAGAATTGCAACATGGTTCAATACATAACAAATAAGCTTACAGTGTTGATGCACAAACTTGGCAGTAGGTACATCATCCGATATGAGCTTGGATTTGTTGCGTAGTGGTGGTGAACCGAGATGCTGCTCAGAGTTCCTGATTGCGAGAACTGAAAATGCTAACTACTACCGAGTTGTTGTTAAAACCTTGATGGCTTACGGAGTTGTTGCCGGAGTTGTCGCAACTCAGCAACGTCGGCAATAAAGAGAGATTGATCTCGATGGGCTTTCGCTGTTACAAACTACTCGGTTGTTGATGAACTGCTGCTGCACATGTATCAACACTGATGTGGTTTCTTCATTTAACAAGCTGTACTGCACTGCTAACTTTGAAATGTTTTTTCTTTTCCTTTGCAATAGGTCGCGACAGCTTTACAAGCAGACTTGAGTTCTGGTGAAGCAGGATGCCATTCAGGAGGCCCAGCCTCAGTGAGAAGACCCATTGCCAACGGGGAAGCACTGATGATACCAACACCTTTGGACTTCAGATAAGGAACTATGCCCTCCAAAGTCGAATCATTGATGGAATGATGGCAATAGGAAAGTATAACATCCAATGTTCCAGGCGGAACCCTGCCGAGAACATATGTAAATATCTCCAACGGAAGTCCGGTAATCCCAATGAAACGAGTCTTCCTCGCTTCCTTCAGTTTCAATACATAGTCCTCTACTACTGCGAAATACTAGTTGTCGTTGCTGCAAGTGGAATCACAAACTAGCCAACTCGAATATTACGGTTGCTTCAAGTTACAACACAACACCACAAGATTAAAGCAAACTTACACAAACCATTGTCGAGTCGGTTGTTGAATGTTGCGTCGTGATGATAAACGACTTCACGAAACAGATTCAAAGAATGAAAGTAGAACCGACCGAAGTTGATGTCCAATTTACGCATCCTGTCTTGAATCGATTGTTGTTACCCTTGTCACTGATGCACCGTGCAATGTAATATCACTGTATCTTGGAGTTGTTCCACTGTTGAGCCTAAAACCCGCATCGTGGCAATTCGAGTTTGAATCTTGAATCAAGAAAATCCATTACCTGCATACAGATCAATCACAAACAGCGAAACATGAATATTAGGAAGATTTGTGGGCACTTCAATGACTGGCGTCTGAAACATTCTTAAGAACTCCTTCTCTTCTGTTTTTGCAGTTCCGTAGCCAAAATAGCACCTCTTTGCGTCTCCAACTTCTGCCTCCAATCAACACCAGAATACTTTGGATCAAACTCATTCAATGCATTCAAAGTAAGGAAAGACCTTTGGTTGTTGACATCAACAACACTATGCACCTCACACCTAGCAACAAGATACATATCATTATCAAGCTTCCACTTTTTATACCTATAACCAACAGAAGCAACCTCTTCACCTTCATTAGCAAAAGGATTAGGCTCATCAAAAGTAACCTTTTTCCCATCCCTAATCAAAACTTGTTGAGAGAAATTCTGATTGATATAAGAAGCCTCAACACTAAGCGAATGAGTAGAGTTAATATCATCTTTCTCCTCAGGCAATGGCTCCTGAGAGGTCTCATGAACAGAAAGCAAACCCAGCTGCGACCCATCACGCTTATCAAAGAAAAGCTTATTCCCAACTTGCTGAACAACAATATCCCAAGAGTAAACAGACTTAGGAGCGCACATGAGAGTCGATAAAATAGCATCAGTAGCAAATACCGTGGCTTTATCTTCATTGGCGAGCCTCCGGATAACAGGGTCATCAGTGGTGGTGACTTTGAAGAAGTTCCGATTCTTAAACCTCTCAAGACGACGTTCATTTTCCGGAGCGATTCGATCATGCGAACGATCGTAACTCTCGACTGCACCACAATATCAAGTAGTGTTGTTGTCGCAAGGTTCACATCAAATCATAGCTGGGACCTCCTTGGTTGTTGCGGCTAAGGAACTTTAAATGTCGCCACCGCGAAACATGAGTTATTGCCGCCTTGAGTTGGAAGAGCAAAACAGAGTTCTGGCCAAAGAAATTTGGATCAATAGTGTTGACTTCTTGAACCGCTTCAGCAGCCATTCCTTTGCTAGCTAATTCCTTCATACCCAACAGAATTTCATACTTATTTTTCTACATTACTACCGTCTTGTGCAGAAAGCTTTTCAGAGCCCTGTTCTTCCTTGGATAAAGTTGAAACAGTGGTACTCATGCTATGTTGTTGCTTGTTGTGCTCTTCCAAAGAAGCATTGGCCATTTAACTATTGTCATCACATCGTCCTCTCCATCGCTTACGCTTTGCCCGTTCTCCATTTCCAGAAAATCTGCTTCAATACAGAACCTTTAGATCTTCAAGGTGTTGCGACCCACTGCTGCTACAATCTTCATGAATGCTTGCAAGCTCAGACGCGCATCGTACTTCAAAATCTATTCCTTGCATGCTCGTCACATCAGCATTATTTTCAGGAGAGTCGTCCATCTGAGCATTGGTAACTGAAGTTTCACCATCAAAATGTTTACTGGCATTATAATCTAACTCAAGAGAACAATCCTTTGATGAGCAATAGCCAGAGTCTTGTTGGTTTGGTTTTACGGGTTCTGGTAAATGTTGCCTCCCAAATGCAGAATTGACAATGCCTCGGTACACACAATACTCACGAACAAGTTGATCAAGGAATGGGACATCCACTCTCATCCGACACAATTCATTCTGAAATGCCAGGAACAAATCACCCTTCGCGAATCTCAAGCTATCTATTGCCCCTTGTCTGGTAAGCTCTACAGCATGTGCAAGAGCCTGTATGTCTACTTCATCAAATGGCGACAATTCATATAATATGTCCTGTGGCGTTGCAGGTGGGTCACGTTCCTCCAGGAGCGATCTTTCAGTCAGATCAGAGAGGGGTGATGTAATGCCTTGACGCAAACAATATGTCCTGTGTATGCTTATCAAATATCCCAGAGCTATTGAAAAAAGTGGATCATAAGCATTTACATGAGCTCTTAACATTGAAGATAGAAATCTAGCTAAGTTAAGCCGCCTCCTTTCAGACCACTCATTCGCCACAGGAGAGGTCTTATCCTCCTTATCATATATAAATGTGAGCAAACATGCTTGAACTTCTCATAGGCTTCCGGATAAGCATCGAGTGCACAAGGAGCAAGAGCAGTCCTTAAACAATCAATAGCCGAGTCACGATCCTCACTCGATAGTGAATGATTTCAAAACCTTTGCATCTAATGAAACACACTGAGGTAAATCACAGCTTCACTCCTCAATGAAATCTCCACACATCCACACAAGGTTGCGATCTTGAAGCTAACCGAGCTGCGAAATCAAAATATCAGTGTTCAGTTTGTCATCACCGCAGCTACTAATGCTTTGTATTATTGTTGGTATTTCTATGAAGTCGAAACCGTGTCATTGCTCATTGCAGAAACAACGACTCCCTTGACACGCTTCCGTACCACGACATTTCATCGAACAGCTTCTGAGCACAACTTCCACGACTGGAATTTGAAATAATCCCCATCTATTACTTTACTTTGTTGGGATTTTAGTGAGTTAACGTGATGTTCTTGTTTCACATTGTTGTTGAAGAACTGTTGTTGTTGTACCTTCCTCATGTTATTCTTCACAATCCCTTCAACATTTTGAAAAACATTTCTTCACCTACGTAACATTTCTGTATCTCGCTTTATGTTGCTGGATTTCCCCGAATTTCATGTTCAGAAGTTAACTTTCGTGGGAAAATTTGAGGTGATCTTCGTGTTATGATGTGGAGCCATGGTTAATGATTTGTAAAGATATTTGGAGGATTCGGCTTAAGGGAAACGAGCGATGAGAATGAGGGAGAGATAGGAGAAGATTACGTGGAGAAATGTTTCGTGAAGAAAGGGTATGAGTTTCGGTGTGAAGCGAGGTTGAAGAAGATGGCGATGATGATGGTGAGAGGTTACGGCGATTTTTCTTTCGCGAAGGAAGATGAACAGTGTTTCTGATTTAGGGTTTTTGGGGTTAATTGGGGATGGTTTTTTTTAGGGTTGCCCTTCAGAATTAGGGGCGGCTGTTTAGGGTTAGGGTGAACAGTATCTGCCCTTCATTCCTAAGGTCTGTGAACAGTGTCCCTTATATAACCTTAAACCCTAATTTCCTTATCTAACCAAACGTGCCTTCTCAAAAAAAAATTCTTTCTTTTTTTTTTTTTAATATTTTCTTTTAATTTATTTGAATAATAAACTAAATTAAAAAAACCTATTTTCTATTTTAATTAATTCTAACTATTAATTACAAATTAAATCTAAACTAATTAATTAAAATCTAATTTAAATTTTTTTTTTTAAAAAATAAATCCTAATTAAATTCTAACTCTATTTTTTAATCTATATTTTTTAAAATTAAAAATGAATTCTAAATTATAATTAAGCTCTAAATCAAATCTATTTAATTAAAACAATTAAATTTAAATCCTAATTTCTAATTCAAAACTAATTAAAAAAAATAAAAACATTATATTAACCAATCACGAGAAAAATGAAATTATATATAAAAAATAGGTATATATATAAAAAACAAATGCCACGTGGCATACCCTTATTGGGGCTAAAAAGCGAAAATGCCCGCTTTTGCTGAAAAATACGCTACGCTGTATAAGCGAGGTAAATTAAAAACAAAGTCGGGCAAATGAGAAATTTTGAAAAAAAGGTAGGACAAATTTGGGGTATGACAGATGCCCCTATCTAATTGCCTTGAACCTGAGAGAATGAACAACTTCATGGCGTTCATTTTCAAGGTGGAAGTCAATTAGATACAAAAAAGACCCCGAAATTTGTCCGACAAGCAAGTAAAAATGCAAAGAGATAGGATATACCTGAACGGGATGACCGGATGCAAAAAATAGATGAACGAGATAACCTGATATTCCCTGGGTGGTCGAAGCAGTCCCTTATCCAATAAGGTTCTTCGCGGTACCAGAGTGGTATAAATGATCCTCCTTGGGTGGTCGAAGCGGCCCCTCACTTGTTAAGGTCCTTCGATGATACCAAAGTGATATAAACAATCCTCCTTGGGTGGTCGAAGCGGCCCCTCATTCGTTAAGGTCCTTCGATGATGCCAAAGCAGTATCTCGAACAAAACTTGAGATTCTTCGGGTGATCGAAGCAGTACCTTATCCATTAAGGCTCTTCGATGATACCAAAGCAGTATCTCGAACAAAACTTGAGATTCTTCGGGTGATCAAAGCAGTACCTTATCCATTAAGGCTCTTCGATGATACCAAAGCAGTATCTCGAACAAAACTTGAGATTCTTCGGGTGATCGAAGCAATACCTTATCCATTAAGGCTCTTCGATGATACCAAAGCAGTATCTCGAACAAAACTTGAGATTCTTCGGGTGATCGAAGTAGTACCTTATCCATTAAGGCTCTTCGATGATACCAAAGCAGTATCTCGAACAAAACTTGAGATTCTTCGGGTGATCGAAGCAGTACCTTATCCATTAAGGCTCTTCGATGATACCAAAGCAGTATCTCGAACAAAACTTGAGATTCTTCAGGTGATCGAAGCAGTACCTTATCCATTAAGGCTCTTCGATGATACCAAAGCAGTATCTCGAACCAAACTTTAGATTCTTCGGGTGGTCGAAGCAGTACCTTATCCATTAAGGCTCTTCGATGATACCAAAGCAGTATCTCGAACAAAACTTGAGATTCTTCGGGTGATCGAAGCAGTACCTTATCCATTAAGGCTCTTCGATGATACCAAAGCAGTATCTCGAACAAAACTTGAGATTCTTCGGGTGATCGAAGCAGCACCTTATCCATTAAGGCTCTTCGATGATACCAAAGCAGTATCTCGAACAAAACTTGAGATTCTTCGGGTGATCGAAGCAGTACCTTATCCATTAAGGCTCTTCGATGATACCAAAGCAGTATCTCGAACAAAACATGAGATTCTTTGGGTGATCGAAGCAGTACCTTATCCATTAAGGCTCTTCGATGATACCAAAGCAGTATCTCGAACAAAACATGAGATTCTTCGGGTGATCGAAGCAGTACCTTATCCATTAAGGCTCTTCGATGATACCAAAGCAGTATCTCGAACAAAACATGAGATTCTTCGGGTGATCGAAGCAGTACCTTATCCATTAAGGCTCTTAGATGATACCAAAGCAGTATCTCGAACAAAACTTGAGATTCTTCGGGTGGTCGAAGCAGTACCTTATCCATTAAGGCTCTTCGATGATACCAAAGCAGTATCTCTAGTGAAAATTTTGCTGAGGAATAGTTGAGCTAAAATTCCTATTTAAAGGAACAACGTTGTCCAATCTCTGCAGGGGAGAAAGCCTTCAAGAAACTCTTTTGAGGATAACCTCTGCTTGGGGAGCCACTAGAGCAATAGTTGCTGGGGATCATCATCATCAACTGCATGGTTGAAGACTGACTTGCTGGGGAGTAGAATTCCCTGAACTCGTGGGGTATTAATTCTTTTCAGAGTCATACTGCCAACTTCACTGGAGGACTGACCAAGATGCTTGTGAACTGATCCTGGATCCTGCTATGTTGTTATGTAATGCAATGTTTTATGATGCCCAAACATGCAAATAAGGTGCAACTGCTAGGGAGTGCACGATGCGAATGCCAATGATATGTTAATGCTTGATATGATTATGATATGATATTGTATGTCGTGTTTATGATAATGCAGCGACCAAGTATGCTGGGGATGACATCCCGTTGGGGACATCACCAGGGACTGAATTCGGTAGTTGCCAAATGGTTTGGACTTTGGTTATTGAGGATGCCAACGAGGGTGGACTTTTATTGTTTGCCAATGAAGACTGGACTTTATAGGGTAAATTGAAGAAACCAATAGGAGTGGCTTTTTGTAGTTGCCAATAAAAGATTGGACGTTATTGTGAGGTAGTGAGAGATTTTGACTTCCCGACACACAATTTCCGACAATGCCACGTTTAGAAGACAGGTGGGGATACTCTTGGTGCCCCAAGTTGGATCCTTTGCAGAAGTGGTGTACTTGTTTTTGTAAGAACCTTGCTTCTAGCTGATATGTCATGATGTCTTACAAATGTTGAGCGTAGCGACTTATCCAAGGAATGTGGACTGTGTGAGCATAGCGACTTAACCAATGCGTGTTAATCGTGCGAGCGTAGCGACTTAACCAATGCATTTTAGTTGTGAGCGTAGCGACTTAACCAATGCATGTTAGTCGTGCTTTTGCTCTGCCCCTAGGCTTTTGGTGCTTGTTAACCTCAATCATTGTTGGTGGTTGGCATAGTCAGCTTGACCAATTTGCAAGCATGGAGGGAAATTGCCCCTGTTCAACTAGTCTGCCCCAATTCAAATGGTCTGCCCCAGTTTGTTGGGCATTTGAAGGATTTCTTCTGGGATGAGAACTTTGGGGGTGATTACACCAAGCCAATCTTGAACCCATTTGCCCCAATGTCTGAATCTTGTAGTGATTTGCCCCTGTTTAAACCTCAAAAGAACTTGCCCCAGATTCGTAGGGTTATGAGAAAGCCTTGATTTAGGATGATCAAGTTCTCATTCGATCGCTCTTTGTTGGAATTTCCATTATGTAAAGTACTGATTTGCAGTTAAAATTGTTCATTCAAAAAATGATAATTTTAATGCGACATTTATGCAATTTTTGAAAGAAAAGTCTTTTATTGGGAATGATGTGAAAGTGTGTGACGAATTGGACCATCAGTCCGAACGCAATGCTGATTTAACATGGTGCGAAAGATATAGCAAGAATATGACACCAATGCATAAGATTAGCAAATATGTAGGAGTCAGTTTACGCAACCTTGCTATAGTATGCTTTCAGAATAAACCCTGCCTCAATTAGGTCTTTTGAGGGTTGTAACGCGGTCTGGTTCACGGTTATAGAAACAAAGGATATAAGGTTCAAAATTTTATTTGTACCCACCCCTTCTTCGTAATGATCTCCATACCTACATTCAGTTAATTTTGCACCTGTTTGACGGTATAAGCTAGATGGTTCAAGGTTCGCTCGAGATGGCAGTCACCTTATTTTGCTCTTTGATAGATGTCAGTGCCCCTTGATTTGGGTGGCCACCGAATCTTATTTTGTTTTTATCGTTGAGGGTTTGAGGACCTCTTTTTGGTTTTGTTTTTGATCCCTAACTTTTGCCTGGACTGATCTTGTTTTTCGAGTCCATCGGGATTGCCTTTATTTTTGGCTAAGTCTCCTTTTGAGGTGTTCGACTTAGCAGGCTTTTTATTTCTTTCTTTTTTTTTGGAGGATTTGTGACTGCCAAGTCATTGGTCATTGATGAACCGTCATGACTTTTGGATTTTGCCTCGTGATTCGAGTGCGTAATCAGGTTAACTGAATACTACCCATGCCCCAGGTTAAATGTAAGGGTTTATAGATCCGAAGGAAACTCCTACTTCTAGGCTCGAAGTGGTTGACTAGGGACTAACTTCTTATCTCTCCAGTGTATGAGGGATTGAAACAATGCATGTACATCATCGGCGAGATTTTATCCAAAAGCATACTATCAGCAATTATGGGTATTTAGTTTTCGTTATCCTCCCTCAAATCTTTGCTAAACAGCAGTGCGATAAAGGAAGTGAAGTGGAATATTTTTGTGATTTTTGCGATAAATGAGAAAATGTGAGTGAATACGAATGGATTTGATCGAAAGCATGCATAATCGTCATATTAACAATACCATGAATAAGAAACAATGTCTAAAAGCAAGTAGAACTTAACATAAAGGAAACTACAAATGCACAAAAATGATAAGGAAACTGCCAACATTGAGGAACTGAGCTCCTCTTCCTTGCTTCACAGTTGGGCTAACTTTTGGCAGCTGTTTCATATTGCCTTCTTAGCTCAACCTGATTTTGTCTCAAGTGTTCCATGGTCTTCCAGCACTAAGTCAAGTTCATTACTGGTGTCGGGAAATCAACCGCGGATTATGGATAAAGGGTGGATAGGCTTTTGAATACGATATGCAATGCAAATGAAATGCAGATGCAATGATATGTGAATGCAATGCAGACACAAACAAGATCCAGGAAAACATAAGCACCTCAAAGCAACCTAACCGGTAGGCTATACCAGACAAGTTCTAGATTCTTTACCCACAGACCCACTCACGGGATAGCTTCTATGTTGATGGATAAGGTTCCCAGGATCACGGACACCGATCGCATCAATATCACGCAACAGGCTAGCTGTATTATAACGAGAGTACGATAGGGTCTCTCCTGAGCGGAGTCCTCATGCTAGGCACACAAGGAGTGGGTCCTCAGAGACTAACATTACACGACCACCAATGCAGAAACTGGTCCTAAGAGTGGTTCCCAGAGTCATGGACCCTTCATGAATCAAATCGTGCAACAGGCTAGCTGCGTTACGATATGATCTACGAAAAGGTCTATTCTGGAGGAGCTTTCATGCTAGGCACACAAGGAGCGAGTCCTTGGGGATTAACACTAATTACTACCAATTCTAAACTATGTTTTCCCTCTTCTTTTTCCAAAGCTCGGGTGTAGAGCTTTACTTGTGATATTTTCCCAGAATCCAACAAGCAAATATACTACAAAGCATATAATAGAAAGAGAAAGCAATAAATAAAGAACAGGAGAAAATAAACATAAAGAAAACAGTTAAACAAAAGGTTAGTACTCTCAAATCGAGTCAAGTTAGGCTTGACTCTCTCTTTCATAGGGCAATGCGTGATCCCCAGCAGAGTCGCCATCTGTCGTACCTCGAAAAATACGATCCTCGCGATGGCCGCGGAAAAATACTGTTCGAAACAGAGTCGCCACCGAACTTTATTCATTCCAAGGATGGAATAGGAAAATATCGATAAAACCTTTAAAGAGATAAGAACATGGTCATCGCAACCAATGTTCTAGGTTCGGGAGTCGATTACATAGAGGGAAGGTATTAGCACCCTCTACGTCCGTTGTACTCAACGGGAACCTCTTGATCGATTCGAGAGTAAAGTTAACTATGCTTATTTGTTTTCTTCTAGGGTTTCTCCTATGGGGGGAATGGATGGTTATAGGATAGGGTGCTCGCCAAGGATTGGGGCCCTTGTGCCTACGTATCTTCACCTGTAAGAAGTGGAAAATCAGAGCGTTCGTAGTTCATGGGACTACGGGAAAAAGAGGGGATTGTGCTCGCCAAGATCATCGCAATCTTGTGCCTACGTATCTTACATTCAAGAGGGAATGAAGAATCAGAGCAGCCGTAGTTCGGCTAACTACGGTAAAAGGTTTGGGTTTGGAATGAACGAGAGTTTAGGTGGCATTCTAACTGCTAAACGTTGGCTTGACTGCTCACTAGGGGAGAATGAAGCACGAGTTTGTTATGCGCGGAAGAAGGGACTAAACAATGTTCTTGGTAAAAGGTGTTTAGGTTGGAGATCGCACGAGGGCGAGGAATTTAGTGTTTATCGTATTGAATGTTTTGGTTAGAGGATATATTTAAATAGGTTTTAAGGTTTCGATTGCGCGGGGGCAAGAAAGAGGAGTTTGGTTAAGTAATTTGATGGAGAACGACGACTATTCGATAAACGAGACGTCGGCCTCGCAATCAATTAATCGGAGCATTATTGGAATGCTAGATTCCGACAACACCTTTTTCATTCGACTAAATTCGAAGTTAGGGTTTGAGAAAGTTTCAATCGCACGGGGGCGAGAAAAGGGAGTTGGGTTGAATAGGTTTAAGGTTTCGATCGCACGGGGCGAAGAATAGAGGAGTTTGGTTAAGTAATTTGATGGAGAATGACGACTATTCGATAAACGAGCCGTCAGCCTCGCAATCAATTAATCGGGGAATTACTGGAATGCTGGATTCCAATGACACCTTTTTCATTTGAAAGATTCTACGAAATGTGTTTGAGAAGGTCTCAATTGCACAGGGCGAGAGAAGAAAGTTGGGTTGAATATTTTAGGGGAGAATGACGACTACTCGATAAACGAGACGCCAGTCTCGCAATCGATTAATCGGGACATCGTTGGAATGCTAGATCCCAACGATACCTTTTTCATTCGAAATATGCTTGATAGACAGTTTAGACGCGAAACAGTTTGAATTGAAGGAGGTTTTGATTCAATCACACGAGGGTGAGAAATGAGATTATGTGGATTGAAAAATTAGGAGGAATGACGACTACTCGATAAACGAGACGTCGGCCTCGTAATCAATTAATCGGGATATCGTTGGAATGCTAGATCCCAACGACAATCTTTTTCATCCCATTAATTATAAAATAGTGTTTGCTGGACAGTGAAAGTACTTGCCCAAATAATTAGAGGAGGTATTTTAAGAACGAAAGTTTGAGCGACACGCCATTCAAGGCGTACGCCTCAATGGTAGCCACTCTCGAATTCAAGGAATGCGCGACTCCAAGAACTCGACTCTTTCGTGATTTAATTATGAAAACGATTTGAAAATATTAGCGTACTCGGACTAGGCGCGCTAGATATTCTAGAAAATAAGATCGGGAGGGTCACAACTCGAGGTGTGCCTACGAGAGCGGTCGCTAAAAAAAATTCAAGGAAGGCGAGATCCAAGAATTTAAATGTTTTGAAATTTACTTTAGGAAGATAGTTTGATTTAATTAATAAAAATGTTTTTAATTTTCATATATAAAATAAATCCATAAAAAGGTTTTGATAAAAACTAGTTATAATTAAGTGTTTTTGAGAAAAGTTTAATATTTTAGAAAAAGATCTTGACTTAATTAATAAAGTATATTTTTTAAAAGTTTAATATTAAAAATATTTATTTAGTAATAATTTTGAAATATATTTTTTATAAAAATATTTATAGAATGTTTAAAAATATCTTTTTAGAAGTTTTAATTGAGAAAAAAAAACGATTTGAAAACCGAAAGACGAAACAACCACAACTCGAGGGCGTACGCCTCGAGAGCGGTTGTTCAAAGACTCAAAGGATGCTAGACCCTAAGAACCCACTACTTTCGTTATTAATTAAGAAAATGTTTTGATTAATCGCATTGAAAAATATTTAATTGAATTTGAAATAAAACTAAAGGTTTGAATAACTTATTGAAATTGTTTATTATACTTAAATCACTTACCATGACCCAAAATCATCAATTTATAACAGTATAGAATTTACTAACTAAAAAACTAATACTATTTATTAATTCATAACAAGAGCTAATTTACTAAATTAGAACTAAGATTATTAATTAAAAACAGCAGCCAGTTTACCAACTCAGAACTAACATTATTAATTCACAATCAGCTTTGAATATTAACGACGTCACGTCGGATATTCGACAAAATTTTAGAATAAAAACAACCATAAAATGCTATATAAACAATGATAAATACATCAAATATCCGGTAGCAACCAAGCCTAATTGAGTGCTTATGTAAAATTGAGCCAAAGAACAAGGATTCAAAGATTTACCGACGCCGTATAACCAGAGTAAGAGCTGCCACGAGATTGTTGTTGATGTGAACCAAGTTGGATTCCAACTTCTGAATCTCAAACCTATAACCAGCCCAATGTTGCCAAGCTCATTGAACTCGCATGTTTCGTAGTATTGTGATCACGCACCGAAATCAAAGGTAAACGCGCAATGCGAACCGCGACTTGAAAGCTGCTGCCGCGGGCTGCCACTATCATCTGGCTTCATCATTATTGTTGCGCTATCGAAATTCGGCGACGCCGTAAGCCAAATGCCAACTGAATCTTTATTTAAGTAATTTCGGCGTGAGTCGGCTGAGCTCATCTGCTCCTCTTTTAACTTGCACACCGTTGAATATCTTTGACCACATCATCAGTGTCCTCCATGGTTTTAAAGTGAATGTCGTGTACTCCTCTTACTGCGGCAGAACGGTTTGAATAATACACGTCGGCAGCGAGGAGCTACTGGTATGAACCCACACAGCAGCCACAAATCATTATTATTGCACAGCTGCGACCACTGATAACCTTAACTACAACAACACACACATTAAAGTAAACCACATACAGTAAACAATAGTTCCACGAAATCAAATCAAAAATCTGCTAGAAATACCAATACCGCCACAAAATCGAATTTGATGAAAAGAAACAACACATAACAGTATGACACAAAGGTAAAAGAAAGAACCATTCTATTATCACGATGCCGGCGGAGGTGGTGATAGGTATTATTTATTACCGTTATCGTCATGCTGAGGTGTTATCAAAGTGATGCAATACTAAGCCTTTGATGCAGAATAGTCGACAAGAACCAATATGGCGTCCTCGAACTAGTATCCACGCACAGAATTGCAACATGGTTCAATACATAACAAATAAGCTTACAGTGTTGATGCACAAACTTGGCAGTAGGTACATCATCCGATATGAGCTTGGATTTGTTGCGTAGTGGTGGTGAACCGAGATGCTGCTCAGAGTTCCTGATTGCGAGAACTGAAAATGCTAACTACTACCGAGTTGTTGTTAAAACCTTGATGGCTTACGGAGTTGTTGCCGGAGTTGTCGCAACTCAGCAACGTCGGCAATAAAGAGAGATTGATCTCGATGGGCTTTCGCTGTTACAAACTACTCGGTTGTTGATGAACTGCTGCTGCACATGTATCAACACTGATGTGGTTTCTTCATTTAGCAAGCTGTACTACACTGCTAACTTTGAAATGTTTTTTCTTTTCCTTTGCAATAGGTCGCGGCATCTTTACAAGCAGACTTGAGTTCTGGTGAAGCAGGATGCCATTCAGGAGGCCCAGCCTCAGTGAGAAGACCCATTGCCAACGGGGAAGCACTGATGATACCAACACCTTTGGACTTCAGATAAGGAACTATGCCCTCCAAAGTCGAATCATTGATGGAATGATGGCAATAGGAAAGTATAACATCCAATGTTCCAGGCGGAACCCTGTCGAGAACATATGTAAATATCTCCAACGGAAGTCCGGTAATCCCAATGAAACGAGTCTTCCCCGCTTCCTTCAGTTTCAATACGTAGTCCTCTACTACTGCGAAATACTAGTTGTCGTTGCTGCAAGTGGAATCACAAACTAGCCAACTCGAATATTACGGTTGTTTCAAGTTACAACACAACACCACAAGATTAAAGCAAACTTACACAAACCATTGTCGAGTCGGTTGTTGAATGTTGCGTCGTGATGATAAACGACTTCACGAAACAGATTCAAAGAATGAAAGTAGAACCGACCGAAGTTGATGTCCAATTTACGCATCCTGTCTTGAATTGATTGTTGTTACCCTTGTCACTAGTGCACCGTGCAATGTAATATCGCTGTATCTTGGAGTTGTTCCACTGTTGAGCCTAAAACCCGCATCGTGGCAATTCGAGTTTGAATCTTGAATCAAGAAAATCCATTACCTACATACAGATCAATCACAGACAGCGAAACATGAATATTAGGAAGATTTGTGGGCACTTCAATGACTGGCGTCTGAAACATTCTTAAGAACTCCTTTTCTTCTGTTTTTGCAGTTCCGTAGCCAAAACAACACCTCTTTGCGTCTCCAACTTCTGCCTCAAATCAACACCAGAATACTTTGGATCAAACTCATTCAATGCATTCAAAGTAAGGAAAGACCTTTGGTTGTTGACATCAACAACACTATGCACCTCACACCTAGCAACAAGATACATATCATTATCAAGCTTCCACTTTCTATACCTATAACCAACAGAAGCAAGCTCTTCACCTTCATTAGCAAAAGGATTAGGCTCATCAAAAGTAACCTTTTTCCCATCCCTAATCAAAACTTGTTGAGAGAAATTCTGATTGATATAAGAAGCCTCAACACTAAGCGAATGAGCAGAGTTAATATCATCTTTCTCCTCAGGCAATGGCTCCTGAGAGGTCTCATGAACAGAAAGCAAACCCAGCTGCGACCCATCACGCTTATCAAAGAAAAGCTTATTCCCAACTTGCTGAACAACAATATCCCAAGAGTAAACAGACTTAGGAGCGCACATGAGAGTCGATAAAATAGCATCAGTAGCAAATACCGTGGCTTTATCTTCATTGGCGAGCCTCCGGATAACAGGGTCATCAGTGGTGGTGACTTTGAAGAAGTTCCGATTCTTAAACCTCTCAAGACGACGTTCATTTTCCGGAGCGATTCGATCATGCGAACGATCGTAACTCTCGAATGCACCACAATATCAAGTAGTGTTGTTGTCGCAAGGTTCACATCAAATCATAGCTGGGACCTCCTTGGTTGTTGCGGCTAAGGAACTTTAAATGTCGCCACCACGAAACATGAGTTATTGCCGCCTTGAGTTGGAAGAGCAAAACAAAGTTCTGGCCAAAGAAATTTGGATCAATAGTGTTGATTTCTTGAACCGCTTCAGCAGCCATTCCTTTGCTAGCTAATTCCTTCATACCCAACAGAATTTCATACTTATTTTTCTACATTACTACCGTCTTGTGCAGAAAGCTTTTCAGAGCCCTGTTCTTCCTTGGATAAAGTTGAAACAGTGGTACTCATGCTATGTTCTTGCTTGTTGTGCTCTTCCAAAGAAGCATTGGCCATATAACTATTGTCATCACATCATCCTCTCCATCGCTTACGCTTTGCCCGTTCTCCATTTCCAGAAAATCTGCTTCAATACAGAACCTTTGGATCTTCAAGGTGTTGCGACCCACTGCTGCTACAATCTTCATGAATGCTTGCAAGCTCAGACGCGCATCGTACTTCAAAATCTATTCCTTGCATGCTCGTCACATCAGCATTATTTTCAGGAGAGTCGTCCATCTGAGCATTGGTAACTGAAGTTTCACCATCAGAATGTTTACTGGCATTATAATCTAACTCAAGAGAACAATCCTTTGATGAGCAATAGCCAGAGTCTTGTTGGTTTGGTTTTACGGGTTCTGGTAAATGTTGCCTCCCAAATGCAGAATTGACAATGCCTCGGTACACACAATACTCACGAACAAGTTGATCAAGGAATGGGACATCCACTCTCATCCGACACAATTCATTCTGAAATTCCAGGAACAAATCACCCTTCGGGAATCTCAAGCTATCTATTGCCCCTTGTCTGGTAAGCTCTACAGCATGTGCAAGAGCCTGTATGTCTACTTCATCAAATGGCGACAATTCATATAATATGTCCTGTGGCGTTGCAGGTGGGTCACGTTCCTCCAGGAGCGATCTTTCAGTCAGATCAGAGAGGGGTGATGTAATGCCTTGACGCAAACAATATGTCCTGTGTATGCTTATCAAATATCCCAGAGCTATTGAAAAAAGTGGATCATAAGCATTTACATGAGCTCTTAACATTGAAGATAGAAATCCAGCTAAGTTAAGCCGCCTCCTTTCAGACCACTCATTCGCCACAGGAGAGGTCTTATCCTCCTTATCATATGTAAATGTGAGCAAACATGCTTGAACTTCTCATAGACTTCCGGATAAGCATCGAGTGCACAAGGAGCAAGAGCAGTCCTTAAACAATCAATAGCCGAGTCACGATCCTCACTCGATAGTGAATGATTTCAAAACCTTTGCATCTAATGAAACACACTGAGGTAAATCACAGCTTCACTCCTCAATGAAATCTCCACACATCCACACAAGGTTGCGATCTTGAAGCTAACCGAGCTGCGAAATCAAAATATCAGTGTTCAGTTTGTCATCACCGCAGCTACTAATGCTTTGTATTATTGTTGGTATTTCTATGAAGTCGAAACCGTGTCATTGCTCATTGCAGAAACAACGACTCCCTTGGCACGCTTCCGTACCACGACATTTCATCGAACAGCTTCTGAGCATAACTTCCACGACTGGAATTTGAAATAATCCCCATCTATTACTTTACTTTTTTGGGATTTTAGTGAGTTAACGTGATGTTCTTGTTTCACGTTGTTGTTGAAGAACTGTTGTTGTTGTACCTTCCTCATGTTATTCTTCACAATCCCTTCAACATTTTGAAAAACATTTCTTCACCTACGTAACATTTCTGTATCTCGCTTTATGTTGCTGGATTTCCCCCAATTTCATGTTCAGAAGTTAACTTTCGTGGGAAAATTTGAGGTGATCTTCGTGTTATGATGTGGAGCCATGGTTAATGATTTGTAAAGATATTTGGAGGATTCGGCTTAAGGGAAACGAGCGATGAGAATGAGGGAGAGATAGGAGAAGATTACGTGGAGAAATGTTTTGTGAAGAAAGGGTATGAGTTTCGGTGTGAAGCGAGGTTGAAGAAGATGGCGATGATGATGGTGAGAGGTTACGGCGATTTTTCTTTCGCGAAGGAAGATGAACAGTGTTTCTGATTTAGGGTTTTTGGGGTTAATTGGGGATGGTTTTTTTTAGGGTTGCCCTTCAGAATTAGGGGCGGCCGTTTAGGGTTAGGGTGAACAGTATCTGCCCTTCATTCCTAAGGTCTGTGAACAGTGTCCCTTATATAACCTTAAACCCTAATTTCCTTATCTAACCAAACGTGCCTTCTCAAAAAAAATTTCTTTCTTTTTTTTTTAATATTTTCTTTTAATTTATTTGAATAATAAACTAAATTAAAAAAACCTATTTTCTATTTTAATTAATTCTAACTATTAATAACAAATTAAATCTAAACTAATTAATTAAAATCTAATTTAAATTTTTTTTTAAAAAAATAAATCCTAATTAAATTCTAACTCTATTTTTTAATCTATATTTTTTAAAATTAAAAATGAATTCTAAATTATAATTAAGCTCTAAATTAAATCTATTTAATTAAAACAATTAAATTTAAATCCTAATTTCTAATTCAAAACTAATTAAAAAAAATAAAAACATTATATTAACCAATCACGAGAAAAATGAAATTATATATAAAAAATAGGTATATATATATAAAACAAATGCCACGTGGCATACCCTTATTGGGGCTAAAAAGCGAAAATGTCTGCTTTTGCTGAAAAATACGCTACGCTGTATAAGCGAGGTAAATTAAAAACAAAGTCGGGCAAATGAGAAATTTTGAAAAAAAGGTAGGACAAATTTGGGGTATGACAATCTGCTACTACATTTGCCTTTCCTGGATGATAACTTAAGTTGAAATCATAATCCTTCAAGAATTCCAACCATCTTCTCTGTCTCATATTTAGCTCTTTCTTATCAAACAAATACTTCAGACTTTTATGGTCGTTGAACACCTCAAATCTTGAACCATACAAATAGTGCCTCCAAATCTTTAACACAAAAACTACCGCGGCCAATTCAAGATCATGAGTAGGGTAATTCTGTTCATGCATCCGCAGTTGCCGCGAAGCATACGCCACCACCTTACCATTCTGCATAAGAACCCCGCCTAATCCCATCTTAGACGCATCACAGTACACCACAAACGGTTTGCTCGGAGTCGGCAACACTAACACCGGTGCCGTAGTCAATCTCTTTTTCATTTCTACAAAGCTCTCTTCACAAGCGGCATCCCACACAAAAACTTGGTTCTTTCTCGTCAACTGAGTCAACGACAACACCAAATTAGAAAAACCTTCGATAAACCTTCGATAGTACCCTGCCAAACCCAAAAAGCTTCTAACTTCCATCGCTGTCTTCGGCGGTTCCCACTGCAACACCGCACTCACCTTTGATGGATCTACCGATATACCATCACCAGATATGACATGCCCCAAGAAACTCACTCTCTTCAACCAGAACTCACACTTTGACAGTTTCGCAAACAACTTATTATCCTTCAGCACCTGCAAAGCAATTCTCAAATGTCCTGCATGCTCTTCCTCAGACTTAGAATGAATCAGTATATCATCAATGAACACAACAATAAACTGATCCAAATAAGAATGGAAGATTCGGTTCATATACTCCATGAACACTCCCGGCGCATTAGACACTCCAAAAGGCATTACCGCATATTCGTAATGTCCATATCGATTTCTAAATGCGGTCTTCTGAATATCACCTTCTTTCACTCTGATCTGATGGTAACCCGACCTCAAGTCAATTTTACTGAACACCCGAGCTCCGACCAACTGATCCATCAAATCATCAATTCTTGGAAGAGGATATTTGTTCTTAATGGTCACTTTATTCAACTGATGGTAATCGATGCACAGACGCATACTACCATCCTTCTTCTTCACCAACAGTACTGGAGCTTCCCACGGTGACACACTCGGCCTGATAAACTTCCTATCCAACAATTCTCCAATCTGAGATTTCAATTCAGCCAGTTCCACTGCCGACAGCCTGTACGGCGCCATAGAGATAAGCCTTGTACCAGGTACAAGATCAATGCTAAACTCAACTTATCTCTTCGGAGGTAATTCTGTAATATCATCAGGGAACACTTCCAGAAGTTCATTCACCACTACCAACTCCTTCAGTGACGCTTTCCGTCAACAACTAATGATGTAAATAAAGCAAACATTTTAGCTTCATCCTCCAACAAGGTCCTCAATTCCTTACTAGACAAAGAATCCGCCAATAATTCTTCCTCTGGCGTAAGAAACAACAACACCTTCCGAAAACAATCGATGTAGACTCGGTTGAACTCCAACCAGTTCATACCCAGAATAACATCCAACTTACCAAGGGGTAAGAAAATCATATCCACTCCAAAATATCTACCAAAAATAGTCAGTGGACACTTCAAACATACCAAAGAAGTAGTCACTGAACCAACAGAGGGAGTTTCAATAGTCATCCGCCGCTCAAGAGTAGTCGGCAGCAATCCTAACCTCTTCGCACAAGCAACAGAGATGAACGAGTGGGTTGCACCCGTATTAATAATAGCAGACAAGGGAACATTATTGATGAAATAAGTACCTTGGATAGAACGCTCCTCACTGGCAGCTTGAGTTCCCACCACCATAAACACTTTACCACTGGTCCGAGACACCTGAGACGGCTTCGGCTTCTCGCAATGCATACTGATATGACCCTTATCACCACAGTTATAATAGGTAAGCATAGCGGCCCAACAATCAGCTATCACATGGCCCGACTTACCACACTTGAAACACTTTTTCACCTCATGAGAACAATCATTGGCACGATGACCCGCGCCACCGCACCGGTAACACTTCCCACCAGCAGACGCTCTCCCTTCTCTAGGCTTCTTATCAGCAACAACCTTAAACTTCCCTTTATCAGCAGGAACACTGTAAGGAGTACCACCAAACCTCTTCTTACCCTTACGGTCATTTGCAGCCTTGTAATGTGCAATCCTAGCCCGATTAGCATTATCATAAATTCTGCTCCTGCTTATCAGCTCAGGATAATCCTTGATCTTCTAACAAGTGATCCCCATCTTAACTTCCGGACGCAGCCCATTCTCAAACTTCAAACACTTGGAGGTCATCGCCCCGTCAGTATTATAATGAGGACAATACTACACCAACTCTTCAAACTTAGCAGCATACTCAACCACCGTCAAATTGCCTTGCTTCAGCTCCAGAAACTCTATCTCCTTAGCACTTTGTATATCCTCCGGAAAATACTTTTCCAGAAAACCAGTTCGAACCACATCCCAAGTAATCGCAGCCCCTGTAATCTCCAATCTTTGGCGACTGTTGTCCCACCAAGCTTCCGCTTCACCCTCCAGTATGTGGGTACCAAACCTCACTTTTTGCTCAACGCTACAACCCATCATCCTGAAGATATTCTCAATCGCCTTCAGCCACCTCTAAGCAGCTTCGGGATCCAAAATTTCTCCTTGAAACGTCAACGACTTGTTACTCTGAAACTGCGCCAAATCCCTGAATTGCGCACCCGCAGCTTGGTTCTGATTAGCAACCACATGCGCCATCGCTTGCATAGCCGCAACCAACGCAACATCATTCCTTCCCGCTATACTGCTCAACAACAACAACAACGCCAGGTTAACAGATACACAAACTCTATCCTACATACAGACTCAACTACTACACTGGCCGGACGGAACGACCTGCTCTGATACCAACTTGTAACACCCCACTCCCCAAAATAAATAAAAATAAAATAAATAGCAATTAAATCAAGCAATTATCAGAGTTACCACACCAAAGCAGGATATCACAAAAGAAACTCAACAACACACTTCATTAAATGGTTTTCAACAGTAAACAACGGAAATATCATATATACATATATACATCATATTCGGCCATCTGCCCAAAATATACAAAATATTCACCAAAGGTTCCAACAAAACATGATACGCCACAGAGTAAAACAAAATCATCAGAAAAACAATAAACTCCCAAAGCCCCGTGTTACGTATCAGAGCATCCCTACGACTCGACTCGCCACTATTTAAGCTAGCTACGCACCTGGATTACCTGTACTTCCGAAGAAGCACAGACCACAACAACAACAAAAAGGGGTGAGAAATCATGATAAAAAATATAGCGGTAATAATGTACATGAATAAAAGGTAGCAATCATATGAATATCATTTAACATACATCAACCAGGACCTACTATCCAACACCAACACAACACACAAGACAATGCAAAAATATGCAACTCAACACCATGATATGCGGTACCGACTCAACATCACCGATGGACACCTGGCCATCAACTCTCAATAAGGGAGCACATGATAGATCACATACACCCACCAATGGCAATGATCTATCCCCATCATTCTCCACACAGGAGTACAGATGGATCATATACACTCCTCCTGAGCAACGATCCATCCCACCATTCTCCACACAGGAGTACGGGTGAATCACATACACTCCATTCGAGCAACGATTCATCCCACCATTCTCCACATAGGAGTACGGGTGAATCGCATACACTACATCCGAGCAACGATTCAACCCCACTAAAACATCATGATATGCACGACACCAATGCACGACAACAATCTAAGCATACAAGGTGCACAGAATCCTCCTGATCACATTTTATACATCGCACATACTTATTCCACACATCCCCACATTCATACATAATAACATACACCAATTATTCTAATTAAACGAATAACAAGGAAATCACATCCTAACACCACACATACACTCTTTAACTGTTCAACACCAATCTTATCTTCAATCATGACCAACAAGGGTCCCACAACACAAGAGAATAGAACAGAACAACACAAAAAACACAAACTACTGTCATGCTCGCTGGCTCACTCGCCTAGCGAAGCATCAGCGAATACTCGCTACTCGCTCGCCCAACGAACTTCTTAGCGAAGGCAGACAGTGGCTACTGGAAGCACTCGCTACCCAGTTCTCCTAGCGAAACATCAGCGAATGTTCGCTACTCGCTCGCCTAGCGAAAGTGCTGGCGAATGTCTGCGACTTCACAAAAACCCCACTGTTCAGAATCAGTAAAACTCTTCGAAATCATCTGATTTCACTCAAACCAGTTCCCACAGCACTAGTTCAACATTCCACGACTTAGCTACATAATCTATTCCAGATTCCACCTGCTAAAGCATCAGCTCTACCGATTAAAACATTTTCGGCTTAAAATGGTAAACTACCCGAAAACCCCAAATCATCCAAATAATCATCCTACAACCACATGCATCAAACCTATCTTACCAGCAACGATTAAAATCACAACAAACACATCAAACATGTTCATCAATTCCTACGGGATTGGGGAAAATCCCTTCTACCTAACATTCATGCAAACATACCAATTTCGACCCGTTTCTCCCCCTTACCTCGATAACTCGATCAAACTGTTGAAAAACCTCGAAGAATCGATAATCTTAGCTTCCTGTCTTACTCTTGATTCTTCTCTTCAATCTTTCTCCCACTCTAGACCGTGTTCTTCTTCTTCTCCTCTTTGATTGTGTTTCTCTTCCTCTCTCTTTCTAACTCCCAAAAATACCCCTTAGTAATGTTATTCCATTAATAATAATAATAATAATAATAATAATAATAATAATAATATTAATAATATTAATATTACCATTATTCATTAAATTATTATCACTAAATATCATTATTAATATCAAAGTCCAAAGTTTAGTAACCAATCTCCATACTTGAGGCACTTAGACCAACTCCAATGGGAGTTCTTAGAGTGGGTTTGCCAACATGACACTCATATTTGTTGTTTCCAAGATTGCCATGTTGTTGAACGGTACTTAATTAAGCAACGGTTCTTCAACTGTTCTTATATTAAAATATTAATTTTATAATATAAAAATTATAATTTAATATAAAATTTTATTTATCATTTTAATTATCATATGAAAATTATAATTACAATATTAAAATATTAATTTTATAATATGAAAACTATATTTTAATTATAAGTTTAAATTATAAGTTTAATTTGAATTTTATTTATTTTATTTTTATTTATTTTAATTTTTAATTTTAATTTTATTTTTATTTTATATCAAATTTAATTTAAAACACTAAAATTAACTAAGGAGAGATTGAAATATTTTTTAAAATTTAATCTATTTTTTTTAAGTTTATATAGTAGAATGAAATATTTTTTCTTAAAACAACACTATATACCGGTTGGACTATATAGTAGATTGAAATAATTTTCTGTAAAAAAATTAAAATTATTATTTTAAGTGATATAAAATTTAATATGAATAAAATATTAACATATAAAGTAAACTTGTGGGACCCAATATGAATTCTTCAGAATTGCACCATTGGAGTGAAAAATTAGTTGAGTTGCTTCAAGCTGACGTGGCTTAATAGGTCCCACAAAGAACCCAAAAATGAGTTCACGATTGGAGATGCTCTTACTATCACACTCAACCACACCCCCATAAAAAGGCACACCGAAAAAAATAAAATAATACTGAAAAAGACTAGATAATTAAAATGGGTGTTACACAGTGAAGCAAAACAAAACAATAGTTTAAACCAAATCGCAACCACAAACAGAGGTAAAACGTAACAAATATGGAAGTTCAAGGAAAAGTGAAATGTTATTCGAAGTACACAGTAAATCGAAATGCAACAGAAGTTTTAAATGATAATAGAAACAAGTGAGAAGAGTGAAATTTTTACCACACTGACGAATTTGCAACACTTCTGCGCAAGGTAATCAATTTGTCTTTTTCGCTTCCTTGAAATGCTCTAAACGTGTTTTGATTTTCTAGTGTATTGTATCAGAAAGATAATTTTTTTTTCTTTTCGCCCCTAATGTGTGCATGCTGGAGAAGGTTTGCAATCGTGTAATAGGGTTTTGGTTTCACAAAATATTTGTGTCATAATCACAAGGTTTTTTTGGTGTGCTGGAGGCTACTGTTTGGATGTTGCTGTTAGATTTTCACGATCCTTTCTGTTGTGTGGATGAAGTTGATGAAGACTTATGAGGTTTGTGGTTATTGAAAATGAGGTTATTGGTTTGAAAGTTTTTGTGTTTCAATTTTTCTTCCTCTGCTATTTTCTACAAAGAGTTTTCTTTCTTGCTTCTCTATTTTGTTCTTGTTATTGTCTCTCCATCTCTTTTTTAAATCCACTCAAAATTGTTGATTAAGTCTAACAGTACAATTAATTTTGTCTTGTTATTCTTGATATGTTTTTTTCATGCGCAGGATTGGGCTTGGACTGTATAGGTTGATGCAGGTTGGTCTTGGTTTTGTGATAATAGGTTTTGTCATTATGCTGCAGTGTGTTTTGTTTTGTTGTGCAAGGCTATTTGTGTTTGCAGGTATGAAGTGTTGTGAAGCAAGGTCTGAGCGTACGGTTTTGCAAGTGATGGCATACCACTTATTTTTTTTAGATTGTTGTGGCTTGGAAGTTTGCCACATGGGCTTTGTCTTTGTAACATAGAATGGATTTTTAAAATAAATTGTGAATTGGGCTTATATATTTTTTAGACTTTATATATGAATGGTATTGGAATTAGTTTTGAAATGGACGAGGTTTGGATAATTAGTTTATGGAATTTTGATTTTGGTTATAAAATGGATATTAGAATTGGATTTTTGGATATGGATTTATTCAAATGGACAATGGATTTAAATGGGTAAATGGATTTAATAAAAATGGTCTAGAAGTGGATTAAATGGATATTAAAAAATTGGTTGAAATAAAAATGGAGAAAAATGAATGGATCTAAAAATTGGTTAAATCGTTTGGGTAAAAAATGGATAGGAAAGTTGAAAAGGGAAACCACAAAAAAAATCCACTGACGCACATCTTGAATGAATATTAACGAATATCCACATCTATGCTAAAAACTGGAATAGATCTCGAATCATCTTGAATTCGCCTGAATCAATCTTTGGGAAATAAGGTATTCACATTTAACCCTCTTGAACAAATAATATGGACTTGATGAACATGTCTTGAACCCCAAATGCACATGTTTTCATTGCATTATTCTAGCATTTGCATTTGCATATCATTGCTCATTTGCAGGAAATCAAGAGATGTGCATAGCAAGAGAAGGTTTGTCAAGGGTTCCAAGCAAGCATGAGTGCTCATCAAGTCATCAGAAGATGGTCAGAGCTCTTTGAGAAAGTGAATGGATGTATATTGCTTATCTCCTATCTTGGAGGCCAATTGAGGATCATCTGAGAACCACAAGTTCATGGATATGTATATGAGATGTTGTGAAGCTCATTAAGTGCTTTGAGAGCCATTGTGGAGCTTATGCAAATTGTTATATCATGTGCAAGAGGTTGCAATCAAAGGATTGTACACCTAGGGGTTTCATTTGCCTAGTGCAAGATCCACTGAGGATTTGAAGGAAATTAAGAGTTAGTTCTAAGTATTTGGAGTCATGGAAAGTTGTGTTGAGGCATCTTATATTTTATTTCAAGATCAATTCAAGAAGAATCAAGAGTGTGAGGAGTTACTAAATTAGGGTTTCAGAGGTTTGTCAGTGTAAAATCCCCTGTTTAGTGCCTAACTTCAAGACCACCTATCTCAAGATACAAGTGTAATCTCACTTTGGCATAAACACGAGACTTGTAGAGCATGTTCTTAGATTTCTTTTGAGTACTAGAACTCATCCATTGGGTTTGTGGAACTCAAGTTATGATGCTAGCAAGTTAGAGGTCTCAAATGAATCATATTTTCAGTCAACAAAAGTCAACCAACTTCCAAGGCACTTTTAACCTAGAATCATGTTTCTCCTAAACTTTTGATGAACATGAAAGTTATTCCTCATAATCTTAGCTTTCCAAAAAGTCCTAGAAGTCTCTTATCTCATTTGTAGAACTCAAGTTATGAAGCTTGCAAGGCAGGGGTATTTTGGGAAAGTGAGATTATAGGTCATTTTCATGATCTTAAGCACTTCAAATGAAACTTTCTCCAACATGAAAGTTGCTTCAAGTGGTCTCAATTCATGGAACATAAAATTATCATGAGTTATGCAAGGACAAGGAGATTGGTAAAGAAATTCCATGGAAAAATGGACTTAAAGGCATGAATTCAATTGAATTAATTTTGGAACATTTATATGCCATATTTGTGCTCAAAATCATTCCCAATATCATAACATGCAAGATGCACAAATCCACTTTGGCTCATAATGTGAAATACACGTGCAATTTCAAGTTACATCAAAAAGAAGTTTCACATTCAATCTCCACCATTGGATCAAATTAAGGAGTAATTCCTATCCACATGATCAAAGCAGGTCCCAACAACTGATTTGAATCAAAATCAAGGAGAATTGGAGCCAATTTCACGTAGCATGAAGCTCATTTCCAACTTTGGGCATTTTTCAATTGCACCCTAATCAGGCCAAATTGGGCCTCCAAATCATTCTAGATCCAACATATAAAAGTTCTAGATGAACTTTGAGCATTCATTGGTGCATTTTGGTGGAGAATTGAGCTGATCACAATTGGAGAATTGAAGAGCAAAAGTGAAATCGTGAATTGAGATTGGAGAAAATTCAAAGCAAATTAAGGCCATAATCATCTTCCCTGAACTTCATTGAGTGGATCTGGATAGTTTTGAGCAAGCTTAAGCACCATTATAAGCTCCAACGGAGAGACTCCGTTAGGTATTCTTCTTTTCCAAAATTCACTCAAAGTATGCATCAATTCCATGCCATTTCTGTTGTAAACTGAAGTCCTACGTGTGTAGGCAAATTCTGGATAGTTTCTTGAGATGTTTATGGAGTTTTATAGTTGTGCACTTGAAACTTTGATCATTTGATTTGCTTGATTTACGCATGGTTAATGAAAATGGAACCTGGATTCATGGTCCTTGCAACTTGGCGTTCATTTTGCTCTAAAATTTTGTTGAAATTGGTGATGTTTTGGATCCTAGCTTCGACCAGGTGCGCCGGAGAAGACGACCGGAGCTAGTCTCCGGTGCCTGGTTCTATTTTTAGGCGTGGTGATGTGTCCTTGCGTTGACACTTTGACTTGACCAGATCTGTGGCTGAGATTGGTCTCCTCTGCTTGCGTGTGTGTTGACCATGCCAGGTCATTAAGTGAAACGGTGCGTTTCACTTGGCTGAGTGAGGTGGGCTTGGTGCGCTATTTGCACCCCCCTGTGATCCAACCCAATGCATTTGCCTTGTTATCTTGCTATATGCACCACTAGTCCTTTTTATTTGTTTTTTTATTTTATTTTTTATTCTATTTTGATTTTAATTCATTAAAAATAATTCCAAATGTTATAAAATCCCATAAAAATAATTTTAGGACATTTTAGGATGTCATTTAATTTTTGGAAATTTTTATTTTCATTTTTGGATTATTTTTCAATTAAAAAGGGATTTTCTATTTGGAATGGTTTTTAATGGAACTTTCTTTTGTTCTTATTTGTTCTTTGCTTTATTTCTTGAGCAATATTTTTCTCTAATGAATAAGATCCATTCCTCATTTCAATAATGGGTTGAAGGATCTTTGAGGATGAATTTGCCCCTGGTTTGACCATTTTTGTTTTGACTTTGACTTCCTTTTTGTTGACCCTCGACAACCCTCCTTCAAAGTGGAGCATCCTTGTGAATCAAATTCTTTGATGATACTTTGAAGTGACTTTGGTTGTGATATTTTGGCCTCTGGTTGCCAACTCTTTTGTGAGAATTTGAGATTTTAATTGAGATTATTTCAGCCTTTTTCCTATTTTTGAGGTAACTTGCAAGTCAAGTTACTTCTAAGGGAGGTTCATACAAACACTTGACCTAGTTTGAAGAGGAAATGACTTCTATGGATCCCTTGAGCTCTCAATTCTTGTTGATTCATACTTATAACATGTTGAGGTATTTGAATTCTCATTTTTAGGTCATAAACTTGTTCATTTCTTGTTGAGATTTGCATTTCTTTTTAGGCTTTTCCCTTGAAGTTCAAGTGTTGAATGTGTTTAAGACTTAAGTCTTCTTCCATGCCTATGCTTGCATTCTCTTTTGTGTTTTTCCTTATTTGGTTTATGTACTCTCTCCTCTCATATTTTCTTCTGTCCAATGACTTTTTAATCCCATTTGAGATGGTTTAGTCTCTCCTTTGGAGGTACTTGGAACATGTCATGAATGGTGATTCTTGAAGGACTTTTTTTTTATGCACTTGTTTGTTCTCTTTTGTGTGCATTCTTTCTTCCTTCTTCTTTGCATCTCTCATATGCATGCTTGAGGTTGAGATGTGCTTCTGGAGGCTACTTCCCCACACCTTTTTCCTCCCTCACTTTCATTCTAATTGTGCATTACATGTTTGCATACTTGCATTGTCTTATGCTTTCTTCTTCTCCTTCTTTTGTTTGTCTTTGCCTTAAGACCTCTAATCTTCCTTGTTCAAGGTTGATTATGATAGACCTTAGGCTTGAACACATGCATGATAACATTAGTTAGCATTCCCTTTTATCCCAATCATAGGTGCACTTTGTATGAGAACATTAGGTTGAGTCTTAGTCTCCATTTAGAGTGTCTCTCTCTTTTAATCTTCAAACTTTCTCAAAATATCTAATAAAGGTTAAGGATTGTTGTATGTTACGAGCCTTAAGTACTTGGAAAATGGTGATTCGGGGGCCTCCTCTCAATCATCTAGAGTGTTTAGCGTATGTCCTTTGGACGATATGCGACACATTCGCTCCTAGGTCATAGTCTTTAGTGCAACATGAATTACAAACAATAATCAATGCACTTCTTCTCTAAAAAACACAAAAACAAACTTCAAATATTTTTATCCTTCGGGATCTTAATTTGGAAAACCTTTTTCACAAGGAGAGTTTTGTTAAATCTTGGTTCTACCGCAAACAGGTAAGGCCTAAGTCTCCAATGGTCGAGCTGTATACACCTAACTGCTAGAACTAAGTTTTAACCCTACTCGAGCCTAAAACATTTTGAACCAACCGGTGTTCTTGTTAGCCCGAAATACGTTTGCTCTGATTTCTCATACCAGACGAGAATACGTAGGCACAAGATAGCGATGTCTTGGTGAGCAACCTTTCCCCACTTTCACCCGTTGTTTTCCGAACTACGTTGATTCTGACTTTCCCATCGCACGAGGGAATACATAGGCATAGAGCGGTGATGCTCTATCGAACCTATTTTCTTTTATTTTGTCCTTGATCCGTAGCTTAGATAGTAAACTCCCTTTTAGATAGACAACAAAGCATGGATCCCGTCGAGTACGACGAACGTAAGGGGTGTTCATACCTTCCCCTTGCGTAACCGACTCCCGAACCCGAGATATGGTTGCGATGACCTATCTTCTCCCTTTTCCGTAGGTTTTCTCTGATCGTTTCCTTTCCCTCTTTTGGGATAAATAACAAACGGTGGCGACTCTTCTGTCCTTGTCAGCCCCTCTTCACAGTGATGCGATAACAACCAGAGGCCAAAACATCCCACCCAAATTCCATTCAAGGCATCACCAAATGATTTGATCAACTAGGGTGCTCCACCTTATGGAATCGTTACCGAGGGTCAAACAAAAGCAACACAAAGTCAAACAAAAATAAATCAAACATGGACCAAAATCAGCCTCAAAGGTACCTCAATCCATCAACAAAATGGAGAAGAAACCTCACTCATTGGTGATTGCGAATGGACCACAAAGCAAGCATGAACAAAGAAGAACCATATTAAAAACACTTCCAATCACAAAATTTAAATAAATTGAAAAATAAAAGAAAAACAAAATTAAAAACTATGAAAAATTAATTAAGAATTTAAAGTGTTTGAAAATATTTTTTTGTTGAATTTTCTGATATTTGGACGTATTTTTAATAATTAAAAAGCAAAACATAAAATAAAAGAAATAAAAATAAAGCATAAAGTGGAAGGAGGTGTATGAGTAATCTCAGAATACAAAGCAATTCAGTTGAACGCGCCATGGGCTAAGAGATCTGGGGGTGGCAATAGCACAAGAGGCCCAATCCAACCCAAACTCAGAGTTTAATGAAACTATGCGTTTCATTAAACAACGTGGATTCAACACTCCAAGTGTACACGGTCAAGCCAATTGGAAACACACACATAGCCAGTCAAATATTCAACGCCTGCGCCACCTCAGATCTGAGGTCAAATAACCAGACGCCGGAGCCCTAGCTCCGTTCGTTTTCTCCGGCGAGGTGGCTGGAGTTCAGGTTATCAAATCTCCACCAAACTTCACAAAATTTATATCAAAAGAAAGCTGAAGTCACGTAGGTCATGAATCCAAGATCCAATCATCCATATCCTTCACAAATTAAGAGAATCGAAGCCAACAAGTTTGAGATGCATAACTGAAAACTCCATCAAACATGAGCAATAATGAATCAAACATGGCCTACACGAGGTAGGGCTTCAAATGCAACCAATATGAACTTAGATCATGGCCTAGAATGAGAGAAAAGTTGATTGGAAACTTACTGAACGGAGACACTCCGTAGGTGCTTCTCAAACGTGTAAGCCTTCTCCAAATGATCTAGATCCACTCTAAATTCTTTAAGGAAGCTTAATTACTCTTCAATTGGACTTGAATTGCAGAGAAAAGTGAAACACGATTTTGAAATTTCTTTGAGAATTTGAAAACTGAAATTGCTCTCTCCAAACTCAATTTGCACTTCTGAGCTCTCTAGGCGCGTTTTAAACTTATATATGATGGATATCTGATCAATTGGAAGGCCCATGAAGCCTTATTTTGCTGAATTTGAAAAAATGCCCCAAATGGAAGTCACTCATGCACACGTGAAAATACTTGCATACACTCATGAAAATCATTTGAATCTGCAGCTGGTAACTTCAATTTTACATTGGAAATGGATTGGGCCTTTGAATTTATCCAATAAACAAGTTTTGAAGTGAAACTTATTTGTGAAGGAAGTTGCAAATTCACGTGCATTTTGCCTCTTGGACCAAAACCAAATTATTCATTTTGCTTGTGAATGCATCTTGAAGAGAATTGGATCAAAATAAGACATGAAAATGGCCTATAATGCATTGAATTGAAATCACACTTTAAAGTCCATTTATCACTTGAAATTCTCACCAAATGTCCATAATCAATCATAATTCACACAATACTTGAGTTTAATGATGCATATGAGGTCTCTAGGAGCAACTTTCATGTTGGTTGAAAGTTCATTTGAAGTACACAAGTGCATGAAAATGGCTCATGTAACAAATGACCTATAATCAAACTTTCCCAAAATACCCTTGCCTTGTAAGGTTCATAACTTGAGTTCTACAAATGATATCAAGGATTTATAGGATTTTTTGAAAAGCTAAGATCATGAGGAAAAACTTTCATGTTCACTTCAAGTTGAGGAGAAACTTGATTCTAGGTCAAAAGTGCCTTGGAAGTGAGTTGACTTTTGTTGACCAAAAAATAAGTTCATATGAGACCTATAACTTGATGGCATCATAACTTGAGTCCCACAAACCTAATGGATGATTTATAGTACTCAAAATAAATCTAATAACATGCCCTAGAAGTTTCATGTTTGCATGAAAATAAGATTGAACTTGCATCATGAAGTAAATTGTCCTTGAAGTTGAGCACTAAAGAAGGGGATTTTACACTGAAACCTTCTGAAACCCTAATTTAGTAACTTCTTGAACTCTTGATTCTTCTTTATTTGAACTTGAACTGACATCCTAGATGTCTTAACATAACTCCCCATAGCTCCAATGACTTAAAACCAAGTCTCAAACTCCCTCAAGTCTACAGTTGACCTTGAGCTAACAAGATGAAACTCTAGGTGCACAACCTTTGACTGTGACCTCTTGCAAGTGAAATAAGTGTTTAGATGAGCTCCACAATGGCTTCTAGAGCACTCAATGAGCTTCTTAAATACCTCTTATCCATAACCATGATCTTATGAACCCCTGATGATCCTCAGTTGACCTCCAAGATTGGAGATAAGCAGCATACATCCATCCTCTCTCTCAAAGAGCTATGACCACCTCCTGATGATTATAAGGACTTGATAACTTGAATAAGCACTCATGCTTGAGTTTGAAACCCTTGAAACTCTTCTCTTGAATGACACACCTCTCTTGATCCCCTGTAAAGGATAATGCTATGAAAATGAAAATGCTAAAATAAAAAGAAACATAAGCCAAACAAAGAAAAAAGTTGGTCAAATTTTGGGGTACAACAGTGGTGACAGAATGAGGGTTACAGTATTGATTCACGAAGAGATTATGGAAGAGAGGAGTTTCATGGAAAACGGAAAGGGAAGAATGTGAGGAAGGAGACGGAGCCGCAGATGGTGGAAGATGAAGAAGAGATGATGCGACGCTTAGGGTTTCAACGTGGTTGAAGAAGATCTACAGTAGACTCTTCTTTATACTCTGAAGAATAACACGTGTGATTGCTTTCCTTTTTTTTATTTAATTTTGTATAAATTTCTGTACTATATAAATAATTAACTCTAAACAAAATCCTAATTAAATCTAATTAATTTCTAACTCCTAATAAGAATCAAAATTCTAATTCTAATTGTTAATCCTAAATCTATTTTCTAAATGAAATCTATTTAATAATTCTAATTTCTATCCTAATTTTAACTAACCTAATCTAATTCTTACTAATTAATTAATCCTATTAATCAACTAATAATTACTAATCTAGTTCTATATCTAATTAAAATTAAATTCTAAACCTAATTAATCAATATAAAAAACTAACTCTAAAAATCTAATTAAAAATTCTATTTCTAAAAATCTAATTTCTTATTCTAATTTTAACTAAAACTAATCTAAATTAAACCTAATAAAAACTAATATATTTCCTAATTCTTAATTTAACTATTAATTAATAATCCTAATTCTAAAATCTAATTAATTATTTAAAAATCTAATTCTATTTTCTAAACTAATTTCTAAATCTAAAATCTAAATAAATTCCTATAAAAAAGTATTCTAATTATTAAAAAACCTATTTCTAATAAAAACTCTAAATAAAAAACTAATCAAAATCCTATAAAAATTCTAATTAAACCTTAAACTAATTCCTAATAAAAATTCTAATTAAAAAAACTATTCTAAACTAATTTTAAAAAAAACTAAAATCTATCTAAATTCTATTAACAAACAAAATATGTACAATATTAATATTTTGAAAAGAAAAAAGAGTTAGGAACTAAAAATATAATTAATATTCACACAAAAATTATCCTTAGGCCACGTGTCACGCTCTCATTGGACAAAATAAAAAAGATTTGGAAAATCGCCCAATCGTGGGCGGACACGTGTCTAAATGGCATGAAATTAAGCGAAAAATGCAAAATAAAAATAGAATCGAAAATGCCAAAATGTTTAAAAAAAACGGGAGGACAAATTTAGGGTGTGACAATCATTAATCCTGAAATTACAGATAACTTGATATAGCTTGACAATCTTGGCCTTTGTCAGTACACAAACCCTTGCTAGGCTAAAATCAGGTTAAAACCACATGAACCTCAATGATTACCACATACCACTGTTATGCTAACCTCAAATGAACCTCATTTCCCTTCGACCCCACCTTGTGATATCATGAGTTTGGACAACGAAGCAACATACCTTGTGATTTCCCTCCTATATAGTCTTTAGTGCAACGTGAATCAAAAATCAAATCAATTCACTTCAAAATTGTTCTTCCAAAATCATTTTCAGAAAAGAGTATGTTACTTTTTTGTTCTATCGCAAACAGGCGTCGACCCTAACTGCTGGAATGGGAACTTAGTGTCACTCATAAAAAACACTTAACCAACTTGTGGTTTCGTTAGCCGAACTACGTTTGTTCTAATTTTTCATACCAGATGAGGATACATAGGCACAAGATGGCGATGTCTTGGCGAGCAACCTTCCCCCCATCACTCGTAGTTTTCCGAACTACGTTGACTCTAACTTTCCCATTGCGCGAGGGAATACGTAGGCATAGGGCGGCGATGTCCTATTGATTCTCCTTTTTTCTTTTCCCTTTCTCGTTTCTGTTTAGCAGTAGCTTTTAGATAAATCACCCTTTGATTAGACAACAAGCATGGATCCCGTTGAGTACAATGGACGTGAAGGGGTTCTCATACCTTCCCCATGCATAACCGACTCCCGAACCAAGATTTGGTTACGATGACCTTGTCTTCTCCTTTCTTTTAGGTTTTCTTCGACCGTTTCCTTTCTCTCCTTAGGATAAATAACTTTTGGTGGCGACTCTTCTAATTGTATCTGCCGGTTGTTTTTATTTCCCGAAGTTGTGACACTAACCAAAATTGATAATTGATTATTCAGTGTAATTTTCAATCATAAAGGATTACATGAGCTAGCAACCAACTAGCTACCTACGTAAAACGTTTTCAGGTGATTTTATCAAAATGAGAGGGTCCTAAAAAATATTTTGTAGGTGTGTGAGAGTTTCCTTTGTAACACATGACTTACCCTAACACTTTTAAAGTACTCTAGTCACTCATACACTGCACTAAGTGCATGATCGATCAGACAAACTTTCACACTTTCTCACTTTCATAACTTTGAAGCTTCAAATTCCTTCCTACGTTATCTTTGACTTTAGTACTTCGTTGAAACCTTGAATATTCTCTATGAGGCTTAAGATAACTTCAGGACGAACATCATCATCAACAACAGTTGGAAATATATCATTAAAGATCAACATGATCAGGAACAAGGTTCACTCGAACGTCGAAGTTATCGTTAAAACCACCATGATCAAAACATCAGCCATAGTCTGCTAAAATATGCAAGTAAATAGATCCACAAGTTCCACTAAAATCAACTTTGGGCTTTTAAAGGATTAACCCAAACAACCTTCATAATCACTTAGAGTTTTTAAACATTATCAATCCATAAATCTTACAACAATAAATAGAGTTTTTAAACAGATTTACTTCAAGAACCTTCACCCCAAGCTTTTATCAGGTTTATCTTGCAACCTTCAAACTCTTTACAAATATATTACACAGGAGAATTTCACTATTGAATAAAATAAATTTAGCATAACACTAGTACAACATAACTCTCAGAAAGAATTTTTACTCTTTTGGCACTAAAGGAATTTTAGTAAAAAAAATCAAATTGTTAAAAAGAAATAAATTAGAAAGAATATTAGAAATATTTCAATTCATACATCTATAATTTAATAAAATTCAACATTGTGGAAAACCCATTTATACCCTTTCCTATAATTCTGCCACCTCACTAAAATGAGGGCAAATTTGGTCTAAAATTTACTTTATTTAACAAAATTTTCTTTACAACTAAATTAGTTGATCAATTTAGCCATGTTTTAGTATGTTTTGGCTTTTGTTTAACTCATTAGTTTTATTTTTTGTTCAAACCCAATTGAAAACGTGTGACAAAATTGAAGGTGAGAAAATACTTAGAAGGGGGGTTGAATAAGTATGAAGATAAAAACTTAGAAATAGAAACTCAAGTATTTTTATCCTAGTTCGTTGAACTCAACTACTCCAGTCCACCCTTCCTAGAGTGATTTGCCTTTCTCAAACAAGGACTTAATCCACTATTTAATCAACTGATTACAATAGTAAGCACTAAGAACAACTGTTCAAAGTCTTCTCAAGAACTACTGATCCTAACTGGATCTTCTTAAGGTTTTCTTACAATCAAATGTAATAAAAAATACAAGTGTTTAAATTACTTCTAATAAAGCTTTATCACAACTGTGATTTTTCACTTAATATTAAGAACAAAGAAATTAATTCTAGAAAGAATGTGAATAGTATGAGAGCTTTGAATATTGATTTCTTTTCAGGTAAAACGTCAACTGAAGAAGATGGGTGAAGACTTGCTTTTATAGGCAGCTTGATCCAAGAGGACTTCACGTAGAGAAGAGTGTACCAAAAGTCTGAGCCTTTTTGTCTTCACATCAAGTGACCTTTCCTAGAAGAAGAAAGCACAGAGAAATCCTTTTTGTCTGTGTTCTTGTGTCTAGCATAAATAAGGAAAGAGTCGTTTGGATTATTCTAACAGACATAATCTTTGAATTCTTCTTCTTCAAATTTCAGCAAGATTCATCAGAGTCTAATTTGATCAGAGCCTTCTGATGTTGATCAGAGTTTTGCTAAATCAGAGTCTTTGCAGCAGGTGTGCTTTTAGCGTGTATAAGTTCAGAGCATATTTGAGTCAGATCCTCAGTACTGGCAGCTTTAGTACTTTCAGAATCTTCAGTAGTAACTATGCTTTGAAAACTCTTCATACAGAATTCTTCTTTGGTTCAGATGCTTCTGACTTGCTTCAGATTCTTCTGGAGCTTCTGCTTCAGATCCTTCTAGAGCTTCTGCTCAGGATCTTCTGATGGCAGCATTCAGAATCTTCTAATGGATACATCTGACGCTTCAGAACCTAGCATATTTCTTATGTTCAGTTCTGATTTGCTTCTGGAGTGATAATTACTTTAATATCTGCAGCAAACACTCTCAAGCAAATTTTAGAGTATATAATTCTTAATTACAAAATTTCACAATAGTTATCATCAAAACATAGAGATATCATTAAGAACCAATCTGTGTTCTAACAATCTCCCCCTTTTTGATGATGACAAAAACATCAGAAATTTTGTTTAATTGAAAATAGAATAATTATAACTCCCCCTGAGATGATGAATCTCCCCCTGAATTAAATACAAATAAGGAATAAAAACTTCCTTTTTGTCTTGAGTATTTTTCAGAGTTAGAGCTTGATTGTTTTTTTAACATTTGAGAGTCAGAGTGTCTTGCATATTTCAGAGTCAGAGTCTGATAATTGTCAAATGATCTGAGAGTCTCAGAGTTTCTTTTACAGAGTGTACTTATCAAATGTTCTGAAATACTCAGATTTAATATTAGATAAAATAGATATGTCTGAAGTTTCATTCTGGTGAAGTTTAATTAAACAGTTCAAATCTATATTTTCTCCCCTTTTTTTGTCATAAGCAAAAAGTAATAACATGTAAATGAGATAAAACATGTGGAGAAAACTTTGAAACATTCATTCATTCAATTCAGAGCAAGAGTACACACATCAGAAGATATTCAAAATACATAAGCAAACATCAGATGCAAACAACAGAAAAAAAATAAACTAAGAGTGTTTTGACAAAAGCATCTTCAACAGATCCGTGATCTCAGAAGAGGACTGTTCTTGTTTTGATATCCACTTAGCCATTGTTTCATTCTTCTGATCCTGTTGGGACATACACTGAGTCATGTCTTCAGACTTCTTATCTTGTTTAGCCATCCATGACTTGATTTCTGATTGACCAGCTTCCAGAACTGCAATCTTATCTTCAAGATCAGGATGTTCTTTCTTAATCTCAGATGAAGAAGGTGGAACAATTTCTGAAGCTTGAACAGAGTCAATTTCCATAGGGGCTTTGGAGCTTGGAGCAGTAGAGCCAGAAGGTTGTTCTATCAGAGTCATGGCCAGAGGGATGTCTTCAGATGCAGATTCAGTATTCTCTTTTGATGATGAAGGAGCATCTGTAAGAAGCAGTGGTCTAGATCTCTTAACAGTCCAGAACAGACTTCTAGCAGCTTCAGCAAATCTGAGCTTCGCATCATCAGAACATATGTTCTTCAGATTTGATGCTACAGTGACTAATCCATACTTCTTGCCCATGTCCATCTACTATAGTCATCAACAATGACTAATCCATACTTCTTGCCTCTGATGGATGCAATTTTCACTGGTCCAAACAGATCAATATGAAGTAATTCTAGTGGTTTGGAAGTAGAAACAACATTTTTTGATTTAAAAGATGATTTTGAAAACTTCCCCTTTTGGCATGCTTCACAAAGAGCATTTGAGGTGAACTTCAGATTAGGAAGTTCTCTGACAAGATTAAGTTTATTAATCTGAGATATACGTCTCATATTAATATGCCCCAATCTTCTGTGCCAGACCCATTGCTCCTCATTAACAGACAAGAGGCATTTAACATTCTGAACCTTAAGTTCTGAAAGATTTATTTTATAAATGTTGTTTTTCCTCTTTCCACTAAATAGGATAGAGCCATCCTTTTGACTAATAGCTTTACAACATTTTTGATTAAAGGTTATATCATAACCATTGTCACTTAATTGACTTATGGACAATAAGTTATGCTTTAACCCTTCAACAAGTAAAACATTAGTAATAGAGGGAAGTTTACCATTTCCAATGGTACCAGATCCAATGATCTTGCCCTTCTGATTCCCTCCAAATTTCACATCACCTCCAGATCTAAGCTCCAGACTTTGGAACATAGACCTTTCTCTTGTCATGTGTCGCGAGCATCCAGAGTCCAGGTACCAAGATTGGCGTCCTGACCTTGCTGCTAAGAACATCTGCAATAGGAATTATTTTACTTTTAGGTACCCAGATTTTCTTGGGTCCTTTAGGGTTAGTTGTTCTGAAGGTTTGTCTAAACTTCTGTTTTTCAACATAAGGTTTATTCTGACTAGCCTTAGATTTAAAGACATGAATATTCTTTTCAGAACGTGTTTGTTCAATATCATTCAAGTGACCAAATTTAAAGTGGGAATATAAAGGAGTCTTTTTGATGATAATTTTATCAACAGGTTTTGGATTTAAATCCTTTCCAGAGGAAGATTCATATCCAATTCCTTTTCTGTTATTTCTGCTAACTCCATAGATCATAGAAGCCATTTTTCTTCTGTCTATGCTTTTAGCAAGAAACTTCTGAAAACTATAATCATATTTTTCCAAAATATTTTTGCATTCAGATTCAATTTAAGAATCAGAGTTTTGTTGAGCTAATTCAGAATCATTTTTCAATTTTATGTTCTTTTCATTTAGCTCAGCTACTTCTGATTTGAGAATATTATTCTCAGATACAAGATTTCTTTGACGCTTCTTGTATTTGAGCTTAATATTGTTATAGCTCTTCAGAACTTCTGGTAACACTTTGATAAGTTCTTCTTTAGTGATTTTATCCATTACCTCTTCAGCGTTAGAGTCAGATTCAGAGTCAGATTCAGATCCTGAAGTTCCTTCCCCCTGATCTTCTATGTCTGCCATCAGGGCTACATTGGGACATTCCTCTTCTGACTCAGATTCAGATTCAGATGTATCTGAATCATCCCAGGTGGCCATTAGAACCTTTTTCTTCTTATCAGATTTTCTTTTAGGCTTGTCTTTCAGCACCTTTGGACATTCATTTTTGTAATGTCCAAGTTCTTTACATTCATAACAGACAACCTCCTTTTTGCCAGATCTTTTGTGTCCAGAAAATTCTTTTCTTTGGTCAGGCTTCCTGAAGTTTCTGAACTTCTTTTCTTTATGCTTCCAAAGTTTGTTTATTCTTCTAGATAGCATGGATAGTTCATCTTCATCTTCAGATGAGGATTCTTCAGAGCTTTCCTCTATTACCTGCAATGCTTTAGCAGATTTATTAGATTTTAAAGCAACATATTTACCTTTCTTTTGAGGTTCATCTTCCTCAAGTTCAATTTCATGACTTCTTAGTGAACTGATTAGTTCCTCCAAGGAGATCTTGTTCAGATCTTTAGCCATTTTCAGCGCAGTCACCATAGGTCTCCATCTGGTAGGTAAGCTTCTGATGATCTTTTTCACATGATCAGCAGTAGAGTATCCTTTATCCAGAACCTTTAGTCCAGCTGTAAGTATTTGAAATCTGGAGAACATAACTTCAACAGATTCAGAGTCTTCCATCTTGAAGGCTTCATACTTCTGGATTAAAGCCAGAGCCTTTGTTTCCTTGACTTGAGAGTTTCCCTCATGAGTCATCTTTAAGGATTCAAACATGTCAAATGCAGTTTCCCTATTTGTAATTTTTTCATACTCAGTGTGAGATATTGCATTTAACAATATTGTTCTGGCCTTGTGGTGATTTCTAAATTCCTTCTTCTGAGCATCTGTCATAGATTTTCTGTCTACTTTCTTGCCATTCCCATCAGTGGGATGAACATATCCATCTATGACCAGATCCCATAAATCAGCATCATATCCAAGGAAAAAACTTTCAATCCTGTCTTTCCAATAATCAAATTTCTCCCCATCAAACATAGGGGGTTTAGTGTTGATTCTGTCCCTTTCTTCATATTTGTTGTTAATGTTAGACATAGTATTATCAGCCATAGTAGCAACCAAATATATATCAAAGTTTTTCTCACTGGATCTTTACTGTCACTGTGAAGTGGTAGCACACACAGAACCGGAGCTCTGATGCCAACTGAAGGTGAGAAAATACTTAGAAGGGGGGTTGAATAAGTATGAAGATAAAAACTTAGAAATAGAAACTCAAGTATTTTTATCCTGGTTCGTTGAACTCAACTACTCCAGTCCACCCTTCCTAGAGTGATTTGCCTTTCTCAAACAAGGACTTAATCCACTATTTAATCAACTGATTACAATAGTAAGCACTAAGAACAACTGTTCAAAGTCTTCTCAAGAACTACTGATTCTAACTGGATCTTCTTAAGGTTTTCTTACAATCAAATGTAATAACAAATACAAGTGTTTAAATTGCTTCTAATAAAGCTTTATCACAACTGTGATTTTTCACTTAATATTAAGAACAAAGAAATTAATTCTAGAAAGAATGTGAATAGTATGAGAGCTTTGAATATTGATTTCTTTTCAAGTAAAACGTCAACTGAAGAAGATGGGTGAAGACTTGCTTTTATAGGCAGCTTGATCCAAGAGGACTTCACGTTGAGAAGAGTGTACCAAAAGGTCTGAGCCTTTTTGTCTTCACATCAAGTGACCTTTCCTAGAAGAAGAAAGCACAGAGAAATCCTTTTTGTCTGTGTTCTTGTGTCTAGCATAAATAAGGAAAGAGTCGTTTGGATTATTCCAACGGACATAATCTTTGAGTTCTTCTTCTTCAAATTTCAGCAAGATTCATCAGAGTCTAATTTGATCAGAGCCTTCTGATGTTAATCAGAGTTTTGCTGAATCAGAGTCTTTGCAGCAGGTGTGCTTTTAGCGTGTATAAGTTTAGAGCATATTTGAGTCAGATCCTCAGTACTGGCAGCTTTAGTACTTTCAGAATCTTCAGTAGTAACTATGCTTTGAAAACTCTTCATACAAAATTCTTCTTTGGTTCAGATGCTTCTGACTTGCTTCAGATTCTTATGTTCAGTTCTGATTTGCTTATGGAGTGATAATTACTTTAATATCTGCAACAAACACTCTCAAGCAAATTTTAGAGTATATAATTCTTAATTACAAAATTTCATAATAGTTATCATCAAAACATAGAGATATTATTAAGAACCAATCTGTGTTCTAACAAAAATTTGTTGTTCTGTCATCCATTTATTTTTTTCTCATATCATATCTCAGAAACAATTTGAAAACTACTTTTCGTTCTTTCCCGAAACTCTGTGCTTTCACTTTCCCATTCAGCTTCTTCTCTCTCCTTCTTCCACAAGTACATTTTCTCTCCTTCTTCCTCCTATTTCTTTATCTTCTTTCTCCTTCTTCCCCGTCTTTCGTTCCCTTCTTGATAATGTTGTTTGAATTTTGTTTTGAAAAATTATATATTTTTCTGATTTGTTGCATATTTGGAGGATGAAGATCTATAAGTGATTGTAGATTTTTTGGTTTTGTATAGATTTTTATAGATCTGCCTCTAACGTTTTAATTTTTAGGTTTTTTTGTTGTATCTTCTTGTGTTGGTTTCTGCTCAGATCTGCACTAATTTGTTATTGTTTCTTTCTACTATGATCTGGAATTCATCTTCACATTAGATAACACAAATTTCTATGACACTATCAGTAAGCACGACTTTGTCTTCGTCGAGTTTTACACCCCATGGTATATTTCGATTCTGCTATTTTATTATGTTAATGCTCAATTCATCATTTTTTGTTCTGATATGTTTTTTACGTTATCACCAAGGAAATCCAGAAAGATGGTTTTATGCTCGATTCATCATTTTTTGGTTTGCTATTATTAATATTTTTGTAACTGATGTTTTCTTCATCTAATAATAAGTTAATTCTTATGTTGTTGACAATTGTTAATGGTTGATGAATATGATTTGGCCCAGCTTAAAGTATTGTATCGTGATGTTGAGATTGAGGTACTCTCCTTTGACTTTTACATCCATATGCAATTTTCCTTGTATTTTTTTTTAATGATTTAGCAACTTGCATAATGTGATTTTTGTAGTTGAGATGATTGTTCTTATAGAAGATCCAGAGAAGTTTAAGAAACTGAGAATGGAAGTTGAGAGCCTAAAGGTAAAGTTAGACATAATTTTATGTTAAGTGAACCTTATTTCAATGATGCATCTCTCTGTATAGAATGGTTCTTTTAAAAGTAAATCATATATGACTATATATTTTAGTTTGATATGGATTTATAGTTCTTATAGTGATGCATCGATTCTTTTAGTCGAATCTCGTTGCATTGTATATGTAAACAAACACTAAGCCAAAATATTTGAAAGATGAACACATCACGGGATATGTGTTTTCATGATGTAAATAACATGTCTTTGCATTCCAATACTTTTCTTAATATTGATTTGAATTTAATATGTTCAACTTCTTTTTGCTTTTATTCTTCAACTACAAGAGTTGTCTCTAAGCTTAGATAAATGTGAGGCTTAAAATTGGTGTAGTCAAATGTGAGGATTCACATTTGAAAACTGGTTATTTGTTTCATTTTGTACATCAAAAGAGTAATGTATTAGAACTGTAAGTTGTTAACTTTTGTTTTGTTTGATACTTGTCTGGCTTTCATCAATGGTAATGTATCAGAACTTGGATGATGTTCAAGTTCAACTGAACTAAAAATCTTGGATAAATTATGCTATGAAGCTACCTTAGAATTATTATCACCCCCTCTTGCATATTTTGGGTATTGACGTTATATAGTATACATGTATGAGCTTATCAAAATGAATCATTTTAGGGGATTTCCACTTGGTATTGCTCAATTGTTCTCTAAGAAGGTATGCCAGTTTTGTGTGGTCACGCTCTTTAGTCCTTTTTTTGTTGGTTTTGATATCTTATTGTCGCATCACTGCGAAAGAGGGGCCAGCAAGGACAGAAGAGTCGCAATCATTCGTTATTTATCCCAAAAGAGGGAAAGGAAACAATCAGAGAAAACCTACGAAAAAAAGGGAGAAGACAGGTCATCGCAACCAAATCTTAGGTTCGGGAGTCGGTTACGCAAGGGGAAGGTATGAGCACCCCTCATGTCCGTTGTACTCAACGGGATCCACGCTTGTTGTCTAATCTATGGGTGAAAAAAAAACTATCTAAGGCTGCTAATGCCAAAGGAAAGACTCTGACTTTCCCATTGTACGAGGGAATACGTAGACATGCTACGACTCAAAAGGATAAGTGAATTGAATCGGGACTAATGTGACGCTAAACTGTCGTAGCTCGACTTATAAGGAAACTCAAACTATAAGAGGTCGCATATTGATATCCGTGCTATGGACAAGATAAAGCAATGATATTGAGAATCATTCTCCAATTGAATCATGTCTCATGGACTAAAAGGTGGGATCTCGTCTTACAGATTCAAGACTTCATCGATCCAAGACTAGTCAAAATAAAATCAGAAGAAGAAGAAAAATGAGGAGAGAAAGAGGTGGTCGTCATCGACCCAAAAGGCAAAAATGGAACAAAATTCCCAATAACAAATGAGAAATAAAATCCAACTCTTGAAATGAAATTCTAAATAGAAAATAACATAAAAAATCTAAAAGAAAATATTAAAATGATGACAAAATAATTTAGTTGAGTTTCTATTATAACTAAATAGCAAATTAAATAAGGAAAACTTAATGTTAAAAACAAATCAAAATTAAAAAAGAAAACTAAAGTGAGATGGGAAAGGGTGCAAATAACATGGAATCATTATGGGCTACTAAGCCCATTCATCCCCTCCACACAAAAACGCTACATCAAAAAAAGAACAAAAGAATGGGCCTTCAGCCCACTACAAAGAAGCACATATTGAGACCTTGAAGGAAAATAAATAGAGGATAACAGAACGGGGTTGGATGCCCATCGGTTTCTTATAAACTGAAACCCAGTTCCAAACACACACACACATGGTGAAACAGAAAAAGAACAGAGAAAAAGAACGATCAACACCGTAAACAACCCATCACAACCCTTCCGAAATTTCCACCTCAAACTTGTCTCTCGGTTTGCTTTGATCCGTCTTAAATCAAACGCAATGTAGGTTTGTGGCTTTACCAAGTTTTAAACTCTTTCTTTTATCCCGAGATCTCGAAAACTATTCTTCTTCTACTCTGAATCTCTATTTTAGGTTTGTGTTGGTTGATGTGGGTTACATGGGTTTCCGTTTGGAAGATTTATGGTGGAGGGTTGGGTCATTAATGGTAGTGAGATGATGGTGAGAGTTTGAGCTTAGTTTGAAGATTGTTTCTGGGTTGAGCGTTATTGTTTCAGTTTGCGTTGAGTTTAAAGGAAATGGAACAAAACAAAGATGATGAAAAATCAAAGTGAGGTGAAGGAAAAATGGAATGGGGTGTTTGGTTGTGACAACGGTGATTTGCGGAAGGGAAATGAGTTTCTCTATGGGTTTTGTTGGGTTTAGATGTTTGATGTTGGAAGAGGGATTCAAAGCATTGGTTGAAGGAGGTGAGAGTGATGGTGAAGAGTTTCAATTTCTGGGTTGCAAGTTTGTGTTCATGGAAATGGGTTGTCGTATGATGTTGTCTGGTTACGTTATTGATGAAAGAGGGATGGTAACTGTGATTCAAAAATGGCAATGAGGCCGTGTGAATATGGCAGGCTCAGTTGTGTATATGGTGAGGAAAATGAGGGCTTCTTGGTGATGAAGATTGAAGGTTTGAAATGGTAGAGACTAAATTTTAATGGTGATGATGATGTTGGTAAAAGAATGGAGTTGGGAGTGTGAGTTAGGACGAAAATGGAGACGGAAGGAGATTTGTGAGGGTGGCGGAAGAGGATTTTTTTTTGCTGAGATTAGGGTGAGGAACAGTGAACACAAGAAGGGGCGGCTAGGTTTAGGTCTCAATGTTGGAGACAATCTACAATGCCTTTATATGTAGGATTTTGACACGTGGCTGGCTGTATGTTAATGACTTGATTAATTGACTGATGAAAATGATGGCTAATTAATTGAAGTGGAATAAAAAGCAATGATTAATAAAAGCTGATTCTAATGATTTAATTACTTAATTCTGACTATAAAAACAAATTAATCCTATTAATATAAGACTAAACTAGATAATCAACTATCCTAATCTAATAAATTTTCTAATTAAAAGAAAAATAAATCTAAAGAAAATTCTAATAAATAAAATCTATATCTAAAAATAAAAACTATATTCTAATAGAAACAAATATCTAATAAAAACTCTACTTTCTAATAAAAAGCTATTTAAAAATATTTAAAAAATCTAAATAGGATCCATTTAAAAAAAACAATATTAAAACCTATTTAAAATATTTCCTAAATAATGAAATATAAACAAAAATAACAATAAAAATGCAAAATGCCATGGAAAAACGGGCGAGCACCGAAATGCGCCAATATTATCAACACGGATTGAACCATCAAGAAGAGAGCGACTTTCACTCGATTTTGACACGGAACTTCTCGTTTGAATTGATTTGAATCGCCTGAAATGCGAGCAAAACGGATAAAATCCTGATAAGTTCAATCCGGCTGATAATACGGGCAAGATGCGACCTAAATGATATGCAAATGAAAACGAAGCAAAAGCCAGTCAAAGTCGGAAAACCGGTGGGCAAATTTTAGGGTGCAACAACTGCCCATATTCAAACAGCTTGGACCTGAAGGGATGAAAAGAAATTCCTTTCAGACATTCAAGGTAGAAGGTGATTGAATACAAAGAACTCGGAAATTTGCAGTCTGATCAGGATGTAAATTGTAGAATCTGTCAATCAGGCTCACTTGAGAAATGCATCAGAAAGTTGTAGGAAAATGGGCTAACTCATCACCAATTAGAATGCAACGACACGCAATCGGGAGAAACATATGCTAATGCGCAGGCAACGATACTAAGTCGTTAAGAACATATGACCTCGTCGTCAGACATCTGTTAAATAAAAACAGGCATCGAATCTGAAGGCCGGCTTAACACGAAGTTGAGAGAACATCTGACCTCACCGTCAGGCATCTGTTAAATAAAAATAGGCATCGAACCCGAAGGCCGACTCAACATGAAGTTGAAAAGAATATCTGACCTCACAGTCAGACATCTGTTAAATAAAAACAGGCATCAAACCCGAAGGCCGGCTCAAACCGAAGTTGAAAACATCTTATCCAAAACTCATATCGTCTAAGGATAGACGGAGAGAAAACAATATCCAAATCTCGCATCGTCTAAGGATAGACAGACAGAAAGCCATATCTGAAAATCCACATCGTCTAAGGGTAAACGAGAAGAAAAATATCCGAAGTCACATCGTCTAAGGGTAGACGGGAAGTAATATCCATATCCAAGATCACATCGTCTAAGGATAGACGAGAAGGAACATATCCAAACTCACATCGTCTAAGGGTAGACAGGAAGAAAAATATCTGAAGTCACATCATCTAAGGGTAGACGGGAAGAAAAATATCCGAAGTCACATCTGCCTCTATTCAAACGGATTGGACCTGAATGGATGAAAAGCGAACGGCTTTCAAACAATCAAGGTAAAAGACGGTTGAATACCAAAGAACCCAGAAATTTGTCAACTGCAGAAATAAACTGCAACACTCTGATTGGGGAATAAATATCAAGAAAAACTAAATGCAGACAGTTGCAACGGCAACCGGCTGACTGATCATCCAATAAAGAACACCTGACATCGCTGCCAGTTATATGTGTAACGCCACCGACATCAAAACCAAAGGCTAGATCAACCCGTAGTTGGTAGCTTCACCTTAGGAAGAGAATAATACTCACATCGTCTAATGGTAGACGACAAGACACCAAATACTCACATCGTCTAAAAGTAGATGGAAAGACTCCAAATACTCACATCGTCAAATGGTAGATGGAAAGACACCAAATAAAGGTTCACGCTGTCTAAGGATAGACAGAAAGAAAAACCATACTCACATCATCTAATGGTAGACGGAAAGATACCAAAATACTCACATCGTCTAATGGTAGACGGCAAGACACCAAAACCGCATTTCAAAACCGTTCATCGAATTGCAAAATTCTTTCGTCCATAAGAGTTGATGGAAAGAATATATCTTCAAAGGGCCGCATCGTCAATAGGAATTGACAGAAAGAAAACCATCTTCAAATAGCCATGTCGTCAGTAGGAATTTCCAACAAGGGAAACCAATCATTCTTCAAAAAGTTACAGCGTCAATAGGAATTGACAGCACGAAAACCCTCCTAAAACGCCATCTCATCCAACAAGCGGAAAGAAAACCACGTCCGAAGCTCACGTCGTCTAATGATAGACGGAGAGAAAAACCTGCTGGGGAAACACGTCGTCAATAGGAATTGACGAAAAGAAAATATGCTCGGATGAACACATCGTCAATAGGGATTGACGAAAAGAAAAACTGTCGGCATCAGAGGACTGATGGACAAAGGAACTCTGCTTGGGGATGTCATCATCAGAGGACTGATGGACAAAGCATAACCGACGTATGATCTGAAACCCGAGTAAACCGTTGAGCTGTCTGAACAAAGCTGCTGGATAAATGCCCCTGTATTGATTGAAGAGTGATTCAAGTTGCCACGGAAGGCTGACAGAAACTGGATTATGCTTTGAATTCATATGCGTATGTTTGAATATGGCGTAATGCTCCATATGAAATGGAAATTCTACGCATTTGAGGATGAAATGCAAGGATGATGCAAATATGATGACTACATGCAAAGATGCAAATGCAGGCTCGGGCCGCCGGAAAACTGGATAACAGAACATTCCAGCAAAATAAATGCTGGAAAGGTGAAGCCAACTCCGCTAGGGATAATCGGATGCGCCCAGTATGATTGGACTCTACTGGGGATAGCTTGCACGCACCAATGATGATTGGACTTTTGCTGGAGAAAACAGACGAAGTTTTCCGACGTACCAAAGGGAATTGGATTTACAAAGGATCAGGTACGACTGACGCTGGAAAAATATCCTATCTGAACTCAGAGGTTTTTTGGTTAAATGGTCAAGGGATAGTAGCATGACTTCCCGATATTCGTCTTGCACTTGAAAGTTAGCTGGACCTGCTTGAACAGCTCATGAAGACATGGAGAGGAACAATTCCTGCGCCTCCGAATTTGCCCCAGCTCGTGGGATCTCTGTGGCGATATTCCTCGAAAGGAAATCTGAGATCTCATGCCCTGATACCTTGATATGCACTGCCTAAACACCTTGAACCTCGAAGAGGTACTTCACATTAATTGCCCCACAGGTAAGGGATAGCTTCTGTGCTCTTAGGGTGGCATGCCCCAGTCTGCAATGACTTTGCCCATGCTTTGCTGATTTATGGGGAAAGTGCTTCTTGGCTGCGAGAGATTCACCGAATTTTGACTTGACTGCCTCCGATTAACTGACTTCCGGATGGCAGACTCCCATGATATCATTTGATATAACTTGCCCCAGTTCGACGGAGTATTCAGACATTCCGTATTCTATCCTGATCAATCTTTCCACTGCGGAAACTTTCCTGCTGCCAAGTGCTTACTTGCAAGTAAAACAAGTTGTCCTGCATAAAAGATATATTAAATGCAATGCATATGACAGTTTTTGAAATCCAAGCCTGTTCACTAGAAAAATTGTGACATAAAGTGAATAAATCATTTATCAACATGTCAACATTAGTACAACACTGTAAGAGGAATCCTTTTAGGAGTCAGTTTCGATGCGATTTTTACCGAAGTGTGCTTTCGAAACAAACCTGCTTCAATTAGGACTTTTTCAGGTTGTAACTTGGTCAGGTTCACAGTTTAGGAAAGAACGGATAAAGGCTCAAAATTTATTTTAACCCACCCATTCTCCGTGATGTTCTCCAATCCTATATTCAGCTAATTCGAACCTAGTGCTCATCTTTGAATGACAGAAGTGATGGTTCGGGAAACCACAAGTTTTTAGAGTGACATCCACTCGCTTTTCGTCTTTGGTGCCTGAATCACACGACTTGTTTTTTATCATCATTTTTATTTATTTATTATATTTCCCTAACTTTTGCCTGGACTGTCTCTTTTGAGCTTCTTTTGATTTCAATGTCCAGCAGGATGCCCTAATTTTTTCCTAAGTCGCTTGTTTTCAAGATTCGACTTAGCGGGCTTTGTTCTCTTTTTTCTTTCTTTCTTTTCTTTTTTTTGAACAAATCGTGTGGCACCGGCTTGTCTGACTCTTTGGAGAATAACGTGATTGTTTCACTCCTTATCGACAAGGTTCAACCATTGTGGTTCTTTAGGCACGACCTATACAGGTGTGATTTTTCCTCGAACGGGAGAACTCCTATTACAATTTGGATACTCGACCAAAATTAGCTGACACCTACCCTGCCCCAGGTTAAGATTGAGGGTTTTTCGTTTTCAGAAAGAAACTCCTATTACTAGGATCAAAGGGGTTGATAAGGGATTATCATCCTTATATCTCCTGTGTTTGGGAATTTGAAACAATGCATGTACATCATCAACAAGTTTTATTTCAAAAGCATACAATTGGAAGCCTGCGCGTTTCTAAACTTCGTCATCCTCCCCGGGCTCCACTTAAACAAGCGTATGACATATGTAAAAAGCAATTAGTGAACACGAATGGATCAAAACATGCATATTCATTTCATTAATATCAATCAACGGAAGCAACAAGTTTTACAAATGAGCTTGTACTTTAAACAGGAAAGAAATTACAAACATAAAGAAATAACAGGATAAAACGAAAATTGCCAGCCTCTGGGAACTGGGCTTTCACACTGATTAGCTGCTTAGGGAGATGTGACCCTTGAAGTCTTCAAACTCAGTCAGACGAGCGATGTACGACCAACCTTCCTCCTAGAAAAGATATGCACCTTCGGTCCATCAATTGTTGTACCCTGGCTTGAAAAGCCTCACAATCTTCAGTAGCATGCCCTATGGATCCTCCATGATATCCACATTGGGCCCTAGGATCATATATGGGAGGGTAAGGTTCTGGCATTGGTTTGAGAGCTTTGGGCTCCACCAAAGAATTCTGAACTAGGTGCGGCAGCAGCTGACTGTACGACATAGGCCCTGGGCACAGAGGAGCACTCCTTCTTTTTAGATTGTTGCGAGGCCTATTCTGATTATGGTACTGATAGCCTTGCTGCAAAGATCCAAAAGGTCGTGGAATCTGTACAACAGAAACGTTCGGCGACTGGGTTTGGACTCTTGAGGACTCTCCTTGTTCGGGTGCTTTCAGCCTTAAGCTTGATCCAAGAACAGGCAACAACTGTGGACAAGGGGATTCTGACACCAAAGATTGTAGAATATACTCTTGACCTACTGCAGCTTTAGGAAAGGGAATAGGAGTATCCATCTCTTTTTCACGACAGGGAGCAAATTCGCTTGATACCTTCATGTCGCCCCGCGTGAACTCAATTGTCTTCGAATCAATCAGGTCCTGAACCTTATGCTTAAAAGCTTTACAGTTTGTGACGTCGTTCCCCTATCCCCCAGAGTGAAAATCACAATAAGCATTGATATCAAAGCCCGGTGGTGGTTGGCCAGTGAGTGGAGCCAAAGTCTGAGGTTCAACCAACTGAAGTTGGAGCAAGATTTGCACCAACTGAGCATAATCCATGGGGATCTGATCGAACATTCTGTCTTGAGATTTTACCCTTTGACCATATCTTCTAACCTTGGTATTCTCCTGAGATACAGGACGCAGCTGATGACACGGAAATCTCGGAACCTCTAGTTGTACAAAAGATTTCTGACATACATTACGCTCTGAGATAGGTTCCATAGACAGAAGTGGAACAAGCATCTTTGCGGCAGCTTCAGGCACTTGATCTTTTCTGAGCACGTTCCTTATCACTTCCATGATTAAGCCCACCTGAGTTTTCAACTGCTTGTTCTCCTCTCTCAGCGCATTCTGATCCAAGCGCAACGCTTGTATGTTCGCAATGAACTGTCCCATCCGGCTCTTGACTTTTCCTAGCTCTCCTTGTACTTGCTCCATGACTTTGCGGGAATTCCTGTATTTGATTGTATAACCTGCAACAAACTAGTGGAGTACATGAAGTCAGATTAACAGCTCCGCGGTACCTGTTACACAAAACATAATATGCAAAATGCAAACAAGTATGCAACAGGGAAATTTTAGAATAGCACCAAGGCAACAAGGAACCCAAGACCCAAACAGGGATAATCATCACACATATATGCACCACATATGAGTAACTGAATACAAACAAAATGACCTCGACCAACAAGCCTGGTGATGGTCAGCCTACAGTAATGAACAAATCCTACACAGGGATACCGCCCTCAACTGAGTCTTCAGTTTGATACTCTTCTGAACAAATGCTCTCGGTGAATTCCTCCATAACATAAACTGATACACCCGCTTGACTAGATAAGAGAGGATCATTGATTTGAACACCCTGAAACGTGACTGAGATCCTGTTGGAATCCCGCAAAGCATGAACTTGGCTCCTAAGCACTTTACAATCTTCCGTTGAATACCCCTGTGCCCCAACATGGTACTCACAGTGGGCACTGACGTTGAAGCCTGGCGGATATGGCGGGATCTCTGGATTAATCTTCTTCGGCACTATCAAACCACCTCTGATCAAATCCGGCAACAACTGACTATACGATACCGGCAACTGAGTAAAATGCCTTTCTGATTTCCTTGGTCTTCGTCTGGCGTGCTGACGCGGTTGATGACGGTAAGACTGTTGACTCTGGCGAGAAACAGATACCTGATACATCGACCCAACAGACTGCTGACTTTAAACACTCGAAGTATCTGAAAACTGAACTTGAGATATAGGAGATTCTGAAAGAACATCACTTCCTCTTTCCCATTCTTCATGAGAACTCACAACTGACTCATCCTCCTCAACTGAGATATAAGGGATGCTTCGAATATTTCCGCTCTTGATTCCACTCTCGACACGTTCACCCATTATCACCAAGTCAGCAAAGTTTGACATTCCACTACTGATCAACTTGTCAAAGTAATGGCCTTTCAAAGTACCCAAGAATATGTCAATCAACTCTCTGTCCTGAAGTGGAGGTTGAACACGAGCAGCTAACTCTCTCCATCTCTGCACATATCTTCTGAAATATTCATTGTCCGCCTGAGATAATTCTTGTAACTGCACGCAACTAGGAGCCATGTTGAGATTGTAGTTGTATTGCTTCACAAAGGCATTGGCTAAATCTGACCATGATCGGATGTAACCACTTTCTAACTGTATATACCAACTCAACGATGCTCCACTCAGACTGTCTTGGAAACAGTGAATCATGAGTTGATCATTGTGAACATGTGAGGTCATTTTCCTACAGAACATCACCAAATGCTGCTTCGGACAACTATCTCCTTTGAACTTCTCAAAATTTGGAATTTTAAACATCGGCGGCATCACAAGACCTGGCACCAGACACATGCTAACAACACTCAAATCAAAAGTATCCTGACTCATCAGAGCATTAAGCTTTTCTTCCAACAACTGACATTTTCCCATAAATTCAACAGTCTGCGGGTCTTCAACATTAGCCTTCGGAACAGTCCTTTGAGAATCTGGCACAAGGAAAGTGAAACTCTGATATTCTGTGTCATGGAGAGAAGAAGAATCTCTATCTCTGGCAATGGGATGCTCTTCAACAGGAACTGGCACAGGATGAGCTTGAGCAACATTGTTTACCGGAGTCTTCTGAATACCGACCTCTCCTCTAGTCATAGCTGACATGGCTTCCACGAGTTGACCTAGCTGATTCTTCATCAATTCAAACTCTTCCCTCGTAACAACCAAGTTCTGCTCTCCTGAGTTCATGATCCTTCCAGAAGCTAACTCAAATCCAATGCGAATATCGGGAAACCAACTAGTGAAGCAGACAAAAGATGGGTAAGCTCCCTGTTCCGACTGAGGATGGATATGCAAAAATGAAATGCAAATGCAAACAATGCTAAATGCAAAATGCTAATGCACACGTAAGGGATCAAGACTGCTGTGCTGTAGACTGAGGAAGATCAAAGCTCTGCTCCAGCAAGAACATAACACTGCTCCAATAGAAACCAACTGATACCAATAATCCAGATTCAAACTGTAGAGAAAACCGGGTAATCTGAAGGTAAAAGTTTCCTGCACAACCCCAACCCCACTCACAGGTATGGACCTATTCACTGATAAGGTATGGCATCCTATGCGTTTGTCAGCGTCACAGACTTTCAAGAAATGATGATACGTTCACCATTTCTGGTTTGGCATCATCATCTCCCGAAGAGGCCTCACTTAGCTGAATCACAGGTGATCGGTTCCCAGAGTCGACAACCCTCAGATCTGAAATTCTCTCAACGGCCCACTGGACTGGAAAGAAAGTCATCAAAGAAGATCTCATCTGAGTGTGAATTTCGTGGGAACTAGTGCATGCCTAACATACAGGTTCACCACTACTTTCCACTTCTAATACTATGTTTGTACTCAAGCCTATGTCCGACTTATCACTCATCAGAACTTCCCATTCCCACAACACAACACAAATGATATATGATGCAGAAAATAAATGCGGGAAAGTAAAATGCGGAAGTAAATAAAGCACATATATACATCACCCAAAGATAAACAAACAAGCGCTAGGATTGACTCGCATAGGGAACCAGAGTCCCCAGCTGTCGCAACTGCGAAAAACAACCGGCAGAAAAACAGGAGAGTCGCCACTTTCGTTATTTATCCCATAGAGAGGGAAAGGAAACGATCGGAAAAACCTGACGAAAAAGGGAAAGACAAGGTCATCGCAACCATGTCTGGATTCGGGAGTCGGTTACGCAAGGGGAAGGTATTAGCACCCCTCACGTCCGTCGTGCTCGACGGGATCCACGCATTATTGTCTATCTAAAAGGGTGTGTTGAAATTATCTAGCTAAAGGCTTAGGGACAAGAAAAAGAAAAAGGACTGACTCGGCAGAGCATCACCGCTCTGTGCCTATGTACTCCCTCGTGCAATGGGAAAGTCAGAGTCAACGTAGTTCGACTAACTACGGGTGAAAAAAAGGGGGGAAAGGTTGCTCTCCAAGACATCGCGTCTTGTACCTACGTACTTTCATCTGGTATGAAAGATCAGAGCAAACGTAGTTCGGGCTAAAAGAACCACAGGTTGGTTCAAAATTTTTTAGGCCCGAGCAGGGTTAACAAGTAGTTCTAGCAGTTAGTGTATGTAGCTCGACCATTGGAGACTTAGGCGTTACCGTTTGCGGTAGAACTAAGAGTTAACGACACTCTTTTATCTGAAAAGATTTTCCTGATTAGAATCCCGAAGGATGAAAAAGGTTTGAAGTGTTTTTGTGTTTTTCAGAGAAGAAGTATTTTGAACTTGATTTGTAACTCATGTTGCACTAAAGACTATGACTCAGGAGCGAATGCGTCGCATATCGTCCAAAGGACATATACTAACATTCTAGACAATTGAGAGGCAACCACCCAATCATCATTTCCCAAATATCTTAAGGCTTGTAGCGTACAACACTTGTCATTCTTTATTAAGTGTTTTATGAATGTTTGAAGATGAGAAGAGAAGAAAGAACACTAATGGGAGACTAATCGATCCTGAAAGTTATCATGCCAAGTGGACTTAAAGTTGAGTTTGAAAGGGAGCTACCTAATGTTATCATGCATGTCTAGAACCCTAATGTCTATCATAACTGGTTAGAAATCCTAAGGGAAGAAAGACAAAAGAAGAAGAAGAAACAACAAAAGAAACATGCAAAAGAAAGAATGCACAAGTAGAATGAAAGTGGGAGGAAAATAGTGTGGGGCAGTAGCCTCCACAATCTCATCTTAACCAAGCATGCATATGAGAAATGTAAAGAAGAAAGAAGAAGAAGAAACTCACAAGAGGTAATCACACAAAGGGAGAAACCACACAAACAAAGCAAACATGTCACATATGGAAACCCTAAATGGAAGCAACAAAAGGAATACACAAACCAACAAACAATGAACATAATTTTGACCTAAAAATGAACATAAAACAAGCTCAACATGTCTACTTTATGAAACAAGAAAAGTTGGGAGCTCAATGGATCCACAATGGTCATTTCCAATTCAAACTAGGTCATGCACTTGTATGAACCTTCCTTGGAGGTGACTTGACTTGCAAATTACCTCAAAAATAGGAAAATGGTTCAAAAATTGACAAATAAAATTCACAAAGAAGCTAAACATGTTGGCAACCAGAGGCCAAAAGCTCAAGGCAAATATCCCCACAAAGCACCATCAAAAGAAAATAATATTCAAGATGTACCACTTTGTAATGGGAGAGTCGAGGGTCAAAAGAAGAGCACCAAAAGTCAACCTTAAAGTCAACCAACCAAGGGAAAAATGGTCCTCAAAAATTGTTCAACTCATCATGAGTATGAGGATCAATTTTCAGTCATCGGATCAAAAATAATGGAGAGAAACAAATCAAGAAGCAAGCAATGTCATAATTTAACTCATTCAAAACAACTCCAATGTTCCATTCCTTTTTTAATTGAAAATAAAATCAAAAAATAAAATATAAATATCCTAAAAATAAAGGACATCTCAAAGTCTCTAAAAAATATTTTTGTGTAATTTTAGGAACATTGGAACTATTTTAAAAGAATTAAATTCAAACAGAAAGCAAAACAAAAACAAAAAGAAAATAAAAATTAAAAAGAAAAAGGGAACGGTGAGAATAGCAATTAACTACAGTTGGAAAATGGATTGGGCTCAGAAGGGGGTGCACTTAGCAAGAAAAGCCCAGGTTCATTAGCACATAAGACAAAAACGAAGAAACTCTGGTGATCCAATGCAACTAATTAAATGAAAACACACGGTAGGTCTTAAGGAGGATCGCTTGATCAGAAAGTAAACAAATCAAGTGGCATAGGCGCAGCCACGTGGGCAGGCTAAGACAAATAAATGAAACCCATCACTTCATCATATTCGCGTGTGTGTGGTCAAAGTGAAACATACCATACGTCTTAATTATGTGCGTTGGATAAAAAGTAAACGGATCTGATGGATCTTAGCAAGGCCACGTGTGAGGGGAGGGTTTAAAATGGCAAACAGAGGGAAATATGCAGCACGTCGGAGAAGATGATCCAGGCGGCGACGCCGGTTGTCTTCTCCGGCCAACTAAAACAACACCAGATTCACAACTGAACCAAAATGAACAAAATTATAGTCCAGATTCATCTACATCTCACGTAGAATCCAAATATGCAATTCATTTTCAATAATCATGCATAGATAAGCCAGATCGAAGCAAACAAGATTTGAATTCAAAACATAAAATGTCATGAACAGCAACAAACATGAACCATAAATGATCTACATAGTTCAAGGATCACAATGATGCAAAAATGGCAAAGAATCATGGCATAATCAGAGAGAAAAGTTGATTTGAAGGTACCTAGTGGAGAACTTCCACTGAGCCTTCAATCCTTGATGAAACTCGTTGAATTTGATCCAGAAACTATCCTTGATACTTCCTAGAGATGTTTGCAAGCTTGATTTGCCTTGAATCTTGATAATTCTCCAAAATCGTATTTCAATTTTTCTCCACTTTTTCCACACGAGTTCTTGAGCAAATCTCCTCCAAATTCCATTCTGAAGCTTTGTACATGTTCAAAAGTTTATATATGATGGATCTTGATTGCTTTGGAGCCCAATTTCAGTCCCTAAGAGCCCAATTGAAATCCAACTTTTCTTCACTTTTTGCTTTGTAAAACTGCACGAAAATGGCTTGCAATCAACTCCAATATGATTCATTTTGCTTGCTGAGACTTCAACCTGATCATGTGGACACAAATCATCCCTTGAATTGATCCAAAGGTTGACATTTGATTATCACTTTTTCACTTGAAAGTGTCATTGCAAAACTCAAGAAAATGGTACCAAAATGAAAATCCAGGATAGGAATCATGTTTAGTACATCTTTGTGAGTCAAAAAATGCATAAACATGTCTTGTTTTGGTTAGAAATGAATTAATTTGATTTTCCCCCTTTTAAGACTTTTCCTTGAAAATTCTCATACCAATTCTCTATTCCAAGCCAAATACATGACTTATTAATGCTTGATTGAACAATTGACACCATTTAGAGCACATTTGATGTTGGAAAAATCTCCATTTGAAGTGTACAAGATGGTGAAAATGACCTATAATTTTATGACCTATAATCTCATTTTCCCAAAATACCCCTGACTTGCAAAGCTCATAACTTGAGTTCTACAAATCAGATGAAAGACTTCTAGTACTCTTTGGAAATCTAAGATCATGAGGAACAACTTTCATGTTCACCAAAAGTTGAGGAGAAACATCTTTCTAGGTCAAAAATGGCTTGGAAGTTGGTTGACTTTTGTTGACCAAAATCACATTCATCTGAGGACCTGTAACTTGTCAGCATCATAACTTGAGTTCTAGAAATCATATGAATGACTTCTAGTACTAAAAAGAAAGCTAAGAACATGCTCTACAAGTTTCATGTTGGTCAAAAGTTGAAATGAAACTTGTGTCTTGAGATAGGTGGTCTTGAAGTTGGGAACTAAACAGGGGATTTTACAATGAGAACCCTGATTTAGTAACTTCTCACACACTTAATCCTTGATGAATTGATATTGAAATGATATCTCATGCATCTTAACACAACATTCCATGACCAGAAAGACTTGGAATTGAGTCTTAATCTCCTTCAATTTCATAGTTGACTGAGGATTAACCAGATGAAAACCCTAGATGTAACATTCTTGACTGTGGCTTCTTTCACATCACACAACAACTTGAATAAGCTCCAACATCTCAAAGAAATCAATGGAGTCTCTCAACATCCCATATCCATAATCATGAATTCACAATCCTCTAATGATCTTTAACTGGCCTCCAAGTTAGGAGCTGACCCAAATACATCCATCAGTCCTTTCACAAGACTATTGACCACTTCAAGATGACTTGATGACCATTCAAACTTGAGTAACACCCCTTGCTTAAGCTCAACACTTTGAGTAGACTCCTCTTGATATGCACAACCTCTTGACCCCCTGTTCAATGAAAAATGATATGCAATGCAAATTCTAGAAAGAAATGAAATGAAACAAAAGCCAGCCAAAGAAAAAGGTTGGGCAAATTTTGGGGTGCAACAACATCGTCTAAGGGTAGACGGGAAGTAATATCCATATCCAAGATCACATCGTCTAAGGATAGACGGGAAGGAACATATCCAAGCTCACATCGTCTAAGGGTAGACGGGAAGAAAATACCATATCCAAATCTCGCATCGTCTAAGGATAGACGAAGAGAAAACCATATCCAAATCTCGCATCGTCTAAGGATAGACAGAGAGAAAACCATATCCAAAAATATCACATTGTCTAAGGATAGACGGGAAGAAAATACCAAACCTAAAGATTCACATCGTCTAAGGATAGACGGAGAGAAAACCATCTTCAAAGGACCACATCTCTAAGGGTAGACGGGAAGAAACAACATATCCGAAATCCACATCGTCTAAGGGTAGACGAGAAGAAAGAATATATCTAGAGATCACATCGTCTAAGGATAGACGGGAAGAAAAATATCCAAAGTCAAATCGTCTAAGGGTAGACGGGAAGAAAACCATATCCAAATCTCACATCGTCTAAGGATAGACGGAGAGAAAAACCATATCTGAAATCCACATCCAAATCTCGCATCGTCTAAGGATAGACGGAGAGAAAAAAATCACATCGTCTAAGGGTAGACGGGAAGCAATCTGCTGGGGATGTCATCATCAGAGGACTGGCGGACAAAAAAATATGCTTGGAGATGTCATCATCAGAGGGCTGATGGACAAAGCATGACCGACGTATGATTTGAAACCCAAAAGAAAGTAAGCAGATAAGACGACTGAACCAGGCTGTTGATACGTCACTGTCTTGATCGAAGAGTTGATTCAGGTTGCCACGGAAGGCTAACAGAAACTGGCTTATGCTTCGTATGCATATGTATGAAATTTTTTGGTGTAATGCTCCATATGAAATAGAAATGCTACGCATTTGAGGATGAAATGCAAAGATGATGCAAATATGATAACTATATGAAAAAATGAAGATGCAGGCTTGGGCTGCCGGGGAAAGCTGGATGTGCCAAGAACCACTCCAGCAAAATAAATGTTGTAGTCAACTCCGCTGGGGATAACCGGATGTGCCAAGTATGATTGGACTTTTGTCGGGGAAAACAGGTGAAACCTGATGGTGATTGGTTTTTTTTTGGAAATTTTTTTTGAGGTACCAATGGGAATTGGATTTCAGAATGAGGCGCCAATAGGGATTTGGTTTTATGGTGGTTTCTAATAGGGTTGGACTTTAGGTTTTTGTGAGGGGTCAGGTACGGCTGACGCCGAAAATGTCCTGTCTAGATACAGGATTGAAAAGCGGTTTGTCTGGATACAAGGTTTGAAAATGACTTATTTGGATAAAAAGTTTATGGTGACTTGTCTGGATACAAGGTTTGTGAATGACTTGTCTGGATACAAGGTTTATGGTGACTTGTCTGGATACAAGGTTTAGGAATGACTTGTCTAGATACAAGGTTTATGGTGACTTGTCTGGATACAAGGTTTAGGAATGACTTATCTAGATACAAGGTTTATGACGGAAGGGACAGGGGATGGTTAACATGAGTTCCCGACATTCGTCTTGAACTTGAAGGTTGACTGAACCTGCTTGAATAGCTCTGAGTAGCTCTAGAAATATGGAGAGGAACAGTTCCTTTGCTTCCAAATTTTCCCCAGCCTGTGGGATTTCTGCAGAAATCTTCCTCGAAAGGAAACCTGAAATCTTTGTACCCTGATGGTTAGATATGAACTGCCTCAGCATCATGAACCTCAGAGAGGTGCTTCAGATTCATTGCCTTCTGGATAAGGATAACTTCTGTGCTCTTAGGATGGCCTGTCCCCAGCCTTGAAACGAATTTGCCCCTGATTGGCTGATTTGTAGAGAAGTGTCTCTGACTTCGAGAGATTTCCCGAATCTCGACCGGATTGCCCCATATTAATTGACCTTGGAATGGCTGGCTCCCATTATGCGATCATTTGGCATGACTTGCCCCTACTCAACAGAGTGCTCAGGCGCTCTGCATCTTATCTTGATCAAACTTTCCACTACGGAAACTCTCCTGATGTCAAGTGCTTACTTGCAAGTAAAAAAAATCATTTTGCAAAAAAATAATATTAATGCAATGCATATGACAGTTTTGAAATCCAAGTCTGTTTACTAGAAGAAAGTTGTGACATATAGTGAACGCATCACTTATCAGAATGTCAATATCAATACCCATAGGGTAAGAAAATCTTTTTAGGAGTCAGTTTCGATTTGATCTTTACCGAAGTATGCTTTCGAAACAAACCTGCTTCAATTAGGACTTTTGAAAGTGGTAACTTGGCCAGGTTCACGGTTTGAAAGAAATGATATAAGGCTCAAAGTTTGTTTTAACCCACCCATTCTCCTTGATGTTCTCTAATCCTATATTCATCTAGTTCGACACAAGCGCTCACCTCTCAAAGTTTGAATGACAGGAGTGATGATTAAGGAAACCACAAGTTTTCGGAGTGACAGTCAATCGTTTTTCGCCTTTGGTGCCTGGAATCACACGACTTGATTTTCATCATCATTTTTTTAATTCCCTATTCTTGCCTAGACTGACTCTTCTGAGTATACCTTTTGATTTCGAGGTCCAGCGGGATGCCTTAATTTTGGCCTAAGCCACTTGTTTTCAAGTTATTGACTTAGCGGGCTTTTTTCTTTTTCTTTTCTCTTTTTTTTTTCCCGAACAAATCGTGTGACACCGGTTTGTCTGACTTGTTGAAAAGATTGTGACTGTCTCACTCCTTGGTCGGTGAGGGATAACCACTATGGTTTTTTAGGTACGACCTCTACAGGTGTGATTGATCCTCGAATAGGAACACTCCTTCTGCAATTTAGATGCTCGGTCAAATTCAATGACACCTACCTTGCCCCAGGTTAAGATTGAGGGTTTTTCGTTTTCAGAAAGAAACTCCTACAACTAGGCTCAAAGGGGTTGACAAGGGATTATCATCCTTATATCTCTGTGTTGCACCCCAAAATTTGACCAACATTTATTTACCCATCAAGAGTTGTATGAGACTTTGAAGCTAGCCAAGAAGTTTGCTCAAGTGATTAAGGGTTGATACCCTTGTCAGAGAACTCAAGAGATCCTCAGAAAGATTGGTTGAAACCAAGGGTGTGTGCCTCATAACTTGAGAGTTGTGGGAGCTCCTCAGATGATTCTGAGACTATAAGGATGAACTTGAAGCTTTGAGAAAGCTTATGAGATGTCTTGAAAGCCATCATGAAACCTAGAGAGGTCATTGTGCAAGAATTCAGAAGATTCAGCCATGAGTGGTGGAATTAGGGTTTGACTGGGTCAACCCTAGGTCAACTGATGATTTGGGGAGGGTGGAGACCTAATCCAAGAGCCATGTGATCATGGAATGATGCATTGAGATGCTATAAGGATGATTCCTAGACCAACTCATCATGATTGAAGAGTTTGAGAAGTTTCAAGCTAGGGTTTCTAAGGCTTGACAGTGTAAAATCCCCTAGTTTGATCCTTATCTTCAAGGCAGTTTAGCTCAAGATGTGATTGTCATCTCATCTTCCCCACAACATCAATGTTGTAGAGCTTGTTCTTAGCTTTAATTTGAGTACTATAAGTCCTTGATAGGATTTGTAGAGCTCAAGTTATGACTTTGACAAATTACAGGTCATCTGAGGTATGTGAATCTGGGTCCTTGAAAGTCACCCAACTTGCAGCCAACGTTTGCCCTAGTAGGATGATTCCTATGAACTCTTGGTCAACATGAATGTTGTATAGAATATTCTTAGCTTTCTAGAGAGTACTAGAAGTCCTTGATAGGATTTGTAGAACTCAACTTATGGCTTTGACAAGTCAAGGGCATTTTGGTCATTTGGAGGTTATAGGTCATTTCAAGCATAAGGCCATATCTCCTATTTCCAAGATTCAAATGGAAAAATCTTCAACATCAAACTTGCTTATAATGATGTTTTAAGGCTAGTAGGGAGGTCATGAGATGTTAAAAAGGCTTGTATCAAAAAGTGATAAAAATGGCCTAAAATGGAGGCATAAGTTAATTAAGGTGAAATTGAAAATTGGAAATCACAAGTTATACATCCAAACCATGTCATATAATAGGTCATTTTGACTCCAAAGGACATTCTAAGAACAATGGTTCAGCCACAATTTTGAGTTGAGGCTTAGATCATAGGGCTGCTTTGGAAAAGGCTTACTTGCATATTAAGGTACCAAAGCAAAACTCAACAAAACTCAATAAACAAGTTGGTTATGCATTGTAACACATCATAAATCTCATTTGGGGAGAATTTCAAGTCAGTTACAAAGGTCACAAGAGGCTTGGCATGAGATAGCACATAAGGAGAATTGAAATCAAAATGTCATGACATGAGAAGTTCAAATACTCATTGGATTGTCCTAGAGGGTTTTAGATGATTCTAAACCACTCTATATAACATGTATGACTTGCTCAGATGCAAGGTTGGTGAGAATTGGTGCATAGAAGAGATAGTGAGATCAAGAATCTTCCATTGCAAGTCAAGTTTCAATTTCACATTCTTCTTCATTTCCATTCATTCTTTCCATTCAAACACATTCCATACATCATAGTGAAGCTGTGCAGATTGAATTGAGATCAAATCCATGGTGAATTGAAGAGTTGGTGATTGAAATTTCAAGGTAGCAAGTCAGAATCGAATTCTGAGATTGAGGCTTCCTCCATCAAAATTGTTGCAAACAATAGCAAGATTGACATCTAGGGAAACTTTCTGAAGAGTTTCAAGGTATGAATTGGTGGATTTCATCATCTGTTCATCAAGATTAACCAGGTTTGCAAATTCTTCCCTACACCATGTTTTAGGCATAATTAGGTTAATTTGTTAGTGTAGAAATGTTAGAGACCAATAAGAGATGGATTTTGGAGAGTTAGGGATCAATTGGTGAAGATTGAATTATGGACCCCATTTCTTTGATGACCAAGAACTCGTGTTATATTGAGATATAGAATGAGCTAGACATCAAGAATCATTCAGTGTGAGTTGGTGAGTGATCTGAGGTAGCTAGTTGCAAGAATTGTTAAGATTGATGACTGAGTACATTTTGGATCTTGGATCGTGTTTCATGTTAGAGGAAGTTTCAGTTGATTTTAAGATCATGATTGTGTTCAGCATGAAAAATGGAGTATGTTAGTGCTTTGTATCGTTAATTTTGAGCAAGAAATGGAGGAGCACGAATGGATGGAAGCTTGCAGGTGGAGCTCTGTTTCCATGGAGGAGTTTCAGCAAACCCTAGCTGAAGGTTGAAGACAACCTCCCCACCATTAGATCTAGCTTGACCCATTGACTATTCCTGAATCCAACGACCCGTGTTTAATTTCGTCTTGGAGGGAATCCTGAGAAGCAATGAAACAATGCGTTTCATTAAAACCTGAGTTCTGGGCTTAGTGGATCCAATGACTAATCCCACCCCCAATCAAGGCCCATGAATGATTTACACTGCATTTGGCTTCTATTTGCACCGTTTATTTTTCATTTTCTGTATGATTTATTAATTGATTTTCTGAGTGAGTTGGGCCTAGCGCGCTTTAATTTCTGAACCCCCCCAGTCTGGGCCCATGCGTGTACTGAACTAGATATGTTTACTCCCTGCACCCCATCCTTCCATATTTCATTTTATTTTCTTCTATTTTTCATTAATATTTGAAAAATCATAAAAATTTGAAAATTAAAGATTTTTTAGTGGGAATTTTTGCTCCCATTTCATATTCATGTCTAGAAAATATAAAATAAAAATATTTTCCTTTCATGCATTTTTAGTATTTTTTGTATATTTTCTACTTTTATTGCATTTTATTTCTTTTATGTTGATCCATGATTTTGTAGAATTTTGTTTAGGTAGTTCCCTTAGCATTTTTAGGCCATTCTTTTTAGGACAGTTAGATATAAGTTTTAGCTTCCCCCTGGATTTATTCCATAACTTTGTGATGAATTTTAGGTTAGTTTTGATTAGATGACATTAGGTTGTGTAGAATTAGGTTAATCCTTAACATAGGTCCATAACAACACTAGAAATTTGGGTTTCTAGGTCAAGATAGCTATTGGGGCATATAGGGGTATTAAGGGTAGGTATGTAGGATCCCTTAGAAATTATATTAGGATTTAATATAGTAGTATACTATTTTTAGATGATTTTTGTAGTTGATGATTGTTTGTGTTGCCTTTGGGGGCTTGGAGAGCTTGGTATTGTTCTAAGGAGCATTGAGGAGCATAGTAGAAGACTTGAGGATGGATTGAGGAGCTTGAGAGCTTGATATTTTTTGTTGTTTTAGGATTAGGGATTAGGAAGAGTTTAGACCTAGTTAACTTCTTTCTTAAACATGGATGGTATCTTGCACCTCCATTCCTCCCTGTGATTCAAAGTCCTTCCATGGTATACACCTCTCTCCTTTGGAGGGATAAGTGATTGTACCTAGGAAGTAGAACTTTTGAGGGAACCATTCCTTTGATGTTGAGCCCTTATAGGTCACCCTTGGTGGTTAATAAGCGGTTCAATATCCCCAGCTTATCCAGTAAGTGATTTTCTCTGGTTTGATTATCCTGAGAGATGCTGAGCTTGAAGTTGAAGGTGAGGACTTCAATGAAGAGTGTAGAAGAGGATGAATCCTTGAGCATTGCCATTCCAGCTGAAGCTTGAAAAGCAACAAGAGCAAGTCGATACTTGAAGACCTCTGATGATTGAGAGTGAAGCCTGAAGGTGGAGCTGATCAAGAAGCTGAAGCTTAAAGGAGAAGATAAGTTGAAACTTATGTTGAAGGGTTGAAGCCTGGAAAAGCAAATGATATTTGTCAAGAGTGATTGAAGTCTGAAGACTGAGTTGCTGTTGGAAGAGCTGAAGCATGAAGTTGAAAGAGAGAGGATCTGTTTTCTTCTTTTCTTTTACTGTATTGATGTGTTTTGTTTGACTTGTTTGATGCATTAGAATAAGTTCATATCTAGAATAGGTAGAATCTAGGAGCATGATTGCACTAGAGGTTGAGTTGCTCCCTCTGCTTGTATTGTTACTGTGTGGCTTTGCTTGCGGGTATTCGGTAGAGTCCAGCTCCCTTGCCCATGTGGTTTGTTTGCCTGATGGTATTTCATTTCATTTTATCTGTATGATTGCAGTTTACTGTTTTTGCTTGATAGCATGTTTTATATTTCAGTATGATTACTGTTATCCATTCTGGCTTGAGGTTGAGATGAGCTTGTGGAGGCTGAAGCCCCACACACATTTCCTCCCTCACTTGCATTGCATGCATTTTACTGTTAAGCTGATGCTTTGTCTGTTTTGGTGTATCATTGACATGATCCCTTAGGACTCTCATTTCCTTTGATAAGGAATTGATGATAGAACTTTAGGTTGAAACCTATGCATGACAACTTCTAGGAGTTCCCTGTTCAAACCTCAACCATAGGATGAATCCTTGGCATGACAACAGTAGGATTTGATAGTCTCCCTCCTAGTTGGGCCTGTTCTCTTCTCATCTCAAAACAGTTTAAGATACAGTAATCATGAATGATTTCTTTCGTACGTTACGAGCCTTAAGCTATCTGAGAAAGGATTGTGGGAGAGTTTCTTTTCCACAGTCTGGATGTTTAGTATGGTACCCTTTGGATGACATGCGACACATTCACTCTCAGGTCATAGTCTCTAGTGCGATTGAAATTGCAAACACAATAAAAAACACTTCTTTCGTAAAAGACAGGAAATAAACCGTAGTTTCCCGAACTACGTGAGCTCTGATCTCTCATACATGTTGAGAGTACGTAGGCACAATACTGATGTATTGGCGAGCTACCTTCCCCCATAACCCGTCGTAGGCCGAACTACGTTGACTCTGATTTCTCGTTCTCTGATGAGAATACGTAGGCATAAAGTGCGATGCTTTGCCGAGTCGTTTTCTTTTCTTTTTAAGCCAGCCTTGATAGGTAGATAGAATAAAACCAACCTGTCCAAGTAAACACAACAAGCGAGGATCCCGTCGAGTACGACGGACGTGAGGGGTGCTAATACCTTCCCCTTGCGTAACCGACTCCCGAATCCAGACAATGGTTGCGACGACCTTGTCTTACCCTTTTTCGTCAGGTTTTTCCGATCGTTTCCTTTCCCGCTCTGAGGGATAAATAACGAAAGGTGGCGACTCTTCTGTTTTGCCGGCACCTTATTTTCGCGCAAGCGACAGCTGGCGACTCTGCTGGGGACTCCAACGGTTCCCTGCGAGAGTCAATCCTAACACTTGTATGATTACTTGTCGGGTTGCGTTTATTTATCGCATTTTACTTCTCGCACTTTATTTCCCGCATTTTATATTCTGTATAATATGATTGTCTGTGCTGTTGTGGGATGGGAGTTCTGATGAGTGAGAAGCCAGACCCAGGCTTGAGTGCACCATAGACTTAGAGTGGAAATTAGTGGGCGCGTGCTTGCTTTGCAGGCACTAGTGTCTCATGAAATCCATGCTCAGACGAGGTTCATCCGGTTGGCTTCTCTTTCAACCCTTTGGGTTGAGACGGTTGCTGGTTTGGTGGATTGTCGACTCTGGGGATCGATCATTTGTGATTCAGCCGAGTGAGGTCGCTTCATGAGCTGGTGATGCCACACCTTCTGGGTATCGTATCACCCCTCTTGAATGTCTGTGACGCTTATGAACACATAGAATGCCGAACTTGAGTCAGTTTAGGTCCATACCTGTGAGCAGGGTTGGGTTTATTGCAGGAAACCTTGACCTTCAGACCACCTGGTTTTCTTGACAGTGAATCAGTTTTGTTGGTACCAGGGTTTCTCAGTTGCAGATTTGTCTGTTCTCGATAGAGTAGGTTTTGATCAGAGGATCTTATCATCAGGTGTGTCTGTTCTTGATAGAGCAGGTTTTGATCAGAGGATCTTATCATCAGATGTGTGTTTGTTCTTGATAGAGCAGATTTTTGATTGGGGTCTGAAGATCTCATCAGCAGATGTTGTTTTTTCTTGATAGAGAAGATTTTTGGGGTCTGAAGATCTCATCAGCAGATGTTGTTTGTTCTTGATAGAGCAAATTTTTGGGGTCTGAAGATCTCATCAGCAAATGTTGTTTGTTCTTGATAGAGCAGATTTTTGATCGGGGTCTGAAGATCTCATCAGCAGCTGTATGTTTGTTCTTGATAGGGCAGATTTTTGATTGGGGTCTGAAGACCTCATCAGCAGATATTTCTTGATTCTACATCAAAGGTCCTTATTATCAGATATTTGTTCTTGACAGAGCAGAATTATGATCCTATGTATATGGTCCTATCAGATGGTTGTTCTTGGCAGATCGGATTTGTGGTCCTACGTCGGGGTTCTCTTATTATCAGATGCAGTGGTTGTTCTTGATAGAGCAAGATTATGGTTTTGTTGATACAAAATCTCCACAGCACCAGTTGTCTTGGCCTCTTATTGCATGACTGCATTTCGCATTAGTTTGCATTTTCATTTGCATTTCATTAACGTGTGTCTGTGTTGCAGGTACCGTTTTCCCCGATCCATGATTTCTTGCCTCCTATTGTATTGTTATGGGCTCTCTGAGGAAGACCGTGGCTTACAAGTTCCCTGTCCCCGATGTGGTTAAGTTGACTGGTTTGATAGCTCTAGCAGATGATTCTGTGAGGGATGAGTTCAGAAAATCTTATGGCAGGTTGCTCAGTTTGGTTTGTAAGCCTTCTGTGTTCGAGTTGAATGGGTTGCACGCTCTGCTATAGTTCTACGACCCTCCGCTGAGATGTTTCACTTTTCAGGACTTCGTTCTCGCGCCCACGCTGGAAGAATATGCTGATTTTCTAGGTGTGCTGATCAAGAGGCAGATGCCTTTTGTTCACATGGATGCTGAGCCTGATCTGGCTGGTTTAGCTCCTTCACTTCATTTGGACGCCTCCGAGTTAGTATTGACTAGTTGGAACAAGGTTCCTGGGTTCTCCTTGCAGTTTCTGGTGGGTAAGGCTCAACAGTGTGCCAAGGACGGGTGTTGGGACGCGTTCAATGCCGTCCTCGCTCTATGCATATACGACATTATTCTGTTCCCCAACATGCCCGATTTTGTAGACTTTGATGCGTTTCACATCTTTGCTTCAGGGAATTCAGTCCCTACCTTGATAGGAGATGTCTATCACTCAGTCCACTACAAAAACGAGAACAGGAGGGGGAAGAACATCTCGTGCTGCGTACCCTTGCTGTACAAATGGCTTGATAGCCATCTGCCCAAGAGGGGTCCTTTTGTCTTGTCTGCAGCCACAACTGAGTGGCCTGAGCGTCTGATGAGTTTATCTGCAGAGGATATTGACTGGTTCGACAGAGATAGGTTGGGTACTGAGGTGATCTTCAGTTGCAGCGGGTTTCCTAATGTGCCTTTGATAGGTAGGAAGGGCTGTATAAACTACAATCCATCATTGCTAGTTCGACAGTTCGCGTATGCTTTGATAGCTCCGCCAAAGGATGAAGAGGTACATGAATCTCTGTACCTCACTGGTATTCTAGAGGGGAATTTGTTGTCCAAGCTTCAGCGCGCGTGGAATGGTATCAGTAAGCGAGGAAAGCCTTTGCTGGGAAAAAGCAACAGTCAAGCCTACCCTCCGTATTTGACTTGGATCAGAACCAGGGCCGATGCCATAGGGATGCCGTTTCCTCATGCCAAGCCAGAAAGCCCTCCAACGATCGAAGAGCCCACTACTGTGCCTATTCAGCAGCATAACCAGGTATTGGCTGAGCGGGATGAATTGAAGCGGGCGAACGAAGAACTGGAGAAGGAATTGGCTCAGCTTCAAAGTGAGAGGAACGAAGCCGTTCATTCTTTCAAAAGGCAGACAGAGTTGGTGAACCAGCTAGGTACAGACCTGACTAAGCAGATAGCCGAGCGTGAACGCATGGGTCGAGACTTCAAAGCTGTCAACAACGTACTGGCTACAAAGAAGCAGCACTTGGACGAGGCATATCGGAGGATATCCAAGTTCAACCAGCACTGGAAGGCTTCCCTGGCCACCAGGAAAGAGCGGGAGGATAAGCTGATGCTGCAGATCTCCAAGCTGGAAGCCCAGGTGAAGGACAGTGAGAAGAGGTTTGATGAAGAAACTGCCCGCAGATACGCCGCCGAAGGCCAGCTCAACAAAGCTCTCGCTAACCTGAAGGAACGCAAGCCGACGTTTGAGTCCAAGAAGCGGAATTTAGAAGATTGCTTCGGTGAAGGAGCATGGGAAAGTTCGGTTGAGGGGCTTCAGTATACCATTGTGCATAGGGAATTACTCGTCGAGGGGTTGCTCACTCTGCCAGATCATCCAGAGACGAAGGAGTTGTTAGAAGAGTATCGCGCCCGTGGCCGTACTTGACTATTTGTATTCCTTTTGTTTTGATCCTTGTTGTATGCTGACCATCACCAGGCTTGTTGGCTGAGGTCACGCTGTTGATTCATCTTGTACTCGCTGATGCTATGTACTGCCTTGATAGGCTTTCTTTATATATGAGACTATTGTTTCCATGATTGGACCCGGACTTCTTCTCCTTATTATTATCAGCACTGGCACTCAGGCACTAGGATCGGGGGAAATCTCCCAAATACACAGACACACGCATGCATTTGCATGAAGCATTTGCATGACGAACATTTCGTTGTTTTTCCTAACCCCTCTGTGTTTAACAGGTTTTTCAGGTTTACAGGTCCCAGGCTGTTTCCGGTGGTTCCAGGATTGATCAGAGACTAATTCACCGTTATCCAACTAGAGCTAATCAGACCAGGATCATGGATCAAGTGCAAACAGATGTTCAGGAGCTCCACGAGAGGATGGATTGCTTCATGGAACTCATGCAAGTGGTCGCCAATGGCCAAGACCAGCTCAGGACTTTGGTTCAGCCTTTGATCTCCAGGGTTGATAGCAACGGCATACTCCACGGTGGGACCGTGCCTACTCCTCCACCAGTTGATACTCCACAGAATGGTGTCCCCGCGGCCGGGGGCAATGGCAGTGCTAATGGCAATGTGATGGCCAACATCGGACTCAATACGACGGGCGTCGGTAATGGGAGTCTGGGAGCTAATGTCAATATCGGGCCGGGCAACGACAATGCAGGCGTCGGGAATCTGTTGGTGCCTCAGCCATGGCTTAAGGATCATCAGGATGATGTGTTCTCTCAAAGAGGTGCTGAAGGGGAGCTGAATGCTGAAGCGCGGCTCAGATTCAAAGCACTTGAAGATAAAATGAGAGATATCGAGAATCAGAATACTTTGGGCGTTGATATGTCCAAACTGGGATTAATTGCTGTTTTCAAGGTACCTCCTAAATTCAGGGTACCTGAATTTGAAAAATATAAGGGCACCACCTGGCCTCGTGTCCACCTGCGATCGTACTACAGGAAGATGTCTGCCTATTCCGAAGACGAGAAGTTGCTGATGCACTTCTTCCAAGATAGTCTTTCCGGGCCATCCCTCGAGTGGTACATGGGTCTAGAGCCCACTAGCGTGCGCACATGGAAAGATCTCGTTGAAGCGTTTGTGCACTATTACCAGTACAATAGCGACTTGGCTCCGAACTGAGTCCAGCTCCAGAACCTGTCGCAGAGGAATAATGAAGAATTTAAGGAGTACGCCCAGCGGTGGCGTGAGTTGGCCGCTCGAGTTCAGCCGCCGATGGTTGAACGCGAGCTCGTGCAGATGTTTGTTGCCACCCTCCCGGGGGTTTACTATGAAAAGTTAGTCAGCGGTATGTCTGGGACGTTCTCAGCTCTCATTATCATGGGCGAGCACGTCGAGAATGGAATCAAGATCGGGAAAATTCAAGGTGAGTCATCCTCAGCAGGAGGAGGTGGAAAGAAACCTTATGCTGGTAAAAGGCGAGAAGGAGAAGCGAGCGCTGTGACCAACACTCGAAGGAAGGGCAAGGGCCCTCAGCAGCAGGTAGCCAGTATAAATATCCCAGCGGCTCTGCAACAGCAGCAGCAACCGAATCAGCAGGGATATAGAAAGTACCAGAATCGGGCACCTTTAGCAAACCGTCACTTCGAGGCACCGCCCATGTCGTACGCGCAGCTCTTGCAGACTTTGCTTCAGCTTCAGTTGGTCCAGAAGAGGACAATGGCTCCCTTGACAGGGGCACCTCCACCAGGGTACGACGAAAATGCCACTTACGATTTCCACTCAGGGGCACCAGGCCACACAATCGAAAACTGCAAAGCCTTTAAGCACAAGGTGCAAGACCTGGTAGATGCCAAGATCATCAACTTCTCCGACAGTGTGCTCAATGTCACAAAGAATCCTATGCCAAATCACAGGGGAGGCGGAGTGAACGCCATTATCGAAGAAGAGTGTGCAGATTTGTTGACTGATGTCAAAGATCTAAAGACGCTGCTTAGCTTCGTCAAAGCTAAGTTGCTGAAAAGAGGGTTCTTTCCAGGGTGCGGAGAACTATGCATGGACTGTGACACACATTCTGATGGATGTGAGCAGTTGGTAGAAGTAATTCAAAGTCTGATGACTGAGGGGATTCTGCAATTTAGCCGGAAGGCTGAAAGTGTATCAGGAGAGGTAGTGCTAAAGCAGGCCGATGAAGTCGCCACCATCACCATCCCTCGCCGGCCAATAACCATTTCTGCGCCCAGGCCGCCCACAATCACTATCACCAAAGCTGGGCCGATACCATTCGAGAGCACTAACGCCGTTCCGTGGCATTATGGGGCTGAAGTCTATTGCAACGGACAGAGGTTGGAGCTGGAGCCGTATGGGTCGACTGTGGAGAATCTCGCAGGAATCAGTGGTATTACCCGCAGCGGAAGAGTGTTTGCACCGCCAGAGGTTATGGCGGATAAAACGGTCAGAGCTGATGCGGCCGATAAGGGTAAAAGCAAAGTCGTCAAAGAGGCCCCGTGTGGGGTAGAGAAAGATTTGCTTGTCAGAGATGCCGAGGAGTTTATGCGGTTGATCAAAAAGAGCGACTACAAGATTGTAGACCATCTCCATCAGACGCCTTCGAAGATTTCTATTCTCAACTTGTTGCTGTGTTCTGAAGCACACCGCAACGCGCTGCTGAAAGTATTAAACGCTGCCTACGTACCGCAAGAGATATCGGTGAATCAGCTAGAAGAGGTGGTAGCCCATGTTAATGCTGGCAATGGGCTAGGTTTCACAGACTTGGAGCTGACACCAAAAGCGAGAAATCACAATAATGCCCTGCACATCTCGGTAGAGTGTAGGGGCACGATCATGTCACACGTGCTGGTGGACACGGGTTCGTCGCTGAATGTTCTTCCGAAGAAGGAATTAATGAAGTTGGACACTCGCAGATTGCTCTGCACACCCAGTGATCTGGTGGTGAAGGCGTTCGACGGAACTAAACGCCACGTTTTCGGAGAGGTGACCCTGTCAATCCAAGTCGGTCCGGAAACGTTCGACACGGTCTTTTATATCATGGACATCATGCCTGCCTACAGTTGCCTCTTGGGCCGGCCATGGATCCATGTTGTTGGTGCCGTGACCTCCACGTTGCACCAAAAGCTCAAATATGCTGTCGGGGGAAGCATAGTAACCGTGTGTGGCGAGGAAGACATAATGGTGAGCCATTTGTCATCCTTTAAGTATGTTGAAATGGATGGCGAAATCCATGAGACTCTTTGTCAGGCGTTCGAAGCTGTCAAGGTGAAAGAAGTAGCTCCTGTAGTCACAGAAAAGCCAGAGATGAATCTCTCTTCATTCACAGAAGCTCGGGCCGTCGTCGAAGCTGGATCCACCCCAGGCTGGGGGCGTATTTTGGAGATACCCAACAAGCAGGATAAGTTTGGATTGGGGTATTCTCCCGGAGCTGAAGCTTCCTCTTCTTCGTCTAGCAGCGCGTCACGGGGTAAGGGGCCGATCCTATTTACCAGTGGCGGAGTGATCTTCGAAAGCATCAACGCGGCGTCTGAGGACAACGGGGATAGCGATTGTGATCTCGACTCTTGGATTCAGCCAAGCAAGCCAGGCGAGAGACTCAACAATTGGACCATCAAGGATACCATCCAGCTAACAAGTGAAGAGTAATGATTTACTTTTTCCAATCATTGTACAACCCTATGTCCTACCCGGGGCATAGTGGTTTTATTGTCAGGGCCTTGTTGGATTATGTACATGCATTTTGTTAATAAATCAAAGGCGTTTTATTCGTGTTCAAATATTGTGATCTCTGTTATTCCTGTTTTTATATTTGTTTTGAAAAACAGTAAAATGGCAATGGGGTTTGTGCTAACCTGCACATCCTTGTTTTAAACTTAACCCTTGTTATTGCAGGATCCACATAACAGATGACATCGACTCTGGACCTTCTACGGCTCACTTCGACTTTGATTTCCCGATCTATCAAGCCGAAGAAGAGATTGATGAAGACGAAGACCTTCCTGAGGAGTTGGCCCGCCTGATGAAACAAGACGAAAAATTTATTCTGCCTCATGAAGAGGAGATCGAAATCGTGAACCTGGGTTCTGAAGAGCTCGTCAGAAACGTCAGGATAGGGGCCGCATTGTAAAGTGAGGTCAAGCAGAGATTGGTCGAGATGCTTCGAGAGTATAGTGACGTCTTTGCTTGGTCATACGAAGATATGCCCGAACTTGACACGGACATCGTGGTCCACCACTTGCCACTGCGAGAAGATTTCCCTCCCGTTAAGCAGAAGCTTAGGAGGACGAGACCAGATATGGCCGTTAAGATCAAAGAAGAAGTGCAAAAACATCTTGATGCTGGCTTCTTAGCGGTCACCCCTTACCCTCCGTGGGTCGCCAACATAGTGCCTGTACCGAAGAAGGACGGTAAGGTACGCATGTGCGTCGATTATCGGGATTTGAATAGAGCGAGCCCTAAAGATGATTTCCCGTTGCCTCATATCAATGTGTTGGTCGGCAACACAACCCAGTTCTCCGTGTTTTCGTTCATGGATGGCTTCTCCGGTTACAATCAGATCAAGATGGCGCCGGAGGACATGGAGAAAACGACGTTTATCACCCCCTAGGGAACATTTTGCTACAAGGTAATGCCCTTCGGTCTGAAGAACGCAGGGGCCACTTACCAACGAGCAATGGTAACTTTGTTTCATGACATGATTCATCATGAGATTGAGGTCTATGTTGATGACATGATTGCGAAGTCCCAAATGGAGGAGGGGCATCTGGTCAACTTATTGAAGCTTTTTGAGAGGCTTAGGAAATTTAGGTTGAGGCTGAATCCTAACAAATGTACTTTTGGAGTACGGTCCGGAAAGTTACTGGGGTTTATCGTGAGTGAGCGAGGCATCGAGGTTGATCCTGCCAAAATAAAAGTCATTCAAGAAATGCCAGCGCCGAAAACAGAAAAAGAAGTTCGTGGTTTCTTGGGCAGAATAAACTACATTGCAAGGTTTATCTCTCAGCTCACGGCCACGTGTGAACCGATGTTCAAGCTTTTAAAGAAAGATCAGGAAATTATCTGGAATGAGGATTGCCAAAAGGCATTCGACAAGATAAAGCAGTATCTTCAAGAACCTCCAATCTTGATACCCCCAGTGGCTGGACAGCCTCTAATCATGTACTTGACAGTTCTTGAGAATAGTATGAGGTGTGTCCTCGGTCAGCACGACGAGACGGGCAGAAAGGAGCATGCCATTTACTACTTGAGCAAAAAGTTCACGGACTGTGAATCTCGCTACTCGATGCTGGAGAAGACGTGTTGTGCACTAGCCTGGGCTGCCAAACGTCTACGACGGTACATGCTCAATCACACCACTATGCTAATTTCGAAGATGGATCCGATCAAGTACGTCTTCGAGAAGCAGGCTCTTTCGGGCAGGATTGCCAGATGGCAAATGGTGTTAACGGAATATGACATTCAGTACGTTTCCCAGAAGGCCATCAAGGGAAGCGTATTGTCTGATTACCTTGCCGAACAGCCGATCGAGGACTACCAGCCGATGAAATTTGAATTCCCTGATGAGGATATTATGTTTCTCAAAGCAAAGGATTGCGATGAGCCGTTGCCCGACGAGGGGCCAGATAGGAAATCCCAGTGGAAATTGATATTCGATGGGGCGGTTAATTCCTATGGAAGTGGCATCGGGGCGATCATCACGACTCCTCACAGATCCCACATCCCATTCACTGCGAGACTGACGTTTCCAGTCACCAACAATGAGGCGGAGTACGAAGCATGCATCATGGGTCTAGAAGAGGCAATTGATTTGAGAATCAAGAATCTAGACGTATATGGTGACTCAGCGCTTGTGATCAACCAAATTAAAGGGGAGTGGGAGACTCGTCAATCAAATTTGGTGCCATACATGAATTATGCCAGGAGGCTACTTCCGTTCTTTGATCGAGTGGAACTCCATCATGTGCCCAGGGCGGAGAATCAGATGGCTGATGCCTTAGCCACGTTGGCTTCAATGTATAAAGTCAATTTTTGGAATGAGGCTCCAAGAATTGTACTGTCTCGTCTTGATAGACCGACGTTTGTCTTTGCAATCGAGGAAGCCGCCGACGGCAAGCCATAGTTCCATGACATCCAGACTTTCCTTATGACTAAGGAGTATCCTGCGGGTGTGTCAACCCAGGATAAGAAGACTCTGAGGAGGTTGTCTGGAAATTTTTATCTCAATCCTGATGGAGTGTTGTATAAGAGAAACCACGATCTCGTGCTACTCAGATGTGTAGATGAGAAAGAGGCGAGTATGCTCATGGAAGAAGTCCATGGAGGCGCATTTGGTACGCACGTCGGTAGGCATGCTATGACAAGAAAGATCCTGAGAGCAGGATACTACTGGCTGACAATGGAGTCAGATTGCTTCAGATTCGCGAAGAGATGTCATAAATGCTAGATTTATGCTGATAAAGTTCATGTGCCGCCGTGCCCGTTGAATGTCATGTCCTCCCCGTGGCCGTTCTCCATGTGGGGCATCGACATGATAGGCAAGATCGAGCCCACTGCATCCAACGGTCATCGCTTCATTCTGGTAGCTATTGACTACTTCACCAAGTGGGTGGAGGCAGCCTCGTATGCTAATGTGACCAAGCAGGTAGTGGCTAAATTCATAAAGAGGGACATCATCTGTCGTTACGGAATTCCCGAGCGGATCATTACTGACAATGGTTCAAATCTGAATAACAAGATGATAAAGGAGTTGTGCCAGAGTTTCAAGATTGAACACCACAACTCATCTCCTTACCGGCCGAAGATGAATGGCGCCGTTGAAGCGGCCAACAAGAACATAAAGAAGATTGTTCAGAAGATGGTTGTGACATACAAAGATTGGCACGAGATGCTGCCGTTTGCATTGCACGGTTATCGTACGACAGTCCGTACGTCGACCGGGGCAACTCCTTTCTCCTTAGTGTACGGTATGGAAGCAGTCCTACCGTTAGAAGTGGAGATCCCTTCTTTGCGAGTTTTGGTTGATGTGAAACTCGACGAGGCAGAATGGATTACGAATCGTCTGAACCAACTCAGCCTGATGGACGAGAAGAGGTTAGCATCGATTACATTTGGTCGTCTGTACCAAAGCCGAATGAAGAAAGCTTATGATAAGAAGGTGCGTCCTAGAAGCTTTCAGACGGGTGACCTCGTCCTGAAGAAGATTCTTCCTCCACACTCCGATCACCGGGGCAAGTGGACTCCGAATTACGAAGGTCCGTACGTTGTCAGCAAGGTCTTATCGGGAGGAGCTTTGTTGTTATCCACGATGGATGGTGAGGATTTTGCATCCCCGGTGAATGCGGACGCAGTTAAAAAATACTTTGCTTGAAAGCGACCCGCTGGACAAAAAAAAAAGAGAGTCCAGGCAAAAAAGGGGCATCCCGGCGAACCAAAAACAAAATAAAAAGGTTCGGGCAAAAATTAGGGATATAAATTAAAAAAAAATGTACACCCGCGAAGTCGAAAACCTACATTGGGCGGCTTCGGCAAAAAAGGGTATCCCGGTGAACTGAAAACCCGCAAAGGGCGGTTCACGCAAAAGTTAGGGATTTGAAAAAGCAAATGACTGCGTTCCGCGTGTGGACTTTCTTTGTTTAGTGGTTTGGAGGACCTGAGGGCCTTTTATCTGAATCAATCTCTTCCGAAGCTGAAGCGTCGGAGAAGTATCAAAGTCGAGTGGGTCATAGAGGGGTCAACTCATGGTGTTCGTCTACGCCTCGTTGCCGACATTTGTATATACTGATGTATATTTATGTTTTATTTTTGCGCGGCTTACTCTTTCCAGGAGCTTGCATCTGTTGTAAAACATTTTTACCCATTCAGGGGTTCGTTATCAATAAAATGCATACTATTCAGCAATTCTGTTTGTCTGTTTAGCATTTATCTGTTTTGTTTGCGAAAAAGAACGCCGATGTTTTTGATAAAATGCGCATACATAAACTTACTGGTCTAGGCCACTGATTGTTGAAACAATTAATTACTTGAATATTGTCACGAGATAATAACCTCGATAGGTCCCTTTGGGAAGGGTATCTTGTCTGTTTGTTTGTGGTGTTACAGGTGTAGCATATTCCAGACAGTGCGCCGTGCGCATCTCCAGCGAAGCAGGATGATTCCTCTTTCTCCAGCAGAGTTCAGTAGCAGCTCCCCGCAGAGTCTGAACACGAGATCGTGAGCATTGATATGTCTCCCCATGCAGAGATGATTCTGTCCCCAATCCGATGTATCCTGAAGGAACATCATCTCCTCAGCTGAGTCAGGCGCCGAAGCTCGTGTTCATCCCCTAGCACCGGGTCAAAAGTGCAGGTTTCGTAGGAAACTATCCGTACGCCGAAGTATGCAGCAACTGATGGTGCCAGACTGAAGTCTCCAGCGGAATTGAAATTCCCCACCAGAGTTGTACTCTCTCCCGAAGTCGGATGATTCCTTCTTCCCCAGCGGAATTGAGATTCCCCCGCAGAGTCGTACTCTCCCCAGCGAAGCAGAATGATTTCTCCTCCCTCATCCGAGTTTGCAGACACCCCAAGAGAGCCGAATCCTTGGAAGCTGCTCAATCCATGATTGGTTTTCTCCAGTGGAGTGTTGATCAACTGAAGTTGTTTCCCCACAGAGTCGTTAACTCCAGAGAAGTAGCCATGAAGGCCACGCAGTTTACTCCCGCGATTGACATCGCTTTCCCTCAGCAGGTCCTGGTTCTCGTAGAGCTTCGTTCCCCTGCAACAATCAACTGAAGTTGTTTCCCCCGTAGCAGTCAACTAAAGTTGCGTTCCCTGCGGAGTCCAATTGATATTGGCGGGACCATGTTCTCCTCAGCAGGATGATTCCTCTATCTGAGTAGTTCTTTCTCCTTGACAGGAGGATTCCCCCTTCGGCATTTATTTTGCTGACGGGATCGCATCATTCCGCATGATTGCATAGCATTTATCATAAACGCATAGCATTTCCATCGTGTGGAGCATTGCGCCATCGCCGAAGCATATGCATAATAAACATGATCTAGGTTGTTACCGTTCTTGTCTTGCAGGTGTTCCGCCGCAGAATCGACTGCACAGGATGACTCCTGACATTCTCCCCAACGAAGTCACCTGCTCAAGATGATTCTTGAGATCCCCAAAGAAGTCTTTGGTTCAAGATGATTCTTGAATCCCTCAGCAGGGTCGTTTGCTTAAGATGATTCTTAAGTACCCAGTGCAGTCTCCAGAGTTGGTTGCTCAAGCTGATGCTAAGAGTCCCCAGTAAAGGTTGCCCAGGATGATTCCTGAAATCCCCAACAGAATGTTCGCTCAGGATGATTCCTGAAGTCTCCAGAATGGTTATCGGTTCAAGATGATTCTTGAAGGTCCCCGACGGAGTTATTTTTCCAAGATGATTCTTGAAGTCCTCAGCAGAGTTGATTCCTCCAGAATGATTTCTGGACCCCCAGAGCGGAGTTACTTGATAGTTCTCCAGATTCCCCAGCGGCGAAGCGTCATCCCCAGCAGGTTTTCTAACGACGAAGTTGAAACCTCCCTTGAAGACTCCATGATTGAAGTCTGACCATGTTAATGAAGCAGTTCTCCCAGCTGATGCGGAGTGCCTGATGGCAGAGGTTTAGATGTTCCCAGTTGGCTCATGATTGACCAAGAATTCTATTCCCGACTTGCTGATAAAGTCCGGCTGATGCCCGACAAATGTCTTTGAATGCCGGATGGCATGATCAACCTGATGGTTGAAGTCCGGCTGATGCCCGACAGTTTCTTTGAATGCCTGATGGCATGATCAACCTGATGGTTGAAGTCCGGCTGATGCCCGACAATGCTTTGAATGCCTGATGGCATGATCAACCTGATGGTTGAAGTCCGGCTGATGCCCGACAGTGTTCTTTGAATGCCTGATGGCATGATCGACTATGTATTACTGGTTACCGTGTGACCAATTCCCCAGTAGGGTTGCCGTGCAACTGTTATGCTCAGTGTCGAAGATGTTCCTACCGGCCAGAGTATCGTTCACCTGTGTGTGGCATCCAGACCTCCAGCAAGATCATTGACACGTGTTCATCTTATTATTCTCTCCCACAGAGTCTATTATTCAAGTTCATATTTCCCCAATGGATTTCTTCACCCTGACGGCGAGGTCAGGCGATGTTGAGAGTTGTCGGCGAAGTCAGATTATTTTGAGTACTTGGCGACGATGTCAGGTGATTTAGTCTCCAACGGCGATGTTGGATGTTTGTTTCTGGCGGCGATGTCAGGTGATTTAGTTCTCCAGCGGCGATGTTGGATGTTTGTTTCTGGCGGCGATGTCAGGTGATTTAGTTCTCCAGCGGCGATGTTGGATGTTTGTTTCTGGCGGCGATGTCAGGTGATTTAGTTTTCCAGCGGCGATGTTGGGTGTTTTGGTTGTCCGACGGCGATGTCAGACGCTTTATTTTCATGAATGCCTGATGGCGAGGCCAGGTGTCTGATGACAATGATAGAGGAATTTAATGTGGATAACTGACGACAAGGTTCAGATCAGTATGTCTCCAACAAGTTGCCGTGCAGCTATTATTTCAGTGTTCGAAGATTTTTTCCCGCCAGAGTACCGTGTACTTGTGCAGTTGGCAAATTTTCGAGTTTATCGGTATTCAACCGTCTCGCACCTTGATTGGCTGAGAGCCGTTCGCTCCTCACCTAGTCAGGTTCAAGCCGTTTAAATAGGGGCAGCTGTTGCACCCCAAAATTTGACCAACATTTTTTTACCCATCAAGAGTTGTATGAGACTTTGAAGCTAGCCAAGAAGGTTGCTCAAGTGATTAAGGGTTGATACCCTTGTCAGAGAACTCAAGAGATCCTCAGAAAGATTGGTTGAAACCAAGGGTGTGTGCCTCATAACTTGAGAGTTGTGGGAGCTCTTCAGATGATTCTGAGACTATAAGGATGAACTTGAAGCTTTGAGAAAGCTTATGAGATGTCTTGAAAGCCACCATGAAACCTAGAGAGGTCATTGTGCAAGAATTCAGAAGATTCAGCCATGAGTGGTGGAATTAGGGTTTGACTGGGTCAACCCTAGGTCAACTGATGATTTGGAGAGGGTGGAGACCTAATCCAAGAGCCATGTGATCATGGAATGATGCATTGAGATGCTATAAGGATGATTCCTAGACCAACTCATCATGATTGAAGAGTTTGAGAAGTTTCAAGCTAGGGTTTCTAAGGCTTGACAGTGTAAAATCCCCTAGTTTGATCCCTATCTTCAAGGCAGTTTAGCTCAAGATGTGATTGTCATCTCATCTTCCCCATAACATGAATGTTGTAGAGCTTGTTCTTAGCTTTAATTTGAGTACTAGAAGTCCTTTATAGGATTTGTAGAGCTCAAGTTATGACTTTGACAAATTACAGGTCATCTGAGGTATGTGAATCTGGGTCCTTGAAAGTCACCCAACTTGCAGCCAACGTTTGCCCTAGTAGGATGATTCCTATGAACTCTTGGTCAACATGAATGTTGTAGAGAATCTTCTTAGCTTTCTAGAGAGTACTAGAAGTCCTTGATAGGATTTGTAGAACTCAACTTATGGCTTTGACAAGTCAAGGGCATTTTGGTCATTTGGAGGTTATAGGTCATTTCAAGCATAAGGCCATATCTCCTATTTCCAAGATTCAAATGGAAAAATCTTCAACATCAAACTTGCTTAGAATGATGTTTTAAGGCTAGTAGGGAGGTCATGAGATGTTGAAAATGCTTGTATCAAAAAGTGATAAAAATGACCTAAAATGGAGGCATAAGTTAATTAAGGTGAAATTGAAAATTGGAAATCACAAGTTATACATCCAAAACATGTCATATAATAGGTCATTTTGACTCCAAAGGACATTCTAAGAACAATGGTTCAGCCACAATTTTGAGTTGAGGCTTAGATCATAGGGCTGCTTTGGAAAAGGCTTACTTGCATATTAAGGTACCAAAGCAAAACTCAACAAAACTCAATAAACAAGTTGGTTATGCATTGTAACACATCATAAATCTCATTTGGGGAGAATTTCAAGTCATTTACAAAGGTCACAAGAGGCTTGGCATGAGATAGCACATAAGGAGAATTGAAATCAAAATGTCATGACATGAGAAGTTCAAATACTCATTGGATTGTCCTAGAGGGTTCTAGATGATTCTAAACCACTCTATATAACATGTATGACTTGCTCAGATGCAAGGTTGGTGAGAATTGGTGCAGAGAAGAGAGAGTGAAATCAAGAATCTTCCATTGCAAGTCAAGTTTCAATTTCACATTCTTCTTCATTTCCATTCATTCTTTCCATTCAAACACATTCCATACATCATAGTGAAGCTGTGCAGATTGAATTGAGATCAAATCCATGGTGAATTGAAGAGTTGGTGATTGAAATTTCAAGGTAGCAAGTCAGAATCGAATTCTGAGATTGAGGCTTCCTCCATCAAAATTGTTGCAAACAGTAGCAAGATTGGCATATAGGGAAACTTTCTGAAGAGTTTCAAGGTCTGAATTGGTGGATTTCATCATCTGTTCATCAAGATTAACCAGGTTTGCAAATTCTTCCCTACACCATGTTTTAGGCATAATTAGGTTAATTTGTTAGTGTAGAAATGTTAGAGACCAATAAGAGATGGATTTTGGAGAGTTAGGGATCAATTGGTGAAGATTGAATTATGGACCCCATTTCTTTGATGACCAAGAACTCGTGTTATATTGAGATATAGAATGAGCTAGACATCAAGAATCATTCAGTGTGAGTTGGTGAGTGATCTGAGGTAGCTAGTTGCAAGAATTGTTAAGATTGATGACTGAGTACATTTTGGATCTTGGATCGTGTTTCATGTAAGAGGAAGTTTCAGTTGATTTTAAGATCATGATTGTGTTTAGCATGAAAAATGGAGTATGTTAGTGCTTTGTATCGTTAATTTTGAGCAAGAAATGGAGGAGCACGAATGGATGGAAGCTTGCAGGTGGAGCTCTGTTTCCATGGAGGAGTTTCAGCAAACCCTAGCTGAAGGTTGAAGACAACCTCCCCACCATTAGATCTAGCTTGACCCATTGACTATTCCTGAATCCAACGGCCCGTGTTTAATTTCGTCTTGGAGGGAATCCTGAGAAGCAATGAAACGATGCGTTTCATTAAAACCTGAGTTCTGGGCTTAGTGGATCCAATGACTAATCCCACCCCCAATCAAGGCCCATGAATGATTTACACTGCATTTGGCTTCTATTTGCACCGTTTATTTTTCATTTTCTGTATGATTTATTAATTGATTTTCTGAGTGAGTTGGGCCTAGCGCGCTTTACTTTCTGAACCCCCCAGTCTGGGCCCATGCGTGAACTGAACTAGATATGTTTACTCCCTGCACCCCATCCTTCCATATTTCATTTTATTTTCTTCTATTTTTCCATTAATATTTGAAAAATCATAACAATTTGAAAATTAAAGATTTTTTAGTGGGAATTTTTGCTCCCATTTCATATTCATGTCTAGAAAATATAAAATAAAAATATTTTCCTTTCATGCATTTTTAGTATTTTTTGTATATTTTCTACTTTTATTGCATTTTATTTCTTTTATGTTGATCCATGATTTTGTAGAATTTTGTTTAGGTAGTTCCTTTAGCATTTTTAGGCCATTCTTTTTAGGACAGTTAGATATAAGTTTTAGCTTCCCCCTGGATTTATTCCATAATTTTGTGATGAATTTTAGGTAATTTTTGATTAGATGACATTAGGTTGTGTAGAATTAGGTTAATCCTTAACATAGGTCCATAACAACACTAGAATTTTGGGTTTCTAGGTCAAGATAGCTATTGGGGCATATAGGGGTATTAAGGGTAGGTATGTAGGATCCCTTAGAAATTATATTAGGATTTAATATAGTAGTATACTATTTTTAGATGATTTTTGTAGTTGATGATTGTTTGTGTTGCCTTTGGGGGCTTGTATTTTTGTTTGCTTTGCTTTGTGGGCTTGGAGAGCTTGGTATTGTTCTAAGGAGCATTGAGGAGCATAGTAGAAGACTTGAGGATGGATTGAGGAGCTTGAGAGCTTGATCTTTTTTGTTGTTTTAGGGTTAGGGATTAGGAAGAGTTTAGACCTAGTTAACTTCTTTCTTAAACATGGATGGTATCTTTCACCTCCATTCCTCCCTGTGATTCAAAGTCCTTCCATGGTATACACCTCTCTCCTTTGGAGGGATAAGTGATTGTACCTAGGAAGTAGAACTTTTGAGGGAACCATTCCTTTGATGTTGAGCCCTTATAGGTCACCCTTTGTGGTCAATAAGCGGTTCAATATCCCCAGCTTATCCAGTAAGTGACTTTCTCTGGTTTGATTATCCTGAGAGATGCTGAGCTTGAGGTTGAAGGTGAGGACTTCAATGAAGAGTGTAGAAGAGGATGAATCCTAGAGCATTGCCATTCCAGCTGAAGCTTGAAAAGCAACAAGAGCAAGTTGATACTTGAAGACCCCTGATGATTGAGAGTGAAGCCTGAAGGTGGAGCTGATCAAGAAGCTGAAGCTTAAAGGAGAAGATAAGTTGAAACTTATGTTGAAGGGTTGAAGCCTGGAAAAGCAACTGATATTTGTCAAGAGTGATTGAAGTCTAAAGACTGAGTTGCTGTTGGAAGAGCTGAAGCTTGAAGTTGAAAGAGAGAATATTTGTTTTCTTCTTTTCTTTTACTGTATTGATGTGTTTTGTTTAACTTGTTTGATGCATTAGAATAAGTTCATATCTAGAATAGGTAGAATCTAGGAGCATGATTGCACTAGAGGTTGAGTTGCTCCCTCTGCTTGTATTGTTATTGTGTGGCTTTGCTTGCGGGTATTCGGTAGAGCCCAGCTCCCTTGCCCATGTGGTTTGTTTGCCTGATGGTATTTCATTTCATTTTATCTGTATGATTGCAGTTTACTGTTTTTGCTTGATAGCATGTTTTATATTTCAGTATGATTACTGTTATCCATTCTGGCTTGAGGTTGAGATGAGCTTGTGGAGGCTGAAGCCCCACACACATTTCCTCCCTCACTTGCATTGCATGCATTTTACTGTTAAGCTGATGCTTTATCTGTTTTGGTGTATCATTGACATGATCCCTTAGGACTCTCACTTCCTTTGATAAGGAATTGATGATAGAACTTTAGGTTGAAACCTATGCATGACAACTTCTAGGAGTTCCCTGTTCAAACCTCAACCATAGGATGAATCCTTGGAATGACAACAGTAGGACTTGATAGTCTCCCTCCTAGTTGGGCCTGTTCTCTTCTCATCTCAAAACAGTTTAAGATACAGTAATCATGAATGATTTCTTTCGTACGTTACGAGCCTTAAGCTATCTGAGAAAGGATTGTGAGAGAGTTTCTTTTCCACAGTCTGGATGTTTAGTATGGTACCCTTTGGGTGACATGCGACGCATTAACTCTTAGGTCATAGTCTCTAGTACGATTGAAATTGCAAACACAATAAAAAACACTTCTTTCGTAAAAGACAGGAAATAAACCGTAGTTTCCCGAACTACGTGAGCTCTGATCTCTCATACATGTTGAGAGTACGTAGGCACAATACTGATGTATTGGCGAGCTACCTTCCCCCATAACCCGTCGTAGGCCGAACTACGTTGACTCTGATTTCTCGTTCTCTGATGAGTATACGTAGGCATAAAGTGCGATGCTTTGCCGAGTCGTTTTCTTTTCTTTTTAAGCCAGCCTTGATAGGTAGATAGAATAAAACCAACCCGTCCAAGTAAACACAACAAACGAGGATCCCGTCGAGTACGACGGACGTGAGGGGTGCTAATACCTTCCCCTTGCGTAACCGACTCCCGAATCCAGACAATGGTTGCGACGACCTTGTCTTACCCTTTTTCGTCAGGTTTTTCCGATCGTTTCCTTTCCCGCTCTGAGGGATAAATAACGAAAGGTGGCGACTCTTCTGTTTTGCCGGCACCTTATTTTCGCGCAAGCGACACTCTGGTGTTTAGGAATTTGAAACAATGCCTGTACATCATCAGTAGAGGTTTATTCAAAAGCATACAATCAGAAGTTTTCGTCTTTCAACTTTGTCATCCTCCATCAAACAATTCCGCTTAAACAAGCGTTTGACATCAATAAAATCATTGAGTGAACATGAATAGATTTAATCAAAACATGCATATTCATTTTATTATCATTATCAATTGAAAATAGACAAGTCTTACAGATAAAATTCGCACTTAAACAGAAAAGAAACTACAAATGCAAAGAAATGACATGCTACTTTGCCAGCTTTGGGGAACTGGGATTTTCCATCTTGATTTGCTGTTGAACCAGCCATCTTCAGAATTTATCTTCAAATTCAGTCTGATACTCTTCTGAACCCACATGACTGGATACCCTGAGGCGTGACAGAGAACATGTTGGAGTCAAGCAGAGTCTGAATCTCACTCTTAAGCACTTTATAGTCTTCGGTTGAATGCCCCTGTGCCCCAGTATGGTACTCACAACGGGCGTTGACATTGAAACCTGGCGTATACGGCGGAAACTCTGGATTAATCCTCTTCGGCACTATCAAACCACCTATGATCAAGTCTGGCAGCATCTGACTGTACGATATCGGCAACTGACTGAAATGCTTCTCTGGCTTCCTTAGTCTTCGTCGGGCATGCTAATGCGACTGATGACATTATGACTGCTGACTCTGGAGAGGAACAAGTATTTGATACACATACCCAACAAGTTGTTGACTCTGAACACTCGAAGTGTCTGAAAACTGAATATGAGGTATTGGAGATTCCGGGATAGCATCACTTTCTTTCTCACATTCTTCTTGAGAACTGACAATCGATTCTCCTTCATAAACTGAGGTATCTGAAGTGTCTCGAATCTTTCCATTCTTGAGTCCACTCTCAATACGTTCCCTTATTATCATCAAGTCAGAAAAGTTTACTGCCCTACTACCAATCATCTTGTCAAAGTAATGACCTTGCAAAGTACCCATGAACAGGTCAACCAATTCTCTTTCCAGAAGCGGTGGTTGAATGCGAGCAGCTAATTCTCTCCATCTCTACACATATCCTCTAAAGGATTCATTGTCTGCCTGAGATAATTCTTGCAACTGCATACGGCTGGGAGTCATGTCGAGATTGTAGTTGTATTGCTTCACAAAGGCATTGGCTAAATCTGACCATGATCGGATGCAACCACTTTCCAACTGCATATACCAACTCAACAATGCTCCGCTCAGACTTTCCTGAAAACAGTGGATCATCAGCTTGTCATTAGCGACATACAAGGTCATTCTTCTGCAAAACATAACCAGATGCTGCTTCAGACAACTATCCCCTTTGAATTTCTCAAAATTAGGCGTCTTAAACTTCGGAGGCATTACAAGACCTGGCACTAAACACATGCTCGAAGCATTCAGATTAAGAGTATCACGACCCATTAGAGCGTCAAGCTTTTCCTCTAACAGATGACATCTTCTCATAAATTTAACAGTCTGTGGGTTCTTAGGATTAATATTTGGAACATCCCTTTGAAAATATGGCACCAGGAAAGTGAAGCTCTGATAGTCTGAGTCACTGAGAGAAGATGAATGCCTATCTCGGACAATAGTGCCCTCTTGATCTCCAACAGGAATCTGCACAGGATGAGCTTGAGCAACATTGTTCACCGGAGTCTTCTGAATACTGGCCCCTCCTCTGGTCATAGCTATCATGGCTTCCATGAGCTAATCCAACTGATTCTTCATCAATTCAAACTCTGCCCTTGTAATAACCAAGTTCTGCTCTCCTGAGTTCATGATTCTTCCAGAAGCTAATTCAAGTCCAATGCGAATGTCGGGAAATCAACTGCGGGTTGGACAAGAGACGGGTAAGCTCTTTGTTCCGGGATGAGGATGGAAATGCAAACATGAGATGCAAATGCAATGCAATGCAAGATGCTAATACAACACATAAAGGATCAAAGCTTCCACAAAGCTCTGAATAACTGCTGCGTTGCTGACTGGATAAATTCATAAGTCCGCTCTGAAGAGAAAACCAGAATACCGGGTTGGTTGGAGGTCAAGTTTCCTGCATAAACCAATTCCTCTCACAGGTATGGACCTAATCTCTGATAAGGTTTGTCATTCTATGAGGTCGTCAGTGTCACAAACTTTCGAGAAACAATGATACGTTCACCATTTCTGGTTTGGCATCCTAGTTTAACGAAGCGGCCTCACTTAGCTGACTCCCAAGTGATCGGTCTCCAGAGTTGACAGTTTCCAGATCCAACATCCCCGTCCTGACCTGCAGGATGAGATGTCATAAAAGAAAACCTTGTCTGAACGTGAATTTCGTGAGGACAAGTGCATGCTGCCATACAGGTCCATCACTACTCTCCACTCTAATGCTATGTGTATCCTCAAGCCTGGGTTTTGGCTTATCTCTCAAAGGAACAACCACCCAACAACACAACAGTATAATAATAAAGTGCAGAAAATGTAAATACAACAATATACAAATACAACACACAAATGTACACACCCAAAGACAAAGCAAAAAAACGCTAGGATTGACTCGCATAGGGGATGGGAAATATCCCCAGCAGAGTCGCCAGCTGTCGCATCGCTGAGAAAGAGGGGCTGACAAGGATAGAAGAGTCTCCACCGTTCGTTATTTATCCCAAAATAGAGAAAGGAAACGATCATAGAAAACCTACGAAAAAAGGGAGAAGACAGGTCATCGCAACCAAATCTTGGGTTCGGGAGTCGGTTACGCAAGGGAAAGGTATGAGCACCCCTCACGTCCGTTGTACTTAACAGGATCCACGCTTGTTGTCTAATCTATGGGTGAAAAACAAACTATCTAAGGCTGCTAATGCTAAAGGAAAGAACTGACTCGATAGAATATCGCCGCCCTATACCTACGTATTCCCTCGTACAATGGGAAAGTCAGAGTCAACGTAGTTCGCAAAACTACAGGGGGGGGGGGGGGAATTGCTCGCCAAGACATTGCATCTTGTGCCTACGTATCCTCATCTGGTATGAGAAATCAGAGCAAAACGTAGTTCAGGCAAATACGGTAAAATATCTCGATCGCACAGGGGCGAGAGAAAAGGGTATGGATAACGGGCTAGTCTCGATTGCACGGGTGCAAGAGAAAGGGACGTTAATCGTTAGCGGGAAAGTCTCGATCGCACGGAGATGAGAGAAAAGATAAATTACTTGTTAGTGTGCTTGCCAAGACATCGCGTCTTGTGCCTACATATTCTCATCTGGTATGAGAAATCAGAGCAGACATAGTTCAGCCTAACTACAGAAAACGGGTCTCAATCGCACGGGGGCGAGAGAAAAAAGGGGATCCCGATCGCACGGGGGGGAGAGAAAAGGAGTCTCAATCGCACGGGGGCGAGAAAAAAAAAAGGGGATCTCGATCACACGGGGGGCGAGAGAAAAGGAGTCTCAATCGTACGGGGGCGAGAGAAAGGGATCCTAGGCCTGAAACGCCTAAACGGGAAGGAATCAGACGCACACACAAAATCCTAAGACGTAGGAGCGAATGCGTCGCATATCGTCCAAAGGACACACGCTAAACACTCTAGATGAATGAGAAGAGGCTCCCCACTCATCATTTCCCACGTATCTATCGCTTACTCACAACGCTCGGCGGTTGATTAAAAAAAGAGTGAATTAGAAATATGTTACCGAATGGAGTGGTTCCGTTGACCCTTGAAATTGCGCGCAAGCTCCATCTCCTCTTTGATCCTTGGTGCTACGGCTCGAAAGGATAAGTGAATCGAATCGGGAGCAATGTGACGCTAAACCGTTGTAGCTCGACTTATAAAGGAAGTCAAACTATAAGAAGTCGCGTATTGATATCCGTGCAATGGACAAGATAGAGAAATGATATTGAGGATCATTCTCCAATTGAATCGTGTCGCACGGACTAAAATGTGGGATCTTGTCTTACAAATACAAGACTTCATCGATCCAAGACTAGTCAAAATAAAATCGGAAGAAGAAGAAAAATGAGGAGAGAAAGAGGTGGTCTCAGATCCAACATTATTCATCAATAATTTGACTGGTAATGAATTACGGAAATGTCGTCATCGACCCAAAAGGCAAAAATGGAACAAAATTCCCAATAACAAATGAGAAATAAAATCCAACTTATAAATTGAAATGAAATTCTAAATAGAAAATAATATAAAAAATCTAAAAGAAAATATTAAAATGATGACAAAATAATTTAGTTGAGTTTCTATTATAACTAAATAGCAAATTAAATAAGGAAAACTTAATGTTAAAAACAAATCAAAATTAAAAAAGGAAACTAAAGTGAGATGGGAAAGGGTGCAAATAACATGGAATCATTATGGGCTACTAAGCCCATTCATCCCCTCCACACAAAAACACTACGTCAAAAAAAGAACAAAAGAATGGGCCTTCAACCCACTACAAAGAAGCACACATTGAGACCTTGAAGGAAAATAAATAGAGGATAACAGAATGGGGTTGAATGCCCATCGGTTTCTTATAAACTGAAACCCAGTTCCAAACACACACACACACACACACACACACACGCACGGTGAAACAGAAAAAGAACAGAGAAAAAGAACGGTCAACACCGTAAACAACCCATCACAACCCTTTCCGAAATTTCCACCTCAAACTTGTCTCTCGAAAACTATTCTTCTTCTACTCTGAATCTCTGTTTTGGGTTTGTGTTGGTTGATGTGGGTTACATGGGTTTCCGTTTGGAAGATTTATGGTGGAGGGTTGGGTCGTTAATGGTGGTGAGAGTTTGAGCTTAGTTTGAAGAGTGTTTCTGGGTTGAGCGTTATTATTTCAGTTTGCGTTGAGTTTGAAGGAAATGGAACAAAACAAAGATGATGAAAAATCAGAGTGAGGTGAAGGAAAAATGGAATGGGGTGTTTGGTTGCGACATCGGTGATTTGCGGAAGGGAAATGAGTTTCTCTATGGGTTTTGTTGGGTTTAGATGTTTAATGTTGGAAGAGGGATTCGAAGCATTGGTTGAAGGAGGTGAGAGTGATGGTGAAGAGTTTCAATTTCTGGGTTGCAAGTTTGTGTTCATGGAAATGGGTTGTCGTATGATGTTGTCTGGTTACGTTATTGATGAAAGAGGGATGGTAACCGTGATTTGAAAATGGCAATGAGGCCGTGTGAATATGGCAGGCTCGGTTGTGTATATGGTAAGGAAAATGAGGGCTTCTTGGTGATGAAGATTGAAGGTTTGAAATGGTGGAGATTAAATTTTAATGGTGATGATGATGTTGGTAAAAGAATGGAGTTGGGAGTGTGAGTTAGGATGAAAATGGAGACGGAAGGAGATTTGTGAGGGTGGCGGAAGAGGCTTTTTTTTGCTGGGATTTGGGTGAGGAACAGTGAACACAAGAAGGGGCAGCTAGGTTTAGGTCTCAATGTTGGAGACAATCTACAGTGCCTTTATATGCAGGATTTTGACACGTGGCTGGCTGTATGTTAATGACTGATGAAAATGATGGCTAATTAATTGAAGTGGAATGAAAAACAATGATTAATAAAAGCTGATTCTAATGATTTAATTACTTAATTCTGACTATAAAAATAAATTAATCCTATTAATAAAAGACTAAACTAGATAATCAACTATCCTAATCTAATAAAATTTCTAATTAAAAGAAAAATAAATCTAAAGAAAATTCTAATAAATAAAATTTATATCTAAAAATAAAAACTATATTCTAATAGAAACAAATATCTAATAAAAACTCTACTTTCTAATAAAAAGCTATTTAAAAATATTTAAAAAATCTAAATAGGATCCATTTAAAAAAAACAATCTTAAAACCTATTTAAAATATTTCCTAAATAATGAAATATAAACAAAAATAACAATAAAAATGCAAAATGCCATGGAAAAACGGGCGAGCAACGAAATGCGCCAATATTATCAACACTGATTGAATCATCAAGAAGAGAGCGACTTTCGCTCGATTTTGACACGGAACTTCTCGTTTGAACTGATTTGAATCGCCTGAAATGCGAGCAAAATGGCTAAAATCCTGATAAATTCAATCCGGCTGATAATACGGGAAAGATGCGACCTAAATGATATGCAGATGAAAATGAAGCAAAAGCCAGTTAAAGTCGGAAAACCGGTGGGAAAATTTTAGGGTGCAACACTTATGTCATCATAATCTATTTTCTTAAACTTTTGTTTTAAGATTTTATATGGACTGACTCTATTAAAAGATGTTATCATTATTCATTGTGATATGAAGTTATGTTGATATGTGTATGTATGCTGTTGCAAAAGTTATAATTGTTTAGGTGGTTCAGTTGGAACAACTCTTATACATATATACTTTAATGTAGGTTATGTCTGATGTATAAGTATTTACTGATTTATAGGTGGTCCTGATTCATCATAAATATTGAGTTTCTTATTTGTTGATTTATAGGTGATTCTGATTCATCATAAATATTGAGTCTCTTTTTCATATGGGAAGGTTTATATTTGGAACAGATGTGAGATTATTGGCACTCACGGTTTTATTTATTGTCACTCCTGTCACCACTTTTAGGTGTACTTTGAATCAGATGAAGTTCAAGCTGCTATTGTTAAATGTGGAGGCATAACTGATTTGACACAAGAAATTCAGGTGTAATTTGTTGTATTTTCGAAAACTTTGTATTTGTGTTGTTCTATTTATACTTTTTTGTGATCAGTAGTATCAATAATTAATTTATGCTGTGTTTTATCGGTTGAAATGACAATGGGGTAAGTTATATCATCTCATAATGCATTTTCTTACTTAGTATAATGAATATGGTTAATCTAAGTTACTCATTTTGTTGGTTGTTATGATTGATTAGTATGACAAGAAGAAATTTAAGTGTCTCACATGATTCAGTCTCATGTTTTACTTGGCTCTCTTTTTTATATTAGAAATTTTAAACAGGATCAGGAGGATGCTCCTATAGTCCGCTTCTCCAGAGGTAGAAGTAGGGCTACATGGAAAGTTATAGACCAAGTATGGGAAATTGCTTTTACAATCGTTATCATAGCTTTATGACATTAATGTATGGTGTAAAATTTGAATCACATTGAAAACTGATTATTTTAGTGTCTTGAATTGGGATAAATCATAAATGTCTAGGTTTGATTTTTAAAATATTGGGTTTACTACATTGACACAGGAATTCAAGTTATGAAGCATAAGGAGGCAGATAGGGTTCTGTTTTTAGTAGAACATTCAATTCATTTAATCTTAGTTTTGTATTGTATTTTTTCTAGTTCTTTTTTCTAAAATATTATAGTTTAACATGTACCATCATATTTTACCATGTGTTAGAATTATGACCCATTGTTCAAGGAGAAAAAACTTAAGATAGAGGAGTTGTACTTTGGGCTTTGATTATTTTCTAACACAATTCAATTTTTAGGTACTTGATTGGTAGCAATGTATTATTGATTAGGAAATATTTTGAATTTAAGATACTGCAACTTCCAATGAGCACATGTTATGGGATCTTCTTTGTCCTTATTACAAATTCTATGCTTTCCTAACTATTTATTTTGTATGATATTTAAAAAACAAATACAAAGTTCAACCATCTAGTACTTCCATACGTCAAGAAGGTACATTTTAAATTGAAAATCATGCACAACTATAATAGAGTATGCAGTTCTCTCCCTATATTCATAACAATTGTCTCCAATTTTTCTACTATGTCACATTGCCATATCAATTTCAATATCTCTTCCGATTTCTATCACACTTAGTAACCCTGTTAATATACTTTATAACATTATCAATTTCAATATCTCTTCGTTATTTATCAATATATTCAAAAAAAATTAAGTCGCTCCAAGATTTTCCCAAAACTCTTTCCTTAACTCTAAATTTGTCTCACTATAATAGGGTTTCCTTAAGTTCTTAACTTAACTCTAAAACCTAATGTATACCTTCAAAATTGCACCAAAAATTATTGATTTATGATAAAATTATGAAACTCTCCAGTTTAAAATTTTGTTAAACCCTCTTTCTAACGCACATGGCCGTACCTCAAATGGACTTATGAAACTCAAGTTACACATGAAACAAGATGACTAACGCATGACTAGAATTTAACTACGCCTCGGGTATAAAAACAAAAGAATTACTAATGTTGTAGAGCTCCTTAATCCAATATCCCACTACAAAATAAATATTATTGCGTTAGACTTCTAACGCAACTGACGACACCTCAAACGGACTTACAAAATTCAGGTTACGCATGAAACATGATGGTAAATTCCTTTCTATGTTTATCTGTGATTTTCTGTGTTTTTCTCCCTATTGAACATATGTTAAACTCACCTATTTAAGTCTCAACCGCCCAATACACACAAATAAACATAAACATGAACAATATGAATCAAACATCACATATTCAATATTTTATCACATCAACATCACATATCCAACCATTTAAGCATGAAATATTCTAACTCTTGCCTTACTATAAGGTATCCACATATATAAATTCAACATTCGCCTTATGTCATCACAAGGCGTAAAGATAATATATCATCATTTCAAATTCCATAATCAACAAGATATAAAAGAAAATCAAATTATTTTAACCGCCTTAGAAAGGTTTTGATCGAACCTTCATCAGCCTCAAACATCATCAAAGATGAAAAATAAAGGGAAGAAGGAATGAGGGTAAGGAACCCTCACCACCCATCTGCTTAAGCACCCATACATGAACAATCCCCCCTTTACCTCGAATTTTCCGCAATAACGAATCTTTGACTATGGGGTTTTCTCTCTACTCCTTCCAAAAGCTTCTTCTAGGTTTCGCTCTTCCCTCATTTGCCTCTTTCACAAATTTTTCACAAACTGACAAACTCTCCCTATTTTCTTTCTTAAATAAATAAAACCTAATTCTTCTTTATTTTGATTAATTTATAAAAACTCCCCTTAACTCTCTATAACTCCACCCACTTCCCTAATTTCTTTAAAATTCTATTTATTATTCCAAAGCTAATATTCTCATATTTTATCTATTAATTAAATAATTAAAAATATAATTATAAGTTCTGTGTTTTTTAAGTTTGATGCATTTTGGTAAAACAACATGATATTGGCAAGATATTAATCAGATGTTCTGCCATGATAGTCAGACATCATGTTTTGCGTAATGTTGTGTCATGATCCAGGACATGTTATACCAAAAAGTTAGGACATGACTATTTTGGTATTTTTAGTGTGATTTTTGAGTGTGTTCTGATGCACATGCGGGCGACTTTCATGGAAGTATATTGTGGAAATTTCTGTTATGACATATTATTTAGTTTTCATAAAAAGGTTTCTTGATACTTTTTAGGAAAGTTTGTATTTTACTCCAATTTTTGTGTAGGTTGATTTGCAGCGAGTTAAAACTGATTGCTGCTATTTGTGCACCACAGTAGCCCAAGTCCATTAGGTTTGAAGGCTATTTAAAGTGAAGATAAACCCTATTGATGTAGAGAGTGTAACATGTAGAATTTTGGGAATAAGGATTAGCCTTTGTTTTGGTTGGTCTTTAGAGTTTTCTACTTGTTAATTGTATGTCACTCATGTATCTTCTGATGCATTGAGGTTGACTGATTGTTCATTGTTAATTGTCCATTCTAAAACTTTTAAGCAAGAGCGTATTATTCTTGATTTAAGCTTTTAAGAAAGATCTAGTATTATTTTAGAAGTGTGCTACTTCTATTGTTTGTTGTTGTTGAATTGTCACTGGGATTGTAACTAATTAGGAAGTGATAGGGGATCTCATATCTAGAGGGTGTCTAGGTAGAAGTTGCACAAGGTAAGAATTAGGCGAGAAGTTGTAAACGAGCGAGTTTAGGTTGAACTAATACTATCATAGTGAATTTGCTTCCAGGCTTGGTAGCCCCGAGATGTAGGTGAGTTGCACTAAAATGGGTTAACAATTCTAGTGTTTATTTTACTTTTCTGTCATTTAAATTTATGCATCTTTTTCTTGTGTGATCCCGGTGTTGTGACATCTTTCTCGACATCTGGTATCTGCGTGCCAGAATTTCAATTGTTATCAGAGCAGATCACCTTATTCTATTTCGGGTGAGCTCTAGGGAGTTTGTATTGTGGTACTATGGACAAGGAAGAAGGAGGAAATGTGAATAGGCCTCCAGTCTTGGATGGCACTAATTATGACTATTGGAAGGCACATATGGTGGCTTTCTTAAAATCTATGGATATCAAAACTCGGAAGGTTATCATCAAGGGTTGAGAGCACCATGTGGTCAATGATAAGGATGGAAAAGAAACCTTCAAGCCAAAAGAGGATTGGACGAAGGAGAGAGATAAGACAGCTCCTGGAAACTTCAAAGCCTTGAATGCTTTATTCAATGGCGTTGACAAGAACATGTTTAAGTTGATCAAAACTTGTACTGTAGCTAAGTGTCATACCCTAAATTTTAACCTTAGATTATTTTATATTTTTCATATCATTCTAGGTCAATCATTCATGCATGGCTAACCAATTATCAAGACTTTGTTTTGTTTTGTTTCACTTGTAAATTAGGATTTACTTTAAAAGGTTCAATGGATTGATCAATCAAGGTTTTGGATAGATCATTAACCAAGAAAGTTCTCATACTCTTAAGAGACCTCGCTTCACCAAATATCAAGTGCAAAGTAGCCTTAATACAAGTTCTTCAAAGTTCAAAGTCATCTGGTCATTAAACTAGGGTTTTTCAACAAAGCCAACTGCATCTTTAAATTTTGATCAAGACATGATTTTAAGCCTTGGAAGATGATTCAAGAAATTTAAATACACCTTTGGAGTCAATCTATGGTGTTCATATGGCTCAAGAGATTGATTTAATTGAAGGTAAAAAGGTGAAGATTCATCTGATACACAAGCCATTCACTACAAAGTCAAACCTTTGACTTTTGGAAATTTTGATCAACCATGGTTTCCTCAAGTCAAGAATGATGATAACATGTATTTTGGGTCATGATAAATCAAGGAAAATTAATAAATTTGAGGTTACTTGCAAAAAGGGCAACTTGGGAGAAAGTGGAATTTTTGTAAGTCATGGAAAAACCCTAATTTGGTGTTGACTTGCCAAGGTCATAACTTCCAATCTAGACATCCATTTTCTTTGATCCAAAGATCAATTTGAACAGCTCTTTCCATACTACAACTTTCTCAATTTGGATGAATGCCCAAAAAGTGCATAGATTTTAAGTTATGATAGCATGAAGTTGAGAGAAACAAGATTATGGAATTCTATACTTAGAAATTTTTCTAAGTGTTGAATCTCAGCTTGGAAGATGAGTTTTCAAGACCATTTTTCTCATGGTTCTAGGCTCCAACTCAATTCTTCCAACATGAAAGTTGTTAGGAATTGTTCAAACTTTCCATTGATGCCAAGAACTCATCAAGTGGATCGACACAACCCAAGATATGATGCCTCAAAGTCATGGTCCCAAACTTGACAAAATTAACAAGTTTTTAGGCAAATCTTGTAGCCAACTTCAAAACCATTATGCACTTAGTTCTAAACTTCAAATAATATTCTTTTCAACATGAATATTGTTCCTCATGTTCCAAGATTTCTATGGATACCAAAATCTCCTCAAGTGGATCACTACAACTCAAGTTATTTGGTTTTAAAGCTAGGGTTCCAAAGTTGCCAAAAGGACATTTTAACTTAGAAAATTTTCAAGCATCAAGTCAGTTTTGTATGCATGACTTCAAGGCTAATTTTCTCATCATTCTAAGCTTTGTTTCAAGATGTCATCAACATGAAAATTATAGATCATCATGATAAATCTCATTTAAGCTCAAGACCTCACAACATTGAGAAAAACTTACCAAGTTATACATGTTCAAAGTTGGCCACATTGATATGGTGGTTATGCATTGCCTTGTTATCATCCATGAACATTTTTAATTGAGATTTTGTAGCACACCCTTTGCCTCATATTTACACGCATGACCCTCCTCTTTCTTGCCATAACCTTGACACAAATGAGCCAAACATCCTCATGTACTACATGTGCATTCCTTTCATATTTTTTCCAAAAGAAGCAAGTTGTAAAACTTGCTCACCAAGGATAATACCACCCTTCCACTTGCTACTCATTCTGACCCTCTCGAGGACAACAAAAACAACCACAATAACATCATGCTCGTTCCACTCCTCATTCTCACTCCAAAATTTCAAATTTTGAAAGAATGGTAACCAAAATTTTAACCATATTGAATATCATTTAACCACCTTTAACCCTACTATATAAGCTAAAAGATGAAACCCTAGAGAAAGAGGAGCTCATTCTGTAGCAAAACATCACAAACACTCTCTCTCTCACTTTTAAACTTTCTCTCTCTTAAAAACTTAATTGTCCAAGTTGTTTTCTTCATTTTTCAATCACTATCATCATCCTAGAAGCTCAAAGAAAGAAAAGGAAGAGTTTAGTGTAAGGTTTGCATCAAGGACAAAAGCTATAAGAAGCTCTCACGTAGGTAATTTTCATTTCACTTTTCTCACATTCTAAAGTCTCTTTAAGTGCATGGTTGTTTTATTTGAATCTTTGAAGTGATGGAGTTCATTTTTATGTTATAGTTGTTCTAGTTTGAGCATATTTCAGAATGTATGTATTTTCTTTGTGGATTGTTTTAATGGTGTTAGGATGAGTTTTAGAAAATAAATAATGCCATAATCTTGCTCTACGTGAAAACCCAAGTGAATTGATGTAAGATTTTTCAAGTTTTAGTGAGATTTTGAACCAACTCCGGTGGTCGTCTCCAGAGAAGACAACCGGAGCCCTAGCTCCGACATCTAGTTTTGTTTTGGTTTGTGTGGCAGTCTGACCCTTTGACCTGCTCAGGTGGCGCCCATATGGCGCTGAGGTGGATGACACCTCATTTAATGAAACACACGTGGCAAGTTTTTTGTTTGGTTTATGAGTTTTGGTTTTTGAATAGCTTGGGCCTGAAACTTTTCCTCTTTACACCCCCATGTTTTGGCCCATATGCGTGTTAAACATGAATCAAGTTCACTCTCCTTTTACTGTTACACCCCCATCCTTATTTTATGTTAATTACTTTTTTTTCTTCACTTTTACTTTCCATTTTATTTTTAATGTTCCTTCTTTATAAAAAAATTCACAAAAATAGTTTTTAGACATTTTGATGTCTCAAAAATTTTATTTTTATTTTTAAAGTTATTTTCCTATTTTATTTTGAATTATTTTTAAAAGATGTTTACTAAACTACCCTTGAATTATGGTTTTGATTTTTGAGGCCTTGTGTGTGCTGTAACACCCTTCTAAACCCCGCAGAATATATATATAAATAATCAGAGTAAATCATCATGCATTCACAAAAGGGAGTCATGCATAATTTTCAAAACATCAAAAACCACCTGTCATGCTCATTAACACTTTAATAAATAATCATGCTTTTCAAGGTTTCACTTTGCATGTAGCAGCGGATTCAATTTATATCATAATTATCATAACGGAAACATTCATGTTCATCACATAAATCAAAATTACTTAGGCACTAAGGCCAACATCATAATATTCCGATGAATATAAAAACATAGCGTAGAGTACATAATGTATCTCTAAGACATAAACCAAGCAAACCCAGCGTTACATGACCAGAGCACGACTCGACCCAACATAATTAAAATACTAAACAGCTGCACCAACAGCGACCTCGTCACTACGAACAATTCTACTCCTTGATACCTATGCAATGTCGTATAAAACATCATTCCAACAGAAGGGTGAGAATTCACATCAATATTGAAATCGTAAGATATTGAATAATGTAAAGCATGTCAACGCCAACACCAATATTCTCACACTTCAATTTTTCTCAGCCAATATCATTCAACAACCATACATTCACAACCCTCAATTCAACAAGTCATACACATACGCATACTTTCATACAACAATTATATATGCCATGCGACTCGATGCAAACTCAATGCAACTCAGGCCATGTAGTACCAACACTTGTTATTATTTTTCGGTTTTTACATTTAAATCGGGTTTGTCCCCTAGACCAATAACAAACAAAAGCCCGTCCCCTAGGCTTTCAAACCCTACTCTAGGTTTGGGACAAGTCACTAGTCTCCACGAAACTAGCAAGCATTGCCTCTTGACAATAAATGATGCGTATGAAATCAACAACCGTATGCACTTAAGACCATTCTCGCATCTTAATCCCATGCATTCTCAAATAATTCATCATACAAGAATCCTAACATGATTGCACACACAACACATTTCATAAAAATCAAAGTATTCATACTTTCTACATCATCACTACATTTATCAAGTAATGCACAAGAATCAATTAGATTCAATCACAATTCGACGATTACACATAGGATAATCAATCCATCACCAATAGTTGAATTCAATATTCAATACACAACCAGCTTGTTAAACAACAATTGATATCTCAATAACCAACCAAAGGTTGATAATCAATCAATACTCAAGTAAATAATCAATAATCATCTCAATTAATCTATGTTTTATTTAAGATTTAATTAAACAATGACTCTGTGTAATCAAACTTCCAGTACATGACTTTTCCAAATTTCAGCTGATGCAATCGATTGTAGTAAACATGCAATCGATTGGACATGTGAAAAATTCACTTATTTAAGCTTTTGTACAACATGCAATCGATTGGATTTATTGTGCAATCGATTGTATGACTCAATTTCTCATATTTTTAGCTACTGTTTTTAAGTGCAATTGATTGACATCTTAGTGCAATCAATTGCACCTTTGAAATTTTCATCATTTTAGCTACTGTTTTGTTGTGCAATCGATTGCTCAGTTCAAAAATTCAATTTCCAGCAGCTTTGATAAGTGTGCAATCGATTGTAGCCTTAGTTCAATCAATTGCTCACTGTGCGTTTTCAAAAAATTATTCATAAAATTGTATTTTCACCAACCATTTCCTTCTTTGCTACAATAATCGATCCCCTCATATTAGGTCATTCATAACAATAAAAAATTCACTAAATCATGGGAAATCTAAGGGTTTTTCCCTACACAAACCTCTACTCATTAAGCATTAACCCACAATGTAACACCCTTCTAAACCCCTCAAATAATATATGCATAATCAGAGTAAAAGTTAACATGCATCCATAAAAGGGCATCACACAAAACTTGCACCACATTAAAACAATTTGTCATGCTCATAAACACCTTTCCATTTAGCAGCGGATTCATTAATGAAAATCCTTTAAAAGAAACATTTACTTTCATCATATAAAATCAACATCTCTAGGCACTAAGGCCAACATCTCATTATCTCAATTACTCCAAATATGCAAACATAACTTAGGTTACATAATGTAATCCTAAAACATAAGCAATCGATCCCCGTGTTACACGACCAGAGCATGACTCGACCCATAAATAATTACTAAACCGCTACACACGTAGCAACCTCGAACTACAAGAAGAACTTCATAAAGGCCTCCAGCAACCTAATCTGCAATGCCTCATAGAGCATTATAAAACAGCAGAAGGGTGAGAAATATTACCATAATAATCAAAGCATAAAATCATGTATACATAGGTAATCAATACAAGTTCCACTCCGTATTTCTCACCACAATTCAACTCATAGTCATTTACATCGTCACTTATATTTATGTACAACATGAATATTCACCAAGCATTTTACATCATGCATACATCCACAATTCCACAATCTTAACATTCACACGTAAGCATCTCTTCATGCACGCTTCATAAGTACTCAACAAACATCTCATTCACATGCATACTTCACAATTTCACAATCTCATCATTCACACATAAGCATCTCTTCATGCATATGTCATATATTAATGTGACTCAACAACTCAATGCAACTCATGCAATGCGGTACCGACTCTCGTTATCTTTTTTCGGTTTTTACATTAAACCGGGTCCACTCTTCTAGACCGATAACCCGTTATCTTTTTTTCGGTTTTTACATTAAACCGGGTCCACTCTTCTAGACCGATAACAACAAAGGCCCGTCCTCTAAGCCTTCAAACCCACTCTTCTAGGTTTGGGACAAGCCACTAGTTTCCACGAAACTAACAGACATTGCCTCTTGACTAAATGATGCATGTACAATCAGCCACAACAAATGCACTTAAGACCGACATCTTAATCTCATGCATTCAAATAATTCATCTCTTCAAGAATTACATTATGATTGCACACACAACATATTCACATAACATTCATCGATGTATTCATAATTCAACACTATCACCATATTATCACTCACAATGCACACATATCCACGATATGTTCTCATGCATTCTTCACAGTTATCAAACAATGCACACATATCCACGATATGTTCTCATGCATTATTCACATTTAATCACATACATACAATATGCATTTACAACATCTATCAAGCAATGCACACATATCCATGACATGTTCTCATGCATTCTATTCATACCACCATATACCAACAATATACATTCACAATTCAATATCATCACCGCATTATCAACAATGCACACATATCCACAATATGTTCTCATGCATTCTCAAGTAATTCATCATACAAGAATTACATCATGCTTACACGCATAACACATTTACCACGCAATGTACATATATTCACGATATATTCTCACGCATTGTTCATACATAATCGCATCCAATCAATACAAACATCATATTTATCAAACGATGCACGCATAATCATCATTATGTTCTCATGTATTTTAACCAATTGCAATTAATCATTCATATCACAACTCTAGGATTCACGCCCAAAGGCTACCCACAACACATATCATCACCATGGATCACATACTTATTTATATCATAGAGGTATTAACCTATGTGAATCAACCAAACAATCACCACATGAGCAACGCAGCAAAAGAAAAATGCTGTCACATTCGCCTTCATTCGCCTGGCGAACCCTCGCAGCGAACCTTCGCCTGGCCTTCGCCTGACGAACTCTCTCAGCGAACACTCGCTAGGCTTCGCCTGGCGAGACTTCCCAGCGAGCCCAAGTCAGTAGCTACTGACTTCATTCGCCACCATTCGCCAGCACCTTCGCTGGGCGAACCTTCGCTACTCAACTTCGCCTGGCGAACTCACCAGCGAAGTCCACTGGGACTTAAATATAATTATTCGCCAACATTCGCTAGGCTTCGCCTGGCGAAGCTTCGCCTTCGCTCGCCTGGCGAGAGCCAGCGAACCTGCGCAGAACAGAATTTCATTCTGCCTCTTCTTCATCAATCCACCATCAACCCTCTCTTACACATCCAAATCAGTACAAATAGCATCAATACATGTTACCCGACTATTCTACGGCATTATTGCTCAGTTCCAACCGATTAAATCACCAATCTACCGATTAATCCAACATTTGCCCTAATTGGAAAGTGATGAAAAACATCCACAAACCCAAACCCAACATACATAATAGCATACAATGATTAAATAGCAATGTTTCTCACCCTTACCTCGATTAATCGGAGCTTCGAAATCGGTTCTTGAAGATTCTCCAAGCTTTTCCCTTTTCCTCTTCATTTCTCCTCTTCTTCTTCCTTTCTCTTCTTTTTCTTTTCTATCTTTCTCTTTCTCTCCAATTCCCTTTTTATATATTCTTCTATTTCTTTTCCTTCCTCTCTATTATTTTCTTTCCATTCTATTTCCTTCTCAATTCTCTACTACAAATTCCAATTAATAAAAATTAATTCCAACATTAATAAAAATCCCACTAAATCAATTAATTACTATAATTAATTATTTAATGAAATTTGGGCTGTTACAACTCTCCCCCACTTTAGGAATTTTCGTCCTCAAAAATGTTACCTGATCCAAACAACTCTGGATACGACTCTCGCATTCCAATTCTTCCAAATCCAATTCTCCCATAACTACTTCCACCAAAGGAATCTCTATACTTCGAAGTTGTTTCTTATCAACAACTAGAACTAGCCACGCCTCTGAAGTCAAATTCTCTCTCACTTGTACACCATCTACCTGAATCAATGTACCTCTTCAACTTAGACATATGAACACCTCATGCAATCCTCTCAAGCGACAGTTGTAAAACAGTCTAACATGCTATCCGCCTCACGCTTCCGCTGCGCTACTCTGATACAGATCAACAAAACACAGGGTGCTCACGAGACTTCAAGCTCGACCAACACCAATTACTACCATAACTCTCAAAACACGGCCTTACTTGGATTCTTTGATCGTTTCCATCGTCCCTTGCACGGTCTTTGATCCGAGTACAACACAAAGGAGTCATACCCTCTTACCCAACGAACTTCATACGATGTTGTTTCCGATACGAAATGGCAACAGTTATTGTAGGCAACTCCATCAACGACAATTAACTACCCTTAGATCCATCTTGGTCCAACACACAAGCTCTCAACGAGTCCTCTTCATACTGGATAGTTTTCTTCGTTTGTCCATGTCATTCACGGACGCTAGTCAGAGTTCATCTTCAACATGGCACCCAACCGCTTTCGCAATCTTTCCCATAATCTTAACGAAAAACTTGAGTTCCCATCTAACAGAATGATTCATCTTCACTGGTAGGCAACGAGTTACTCTTGTTAATCCATTCTTAACTGTCCAAATCGGATCATACTTCCTCAAATTCATCAGAAAACCCGGCACAAAGCCCATGAGAATACTATCCCATCCCACTCGAAATACTCAACAGTTGTATCAGATCCAACCATCTCTAATGTCCATACTTCAATTCCCAGCAAGTCTAATCAACATATACAAACTCAATCAATTCCTTCTCCATCTATGGCTATCCAAAACTATTTCTCAAATTCGGTCGCATCTTCCTAGTACCTGCACGGATACTCCATCTTTCTCGATGTACTTCTCCCTGAGTACTCTTATCCAACTCACACTATTCAGAATACACACTTCATCACGACATTTCACAATACCATTTCCCTTAATCCGAAAATAAGCCCTCTGACTTTTATCCATTAAATTCAATTAATCTATCAACTCAACTCAGAATTCTGATTTCCTCGAACCTCATCAGAATACCAAAAGTCAATCTCAACATCCAAGGCTCAACTCCATAAGAAGTCTCTTCACAGGCCGAACTCATATCTGAATTTGCTTAATCAGTTCTAACTTCCTTACCATCTTCATTAGTGTATACCAAAATTCCCGATTCGATATCTTAGCTACCACTTGGTCTCATCCGAATGGTAATTTAACCAAAACCATACTCCTTCAGGAGTTCCAATTACTTCTCTGTCTCATATTTGACTCTCTCTCAAATAAAACAAATACCTTAAGGTCAGTAACCATCTCAAATCTCAACTAAACAATTGAGGCTTCCAAACTCCGGTACAAACACACAACAGCAACCCACTCCAAATTACTTGTCAGATAATCCCTCTCTGTACTTTATATTGCCTTCAAGCATAACTAAAACTCATTAATGTTGTACTTAACACATCTCTTAATCATATCAACAAAGTATCTCAAAACATAACGACAATCCTGTCGGACTTGGAAAAACCAATACACGAACTGTTGACAGCTTCCTCAAAACTCTTTGAACTTCCTTCACAGTAGTACATCACTGCCTCTTCCCCAATACTAATAACTCAAGTTCCCGACGCTCAACATGAACCCCTATACTCTCCGAGCATATACAAACACCATCGGTTACATAACCATTGACTCTCTCAATCAAGTGTGGAAAATCATTATATCAAACGGACACCCAGCTGTGAACTTATGGTGATAACACAAACTGCACTCTCCGCACTTACCATAACATCCAAACGTTTTTCGCCAATAAATACTTAATTCCATGTCACTACTTTCCCATCACATAGAGCACTGTAATATCTTCCAACGCTTCTAATCTTGCGTCATTCCGAATTACGGTTTTCCGTTACGACAAAATCACGGAAACAACCCTTCCACACTTAAAGGTCATCCAATACCTCTCCAACTCTTGAAATGTTTAAGGGTCCAATTATACCAACCATGTATTCCACATCTCATTTCCTTTAGTAATCACTAGAAGTCATTATCCACCCTTATACTCAACTCCACAATCTGTTGTCGTAGCACACACACCAGACATAATTCTCAACATTACTCAATCAATTTAATTCTTCGACTGTCCAAACAGACATAATTAGTCGGCAAAACCACCATCTTCCCACTTTCATTAGCACCCCGAATTCCCATCAAAATTAACCATCTCATCACTGTCTCGTGCCGACTCATCAACACACTTCTTAAGCACCTGGCTTAGCTCCAAACAATTCTCTGCTCACGCCACCTAAGCTTGCAAGACACGTCCATCCCATCCAACAGAACTCCAACTACTATCAACAAGAGATTAAGGGTGATCAGTTCCTCAATTTGTCAATAGGCAGCTGAAAATCATGATGGAGTATAGACTATCTTTACCAAACCACAAGAGTGTTAACCACCCACTGAGCTACAACTTCTACACCTGCAGCATCTTGGAGAAGCACAACTTCTCCCCCACTTAGATCATTCCCACTTCACCAGACAAGGTTAAGCAACAACATGTATCGACAGTGTTTTCACACACATGTCGCATACAAGGGAACAAATAACATTAGACAACTTGGCCGGACGGACCGACCTGCTCTGATACCACTAATGTAACACCCTTCTAAACCCCGCAAATAATATATGCATAATCAGAGTAAAAGTTAACATGCATCCATAAAAGGGCATCACACAAAACTTGCACCACATTAAAACAATCTGTCATGCTCATAAACACCTTTCCATTTAGCAGTGGATTCATTAATGAAAATCCTTTAAAAGAAACATTTACTTTCATCATATAAAATCAACATCTCTAGGCACTAAGGCCAACATCTCATTATCTCAATTACTCCAAATATGCAAACATAACTTAGGTTACATAATGTAATCCTAAAACATAAGCAATCGATCCCCGTGTTACACGACCAGAGCATGACTCGACCCATAAATAATTACTAAACCGCTACACACGTAGCAACCTCGAACTACAAGCAGAACTTCATAAAGGCCTCCAGCAACCTAATCTGCAATGCCTCATAGAGCATTATAAAACAGCAGAAGGGTGAGAAATATTACCATAATAATCAAAGCATAAAATCATGTATACATAGGTAATCAATACAAGTTCCACTCCGTATTTCTCACCACAATTCAACTCATAGTCATTTACATCGTCACTTATATTTATGTACAACATGAATATTCACCAAGCATTTTACATCATGCATACATCCACAATTCCACAATCTTAACATTCACACGTAAGCATCTCTTCATGCACGCTTCATAAGTACTCAACAAACATCTCATTCACATGCATACTTCACAATTTCACAATCTCATCATTCACACATAAGCATCTCTTCATGCATATGTCATATATTAATGTGACTCAACAACTCAATGCAACTCATGCAATGCGGTACCGACTCTCGTTATCTTTTTTCGGTTTTTACATTAAACCGGGTCCACTCTTCTAGACCGATAACCCGTTATCTTTTTTTCGGTTTTTACATTAAACCGGGTCCACTCTTCTAGACCGATAACAACAAAGGCCCGTCCTCTAAGCCTTCAAACCCACTCTTCTAGGTTTGGGACAAGCCACTAGTTTCCACGAAACTAACAGACATTGCCTCTTGACTAAATGATGCATGTACAATCAGCCACAACAAATGCACTTAAGACCGACATCTTAATCTCATGCATTCAAATAATTCATCTCTTCAAGAATTACATTATGATTGCACACACAACATATTCACATAACATTCATCGATGTATTCATAATTCAACACTATCACCATATTATCACTCACAATGCACACATATCCACGATATGTTCTCATGCATTCTTCACAGTTATCAAACAATGCACACATATCCACGATATGTTCTCATGCATTATTCACATTTAATCACATACATACAATATGCATTTACAACATCTATCAAGCAATGCACACATATCCATGACATGTTCTCATGCATTCTATTCATACCACCATATACCAACAATATACATTCACAATTCAATATCATCACCGCATTATCAACAATGCACACATATCCACAATATGTTCTCATGCATTCTCAAGTAATTCATCATACAAGAATTACATCATGCTTACACGCATAACACATTTACCACGCAATGTACATATATTCACGATATATTCTCACGCATTGTTCATACATAATCGCATCCAATCAATACAAACATCATATTTATCAAACGATGCACGCATAATCATCATTATGTTCTCATGTATTTTAACCAATTGCAATTAATCATTCATATCACAACTCTAGGATTCACGCCCAAAGGCTACCCACAACACATATCATCACCATGGATCACATACTTATTTATATCATAGAGGTATTAACCTATGTGAATCAACCAAACAATCACCACATGAGCAACGCAGCAAAAGAAAAATGCTGTCACATTCGCCTTCATTCGCCTGGCGAACCCTCGCAGCGAACCTTCACCTGGCCTTCGCCTGGCGAACTCTCTCAGCGAACACTCGCTAGGCTTCGCCTGGCGAGACTTCCCAGCGAGCCCAAGTCAGTAGCTACTGACTTCATTCGCCACCATTCGCCAGCACCTTCGCTGGGCGAACCTTCGCTACTCAACTTCGCCTGGCGAACTCACCAGCGAAGTCCACTGGGACTTAAATATAATTATTCGCCAACATTCGCTAGGCTTCGCCTGGCGAAGCTTCGCCTTCGCTCGCCTGGCGAGAGCCAGCGAACCTGTGCAGAACAGAATTTCATTCTGCCTCTTCTTCATCAATCCACCATCAACCCTCTCTTACACATCCAAATCAGTACAAATAGCATCAATACATGTTACCCGACTATTCTACGGCATTATTGCTCAGTTCCAACCGATTAAATCACCAATCTACCGATTAATCCAACATTTGCCCTAATTGGAAAGTGATGAAAAACATCCACAAACCCAAACCCAACATACATAATAGCATACAATGATTAAATAGCAATGTTTCTCACCCTTACCTCGATTAATCGGAGCTTCGAAATCGGTTCTTGAAGATTCTCCAAGCTTTTCCCTTTTCCTCTTCATTTCTCCTCTTCTTCTTCCTTTCTCTTCTTTTTCTTTTCTATCTTTCTCTTTCTCTCCAATTCCCTTTTTATATATTCTTCTATTTCTTTTCCTTCCTCTCTATTATTTTCTTTCCATTCTATTTCCTTCTCAATTCTCTACTACAAATTCCAATTAATAAAAATTAATTCCAACATTAATAAAAATCCCACTAAATCAATTAATTACTATAATTAATTATTTAATGAAATTTGGGCTGTTACACACAATCCCAACAATGAGAGAATACCCACCCTTATCTTAGGTTTTTTTGTTGGAAGAATCCTTGATTCCTTGAATGCTTGAATTTTGAGTTTCTCTCTTCCACTCTTCTTTTCCTCTTGCCTCTTTCTCTTCTTCTCTTACTAACTTCTCTTATCTAAAACCCTAATTTTATCTCTTTCTCTTATTTTATAAATCTCACAATCACTCTTATAATTCTATTGGGTTTACTAACTCACCATCATAATTTCTATCCACACCTTCCATTTAGCCCAATTATTAATTCTAACAATTCTACATTTTATTATACCAATAAAATAAATCACATAAATTAATTTAATTTAATAAATCACATATATCAATTAAATCAATTAACTCATATAAATTAAATAAATCAATTAATTTATATAAATCAAATACTTCATATAAATTCAATAAATTAACTAATTCAAATATATCAAGTAAATCAATTAATTAATATAAATAATTAATTATTAAAAATTGGGGTGTTACATGTGCTCTCTTGAGCCATGTTTTTGGTGATTCTTTGGTATATGTTTGAGCTTAGATTGAGTGTTATTTTGGTCTTTGAGTGTTGCATTTTGATTTATTTTCATGTGGTTTAATTGGACCCTCGATTTGTGCTCGATTAGTGAGGTACCATGAACTTGTTGATTGATTTTGTGTGAGCATTTATGCATTTCTTCTAGAGATATTTTTCAAACCTATTCTTGAATATATTTCCATGAGGTGGAGCCTTAAACTTGATTTTATTTGGCAATCTCTTTACCTCGAAGCTGCTTCAACTCCCGATCCTCAATTCGCATAGGTGATGTCTCCACAGTTAGGGTATCCCTCACCTATACATCATCTACTTGGACTACATGAGACGGATCCAGAATGTATTTCCTCAACTAAGATACATGGAACACGTCATGGAGATTAGCAAACGACGGCGGCAAAGAAACACGATAGGCTACCTCTCCTATCCTCTGTAAGATCTAATAAGGACCAATGAAATGCGGTGTCAACTTACGCAACTTCAATTCCCTACCAACACCAGTTACAGGAGTAACTCTAAGAAACACGTGATTTCCTTCTTGAAACTCCAGTGCTTTTCTTCGTTTGTCATGATAACTCTTCTGGCGACTCTGAGAAATCTTCATCTTCTCCTGAATTATCTTAATCTTTTCAGTAGTCTGTTGGACTATCTCGGGTCCAACCATAACACTCTCCCCTGACTCGTGCCAACACAATGGCGTCCTACACCGTCTACCATACAATGCCTCAAACGGTGTCATACCAATACTCGAACGAAAACTGTTGTTGTAAGTAAATTCAATCAAAGGTAAGTAGCTATCCCAAGCTCCTCATTTTTCCAACACACAAGCTCTCAAAAGATCCTCAAGTGACTGAATCGTCCTCTCAGTCTGACCATCGGTCTGCGGATGATAAGCAGAACTCAAACGTAACTTCTTACCCAAAGCACTTTGCAAACTCTCCCAAAATCTCGAAGTAAACCTCAGATCTCTATCTGAAACAATGCTAGACAGAATACCATGCAAACACACAATCCTTTCAATGTATAGCTTTGCCAATCTCTCCAACAGGTAACCCATTTGCATAGGAATAAAGTGAGCAGATTTAGTCAATCTATCCATAATAACCCAAATAGCTTCAAAGTTACTCGGTGTTCTAGGTAAACCAGACACAAAATACATAGATATACTATCCCATTTCCACTCAGGAATAGACAAAGGTTGCATCAAGCCCGACGGTTTCTGATGCTCAATCTTTGACTTTTGACAAGTCAAACAAGAATATACAAACTCGACAATATCCTTCTTCATTCGAGGCCACCAAAATACTTTCCTCAAATCTTGATACATCTTAGTAGCACCCGGACGAATACCGCTACGATGCCCTTCTTCAAGAATACTCTTCTTCAGCTCAACAATATCTGGAACACAAACTCTATCACGACATCTCATGATACCATTTTCATCAATCAGAAAATTACCACCTTGACCTTGATTAATCAAAGTAAACCGATCAACTAAACCCAAATCAGATTTCTGACCTTCTCTTATCTCATCAAGAACGCCACTAGTAAGCTTCAAGATACCCAGCTTAACTCCATAAGATGTCTCTTTACAAACCAAACTCATGTCTCGAAATTGCTCAATCATTTCCAACTCTTTTACCATCATCATCGACATTTGCAAAGATTTCCTACTCAATGCATCGGCTACCACGTTTGCTTTACTCGGATGGTAATTCAAACCAAAATTATAATCCTTCAGAAGTTCCAACCATCTCCTCTGCCTTGCATTCAATTCTTTCTGATCAAAGAGATACCTAAAACTCTTATGATCACTATACACTTCAAATCTCGTACCAAACAAATAATGCCTCCAAAGCTTCAACACAAATACAACAACGGCCAACTCTAAGTCATGCGTCAGATAATTCCTCTCATGCACTTTAAGTTACCTTGAAGCATAAGCTACAACTTGATGATGTTGCATCAACAGACCTCCCAAACCCATCAAAGAAGCATCACAATACACAACAAATGGTTCTACCGGATTCGGCTAAATTAAAACAGGAGCTGTCGTCAATATTCTCTTAAGCTCTTGAAAAACTTCTTCACACTTTGCATCCCAAACAAAAGCTTGACCCTTCCTAGTCAACTGCATCAACAGAAATGACAACTTGGCAAATCCTTCAATGAATTTCTGATAATAACCTGCCAAACCAAGAAAATTTCTAATCTCAAAAACTGATTTCGGAGTCTCCCATTGCGATACCGCTTCAACCTTCGATGGGTCAACTGCAATACCTCTACTCGAAATCACATGACCAAGGAAACTCACTTCCTTCAACCAAAACTCACACTTAGAAAGTTTAGCATACAACTGCTTCTCTTTTAACATAGATAACACAATCCTCAAATGCTCGACATGTTCTTCTTCACTCTTTGAATAGATCAAAATATCATCAATGAACACCACCACAAACTTGTCCAAATAAGGATGGAAAATCCTATTCATGTACTCCATAAATACACCTGGTGTATTAGTCACACCAAATGGCATCACAGAATACTCATAATGTCCATACCTCGTTCTAAAAGTAGTCTTCTAAATATCTTCAGCCTTCACACGAATCTGATGATACCCAGATCTCAGATCTATCTTAATAAAGACACTCGCACCAATCAAATGATCCATAAAATTATCAATCCTCGAAAGTGGATACTTATTCTTGATAGTCATCTTGTTCAATTGTCTGTAGTCCATGCAAAGTCTCATAGAACCTTCTTTCTTCTTAACCAAGAAAACTGGTACACCCCACGGTGACACACTTGGACGAATAAACCTCTTCTCAAGTAGATCTTCAAGTTGACTCTTCAACTCTTTTAATTCCGATGCAGAAATATGATATGGAGCCATCGATATCGGACTAGTTCCAAGAATTAAGTCGATCGCAAACTCCACTTCTCGTTCTGGCGGTAAATCTCTTATCTCATCAGGAAAAATTTCTGGAAAATCACTCTCAATTGGTAAAGCATCAATTGCTCCACTTTCACCAATGCTCAAAGTTGCCATCAACATAAACACCTTCGCACCATCTTGCACTGACTCGTTCACTTGCTTAGTAGACATAAACAAGTCTCCTTCATCATCAGGTTCAGGAAAAATAACCGTTTTGTCAAAACTGTTAATATAAACACGATTGAATTCCAACCAATTCATCCCAAGAATAAAATCAAGTTGATCTAAGTGAAGACACACTAAATCAACTCCAAAGTCTTTACCAAAAATACTCAATGGACAATTCAAACAAACATATGGGGTAGTTACTGAACCCATAGCAGGAGTATCAATAACCATACCACCACTCATAACTGATAACTCAATATTCAATATCTTAACACAATCGAAGGAAATAAAAGAATGTGTAGCTCCAGTATCAATTATAGCAACCAAAGGTATACCATTAATGAATCACGTACCTCGGATCAACAGATCTTCACTAGCAGTATCCGATCCTGATAGAGCAAACACTTTCCCATTCGTTTGAGCCTTCTTGGGTTTGTCAGACCTGGTACTAATATGCCCTTGCTCACCACAGTTGTAGCAAGTCACATTCGCACCGCTCCTGCACTCCATAACTTTGTGGCCTGGCTTGCCACACTTGAAACATTTTTGCTCAACGCTTTTACACTCAGGAGCATAATGTCCTTCTTCACCGCATCTATAACATCTCACCGGAGTGGAAACTCCTCTCCCACTCGGCTTCTTGTCGTTACCAGCTTTTTGTTTCCCCTTATCAGCAGGAGTCACATACGACTTTCCTCTGAATTGGCCTTTTCCCTTCTTGTCATTTAAACTCTTATAGTGGGCAGATCTAACTCTACTATCTTCATCATAAATCCTGATTTTGTTCACCAAATCAGAAAATCGCCTAATTTCCTGATAACCAATGGCTTGCTTGATTTCAGGCCTCAAACCATTCACGAACTTAAGACACTTGGATCTTTCAGGATTGGTAATGTTGTAGTGAGGACAAAACTTAATCAATTCCTCAAACCTTGCTGCATATTCAGCCGCAGTTGAGTTACCTTGTTTCAGCTCGAGGAATTCAATTTCCTTCTTCCCTCGTACATCTTTTGGAAAATACTTCTCCAGGAATGTCTCCCTGAAAACATCCCACGTAACCTTAACTTCATATTCTTCAAACCTCTGATGAGTGTTACCCCACCAGTCCTCGGCTTCCTCTTCTAGCATATGAGTGTCAAACTGCACCTTCTGCGCATCCGAACAGTTCACGACTCGAAAGATCTTCTCGATTGCTTTCAGTCATACCTGTGCTTTGTCAGGTTCATGGGTTCCCTTGAAAATTGGAGGATTTTTTCTTTGAAACCTTCCTAAAGCACAAAACTCGTCATCAGCGTTATTTCCAGCATTCACGTTGGCTTGTGGATTCTGTCCAATCGCTCCAACCAATATCGCCAAAGCTTCAACAATTGCTTCATCGTTCCTACAGCGACCATTATTCTGGATCCCAACAACAAAACTTCATAAGAACTAACAATATCGATAGTGTCATACACACAAATCAAATATATAAGGGAATAAACACATTAACAACTTGGTCAACTGACTGACCTGCTCTGATACCACTAATGTAACACCCTTCTAAACCCCGCAGAATATATATATATATAAATAATCAGAGCAAATCATCATGCATTCACAAAAGGGTGTCACACATAATTTTCAAAACATCAAAAACCACATGTCATGCTCATTAACACTTTAATAAATAATCATTCTTTTCAAGGTTTCACTTCGCATGTAGCAGCGGATTCAATTTATATCATAATTCTCGTAACGGAAACATTCATGTTCATCACATAAATCAACATTACTTAGGCACTAAGGCCAACATCATAATATTCCGATGAATATAAAAACATAGCGTAGAGTACATAATGTATCTCTAAGACATAAACCAAGCGACCCCAGCGTTACATGACCAGAGCACGACTTGACCCAACATAATTAAAATACTAAACAGCTGCACCAACAGCGACCTCGTCACTACGAACAGTTCTACTCCTTGATACTTGTGCGATGTCGTATAAAACATCATTCCAACAGAAGAGTGAGAATTCACATCAATATTGAAATCATAAGATATTGAATAATGTAAAGCATGTCAAAACCAACACCAATATTCTCACACTTCAATTTTTCTCAGCCAATATCATTCAACAACCACACATTCACAACCCTCAATTCAACAAGTCATACACATACGCATACTTTCATACAACAATTATATATTCCATGCAACTCGATGCAAACTCAATGCAACTCATTCCATGTGGTACCAACACTTGTTATTATTTTTCGGTTTTTACATTTAAACCGGATTCATCCCCTAGACTAATAACAAACAAAAGCCCGTCCCCTAGGCTTTCAAACCCCACTTTAGGTTTGGAACAAGTCACTAGTCTCCACGAAACTAGCAAGCATTGCCTCTTGACAACAAATGATGCGTATGCAATCAACAACATTATGCACTTAAGATCGTTCTCGCATCTTAATCCCATGCATTCTCAAATAATTCATCACACAAGAATCATAACATGATTGCACACACAACACATTTCATAAAAATCAAAGTATTCATACTTTCTACATCATCACTACATTTATCAAGTAATGCATAAGAATCAATTAGATTCAATCACAATTCACAACACAATTCGACGATTACACATAGGATAATCAATCCATCACCAATAGTTGAATTCAATATTCAATACACAACCAACTTGTTAAATAACAATTGATATCTCAATAACCAACCAAAGGTTGATAATCAATCAATACTCAAGTAAATAATCAATAATCATCTCAATTAATCTATGTTTTAGTTAAGATTTAATTAAACAATGACTCTGTGTAATCAAACTTCCAGTACATGATTTTTCCAAATTTCAGTTGATGCAATCGATTGTAGTGAACATGAAATCGATTGGACATGTGAAAAATTCACTTATTTCAGCTTTTGTACAGCATGCAATCGATTAGAGTTATTGTGAAATCGATTGTATGACTCAATTTATCATATTTTTAGCTACTATTTTTAAGTGCAATCGATTGACATCTTAATGCAACCGATTGTACCTTTGAAAATTTCATCATTTTAGCTATTGTTTTGCTGTGCAATCGATTGGCATCTTAGTGCAATCAATTGCTCAGTTCAAAAATTCAATTTCCAACAGCTTTGCTAAGTGTGCAATCGATTGTAGCCTTAGTGCAATCGATTGCTCACTATACGTTTTCGAAAAATTGTTCAGAAAATTGTATTTTCACCAACCATTCTCTTCTTTGCTACAACAATCGATCCCCTCATATTAGGGCATTCATAACAATAAAAAATTCACTAAATAATGGGAAGTCTACGGGTTTTTCCCTACACAAACCTCTACCCATTAATCATTAACCCACAATCCCAACAATGAGAGAATACCCACCCTTACTTTAGGTTTTTTTTTTGGAAGAATCCTTGATTCCTTGAATGCTTGAATTCTGAGTTTCTCTCTTCCACTCTTCTTTTCCTCTTGCCTCTTTCTCTTCTTCTCTTACTAACTTCTCTTCTCTAAAACCCTAATTTTATCTATTTCTCTTATTTTATAAATTTCACAATCACTCTTATAATTCTATTGGATTTACTAACTCACTATCATAGTTTCTATCCACACCCTCCATTTAGCCCAATTATTAATTCTAACAATTCTACATTTTATTATACCAATAAAATAAATCACATAAATTAATTTAATTCAATAAATTACATATATCAATTAAATCAATTAACTCATATAAATTAAATAAATCAATTAATTTATATAAATCAAATACTTCATATAAATTCAATAAATTAACTAATTCAAATATATCAAGTAAATCAATTAATTAATATAAATAATTAATTATTAAAAATTGGGGTGTTACATGTGCTCTCTTGAGCCATGTTTTTGGTGACTCTTTGGTATATGTTTGAGCTTAGATTGAGTGCTATTTTGGTCTTTGAGTGTTGAATTTTGATTTGTTTTCATGTGGTTTAATTGGACCCTCGATTTGTGCTCGATTAGTGAGGTACCCATGAACTTGTTGATTGATTTTGTGTGAGCATTTATGCATTTATTTTAGAGATATTTTTCAAACCTATTCTTGAATATATTTCCATGAGGTAGAGCCTTAAACTTGAATTTATTTGGCCATTTTACTATTTTTCATTGGTGCCTCAAGTTAGGGTTGTTAGGAACATGATCTTGGTTACCTTTGACCTAGTTTTTGAATATGCTTCTTGTGTGAATCATTTTTGTGCTTGGTGATTTTAATTAACTCTAATACCATGTTTGAGCTTCTGACTTCCTTGGTATCAATGTGTATTGCTTGCCCATTTGGTGTTCCTTACTTGAATTGAAAGTTGGTTACCTTTTGTGGTTGATATGGATTGATACATGCTTAGTTCTTGATTCATGTCTTGAGTATGATTCTTATTGAGTTTCTTTGACATTACGATGTTGTTTATGAGTTGAAATGATTGGTTGTGCTACTGACCCATCTTGGTTTCATGCTTTAACTTCCATTTTTTATTCATCTTTGATCTCTTTCTTATGAACTTGTTGTGACAAGTGTGTGACCATTGTTTTGATACATGATTGATCCTTTTGTGCTCTTTTCTTAATCATTTGAGTGTGTTGTATATAATGCGTTATAGCTACCGACTTGCATGAGTGCTTACCTGTAATACCCCAAAATTTTCCTTATCTTTTTCTTACCTCCTAGCTTATGTTTCTGCATTTTGCATCTTTGCATATCATGGCATTGGTTCTTGAGACATGGGATCAAGGTGTTTATATGGCTCAAGGCTTTCTTTTATTGCAGGGTTTTAAGTAGCGAGCATTAGAGGCTTCACCATTAATTTTGTTCGGCAATCGGATATTGGATTTCATGTTTTTTCAGCAGGTTATTTCAAGCGCACGAGACAGTTCACATGTTTTTTCAGGCATTTGCACATATATAATATCAAAAGGAAAGTTTTAGAGGCTTAACGTGGCTCAGAACGGGTAGCAATTAATGATTATGCAAGATTCCCTCCAAAAGGCGTCAAAATTCAAATTTTCCTTGTGTTAATCGATTAACACGTTTGCACTAGCAAATGGTTAATAAATCAACCAAGGCGTAATTTTCCCAAATGCTTCAAATTTCAGCATTGCAGAATTTCAAACCATTTTCAACCCTTGATTTCACATGTCCATCATTGGAAGGATCTATAATTGATTCATTTTCACCATTTCCTTCCAAATTTTAAATACTCCATTCCTAATTTCCATTCCTCACACTAATGTATATTCCCAACCACATTTCAATTCCTAACCTAGGGGTTATTTAATCTAATTCACTCCAAACCTCAAAAATTACACACTCATTCACTCTCATTTTTCAGAATTTGCTCTCAATTCTCTCTCACTTTTTCACTCTCAACCTTCATCTTCAACCTTTCATCAAAGCTCCACATCCATAGATTCACAAATTATGAATTACAATTTGTGAATTCTTAAGCTAAACCTCCATCACTTCATCATTCTTGTTTCAATTCTGCATTTGAAACTTGTTTGGATCTAAATTCAAGTTTTGGAAGCTATTCTTGAAGGAGCTTTGAAGCAAGTTCATCACATTGCTTAGATCTTGAGGTTTCTAGCTAGGATCTTGGATTTCTTGTGTTAGATTTGTCCATTTTCATTTGAAACACTTGCCAAAGCAAATCTCAACTTTGTAGGTTGGTAAACTTCAGATCTATACTTGTTTTAGCTTAATTTCAACTTATGCAATGTAGATCCTTGGTTTTGGTTGCATTTTGATCCATTTGCTTGAATTTGATTGTTGATGATCATGACTTGTTGATGTAATTGGTGTTTACTCGTTGTAATATGATGTGATTTTCGTGCATAATTGATTGATCGTTGTTTTGGATGGTTGGATAAGTGATTAATTGGTGAAAAGTGCTTTGAAATTGGTGATTTTCTGCTATTGCATCAGTGTTAATCGATTAACCAGTTGCAGTGCGAAACTGGTTAATTGATTAACTAGTGTATTTTTCATGTTTCTTGGCTTTTCAAAGAGGGTTAATTGATTAACCATTTTTGAACTGTAAATGGTTAATCGACTAACACTGATGCAGAATGTGATTTTTGTGCATTTTCAAGCTTGTTTTGATTCCTTTCCACTTTTAATCTTCACGGGTTTATACTAGGCATATTTGTGGATTGTTCTTGAGATGTTTCACCTTACATGATGGTTTGATTGTATTTCTTCGACGCGCGACTTTTGGTTTTTTGTTGATGAACATTTGCGATTGTTATGTTGTCTCGATGTGATGATCACGTTGCATACTCACTTGTGTTGTACCCCAAAATTTGGCCAACCCTTTTCTTGTACTTGGCTTATGTTCCATTTCATTTTAGCATTTGCATTTGCATAACATTGATCTTAACAGGGGATCAAGAGAGGTGTGCCATTCAAGAGAATACTTTCAAGGGTTTCAAACTTAAGCAAGAGTGCTTATTCAAGTCATCAAGTGCTTACAATCATCAGGAAGTTGTCAGAGCTCTTTGAGAGAGATGATTGATGTGTGTTGCTTATCTCCTATCTTGGAGGTTAAAGGAAGATTATCAGGGGCTTATAAGTTTATTTTTGTGGATAAGAGATGTTTGACAAGCTCATTGAGTGCTTTGGAAGTCACTGTGGAGCTTATCTAGGCATTTATTTCATCTGCAAGAGGTCACAGTCAAAGGTTGTGTACCTAGGGTTTCATTTGGTCAACTCAAGGTCAACTGAAGACTTGAGGGAGTTTGAGACTTGGTTTTAAGTCATTGATTCCATGGGAAGTTACCTTGAGACATCTAGGATGTCATTTCAAGCTCAAATTAAGAAGAATCAAGAGTTCAAGAAGTTACTAAATTAGGATTTCAGAGGATCTTAGTGTAAAATCCCCTTCTTTAGTGCCTAACTTCAAGGACACCTTACCTCATGATACAAGTTCAATATCATTTTCTTGCAAACATAAAACTTGTAGGGCATGTTCTAAGCTTTCTTTTGAGTACTAGAAATCATCCATTGGGTTTGTGGAACTCAAGTTATGATGCCAACAAGTTAGAGGTCTCAGATGAACATATTTTTGGTCAACTAAAAGTCAACTCACTTCCAAGGCACTTTTGACCTAGGAGCAAGTTTCTCCTCAAATTTAGGTGAACATGAAAGTTGTTCCTCATGGTATTAGCTTTCCAAAAAGTCCTAGAAGTCCTTGATATCACTTGTATAACTCAAGTTATGGCTTTGGCAAGGCAAGGGTATTTTGGGAAGATTTCATTATAGGTCGTTTGTTACATAGGTCATTTTCATGCACTTGTGTACCTCAAATGAAATTCCAACCAACATGGAATTTTCTCCTAGAGACCTCATTTACATCATAAAACTCAAGGATCATGTGAATTATGGATGGTTATGGACATGTGGGAGAATTTTCAAGTGAAAAATGAACTTTGAAGTATGATTTCAATTCAATTCATTATAAGTCATGTTCATGTCTTATTTTGATTCAATTCTTTTCATAATACACTCATGAGTAAAATTGTACAATTGGTTTTGATACAAGAGGGCAAAAACACGTGCAAATCCAAGTTTCTTCACAAAGAAGTTTCAATTCAAAACTTGCAAGTTGGATCAAATAGGAAGCCAAATCCAATTCAGTTGTAAACTACACCTCAGAAGCTGCAGATTAGTGCATTAGCAAGGCATGAATGAAGAAATTTCACGTGTGCATGAGAAGCTTACCTTTTTTGGGCATTTTTCCAATTAATCAAATTGAAGCCCCATGGGCCTTCCAAACCATCTGAAATCCATCATATATAAACTAAAAATTCGCCCCAAGAGCTCAGAAGTGGCATTTGGAGTTGGAGAGAGCATTTTCAGATTTGAATTTCTCAAGCAAATTTGAAAATCGAATTCACTTTTTCACTACAAATCAAGTCCAATTGGATCTCAATTCATATTCCTTGAAGTATTTGGAGTGGATCTGGAGCAAAGAAGTGAAGCTTGCATGCCTGAGAAGCACCAACGGAGTGTCTCCGTTCAGTAAGTTCCCATTCCAAATTTCTCTCATTCTAGGCCATGAATTAGGTTCGTATTGGTTGCATCTGAAGCCCTACGTTTAGTAGGCCATGTTTGATTACTTATTGTTCATGTTTGGTTGAGTTTCCAATTATGCATCTCAAACTTGTAGAGTTCGATTCTCTCAATCCATGAGTGTTTTCAATGTTTGGATATTAGATTTGAAACCCTTGCAAGCTCATCTTTCATTTGGTACCAATTTTGTGGTGTTTGGTGGTTATTTGAGTTTAGATCTGACGTGGCCTTGGCTTGACTTGTTGACTGAGTGTGTGGCGCGTTCGCATTAGATTAACCAAGCCTACGTGTTGAGTCTAACTCCACGTGGTTTAATGAAATGCTGAGTTTCATTAAACCTGGCTTTGTGTTTCTGGGCTTAGTCCCTTTCCTATCCACACCCCCCAGTTCTTTGGGCCCAATTGCATTTGAACGTGATCCATTTGTATTTCTATTTTACTACTGCACCCCCCTTCCATTTCATTTTATTTTCTTTTCTGTTTTAATTTTACAGTTTTAAAAATAGCTCCAATAGTCATAAAATTCCCAAAAATCATTTTCAAACATTTCAACACTTTAATTAGTTTTCTATAATTTTTAATTTCAATTTTCTTTTATTTTGCAATTAATTTTGAATTTTGCAATTGGAGTTGTTTTGTTTGAAATTGTTTTCACTTGATAATCCTTGTTTGATGTACCATTTGCAATCACCAATGAATGAGGTTTCCTCTCCATCTTGAGGATGGATTAAGGTACCTTTGAGGATGATTTTAGTCAAGGTTTGATCCATTTTTGTTTGACTTTGTGTTGCTTTTGTTTGACCCTCGATATTAATTCCATAAGGTGGAGCACCCTAGTTGATCAAATAAGTTGGTGATGCCTTGATTGGAATTTGGTTTGGATGTTTCGGCCTCTAGTTGCCAACATGTTTAGGTGCTTTGTGCATTTTATTTGAGATTTATTGAACAATTCTCCTATTTTTGGTGAACCTTGCAAGTCAAGTCACCCTAGTTGAAGTTCATATAACCTAGTTGACCTAGTTTCTTTGGGAGATGACCTTGATGGATCCCATATGCATCCTATGATTCTTGATTTATATTATTGACATGTTTAGCATGCTGGTTTTAATTTTATAGGTCACACATTAGTTTAGTTTATGTTGCAAGTTACATTAAAGTTAGGCTTTCCACTTGTGTTTAGGTGTTGAATGTGGTTTGAACTTTGGTTCTTTCTCTTGCCTTAACTTGTAACTTGGTTATGCTTTGTTTCTCCTCTTGTTTTCGAGCTTTCTTCTCATGTTCTCACTTCTATCCCTTGGGTTGTGGTACTCATTCAAAGTGATTTGGTTTGATTGATCACACTTTGAGTTTGCTTTGAATGAGAAACCACCTTGAGAACATGTTTGTGATTTCTTTTTGCATGATCAATTTGATGCCTTTGGTTGAGATATTTCTCATGTTGCTTTCTTCCCAAGTCTATTCTCCCATGTTCATCTTGATCATGGCTTCTTCTTTGAGCTTTGGTGTTTACTTTTTGAGATTAGTGATTGATGCATGAATGGTTGTAGGAGTTGTAACTTCTCCCATTTCATCTCACTTTCTCTTTGACTTGTTTAAGTCATTTTGTTCTCATCTTTGGTTTGCTTTGCATCTCTTTCATCTTGCATATCATGTTTGCATACTCTCTTGACTTGTTTAAGTCAACTTCATATCTTTCTTTCATCTCATTTGTGATTGATCTTATCTTGTGTTTACTTGGTTTCTTTGCCATGATCCCTTAGGATTCCTAGTCATATTTATTTAAGGTGGGAGTAGGAGAGACATTAAATGTTCAATCCAAGCATGATAACATTAGGATAGTCCTTTCCCCCCGTAATCTCAATCATAGGAGCACTTTGCATGATAACATTAGGGTCGTTTAGTTTCCCCTTAGAGTTTGTGTCTTCTCTTCTCATCTCAAAACTTCTTCAAGACATCTAATAAAGGATAATAAGTGTTGTATGCTACGAGCCTTAAGTATTTGGGGAATGATGGTTAGGGGGCTTCCTCTCAACTGTCTAGAGTGTTTAGTGTATGCCCTTTGGGCGATATGCGACACATTCGCTCTCAAGTCATAGTCTTTAGTGCAACATGAATTATAAATCTAATTCAATTAACTTCTTCTCTTAAAAAACACAAACAAAACATCAAATCTTTTTATCCTTCGGGATTAATTGAAAACCATTTTTAGAAAGAGTGTGTTAAATCTTGGTTCTACCGCAAACAGGTAACGCTTAAGTCTCCAATGGTCGAGCAACAATACACCTAACTGCTAGAACGAAGGTTTAACCCTACTCAGTTAAAACACTTGAACCAATTTGTGGTCGTGTCAGCCCGAACTACATTTTCTCTGATTTCTCGTACCAGATGAGGATACGTAGGAACAAGACAACGATGTCTTAGCGAGCAACCTTCCCCCTTTCACCCGTAGTTTTCCGAACTACGTTGACTCTGACTTTCCCATTGCACGAGGGAGTACGTAGGCATAGAGCGGCGATGCTCTATCGAGTCTCTTTTCTGTTCTTTTGTCCCTGTGGGCAGCCTTATAGATTAACACCCTTTTAGATAGACAACAAACGTGGATCTCGTTGAGTACAACGGACGTGAGGGGTGCTCATACCTTCCCCTTGCGTAACCGACTCCCGAACCCAAGATTTAGTTGCGATGACCTGTCTTTTCCCTTTTCGTAGGTTTTCTCTGATCGTTTCCTTTCCCTCTTTTGGGATAAATAACGAATGGTGGCGACTCTTCTGTCTTTGCCGACCCCTCTTTCGTAGCGATGCGACAGCTGGCGACTCTGATGGGGACTCTTCCCATCCCCTATGCGAGTCAGTCCTAGAACTTGTTTGTTTTACCTTTGGGTGTGTATATATGTGTTGCCTTTGTACTTTACTGCATCTGCATTTTATTTTCAGCATTATTATATATCATTGTTGTTGTGCTGTTGGGTGGGAATGTTCCACTGTGTGATAAGCCAAACCCAAGCTTGAGTATAACCCTAGAATTAGAAGTGGAAAGTAGTGGTGAACCTGTATGTTTGGCATGCACTAGTTCTCACGAAATTCGCGCTCAGACGAGATTCTCTTTGATGACTATCTTTCCAGTCTGTTTCGGACAGTTGAGAGGATGTTGAATCGGAGGATTATCGACTCTGAGGACCGATCATTTGGAAGTCAGCTAAGTGAGGCCGCTTCGTTAGACTATGATGCCAAACCAGACATGGTGAACATATCATTGTTTCTCGAAAGTCTGTGACGCTGACGACCGCATAGGATGCCAGACCTTGTCAGAGATAGGTTCATACCTGTGAGTGGGGAGGGTTATGCAGGAAACCTTGACCTTCAACCTACCCGGATTTCTTATCAGTGGGAACCTTTGATCTCTGATACTTGGGTACTTCGGTATTTTCTCTCCAGAGCGAAGCGCCAGTTCATCTCAGTCAACAGCACAACAATCTTGATCCCCTGTTGCATTTGTATTTTCATTTGCATATTAACATTGACATGTATTTATGTTGCAGGTGCATATTTTCCTCTTGGTTCTAGTACACCATCCCCTGCTGACATGGAGAGTTGTTTGAAGAAGACAGTTGTGTACAAGTTTCCCACACCAGATATAGGGTCTCTACTCAGTTTGATTTCTGCTGCTGATCACAGTGTGATGGAAGATTTCAAGAAAGAGTATGGGAAGCTTCTGCGTTGTGTTTGTAAGGCTTCAGTGTTTGAGTTAGGAGGTCTCTACACCTTGCTTCAGTTCTATGACCCACAATTGAGGTGTTTCACTTTTCCTGGTTATGTATTGATGCCTACTCTAGAGGAGTTTGCCACGTTGTTGGGAGTTCCTATTCTAGATCAGATGCCTTTTTATCACTCTGAAGCTGAACCTAATTTGACTAAGCTTGCTAGTGCTCTTCATTTAGATGCCTCTGAGTTAGAATGAAAGATGGTCAAAAGGAATGGAATGTCTGGTTTCCTATTGCCTTTCTTGGTTGGTAGAGCTCAACATTTTGCAAAGGAAGGTTGTTGGGTTGTCTTTAATGCTATCTTGGCTCAATGCATATATGGTATAATATTGTTCCCAAACATTCCCGATTTTGTGGACTTGGATGCTTTTTATATCTTTATCTCGAAGAATCCTGTGTCGACACTCTTAGGAGATGTATATCACTCTGTGCATTACAAGAATGAAAATAGGAGGGGGGAGAATGTATCTTGCTGTGTACCTCTTGTATATAGATGGATTATGAGTCATCTTCCTAAATCTGGTTCTTTTGTTGACATCTCTGACACTGCAGATTGGTCAGAGAGGCTTATGGGGTTAACCTCCAAAGAAATTGTATGGTTTGACAGAGATCATTTGGGTACAAAGATAATATTTAGCTGTGGTGGTTTTCGTAATGTCCCTTTAATTGGAAGAAAGGGTGGTATTAACTATAATCCAGCTCTTGCAGTGAGGCAATTTGGTTATGCTCTAAGGGAACCTCCAAAGGAAGAGGAAATACAGGAATCTCTGTATTTCACCGGCTTGATTGATAGTGAGACCCTGATCAGATTGGAGAAAGCCTGGAGTAAAGTTCACCGTAAGGGGAAGCCTTCTTTGGGAAAGAGCAATAACAGAGCATATGAGCCTTATGTGGTTTGGATTCAGGAAAGAGTTAGGAGATTGTTGTTACCATTTCCAGCCCGAGAGCCTTTGTATCCTTTGATGATTGAGGAGCCAGCAACAGTTGATATTCTGAGATACAATCAACTGTGTTCCGAGAAGGAGGAATTACGTAAGGTAAATGAGGAGTTGAAAAAGGAAATTATGCAATTCAGAAGTGAAAAGAATCAAGCTACTTATTCCTCCAAGAAGCAAACGGAGTTGGTGAACAAGCTGGGTAGAGAGCTAACTGAAGAGATTTGCGCTCGATAACTTGAAGAGTGCTAGTGACATCCTCAAAGATAAGAAGAAGGAGTTAGAAAGAGCACAACTAGAGATATCCAAGTTCAATGCGCAATGGAACGCTATTCTGACTAACAACAAGGAACGAGAAGATGGACTACGACAACAAATTGTCAAGTTAAAGGCTCAGCTCCGGGTGAGAGATGAGAAAGATATAGTCGAGTCCTCACGCCGACGCGAGAGTGACCTAAAACTGAATGAAGCTCTTGCAACGTTGGAAGAGTACAAGTTAAGAGCAGATTTGAAGAGGCCTAAACTGGAAGAAGCATTTGGTGAAGGCGCTTGGGAGGATTACGCTCATGACTTGTAGGATACTATTAGCAGGAGAGAGTTGCTCATTCAGGGGTTGATTGCTAGGCCAGATCATCCGGATACGAAGGAGCTATTGGAGGATTTCCAGGCTCGCTGTCGTACCTGATGTATTATTTCCTTGTATCTGTTGTTATGTTGCATCTCGACCATCACCAGGATTGTTGGCTAGGGTTGTGTTTGATTCCATTGTATTTCCTTAGTGATATGCTGTGTATTAACTCTGGCTCTCATTTTATTTATGAGAAGATTATGTGACCTTATCTGGTGGTTCTTCATGGTCTTGTTGTTCTTAGGAAACTAGAATCAAGGGGAAAATTTCCCTGTAGTATACTTGCATGTCTGCATACTGCATCATTTCTCATATTTGCATCGCAGGTGTTCCAGGTTCCGTTAACCTTATCTCCTTTCTGTGGTTTGTTCAACTTGTTTCAGGATTGAAAACCAAGCGATTCACCGCTACTCTACAAGGGGAAATCAATGCAAGATTATGGATCAGATTCAAGCCGAGCTGCAGAAGTTCCGGGACCGTATGGCCCAGTTTATGGATATGATGCAAGGGGTCGCCAATGGCCAAGAGCAATTGAGAACACTGGTGCAAGCGCTGATTGCAAGGGTTGACGGGAGTGGGGTTCCACATGGAGGAATTGCTACTATACCTCCTACTGCTGACAATGTCACCCCTCATGCTAACACTGCCATCCCAACAATTGTTATTCCTCCGGGTGGAGGTAATCATACTGGAATCCCTATTCCTGCACTAACATGTGTTGTGCATGGGAACGCTGGCCCTCAGTGGGACGAGGATGACCAAGATGATGTCTTCTCTATGAGAGAGCTTGGTGCTGGTCTGCAGTCTGACGCAGACATAAGGTTTAAGCTGATAGAGGAAAAGATGAAGAATCTTGAAAATCAAAACTCGCTGGGTCTAGATATGGAAAATCTGGGGCTGATTCCAGACCTGAGAATTCCTCCGAAGTTTAAGGTTTTGGACTTCGATAAGTAAAAGGGGACAACTTGTCCTAGAGTGCATCTCCGCTCTTATTACCGAAAGATGTCTGCATACTCCGACGATGAGAAGCTGCTCATGCATTTCTTCCAGGATAGTCTTTCTGGTCCATCCCTAGAATGGTACATGGGGCTAGAGCCAGTCAACATCAGAAGTTGGAGAGATTTGGCTGAAGCTTTTGTCAGGCATTATCAGTATAACAGTGATCTGGCACCGAACAGGGTACAGTTTCAGAACCTGTCATAGAGAAGTAATGAAGGTTTCAAGGAATATGCCCAGAGATGGCGCGAGTTGGCAGCGAGAGTTCAACCTCCTATGGTGGAGAAAGAGCTGATTGACATGTTTGTCGCCACACTGCCGGGAGTGTATTATGAGAAATTAATAGGCAACATGTCAGGCAGTTTTTCATACTTGATCATTACAGGCGAGCGGGTTGAAAATGGAATCAAACTGGGGAAGATACAGGTCGGAGAAGGATCCTCAACTGGAGGAGGTAGAAAAAGTTTTGGCAATAAGAAAAGAGAGGGGGAAACAAATGCAGTATCAGGTTATAGAAGTAGAAATAAGAACCGAAATCAGCAATATTGTCAACAGCAACCTCAGGTCGCAAGCATTACAATTCCAGCCGCACCACAACAACAACAACAGCAACAGCGTCAACAACAACAAAATTATGCTCCGCGACGATTCCAAGATCGTGGAAGGGTAGTGAACAGACAATTTGATGCACCACCGATGCCTTACTCACAGTTACTTCAACATTTGTTGCAATTACAATTGATTCAAAAGAGGATTTTAGCTCCTTTAACTGGCGCACCGCCTCCATGGTACGATGCTAATGCCAGGTGCGACTTTTATTCTGGTGCTCCCGGTCACAATATTGATAATTGTAAAGCCTTCAAGCATAAGGTGCAAGACCTTATCGACAGTAAAGCTATCAATTTTTCACATGACGCGCCTAACATTGTGCAAAATCCCATGCCTAATCATGGGGCGGCAGGGGTAAACGCCATTGTTGAGGAGGAAGGTTTGAATCTAGTGACTGATGTTGAAGAATTGAAAACTCCGTTGAGTTTTGTGAAGGATAAGTTGTTGAGCGGAGGGGTATTTCCTAGTTGCGACAGAGACTGCGCAAGTTGTTTAATCCATCCTGAGGGGTGTGAGAAATTGAAGAGTCATATTCAGAAGTTGATGGATGACGCTATTCTGCAGTTTGACAGAGTTTCGGAAAGGAAGAATAAGAAAATAGGTGATGAAGAAAAGGATAAAGTGGCTATAATTTCCATTCCTTATAAGACGATCACTATTTCTGCGCCGCCAAGGCCGCCCACCATTATAATCACTAAAGCAAGGCCGGTGCCCTATGAAAGCACCAAGGCAATCCCATGGAATTATGGGGCTGAGGTATATTGCAATGGTCAGAAGCAGGAGCTGAAGAGCTTACCATTGGATTCTGTTGATAATTTGGTAGGGACCGGTGGGATAACCAGAAGTGGAAGAGTATTTTCATCTCTGGAAGCGAATCCTGAAAGGGCCGATAAGGGAAAAGGAAAAGTTGTGGTTGAAGAGAGTTCTCAGAGTGGTGAGAAAGAAACTTTGTTGAAAGATGTGGAAGAGTTTATGCGCTTGATTAAGAAAAGTGACTATAAGATTGTATCCCACTTGCAGCAAACTCCGTCGAAGATTTCAATCTTGTCGTTGCTGTTGTGCTCTGAGGCACATCGGAATGCCTTGTTAAGGATTCTGAATACCGCATACGTGCCACAAGAAATTTATGTGAATCAGTTAGAAGGAGTGGTGGCACACGTCAATGCCGGGAATGGGCTAGGGTTTAGAAATCTTGATTTGACGCCCAAGGGAAGATACCATAATCACGCGTTGCATATCTCCGTTGAATGCAGAGGGGCTGTACTGTTGCATGTGCTGGTGGACACTGGGTTGTCACTTAATGTGCTACCCAAGAAAGCTCTGATGAAGCTAGACACCCGAGAAATAATATGCACCCCAAGTGATTTGGTTGTGCGGGCATTTGATGGGACAAGAAGGTCCATTTTCAGAGAAGTGACTCTTCCAATCCAGGTTGGACCAGAGGTTTTCAATGCGGTGTTTTACATTATGGATATTCAGCCAGCGTATAGCTGCTAGTTGGGACGACCTTGGATCCATTCGGCGGGGCGCTGTGACGTCAACTCTACACCAAAAGCTGAAATATATGGTGGGCGGTAATATTGTTACTGTTTGTGGTGAAGAGGATATTATGATAAGCCATTTGTCTTCATTCAAATATGCAGAGGTTGACAGTGAGATTCACGAAATGCTGTGCCAAGCTTTCGAAACTGTGCTGATTAAGGAGAAAGCGCCAGATGTGAGCAAGATTTCTGAGGTTGCTATGTCGTCTTTTAAGGAGGCATAGGTAGTGGTGAAGTCTGGAGCATCTCAGGGCTGGGGGCAAGTTTTGAGCATCCCTAACAAATAAGACAAGTTTGGATTAGGGTACAGTCCATCTTCTTCCTCTTCACAGAGCGCGTCGCGCTACAGGGGACCAGTCCAATTCACCAGTGGTGGGGTGATTTTTGATCATATCAATGTCGTGTCCGACGAAGAAGGGGATAGTGACTGCGACATGGATGCATGGATCCGGCCGTGTATTCCTGGTCAGAGCTTGAACAACTGGACCATCAAGAAAGTCATCTAAGTGACAAATGAAGAGTAATGATTTGTTTTCTTAATTATGTGTAGCCCTATGTTCTACCCGGGACATAGTGGTCTTTGTCTGAAGGGCCTTATCTTTTATGTTTGAACATTCGTTTTATCAATTAATCAAAGGGTGTTTTTCTTGCATTAAAATATTGTGATCTCTGTTTTTCTTGTTTTATTTTAACAATAAAATGACAATGTGGTTTGTGCTTGTTTGCATATCATTTTAAGCATTAAATCATCACCATTGTAGGTTTCACATTGCAGATGACACTGCTCCAGAATCATCTATGACTTGCTTTGACTTTGATAATCCGATATTTCAAGCTGAAGAAGAGATTGAGGAAGACGAAGACCTGCCTGAAGAGCTCGCCAGGCTACTGAAACAAGAAGAGAAATTTATTCTGCCTCATCAGGAGGAAATTGAGGTCATCAACTTGGGCACCGAGGAAGCCAGAAAGGAAGTCAGGATAGGGGCTGCATTGTAGAGTGATGTCAAGCAAAGACTGGTTGAATCGCTTCGAGAGTATAAAGATGTCTTTGCTTGGTCATACAAAGATATGCCTGGTCTTGATACAGACATTGTGGTTCATCGCTTACCTCTTCGAGAAGAGTGTCCACCTGTCAAACAGAAGCTGAGACGAACCAGACCGGACATGGCGGTAAAAATAAAAGAAGAGGTCCAGAAGCAGTTAGATGCAGGATTTCTCCCCGTGACGAATTACCCTCCGTGGGTCGCTAACATTGTACCTGTACCAAAGAAGGATGGTAAGGTAAGAATGTGTGTAGGTTACCATGATCTCAATCGAGCGAGCCCGAAAGATGATTTCCCGCTCCCCCACATTGACGTACTTGTTGACAATTGTAATACCCCAAATTTTGCCCTAAGATTTGTCGTCGCATTTCATTGCATTTTTATTGCATTTAATCAATTACTAACAAATTTGTGTAGTCGTTTGACTTTTTGCAGGTAAATATCATATGGCATGCATTTTTTTCTAAAAAGTAAAAATGGCACAATTGGCAGGAGGACATGGACATGTGTAAGGAGTTATGAGTGTGAGAGGTTGAGAGTTCGAATCTCACCTTTGTCACTTTTTTGTTTTTTATTATTTTTACTCTAAATTTTTCTATCTTTCATTAAAAAAATAACAAAAATAGTTTTTTTATTATTATTTAATTATTATTTTCGTATTTTAATTAAATCATTTTTTAAAATATTATTTTTTTCACTTTTTTCTAAATTATTCATAAAAATATCCAAAAAATCATAAAATAAAAAATATTGAAAAATTTTTGTTCTTTTTATAATATTTTTGATTTTAGGAATCAATAGGATTATTAGTTTTTATTTTAAGTTTATTTTAATTATTTTAAATTATTTAAATTTTATTTTTTCTTAACTAATTATTTAGTTTGGGCTTTAAAATGGGCTTTAGGGACATTATTGACAATTTGGTGTTAACCCTAATTTGTTCCCTATATATACATGTGTTGCCTTGTTGGAAAGGAGGGGAGAATGAAAAAAACCTAAGAGGAGTGAGTGCCGTTTGCCGTTATTTAGTTTTCTTCTTCATCCATTACTATTGTTTCTTTTTCTTCATCGTTTACCGTTATTTCTTTTCCTTCATCCATTACTATTGTTTCTTTTTCTTCATCTTTTACCGTTATTTCTTTTTCTTCATCTTTTACCGTTATTTCTTTTCCTTCATCTATTACTGTTGTTTCTTTTTCTTCATCTTTTACCGTTATTTCTTTTTCTTCATCTTTTAGCGTTATTTCTTTTTCTTCATCTATTACCGTTATTTCTTTTTCTTTATCTATTACTGTTACGTTTATATATATATAATTTTTAAATTGTTAGAGTTTATATATATAAGATTAATTTTTGATCGAATTATGTCGATACGATGTTTGCACATTTGTGTGCATGACGCGTGACATTTGTGTTAGTTCGATCTGGTTGCGATGATCGCATTTTTGTGTGAGCAATAATACTATTTTTTGCTTAATTTCTTTTTCTTTGCGATAAATTTTGTTTCGTCCGATTTAGATCTGGTTGCGATGAGCGCATTTCTGCGTTAGCAACATTGTTGGGTTATTTGGCACATTTAAAATTCATTATTGCTTTATTATTATTATTATTATTATTATTATTATTATTATTATTATTATTATTATTATTATTATTATTATTATTATTATTATTATTAGTATTATTATTATCATTATTTATTATTATTATCATTATTATTACCATTATTATTATTATTGTTATCATTAATTTATTAAAACTTGTTATAATATAAAAATCTGTTTTTTAAAATAAATAACATTAACATCTTTTCCAAATTAATATGAAAACCTATTATTTTTAAGAAAAACTTTTTTTTAGATAAATTTAAAATAATAACTAAAATCTTTTTTTAAAATAATAACTAGAACCGTTATTTATTTTATTTTATTATTGTTCAATTCAAATTTCATTATCATATTGTATCTGCTCCTCTCATGTAACCTCGCGAACTTAACAATCGCTCTTTAAATTCTGCCTTTAAATTTCTGCTTGCATGGTTTAAATTATGACATTATCTCTCTGTTTGCATGATTCAATTATCTCACGCGTTTACCATTATTTCTGTCACATTGCACACATCCGAAGGTTAGGTCTAACTGTTTGGCCGCCGCGCCAATAGTCCGTAAAACTTCACACATTCAATTTCAAATCCTCAAAACTACAAACTACAAATCCTAATTTTCGCAAATGCCTCGCCGCAGGCAAAATTACAATTTTACCCTTAGCATTAGGTCAAAGAGCCGCCGTGCTCGTTTTAGGGTTTTCCGCCGCAGAATCCCTAACCTAATTTAACCCTAATTACAACTTAACAATTCAACGTAGAGATTTGGAGTTTCTACACTCCACGTAAGCGTGTCCTTAAGATGCGTTTATTCCCCTTGAGACCTTGACCACAGTCAAGAAGTCTCTAACCTCCCTTTTGAGGGGAACTACGATTACTCTGATTCCACTCCCGTAAGGATACGTAGGCACAAGACGCGATGTCTTGCCGAGTAAACTTAGAATTAACCCCTAGGTCTTTTTCTCACTTTTAATCCTTTGTACATATACCTTAAGCAAATAAATAAAGCAAATAGTAAACATCTGAACAAAAGGTTCCTGTAGAGTACTACAGAAGTTTAGGGTGCTAATACCTTCCCTAAATTTAACCAACCCCCGAACCCTAGATCTTCCCTGCATTGTGTTTACGATGCAAAAATAGGTTTTCCCTCTTTTGACCTTTTCCTTCGGATAAATCAAAGAGCGGTTGTGAATTGAATTGCGATTCAAACTCATTAATAGTTTGTGATCCTATTTACTTTTAAGGGTTTTAATTTGGAAGTCCTAGAGAAGCTAAGGGATTTGGTTCAAGATCAAGAAAAGTTCCAAAACAGATATGGAAGGCTATTGTCTTTGTTGAAGATTCAAGTAAACGAAGGACTTCTTGCGACTTTGCTACAGTTTTATGATCCAGATTATCACTGCTTCACCTTTCCAGATTATCAGCTTTTACCTACCTTAGAAGAGTACTCTCAGTTGGTGGGATTACCTATCTTGGATAAGTCTCCATTCCTTTTCTTGGAGGAAGACCCTAAAGAACGAGATATTGCTAAAGCCATTTGTCTAAGGATATCCGATGTCAAAAACAATATGATCACCAAAGGGGGGACCTCTGGTTTTCTCAGGGACTTCCTAATTAAGAAAGCCCAATTTTATGCCGATCATAAAGACATGTTTGCCTTTGAGACAATATTTGCTTTGCTCATTTATGGGTTGCTGCTTTTTTCTAGTTTTGAGGGGTTTGTGGACCTTAATGCAATCAAGACTTTCATGAGGAGAAATCCAGTTCCAACGCTATTGGGTAATACTTATCATTCAGTACATCTTCGAAACTTTCATGGTGGAGGAATGATTACATGTTGTGTGCCATTACTATACAAGTGGTTTATTTCTCACTTACCCAAGTCCGGTCCTTTCTGGAAACTTAATCAAAAACGTTGGTCGCAAAAAGTTATGGCTTTAACTCACTCTGATATTGATTGGTATAATCGCATGTACGATGGGATATCGATCATTGATAGTTGTGGAAGCTTCAACAATGTACCTTTGCTCAGTTTCAATGGAGGAATTAGCTACAATCCATCCTTAGCTCGCCGACAGTTGGGATACCCCTTGAAGGAACCGCCTAAAGGTATTCATGTGGAGAAAATCTTTTTCGAAGACGACAAAAAGCTTCAAGATCAGATTCTATCTTCTTGGAATCATCTGCATAGGAAAGACAAAGAAAGTTTGGGAAGACCTAATTGTTTGTCCATGGAACCATACCTTCAATGGGTCCGAGGAAGAGCTATTGAGTTGAAGATGCCCTACTCTCGCCAAGATCCTGTACCTCAAAGAGAGGAACCTGTCCAGTATTTCATGACCGAAGCTGAGACTTTGAAGATCGCTTTAAAGAGATCACAACGCGAAACAGAATCATGGAAGAACAAATACCATGTGATGGCCAGCGAGTACGAAGAACTTCAAAAGCAGATTCAGTCGAAGAATGATGAGATACAATCCTACAAGAAGAGAAGACTCTACGAATATTTATTTTCCTCCGGATCTCCGTCTGCTCACTGAAGTTGTGGAAGATGCTTCTCTAGGATTTTCTAGGCTTTTATTTAGCTATTCTAGTTGCAAGAATATTATTTGTAATTTGTCTTCAATGAATTAAAAGTTTCCTTGGTATTCCGCAATATTCGTAAATATTTGAATTCCATGAAATCTTCATTTGCATTCACATTTTAGCATCTTACTTTTGCATTGCATGTGTCTCCCGATTTCTCATACGCGGTTCTCTCACCTTCCAGTTTTGTCACCCTGAGTTCTCTGCATCAATACGACCCTTCATAAGGATGGAAGATCAAAACCAAGAGATCAACCGTGTCAGCCATGAACTCGAAGATCTTCGAGGAAGTGTAGGGCAGATTTTGGAGATGCTACGAGCTCTTAGTGTGAAGGTGGATGCTCAGTCTACTGTTGTTTCTGAGACTACTAATACCGTTATGGAACCTCAACCAGCTGTTACTGTCGAGAATGCACCTCCTCACGGTCTTCAATTCGGTTTGGTGCCTCCTAGTGCTCAACCAGTTCGACGAGCTACCCCACCAAAGTGCAAAACTCCTAATTCCGACCATGATAAAGGACCTGCACGTTCGAGGAACCGCAAAATGGCTACTCCTCAACCTTAGCAACATCAGCAGAGTTATGTTCAAGGTTATCCGTTTCCATATGTCCAACAACCTTATGTAGCTACTGTTGCACCTCCTTTCAATCAGCAGTTTCCTACATACCAGCCTGTGCAGTCAGCTCTGGTACATCAAGCACCGGTTTATCAACAACCTTCCGGTTATCCGCCCATGCAAGTTCCTGTCCACAGTCAACGAGTGCCCAACGCTCCTGTTCACCAGCAATCACAGGATCAGGTTCCTTATCCCCGTAAGAGTCAGTATAAGCCTTGTCCTCCAATTCCGATGGCTTTCACTGAATTATACCCCCATTTGGTACAACAGGGTCTGATTACCACCCGTGCTTTGGGTCCTCCGCCTAATCCGTTACCTGCAGGTTACAACGCTGCCGCTCATTGTTTATTTCATGAGGGTGCGCCCGACCATGATCTAGAGAATTGCTATGCTCTTAAGAAAGTTGTCAGAAATTTGCTAGAAACGAAGAAGTTGTCTTTTAGCAATGCTCAGCTGAAGATCGAGACTCCTCTCGGGGTCCCTCACTTGTCGAGTTCGAATTCTGCAAAGCATGCTACTCCTGTGGCGAATCAGCCGAATCCAGTAATTATTCAAAGGCCTAGCTCGCTTCATTTCAGTAACCCTCAAGATGATATGACCGGGATCAACAAAGAATCCGGGAAAGTTATTTTGAAGCAACAACTGAAAAATGTTGAAGATGTGACCAGCATAACTGGGGCAAGCCATGACGACTCACAGTGATCATAAACCGGACGTCCTTTCCATTGAGGCTCCGCCAAAGGAAACTGTTACTCTTGAATGCAAGATTTCATAAACATTTAGAAGGATTTTTCCGATAGTTCATTTGTTTATTTATATGTACTTCTCTTTGATTAAGCATATTTAGCATGTACGAACTTGTTTATCTTTGATTAATTAATGCAATGCATATGTTTGTCTTGAATAAATCCATTCGTTTCACTCATTCAAAAAAACGTTTTCATAAATCATAATGCCAACTTTACCCGATCTCTTGTTCTGATGGAGAATTGGGAGGAGGATGACGAACCTAAAACGTCAGATTTCTTGTCGTATGCTTTCAATTAAAACCCGCTGATGATGTAAGGCATTGTTTCAAATCCCAAACACTGGAGATATAAGGATGTTAATCCCTAGTCAACTCTTTGAGCCTTGAAGTAGGAGTTTTCTTTTTTTAAGAACCTTCATCCTAACCTGGGGCAGGGTAGGTCTCAGTTAAACCGATCGAGCGCTTAGATCCTCAAAAAGGAAGAGCAAACCTTCGAGAATTTATCCTTAGCGTCTTAAGAAGTCCAATACAATGACTATCCCTCGGTTACCTAAGGAGTGGGGCAGTCACGAGCCTTCACAAGATTTACACGACTTGTGCATAAAAGAATATTCAAAAATAAGAGTCCGCTAAGTCGAAACCTATGAAGGAGACTTAGGCAAAACTGGGGCATCCCGCTGGACTCCAAAGTCAGATCAAAAGACGTTGTCCAGGCAAAAGTTAGGGAATAAAAGCAAAACAAGAGGGTACAATAAATAATCCCTAGTAAAGAACAAGGTCGTGTGATCGAATTGCCATTAGAAATAGGCGAGTGACTGCCATGTCCAAAGCTTTGATAAGTTCTCGACCATAGCAAATCCGCTTGAGATAGGAGCGTTCGTATCCGATTAACTGAATTAGGATTGGAGAACATCACGAAGAAGGGGTGGGTACAAATATAACTTTGAGCCTTTATCCTTTGTTTCTTAAACCGTGAACCGAGCCACGATACAACCTTTAAAAGACCTAATTGAAGTAGGACTTCAGTTGAAAGCATACTTGACAAGATCACGTTTCCTGACTCCTACGAGCTATGCTCAGAAAAAATTCATGTTGGCATTATAATTAAAACTTATATCCTGACTAGTGATTTCGGTCACAAGTTATCGCGATATTTTTTTTTCAAAACAAAAATTCAGGACAAATATATGTGTACATTGACAAGCTCAGGATAGGCATTTCAGGCATGACAACTTTGCTTGATATCTTAGAGATTTACATATGAACATAACCCGTGGAACTTGAAGATCCTGCTGAACAGGGGCAGGCAGTTTCCCAATTCGCTTACCAACGCGAGTCTGACATTCTTAAGAGCTATTTCCCAAAGATTTTGTCGTAACACGATTAATTTGTGCCAGTTACGTCGAGACCTGACAAATCTCTCAAAGAGTTTGAGAACAATGGGGCAACCGGACTCGGTGTTCTCTATAAAATCCTCTTGAGATAACCCTACCTCGCAACGCAAGTATCCTGGGGCACCATGTTTTTAAAGGAAACAAATGGCGACTACTACAATATCCTTCAAGATCAAAACTATGTGGTTTCACAACCTTTCTTCATGCACCCGATGGATTTTACTCTCGGCGGCCTTCGTTCCCCAGTAAATCTCAGTGTTGCAACAGGCTCCTAAACTATTGCCTCATCACAGTCCCCAGAGAGACTATAAGCTGACAACTTTTTCTTGGGTGACTCGAAAGTGTCCCTCAGGTTTTCTTCTCCCCATGTGAAGACGTGATACTGTGCACCCAAGCAGATTACCTTCTTCCCAGAGAATTCAGAATTTTGAAACCAGATTGGTTCTACCATTGATCTTTCTTACCCATGATTGACGTATTGGTTGCAGAGAACGCAGGGTATTTCCGTCGAGATGTTTATTTCATCTCTCGTCCCGTCTCTAGTCTGTTTCGTCAGCATACGCAAGGGCATAAGCATCACATGCCTATTTCATTACATATTCATTACATATTCATTACATATTCATTACATACTCATTACATACTCATTTCATAACATCCTGCATATTTACATACATAGACATCAACATACATTCATATTAACATATTCATTAACATACGCGTTAGCATGCACAGGTTCATTGTGTCTCCATCATTGGTTGTTACCGCCGAGTAACTAGGGTTTGTCCATTCTCTCTAAAATAGATTGTCAGCCCTAAGCATAAAATACATATGTGTTTCCAGTTTCCCCACAGAGCTCGATCCTCGTGGATGACGGTTACTTCAGCTATCTTGCCTCACCAGGATAAGATATTTACCCTTCGAGTTCATTCCCTCGATGGAGTTTTGATTACCAGTCTTCTTTCTAGCTCGATCCTAGATTGAATCTCAGTCTTGTCGGTCGTCAAGCCCAACCGGACGTGCATTTATTTTGCACCGTTTAAAATTTTTCACCATACCTTGGTAGATATGCGACTGTTCTCGCCCGAGAAGCTTATCACTGTACCCGGATGTGCATTTATTTTGCACTATCTTTCAAGAAAATCAATCACAATCCTTTACAGATACACGCCAGTTCACGCCTGGAAAATCTATCAGTACAACACTTTACAATCCTACATCTTACAGCATCGGTATGCGACATTTCTCACCTAAGAAGCCGATCCTATCTTCGTTATGACTCGCAGCAAATGGCCATCTCCATTGAGCAGTTGGGCTTCCATTTTACCTGTCGTCTTGAAGTATGGGAAGGTTTGGACCAAATCGTATTCAGGAGAGCACGATCTTGAAGTACGGGGAGGTTTGAGCAAAATCATATTCAGGAGAGCACGATCTTGAAGTATGAAGAAGTTCATTTACCCTTTCGTAAAAGAAGGAGCGGAATCATATTCAGGAGAGCACGATCTTGAAGTATGAAGAAGTTCATTTACCCTTTAGTAAAAGAAGGAGCGGAATCATATTCAGGAGAGCACGATCTTGAAGTATGAAGAAGTTCATTTACCCTTTAGTAAAAGAAGGAGCGGAATCATATTCAGGAGAGCACGATCTTGAAGTATGAAGAAGTTCATTTACCCTTTAGTAAAAGAAGGAGCGGAATCATATTCAGGAGAGCACGATCTTGAAGTATGAAGAAGTTCATTTATCCTTTAGTAAAAGAAGGAGCAGAATCATATTCAGGAGAGCACGATCTTGATGTACAGGGAGGTTTGAGCCGAATCATATTCAGGAGAGCACGATCTTGAAGTATGAGGAAGTTCAGTTTACCCTTTAGTAAAAGAAGAAACCAAATCGTATTCAGGAGAGCACGATCTTGAAGTACGGGGAGGTTTGAGCCGAATCATATTCAGGAGAGCACGATCTTGAAGTATGAAGAAGTTCATTTACCCTTTAGTAAAAGAAGGAGCGGAATCATATTCAGGAGAGCACGATCTTGAAGTATGAAGAAGTTCATTTACCCTTTAGTAAAAGAAGGAGCGGAATCATATTCAGGAGAGCACGATCTTGAAGAATGAGGAAGTTCATTTACCCTTTAGTAAAAGAAGGAGCGGAATCATATTCAGGAGAGCACGATCTTGAAGAATGAGGAAGTTCATTTACCCTTCAGTAAAAGAAGAATCAGAATCATATTCCAGGCGCCTACCTTAAATATGAGAAAATTGATATATCAGATAAGCAGCAGCCTCTTTATTTGAGTGCTTATCCGTTTTGGCATGTAAGTCCCTTCCAACGATAAGTGACAGTTCTCCCTCGAGAAGCTTATCAGGGCAGTTCCCATCAAAGTCCATTTATTTTGGCATACAGCCGGTCTTTACCCTGTATATGTGATATGGATTTCTGAAAAGTCCATTCGATCCCATCACGAAGGATAGTTTATTAGAAGCTTGGATGTTATTCTTTGATCAATGCTCCAGCATTCTATAATCGATCTTGCAACCGTGTAGATCCAATTTTATTATTAGACATTCCCCATTGGAGGTCATCTCATAGGTGCCATCTCCATTTAAGGATCTTATTCCTAAAGTCCATTTATTTTGGCGTACAGCCGGTTTTTACCCTGTATATTTTCTACGGATTCCCGAACAGTCCGTTTGATCTTGTCACGAGAGATAGTTTACAGAAGCTTGGATGTTATTCTTTGCTCAATGCTCCAGCATTCTGTAATCGATCTTGCAGTCGTACATGATCCAGTTTTACTTTTAGATTCCCCAGTGGAGGCCGTTTCACAGGTGCCATCTCCATTTGAGAATCTCGTTTCTAAAATGACAATTGGTCGTATTCGCATCAGTTGACCATCATTTTAGAATTCCCCAGTGTTGTACTGTGTCCCAGCGCGTCATTCTCCCCAGTGTGTTTCTTCTCGTAGCGTCCGTCCCTGTGTCGTCGCATTCGTCAGCATTTTCACAATTCATCATTCCAGCATACGCATCATATCATCTGCATTAACCTGTTCTCGCTTTGTCCATATCATTGCATAGCACTGCGTCTAAAGGCAAAATTCTCGGTTATCTGTATTTAAATCCCTCCACCATGATTTCTCGAGTCTCCGTTGCTCGAATCACCCGGTGAAGTTATTTAAATAGGGGCAACTGTAATACCCCAAATTTTGCCCTAAGATTTGTCGTCGCATTTCATTGCATTTTTATTGCATTTAATCAATTACTAACAAATTTGTGTAGTCGTTTGACTTTTTGCAGGTAAATATCATATGGCATGCATTTTTTTTCTAAAAAGTAAAAATGGCACAATTGGCAGGAGGACATGTGTAAGGAGTTATGAGTGTGAGAGGTTGAGAGTTCGAATCTCACCTTTGTCACTTTTTTGTTTTTTATTATTTTTACTCTAAATTTTTCTATCTTTCATTAAAAAAATAACAAAAATAGTTTTTTATTATTATTTAGTTTGGGCTTTAAAATGGGCTTTAGGGACATTATTGACAATTTGGTGTTAACCCTAATTTGTTCCCTATATATACATGTGTTGCCTTGTTGGAAAGGAGGGGAGAATGAAAAAAACCTAAGAGGAGTGAGTGTCGTTTGCCGTTATTTAGTTTTCTTCTTCATCCATTACTATTGTTTCTTTTTCTTCATCGTTTATCGTTATTTCTTTTCCTTCATCCATTACTATTGTTTCTTTTTCTTCATCTTTTACCGTTATTTCTTTTTCTTCATCTTTTACCGTTATTTCTTTTCCTTCATCTATTACTGTTGTTTCTTTTTCTTCATCTTTTACCGTTATTTCTTTTTCTTCATCTTTTACCGTTATTTCTTTTTCTTCATCTATTACCGTTATTTCTTTTTCTTTATCTATTACTGTTACGTTTATATATATATATATATATATATATATATATATATATATATATATATATATATATATATATATATATATATATATATATATATATATATATATATATATATATAATTTTTAAATTGTTAGAGTTTATATATATAAGATTAATTTTTGATCGAATTATGTCGATACGATGTTTGCACATTTGTGTGCATGACGCGTGACATTTGTGTTAGTTCGATCTGGTTGCGATGATCGCATTTTTGTGTGAGAAATAATACTATTTTTTGCTTAATTTCTTTTTCTTTGCGATAAATTTTGTTTCGTCCGATTTAGATCTGGTTGCGATGAGCGCATTTCTGCGTTAGCAACATTGTTGGGTTATTTGGCACATTTAAAATTCATTATTGCTTTATTATTATTATTATTATTATTATTATTATTATTATTATTATTATTAGTATTATTATTATCATTATTTATTATTATTATCATTATTATCATTATTATTACCATTATTATTATTATTGTTATCATTAATTTATTAAAACTTGTTATAATATAAAAATCTGTTTTTTAAAATAAATAACATTAACATCTTTTCCAAATTAATATGAAAACCTATTATTTTTAAGAAAAACTTTTTTTTAGATAAATTTAAAATAATAACTAAAATCTTTTTTTAAAATAATAACTAGAACCGTTATTTATTTTATTTTATTATTGTTCAATTCAAATTTCATTATCATATTGTATCTGCTCCTCTCATGTAACCTCGCGAACTTAACAATCGCTCTTTAAATTCTGCCTTTAAATTTCTGCTTGCATGGTTTAAATTATGACATTATCTCTCTGTTTGCATGATTCAATTATCTCACGCGTTTACCATTATTTCTGTCACATTGCACACATCCGAAGGTTAGGTCTAACTGTTTGGCCGCCGCGCCAATAGTCCGTAAAACTTCACACATTCAATTTCAAATCCTCAAAACTACAAACTACAAACCCTAATTTTCGCAAATGCCTCGCCGCAGGCAAATTTACAATTTTACCCTTAGCATTAGGTCAAAGAGCCGCCGCGCTCGTTTTAGGGTTTCCCGCCGCGGAATCCCTAACCTAATTTAACCCTAATTACAACTTAACAATTCAACGTAGAGATTTGGAGTTTCTACACTCCACGTAAGCGTGTCCTTAAGATGCGTTTATTCCCCTTGAGACCTTGACCACAGTCAAGAAGTCTCTAACCTCCCTTTTGAGGGGAACTACGATTACTCTGATTCCACTCCCGTAAGGATACGTAGGCACAAGACGCGATGTCTTGCCGAGTAAACTTAGAATTAACCCCTAGGTCTTTTTTCTCACTTTTAATCCTTTGTACATATACCTTAAGCAAATAAATAAAGCAAATAGTAAACATCTGAACAAAAGGTTCCTGTAGAGTACTACAGAAGTTTAGGGTGCTAATACCTTCCCTAAATTTAACCAACCCCCGAACCCTAGATCTTCCCTGCATTGTGTTTACGATGCAAAAATAGGTTTTCCCTCTTTTGACCTTTTCCTTCGGATAAATCAAAGAGCGGTTGTGAATTGAATTGCGATTCAAACTCATTAATAGTTTGTGATCCTATTTCCACCGCAACAACAATACTGCTCAGTATTCCGTGTTTTCCTTCATGGACGGTTTTTCTGGATATAATCAGATTAAAATGGCGCCGGAGGAGATGGAGAAAACGACTTTTATAACTCTGTGGGGGACTTTTGCTACAAGGTAATGCCCTTTGGATTAAAGAATGCAGGGGCAACTTATCAGCGGGCAATGGTGACTTTGTTTCATGATATGATTCATCATGAGATTGAGGTTTATGTTGATGACATGATCGCAAAGTCGCAAACGGAGGAGGAACATCTGGTGAATCTTTTGAAGCTGTTTGAGAGGCTAAGGAAATTCAGACTAAGGTTGAATTTGAACAAGTGCACTTTTGGTGTACGGTCAGGAAAGTTACTGGGGTTCATAGTCAGTGAAAAAGGAATTGAGGTCGATCCTGCAAAAATAAAAGCTATACAGGAAATGCCAGCACCGAAGACTGAGAAAGAGTTTCGTGGTTTCTTGGGTAGATTGAACTACATTGCAAGGTTCATATCTCATCTCACAGCCACTTGTGAACCAATGTTCAAATTGTTAAAGAAAGATCAAGAGGTGGTCTGTAATGAAAATTGCCAAAGGGCATTTGAAAGAATAAAAGAGTATTTGCAGGAGTCTCCGATATTGATGCCTCCAGTGGCTGGAAGACCATTAATAATGTATTTAACGGTACTTGAGAAGTCCATGGGTTGTTTTCTTGGTCAACATGACGAGACGGGAAGAAAAGAGCATGCAATTTACTACTTGAGTAAAAAGTTCACAGATTGTGAGTCCAGGTACTCAATGTTGGAAAAGACTTGTTGCGCACTTGCCTGAGCTGCCAAGTGCCTAAGGCAATACATGCTGAACCACACAACCATGCTAATTTCAAAGATGGATCCGATTAAGTACGTGTTCAAAAAGCAAGCACTTTCGGGAAGGATTGCCAGGTGGCAGATGGTTTTGACAGAGTACGACATTCAATACGTCTCCCAAAAGGCTATCAAGGGGAGTGTTCTGTCTGAGTATCTTGCAGAGCAACCGATTGACGACTATCAATCGATGAAGTTTGAATTTCTCGATGAGGACATCATGTTCTTGAAAATGAAAGACTGCGATCAGCCGCTACCTGATGAAGGTCCTAAGAAAAGCTCCCAGTGGCAGATGATCTTTGTCGGTGTTGTTAACTCCTATGGCAACGGGATTGGAGCAATTATCACAACTCCCCATGGTTCGCACATACCATTTACTACCAGGTTAAATTTTCCCTGCACCAATAACGAAGCTGAATATGAGGCATGTATCATGGGTATTGAAGAAGCAATTGATTTGAGAATCAAAAACCTTATTATCTATGGTGATTCAGCTTTGGTGGTCAATCAGATCAAAGGAGAATGGGAGACTCGTCAGCCCAACCTGATTCCCTACATGAACTACGCCACGAGGTTGCTGCCTTTCTTTGACAGGGTAGAGTTTCATCATGTGTCGAGAGCGGAGAATCAGATGGCTGATGCCTTGGCTACAATATCCTCAATGTACAAGGTGAATTTTTGGAATGATGCTTCGAGAATTCTCATCTCTCGCCTGGATAGGCCGACATTTGTGTTTGCAATAGAGGAAGCTGCAGATGGCAAGCCATGGTATTATGATATCCAGAATTTTCTTAGGAACCAAAAGTATCCTCCTGAGGCTTCGGCCCGGGATAAGAAGACCTTGAGGAGGTTGGCTGGAAATTTCTATCTGAACCAAGATGGTGTACTCTACCGGAGGAATTTTGACTTAGTACTACTAAGATGTATGGACAAAAAAGAAGCAGGTTTGCTTATGGAAGAGGTTCATGAAGGTGCCTTTGGTACACATGCAGGCGGGCGTGCCATGTCTCGAAAACTGTTAAGGGCAGGGTACTATTGGTTGACTATGGAGTCTGATTGCTTCAAGTATGCGAAGAAATACCATAAATGCCAGATTTATGCCGATAAGATTCATGTGCCGCCAAGTCCTTTGAATGTCATGGAGTCTCCTTGGCCCTTTTCCATGTGGGGCATTGATATAATTGGCAAGATTGAGCCAACCGTGTCCAATGGACATCACTTCATCTTGGTAGCAATTGACTATTTTACCAAGTAGGTTGAAGCAGCTTCCTATGCTAACGTCACCGAGCAAGTGGTAGCCCAGTTTATCAAGAAGGACATCATCTGTCATTACGGAGTGCCCGAAAGAATCATTACTGATAATGGTTCGAATTTGAATAACAAGATGATGAAGGAACTATGCCAGTTTCAAGATTGAGAATCGCAATTCTTCTCCCTATCGTCCTAAGATGAATGGCGTTGTTGAAGCGGCCAATAAGAATATAAAGAAGATTGTGTAGAAGATGGTTGTGACCTATAAAGATTGGCACGAGATGTTGCCCTTTGCATTACACGGATATCGTACTTCGGTACGTACTTAACCAGGGCAACTCCTTTCTCGCTAGTGTATGGTATGGAAGTTGTCCTACCATTGGAAGTCGAGATTCCTTCTTTGAGAGTTCTGGTTGACGTCAAACTTGATGAGGCAGAATGGGTGAGAAATAGATTGAATCAACTCAGCCTGATGGACGAGAAAAGGCTAGCATCCATTGTGTATGGTCGATTGTATCAGAGTATGATGTAGAAGGTTTTTGATAAGAAGGTGCGTCCTCGGAGCTTTCAGGCAAGCGAGTTAGTGTTGAAGAAGATCCTCCCTCCCCAGACAGATCACAGGGGCAAATGGACTCCCAACTACGAAGGTCCATATGTGGTAAGGAAAGTCTTCTCCGGAGGAGCCTTGCTACTGTTAACTATGGATGGTGAGGATTTCACATCCCCTGTGAATGCAGACGCGGTTAGAAAATACTTTGCTTAAAGAGACCCACTGGAAAGAAAAAGAAAATGACCGCGGTCTGAAAATAACCCGCAAGGGCGATTCAGGCAAAAGTTAGGGATTTGAAAAGAAAATGACTGCGGTCTGCGTATCGATCTTCAGAGCATAGTAGATTACAAGAGGACTTGAGGGCCATCAGTTCAAATTACAGAGGACGAAGCATTGGAAAAGCATCAAAGTCATGCGAGTCATAGATGAATCGACACATGGTGGTTGTCTGTACCATATTGTCGTCATTCTGTATATTTCTGTGCATTTCCGTAAAATGTTGCGCAGCTTTCTCTTTTCAAGAGTTCCATCTGTTGTAAAATCTGCCTATTTACAGGCCACTTATCAATGAAGTATACTATTCAGTAATTTGTCGCTTTTGTTTTACCCTTTGCTATTTTGTTTGCGAAAAACGCCCGATGTTTTGATAAAACTGTGCATACATAAACTTGAAGGCTTTGCCAATAATCATTACAACTTTGATTTATTTGAACAATGTCACGGATGACGATCGAGATAGTTTCCATTGTGCTGGATATCTTGTTTGTTTGTTCATTTGAAGAGTTGTTACTCTTGGGGCAAAGTTTTCAGAGGTGTATCCCAGGTAGCACCATATCCCCATAGAAGGAAGACGTATAGTTGAGACTCATTCATCCCTAGTAAGTCTTCTTCACCTGGTAAGTTTGGGATTATCCCCAGCAATGGAGCGGATTCAGAGTTCCGTTTCCCCATAGAGTCCAAGTCTTTAGCTCCTGTTCCTTCAGAGTCTAGGTCAATGACTCATTCCCCAAGCAGATGTCGACGTTGATTCCTTCATTGAGTAATCCCCGGTGGAGTTGTTGGAGTGTGTTGTTTCTCATCCTCAGCAGAGAGAGTTTGGGACGGATTCCCAGTAAATCTTATTTGTTTATCCCTAGCGGTTCGGATTTGATCTCCAACAGGTTGAAGTCTACAGTAGAGTAGAGATTTTCCTCAGCAATTTGCTTTACTAACCGGTAGAGTCGTGTCCCAGGAGGCCGTCCAGGGCTGATTTCCCCAATAGAGTGGAGTTGTTCTCCCCCAGCCGAGTCGGGCGAACCCCAGAAGGGTTGTATTCTGGTAAGACATTCAGGGCACTTGCCTCAGCAGAGTTTGCATTGATCCCTAGCAGAGTGGATTTTTGTTCTTGTCAGAGCAGTAGTACCCAGGAGAGTTCTCTTTCTTGGAGGCCATCCAGGACTTATTGTTCCCAACATAAGTCCAATCATAATTGGCATATCCTATCTTTCCCCGACAGGGTTTCTCTCTTTAGTATTTATTTTGTTGAGGCGATTCGTTTGCATTGTGCATAGCATCCTCCCAAACGCGTAGCATTTCCATTTCGTATGGAGCGTTACACCATATCCAAACATATGCATTTGAAACATAAGCCAGGTTGTTACCTCTAGTTTTCAGGTGTGTCTCCAGCAGACAATGTTGTTTTATTTAGCCTTTATGGTATCCAGACCCCGACAAATATTAGTGTTTTCTCTTGAGCCTGTGGGGTATCCAGACCTCCAGCAAAATCTGATGTGTCCATCTTATTTCCCCAACAGAGTGTGCTTGTTTAAGTTTCTCTTGCCCCGGCGAAGTTCTCTTTCGGATTTTGAATTAGTGGATTCTCTTCTCAACTTCATGTTGAGTCAGCCTTCGGGTTCGATGCTCGCTTTTATTTAGCGAATGCCTGCTGGTTAGCAGATGTTCTCAACTTCGTGTTGAGCCAGCCTTCGGGTTCGATGCTCGCTTTTATTTAGCGAATGCCTACTGGTTAGCAGATGTTCTCAACTTCGTGTTGAGTCGACCTTCGGGTTTGACGCTCGCTTTTATTTAGCGAATGCCTGCTGGTTAGCAGATGTTCTCATCTTCGTGTTGAGCCGACCTTCGGGTTCGATGCTAGCTTTTATTTAGCGAATTCCTGCTGGTTAGCAGATGTTCTCAACTTCGTGTTGAGCCGGCCTTCGAGTTCGACGCTCGCTTTTATTTAGCGAATGCCTGCTGGTTAGCAGATGTTCTCAACTTTGTGTTGAGCCGCCCTTCGGGTTCGATGCTCGCTTTTATTTAGCGAATGCCTACTGGTTAGCAGATGTTGTCAACTTTGTGTTGAGCCGACCTTTGGATTCGATGCTCGCTTTTATTTAGCGAATGCCTGCTGGTTAGCAGATGTTCTCAACTTCGTGTTGAGCCGGCCTTCGGGTTCGATGCTCGCTTTTATTTAGCGAATGCCTGCTGGTTAGCAGATGTTCTCAACTTCGTGTTGAGCCGGCCTTCGGGTTCGATGCTCGCTTTTATTTAGCGAATGCCTGCTGGTTAGCAGAGGTTCTCAACTTCGTGTTGAACCGACCTTCGGGTTTGATGCTCGCTTTTATTTAGTGAATTCCTGCTGGTTAGCAGATGTTCTCAACTTCGTGTTGAGCCGACCTTCGGGTTCGATGCTCGCTTTTATTTAGCGAATGCTTGCTTGATAGCAGATGTTCTCAACTTCGTGTTGAGCCGTCCTTCGGGTTCGATTCTCGCTTTTATTTAGCGAATGCCTGCTGGTTAGCAGATGTTCTCAACTTCGTGTTGAGCCGGCCTTTGGGTTTGATGCTCGCTTTTATTTAGCAAATGCCTGCTGGTTAGCAGATGCTCTCAACTTCGTGTTGAGCCGACCTTCGGGTTTGATGCCTGGTTTGTTTAACAGATGCCTGATGATGGAATCAGATGATCTTTCTGACTGAATGTCGTTGCCTGTGTGATAGTAGATGTTTCTTCAGACTGTGTGTCGAGGTTTTCTGGTTGGTAATCAGTCAGCCTATTACCATTGCAACTGTCAGATACAATTATTTTCAAAGATTTTGCCCCAATAACAAGTTTGCAGTTCTATTTTTGTGGTTGGTAAATTTTCGGGTTCTTTGGTATTCAACCGTCTTTTACCTTGATTGTTTGAAGGAAGTTCGCTTTTCACCCATTCAGGTCCAAGTCGTTTGAATAGGGGCAGCTGTTGTACCCCAAAATTTGACCAACCCTTTTCTTATACTTGGCTTATGTTTCATTTCATTTTAGCATTTGCATTTGCATAACATTGATCTTAAAAGGGGATCAAGAGAGGTGTTCCATTCAAGAGAAGACTTTCAAGGGTTTCAAACTCAAGCAAGAATGCTTATTCAAGTCATCAAGTGCTTAAAATCATCAGGAAGTGGTCAGAGCTCTTTGAGAGAGAAGATTGATGTGTGTTGCTTATCTCATATCTTGGAAGTCAGAGGAATATTATCAGGGGCTTATAAGTTTATTTTTTTAGATAAGAGATGTTTGAGAATCTCATTGAGTGCTTTGGAAGTCATTGTGGAGCTTATCTAGGCATTTATTTCATCTGCAAGAGGTAATAGTCAAAGGTTGTGTACCTAGGGTTTCATCTGGTCAACTCAAGGTCAACTGAAGACTTGAGGGAGTTTGAGACTTGGTTTTAAGTCATTAATGCCATGGGAAGTTACCTTGAGACATCTAGGATGTCATTTAAAGCTCAAATTAAGAAGAATCAAGAGTTCAAGAAGTTACTAAATTAGGGTTTTAGAGGAACTCGGTGTAAAATCCCCTTCTTTAGTGCCTAACTTCAAGGACACGTTACCTCATGATACAAGTTCAATCTCATTTTCTTGCAAACATGGAACTTGTAAGGAATATTATAAGCTTTATTTTGAGTACTAGAACTCATCCATTGGGTTTGTGGAACTCAAGTTATGATGCCAACAAGTTAGAGGTCTCAGATGAACATATTTTTCATAAATTAAAAGTCAACTCACTTCCAAGGTACTTTTGACCTAGGAGAAATTTTCTCCTCAACTTTAAGTGAACATGAAAGTTATTCCTCGTGGTCTTAGCTTTCCAAAACTTCCTATAAGTTCTTGATATCATTTGTAGAACTCAAGTTATGGCTTTGGTAAGGCAAGGGTATTTTGGGAAGATTTCATTATAGGTCATTTGTTACATAGGTCATTTTCATGCACTTGTGTACCTCAAATGAAATTTCGACCAACATGGAATTTGCTCCTAGAGACCTTATTTACATCATAAAACTCAAGGATCATGTGAATTATGGATGGTTATGGACATGTGGGAGAATTTTCAAGTGATAAATGAACTTTGAAGTATGATTTCAATTCAATTCATTATAAGTCATGTTCATGTCTTATTTTGATTCAATTCTTTTCATAATACACTCATGAGTAAAATTTCACAATCGGATTTGGTACAACAGGGAAAAAACGTGCAAATCCAAGTTTCTTCACAAAGAAGTTTCAATTCAAAACTTGAAAATTGGATCAAATAAGAAGCCCAATCCAATTCGGTTGTAAACTACACCTCACAAGCTGCAGATTAGTGCATTGGCAAGACATGAATGAAGCAATTTCACGTGTGCATGAGAAGCTTATCATTTTTGGGCATTTTTCCAATTAATCAAATTGAAGCTTCATTGGCATTCCAAACCATCTGAAATCCATCATATATAAACTAAAAATTCGCCCTAAGAGCTCAAAAGTGACATTTGGAGTTGGAGAGAGCATTTTCAGATTTGAATTTCTCAAGCAAATTTGAAAATCGAATTCACTTTTTCTGTGCAAATCAAGTCCAATTGGAGCTTAATTCATCTTCCTTGAAGTATTTGGAGTGGATCTGGAGCAAAGAAGTGAAGCTTGCACGCCTGAGAAGCATCAACGGAGTGTCTCTGTTCAGTAAGTTCCCATTCCAAATTTCTCTCATTCTAGGCCATGAATTAGGTTCATACTGGTTGCATCTGAAGCCCTATGTTTAGTAGGCCATGCTTGATTGTTTGTTGTTCATGTTTGGTTGAGTTTCCAGTTATGCATCTCAAACTTGTAGCGTTCGATTCTCTCAATCCATGAGTGTTTTTAATGTTTGGATCTTGGATTTGGAACCCTTGCAAGCTCAGCTTTCATTTGGTACCAATTTTGTGGTGTTTGGTGGTGGTTTGATCACCTGAGCTCCGATGATCTCACCGGAGAAGACGACCGGAGCTAGGGTTTCGGCGTCTGGTTATTTGTGTTCAGGTCTGATGTGGCCTTGGCTTGACTTGTTGACTGAGTGTGTGGCACGTTTGCATTGGATTGACCAGGCCTACGTGTTGAGTCTGACTCCACGTGGTTTAATGAAACGTTGAGTTTCATTAAACCTGGCTTTGTGTGTCTAAGCTTAGTCCCTTTCCTATCCACACCCCCCAGTTCTTTGGGCACAATTGCATTTGAACATGATCCCTTTGTATTTCTGTTTTACTTCTGCACCCCCCTTCCATTTCATTTTATTTTCTTTTATTTTCTTTTCTGTTTTGGTTTTACAATTTTAAAAATAGTTCCAATAGACATAAAATTCCCAAAAATAAGTTTCAAACATTTCAACACTTTAATTAATTTTCTATAATTTTTAATTTCAATTTTCTTTTATTTTGCAATAAATTTTGAATTTTGCAATTGGAGTTGTTTTTTTTTGAAATTGTTTTCACTTGATCATCCTTGTTTGATGTACCATTTGCAATCACCAATGAATGAGGTTTCCTCTCCATCTTGAGGATGGATTGAGGTACCTTTGAGGCTGATTTTCGTCAAGGTTTGATCAATTTTTGTTTGACTTTGTGTTGCTTTTGTTTGACACTCGATATTAATTCCATAAGGTGGAGCACCCTAGTTGATCAAATCATTTGGTGATGCCTTGATTGGAATTTGGTTTGGATGTTTTGGCCTCTGGTTGCCAACATGTTTAGGTGCTTTGTGCATTTTATTTGAGATTTATTGAACAATTCTCCTATTTCTGGTGAACCTTGCAAGTCAAGTTACCCTAGTTGAAGTTCAAATAACGTATTTGACCTGGTTTCGTTGGGAGATGACCTTGATGGATCCCATATGCATCCTATGCTTCTTGATTCATATTCTTGACATGTTTAGGATGCTGGTTTTAATTTTATAGGTCACGCATTTGTGTAGTTTGTGTTGCAAGTTACATTAAAGTTAGGCTTTCCACTTGTATTTAGGTGTTGAATATGGTTTGAACTTTGGTTCTTTCTCTTGCCTTAACTTGTAACTTGGTTATGCTTTGTTTCTCCTCTTGTTTTCGAGCTTTCTTCTCATGTTCTCACTTCTGTCCCTTGGGTTGTGGTACTCATTCAAAGTGATTTGGTTTGATTGATCACACTTTGAATTTGCTTTGAATGAGAAACCACCTTGAGAACATGTTTGTGATTTCTTTTTGCATGATCAATTTGATGCCTTTGGTTGAGATATTTCTCATGTTGCTTTCTGCTCAAGTCTATTCTCCCATATTCATCTTGATCATGGCTTCTTCTTTGAGCTTTGGTGTTTACTTTTTGAGATTAGTGATTGATGCATGAATGGTTGTAGGAGTTGTAACTTCTCCCATTTCATCTCACTTACTCTTTGACTTGTTTAAGTCATTTTGTTCTCATCTTTGGTTTGCTTTGTATCTCTTGCATCTTGCATATCATGTTTGCATACTCTCTTGACTTGTTTAAGTCAACTTCATATCTTTCTTTCATCTCATTTGTGATAGATCTTATCTTATGTTTACTTAGTTTCTTTGCCATGATCCCTTAGGATTCCTAGTCCCATTTGTTTAAGGTGGGAGTAGGGGAGACATTAAGTGTTAAATCCAAGCATGATAACATTAGGATAGTCGTTTCCCCCCTTAATCTCAATCATAGGAGCACTTTGCATGATAACATTAGGGTCGTTTAGTTTCCCCTTAGAGTTTGTGTCTTCTCTTCTCATCTCAAAACTTCTTCAACACATCTAATAAAGGATAATAAGTGTTGTACGCTACGAGCCTTAAGTATTTGGGGAATGATGGTTGGGGGGCTTCCTCTCAACTGTCTAGAGTGTTTAGCGTATGCCTTTTGGGCAATATGCGACGCATTCGCTCTCAAGTCACAGTCTTTAGTGCAACATGAATTACAAATCTAATTCAATTCATTTCTTCTATTAAAAACACAAACAAAACATCAAATATTTTTATCCTTCGGGATTAATTGAAAACCATATTCAAAAAGAGTGTGTTAAATTTTGGTTCTACCGCAAACAGGGAACGCCTAAGTCTCCGATGGTCGAGCAGTAATACACCTAACTGCTAGAACGAAGGTTTAAATCTACTCAGTTAAAACACTTGAACCAATCTGTGGTCGTGTCAGCCCGAACTACGTTTGCTCTGATTTCTCGTACCAGACGAGGATACGTAGGCACAAGACGCGATGTCTTGATGAGAAACCTTCCCCCATTCACCCTTAGTTTTTCGAACTACGTTGACTCTGACTTTCCCATTGCACAAGGGAGTACGTAGGCATAGAGCGGTGATGCTCTATCGAGTCTCTTTTCTGTTCTTTTGTCCCTGTGGCCAGCCTTATAGATTAACACCCTTTTAGATAGACAACAAGCATGGATCCCGTTGAGTACAACAGACATTAGGGGTGCTCATACCTTCCCCTTGCGTAACCGACTCCCGAACCCAAGATTTGGTTGCGATGACCTGTCTTTTCCCTTTTCATAGGTTTTCTCTGATCGTTTCCTTTCCCTCTTTTGGGATAAATAACGAATGGTGGTGACTCTTCTGTCTTTGTCGGCCCCTCTTTCATAGTGATGCGACAACTTGTATCATGTCAATTATTGATCATTGATGTTCATCTTGCTGGATTCATGTTACATGCTCGTTGTTTACTTCCGTTTTCGTATCTTGCATGATCGTTTTAATTGATGAATCAATGTGGAATCAATTTTGTTCTTGTTGAGCTTTGATTGAATAATCATGTTGAATGCTTATAATTAGCTTGTTATACATGCCCATTTGTGATCATTGCTTTCTTGAAATGTTTCTTTATGATTGATGCATGCTTGCTGCCTGGCCTTTTACACCTGTTATTCTGGATTTTTGCATGTTGTTAAATGTGTACTTGTTCTGCCTGCTTCCTTTTTACATCTGTTATATGTTGAAATATGTGTTGTTAAAAGCTGTCTTGCTTGTGTGCTAGATTTTATTATTGTTTTGTGCAGGAAGCGCTGTTGTAGTTGCTGTTTTTGCCTTGTTTTTCTTGTTTTTGGCTTGTCTTTGCATGCTCCCTTAAGGCCTCCTAATCCAACTTAATTTTTTATTAAGCTTGGAGTAGGATATACATTAAGAGTTTAATCCAGGCATGATAACATTATGTTAGTCCCTTTTTCCCTCAACCTTAGGTCCATCTTTCGTATGCTAACATTATGATAGAATTTCCTTTCACATCCCGACCTTAGGGCTACTTTGCATGACAACGTTAGGACCGAGTTTCCCCTTAGACCTTTTCTGCGTCTTTCTCTCTTCTCATCTCAAAACAACTTCAAAAAAAATAATAAAGACGATGAATATCGTGCGCTACGAGCCTTAAGTATATGGGAAATGATGAGTGAGGGGTCTCTCCATGCTTGTCTAAAGTGTTTAGCGTACGTCTCATCTAGGGGCGATCTTGCGAGGCATGCATTCCTATATCATAGATTTTAGTGCAATGTGAATTTCAAACCCAACCAATTCACTGCTCTAAAACTCACAAGCAAATTCAAATCTTTTTCATCCTTCGAGATCGTTTGTCAAACCTCATTTCAGAAAGGGTGCGTTATTTTTCGTTCTACCGCAAACAGACATCGACCCTAACTGCTGGAATAGGAACTTAACGTCGCCCATAAAAAACACTAAGCAACCCGTAGTTAGCCCGAACTACATTTGCTCTGATTTCTATACCAGATGAGGATACGTAGGCACAAGACGGTGATGTCTTGGCGAGCAACCTTCCCCTATCACCTGTAGTTTTCCGAACTACGTTGACTTTGACTTTCCCATTGCACAAGGGAATACGTAGGCATAGGGCGTCGATGCCCTATCGAGTTTCCATTTTCTTTTCCCTTTCCTTTTTCCATTTAGTAGCAGGCTTTAGATAACACACCCTTTAATTAGACAACAAGAATGGATCCCGTTGAGTACAACGGATGTGAGGGGTGCTCATACATTCCCCTTGCGTAATCGACTCCCGAACCAAAGATTTGGTTGGGATGACCTTGTCTTCTCCTTTCTTTTAGGTTTTCTTCTATCGTTTCCTTTCCTTCTTTGGGATAAATAACATTCGGTGGCGACTTTCCTTTTGTTTCCGCCGGTTGTTTTTTCGCAGTTGCGATATTACCTTACTTGATTCATTTGGTACTTGTGTTGATGTTAGGTTGTTACTTTAAGACACACATGTTTGCATTAATTGATTTCCTTCATCTCTAACATATTGTGTGCTTTATTGGTGACTTGTTATTTTGCTTTTTGAGTTGATTTTAGTTATCTTAGCATTTGCTTTGCATATGTTGCCATTAATTCATGACTTTACCTTTTATACTTGAAGCCTTTATTGGTACTCCCTTGATGTTGCTTACCTATGCCTAATTCCAAAGGTAAGGATTCCATTTGTTGACTTTATGTTATGTTTAGGATAGCTTAGCCTACCTTATTTTACCTTTTGGACCTTGTTAGAGTCCTTCCCTTTTATCCTAGCCTTAGGATTAGAGTTGCCTAACTCTATGTAATAGTGTCTTTGTATTGTACACTTACTTTCCCTTTGGACCTTGTAAGAGTCCTTCTTTTTTATCTTAGCCTTAGGATTAAAGTTTCTTAACTCTATGTAAGTGTCATTGATATGGATACTTACCTCCCCCTTTGGAACCTTGATCACTATCAAGTGTTCCTCACCCGTAGTTAGGTGAACTACGAATGCTCTGATTCCATCTTTGTTAGGATACGTAGGCACTAGATACGATGTTTTGGCGAGCATACTTAGAAATAAACCTTAGGTCTTTCCCTTAGGAAACTCCCAATCAATAACATAGCACAAATACAAATAAGAGGTTCCTGTAGAGTACTACAGATACTTAGGGTGCTAATACCTTCCCTTAGTATAACCAACCCCCGAACCTTAGATCTCTTAGCTTTGTTGTTACATTGCGCACTTAGGGTTTTCTTCGATCTTTTCCCTTTCCTTTGGATAAATTAAAGTTCGGTGGTAAACTTTAATGATTTGTGATTCAAGTTAATTCAATAGCTTGATATTCGATTCTCACCGCAACACTAAGGATGCTTGGGAAATTCTCGAGATAACTCATGAAGGAACATCCAAAGTGAAGATGTCTAGACTTCAGCTTCTCACTACCAAATATGATAATCTGAAGATGAGAAAATATGAGAGTATTAATGACTTTCACATGGATATACTTGAAATAGCTAATGCCTTTAGTGCTTTGGGAGAGAAGATATCTGAAGAGAAGTTGGTGAGGAAGATTCTTAGATCTCTTCCTAAGAAATTTGACATGAAGGTCACAACCATTGAAGAAGCCCAAAACATCAGCACTATGAGAGTTGATGAGCTAGTGGGATCACTTCAAACATTTTAATTGACCTTGAATGATATAATTGAAAAGAAGAACAAAATCATTGCTTTTGTATCCAATGCTGAAGATAAATAGGGACAATCTAACCTGGATATTGATGAGGGACTGTCAAATACAATTGTTTTACTCGGGAAGCAGTTCAATAGAATTTTAAAGAGGATGGATATAAGAGAAAGACCATGTGCCAAGTACATCACCTATGACATTAGAAATAACTGTGATTCTCAAAAGAATACCAGAACTGAAGAAAAGACAGATCAAAGTAAAAGGATTTAGTGCTATGAGTGTGAAGGTTTTAGTCACATTAGGTTCGAATGTTCCAATTATCTCAAGAAGTAGAAAAAGGGGTTGGTTGTTTCTTGGTCTGATGATGATGAGTCTGAAGATGAACCTAACAAAGAGACTACTGAATTTGTTACTAATCTCTCTAGAAGATGGGTTGATGAAGTAGAAGTTTGTGATGAAAATGATTTATATGAAGATTTGGATCAAAGAAAGGCCATAGTTGAATTAGGGAATGAGAAGACAGAACTCTTAGGTGTTGTCTCTCATCTTCAAAGTGAGATAACTTTCCTAAATTATAAGCTCAACAACGTTACTGATTCCTCAAGGAGGATGAAAAATAGGGATGATCAAATAGAAGTTACAAAAGGCCAGTATCATCCTAATAACAGACAGAGAAGAATGTTTGAAAAAAAGTTCTTTCCTTCTGAAAGAAGACGACCACAATGTCTAACCACATGTTACAACACTTTGGAAGGCATAATGAACATCCGAATAGTTTCCAATCTTGTTAGAGATGTCATTACTGTGAAGAGTATGGTCACATAAAGCCATTCTGCTATAAATTGTATGGAAATCAAATATCCTCAATTAAATTGTATGGATATTAAGTCCCTACCTACAGGTGCTGTCAGATTTGGTGGTGGTGTTAAAGGAGAAATTAGAGGAGTTGGTAAATTGATGGATGCTGGATCACCTAGGTTAGAAGATGATCTTCTTATGAAGGGACTAACTCTTAACCTCATCAGAATTAGTTAGGTGTTTGATCAAGGTTTGTTAGTCATTTTTTCCAAGTCAGAATGCTTAGTCAAAGATGAGAAAAATGATATTCTGATGTAGGGTATAAGGTCTAAAGATAAGTCACAGCTTTGGGAACCTCAGATAACTGCTTACTTTTCCACATGTTTAAAAACTCAAGAGGTTGAAGTGAAGTTGTGGTACCAGAAACTTGGACATCTTCATTTCAAAAGAATGATGGAAATCATATTTGTAGGAGAAATTAAAGGAATATCAGATCTAAAGGTTGAAGAAGGGATAGTTTGTGGTGAGTGGGAAGTTAGGAAGCAGATCTTGATGTCACAACCAATGTTGCCTCATCAGACTACTTCAAGAATTCGAAACTTCTCCATATGAGGGTTATGGGACCTATGGAGACTGAAAGTCTGGGTGGAAAGTGTGTTTATATTGTTATGTATGATTTCTCTAGGTTTACATGGGTAAAATTTCTTAAAGAAAAATCAGACATCTTTGAAGCTCTTGAAGTTTTATGTCAAAGTGTTCAGAAGGAGTAAAAGAGTAGGATTGTCAAGATCAGAAGCTATCATGATAAGGAGTTTAAGAATTCAAAATTCAATGAATTATGTGAGTCTGAAGACATCCGTTATAACTTTTTTTCTCATCTAGATGGAATTTTTGAGCAAAAGACCTTGGATATACAAGAATCAGCTAAAGTCATACTTCATGTTAAAGGTGTGCCATATACTTTTTGGGTTGAAGCTATGAATACAACTTGTTATATTCATAATAGGGTCACCCTTAGAGAGATAACTTCAATCACTCTCTATAAGCCATGGAAAGGAATAAAGCCTACAGTGAAATACTTCCATGTTTTTGGAAGCAAATTCCATGTCTTGAGAAATAAAGATAAAAAGGGAAAGACGGATCCCAGAAGAGTTGAAGGGATATTTATGGGTTATTCTTCAAGCAACAGAGCTTTTAGAACATTTAACTTCAGAACTGAGATGACAATGGAATTTGTTAATGTGATATTTGATGATTCAAAATAAAGGGTGAATTTTGAGGACAATGTTGAAACATTATCTGTGCAGACTAATGAGGCAGTAAGGGAAGAAAACTATAATTTCTTTAGCATTGTGTCAGATAACTCTCAAGATACTCCAGTTCTCTTGAGTAAAGGTCATTCAAATTAATTCAAGGATCCTACTACAAGACACTCTAAAGAAGTAAACATTACTAAGTTTGCAAAGAAAATATCACACTCATCTGAGATAACCCCTACTATCCAAGAGAAGAAAATATTGAATTGCTTCATTGGAACAAGGGATTGTGATATGGATTACTTCTACAACACAAAGGTTACGATGAAAGAATTGGGCAAGGAAGAATGTGTAGGTGATATGATAACTAGTATGACTGCCTTGGTTAACAAGTAGCAGACATATGTGTCTTGGTGTACTACTGAAGCTGAGTATGATGAAATCAGAAGGGATTGCTTTCAATCAGTGTGGATGAAACAGGTTCTGAAGAAACATGATGACAAGGCTGATGTTATGGCATTATATTGTAAGGATCTGAATGTGATCATCTACTTCATTTGGAACAAGATTAGGAGTCTAGATAAAGGAAAGGTTTCCATTATGAAGAGTGTTAGCAATAAGGATCAGCTTAGTATTAGGTTTACTGTGAAGTAGAAACCGGTGTTGTTGAGGAGTTGCAGCAGTTACAGAGATGGAGAACTGCAACACATAGTGCATCTTTCCTCTATTCTCTTATGCTTTGAGGGCTTGAGCTAGTGAAGAATGTTAATAAGTGGAATAAAAGATCTCTGCAATATAGAAGGACTAGTTTGAAGAAGATGTACTTGAAGGTTGTGGTAAGGGAGTTTAGTACCAACACTCCTAAATCATGTGATAGCTTCAATGAGTGCAGAAGGATTTTTAATAGAGGTGAGAATTGGATGATCATCTAAAAGGGATCTGTTACATTTGTGTTTCTAATTGTATGGTTGCTTTATGCATTTGTGTTTCCATCAGTACTTATGCTTTTTGCGTTTTGTTTTTATGCTTCCATATATGTGTGTTTCCATGTAGTTTTATGTACAATTACTCTATTTTCTTTTTGTAAATTTTTAGCTAAAAAGGGGGAGTAAAGTGTTGATGTGATTGATGTTTCTGATGTCATGACTTTATGTCATATTTATACTACTGCTTATGAAGAGTAGTTTTTATTTGTTGTTGCTTATATACAACTATTTAGGGGGAGCATGATAGTCTGTCATGATGCTGCTGCTGTTGTGGAACCATTTGTTATGTCTGGAAGAATGCATTATTCTCTGCAGTTGGTTGTGGTGTTCAGGGGGAGTGTGCTTGTACTTGTGCTTGTTCTTGGTGTGTGGTTCCATTGTATGAACTTGCATAAGTTCACGTTCATGTTTTTTTATGGTGATTTGGGTTTATGTTTTTTTCCTGGTGATTTGGGTTTTCCCCTTCAAGGGGAGTACTGGTTATGTATGATAGGGGGAGCTGTGTTCCTGTCTGATCTGTAGCTGCAAGGTTGCAGTTTATACATAGCTTACATGTACTCATGCAGCTTATGTTGGTTTGTGATATCAGACATGGTGTCTTAACATTATGCACTCAGGTGTTCTTTATTGGTGGGACATCATTGTGCTTGGGGTTTTGTGTGTTTGTGTTTGTGTTTGTGTTTGTTTCTATTGTGTGTACCTATGATGTGTGCTAAGGTAGTTTTAGCCAAAATTTTCCAAAGGAGGAGATTGTAAGTTCTGTGTTTTTTGGATTGGCTGCATTTTCGTAAAGCAACATGTTATTGGCAAGATGTTGAACCAGATGTTCTTCCATGACAGTCAGACATCATGTTCTGCATGATGTTGTGACATGTTCCACGACATGTTATACCAGAAAGTTAGGGCATAACTATTTTGGTATTTTTAGTGTAATTTTTGAGTGTGTTCTGATGCACACGTGGGTTACTTTCATGGCAGTATATTATGGAAATTTCTGTTATGACAGATTCTGTTATTTTTCATAAAAAGGTTCCTTGAGCCTTTTTAGGAAAGTTTGTATCTTACTCCTATTTTTGTGCAGGTTGATTTGCAGCGAGTTAAAAATTGATTGTTGCTATTTGTGTGCCTCAAGAGTCCAATTCCATTAGGTACGAAGGCTATTTAAAGTGAAGAAAAACCATATTCATGTAGAGAGAATAACTTGTAGAATTTTGGGAATAAGGATTAGCCGTTGTTTTGGTTGGTCTTTAGGGTTTTCTACTTGTTAATTGTATGTCACTGACCAGTGAGTTTTATACGTTATTTTACGGCCTGTGTCAGGAAGGTACCAAGAGAAAAAAAAACATAGTTTTAGACAGTGGGCTGACATGGGTGTCCGTGTCACCTGACACGGCCCGTGTCAGCAAGTCTGGAGCAAGCAATTTTTATATCAGATATCCAAGGGGCCAACACGGCCCGTGTTGGCTGAAGCGCTTCATCATTCAATTTTCTTATTTTTTTACCGTTGTTATCCCTAAGGGTATTTTGGGTATTTTCCTATTATTGTGTTGGACCTGGGAGTATTTAAGGCAAATTTTGAGAAGAAAAAAAGGACTCTTTGGCCAGAGAAGAATTACACGATCAAGATTGGAGAGATCAAGGTGATTGGGAAACTGAAGGTTTTCATGAGCGGAAGCAATTGAAGATTAAAGAATCATATTATCTTGTAATGTCTAGTTTTTACTTTGTATTTTCTTCAAATATTATGAGTAGATAAACCCCCCCCCCCCCAATGCTAGGGGGTATCCCTGATTTGAATATGTAATGACTCTGATATTAGTATTGTAATAACATTTCCTTTGTTTCCATAACTGATTTGATCTCTAGCTATTCTTAATGCTTGTCCTGTCGGACCAACAGGGTTTGTTTTTCGATTAACGATTAGACTCGACCGTCGTTGTTAAGGTTTTGCTTTTGATCTCTCTGTAGTAGATATCACCTCGAACTAGAGGTACCTTATAAGAACCTGAATATTCTTGATAATTGATTGCTTAATCTCATTTATAATTCTCTATGGACATAGGAATTAGGGTAGATGATTAAAGGTTTTCTCACTAAGGACGTTGGAGTAAACATTCTAAAGAATTGGTAATTAGTTAGTTACAATAAGTCGTTGCAATGTTAATTCAGAGTTGTTACTGAGTCGGATCATACACTTCCCCTAGCATGTTAATTCAGGGTCATCCAGCAGTCGCTGTCCCCAATGGCGTTGACCTCGAGCATTGTTTTCGCCAATTCCGTGCTGGGATGAACGAGGACCTCTTGGACGATGGATTTGTTCCTGCCTTTCTTCTTCGTACTTGCTAGCTTGGAGAGGATGTCCGCCCGATTATTCTGCTTGCGTGGAACATGTTGTACTTTCGTGGAGTCGAAACTCTTTGTTCGCTCCCTGATAAGGGCCAAATATTCGGCCAGATTATCGTTCTTCGCTTGGTATTCTCCCTAGACTTGGGAGGCGACCAGCTGGGAGTCCGTGAAGATTTTTATCTCCTTGGCTCCGAGGTCTTCTTCTAGGCGGAGTCCGGCCAAGAAAGCTTCGTACTCGGCCTGATTGTTTGTTATTAGGAAGGCCATGGTTATGGAGACTTCCACTACCGTACCCTCTTTGTTTTCGAGGATGATGCCCGTGCCACTTCCCAAGGAGCTCGAAGCGCCATCGACGAAGATGATCCACTTGTGGGCTATGGGGGTTGGTTCCACGGTGGGCGTCATCTCAGCGACAAAATCGGCCAGTACTTGCGCCTTGAGGGCTTTCCTGCCTTCATAGACAATGTCGAACTCAGAGAGTTCCAGCGACCACTTCAACATGCGTCCTACTATGTCGGGCCTGCCGAGCAGCTGTTTGATAGGCTGCTCGATTTTGACCATGATGGTATGGGCTAGGAAGTAGTGGCGGAGTCTCCTGGCCGCGTTGATGAAGGCCAGGGCGACTTTTTCGATCTGCTGATACCTCACACGGGCCCGTGGAGGGCCTTGCTTGTGAAGTAGATCAGTTTCTGTCCGTCGGAGGTTTCCCGGATTAGTACGGTGCTCACGGCTTCGGTGGCAACGACCAGGTACAGGTAGAGGGTTTCCCCGACGTCTGGCCTCGTCAGGACCGGTGGTTCCGACAAGACGCATTTTAGGTGGAGGAGGGCCTGCTTGCATTCCTCCGTCCATTTGAACGCGACCTCCTTCCTTAGCAGTTTGAAAAATGGGAGGGCATGTTGCGCGAATTTAGCGACGAAGCGGGATAATGACGCGAGCATCCCGTTGAAGGACTGTATCTACTTCTTCGTGCTCGGCATCACAATCTTGGAGAAGGCCTGACATTTGTCCGGGTTTGCCTCGATCCCCCGTGCAGTCAGGTAAAATCCGAGAAATTTCCTCGCGCGTACACCGAAGGTGCACTTCTTCGGGTTAAACCGCATCCTGCAATTCCTCACTGTCTCGAAGAATTTCTTGAGGTGGGCCATATGGTCGACCTCAGTGCGCGACTTGATGATCATGTTGTCTATGTCGCCAATCTCTCCCTAGAAGACTTTGTTCGTCATCCGTTGATAGGTGGCGTCGGTGTTCTTTAGGCCGAAGGGCATTACGTTGTAGTAATAGTTGTCTGACTCGGTCATGAAGGTCATGCTCTGTTTGTCGACTTCGGCCATGGGGATTTAATTGTATCCCGAGTAGGCGTCCATGAAGGATAATAATTTGAATCCTGTTGAGTTGTCGACGAGCTTGTCGATATTGGGGAGGGGATAGGCGTCCTTGGGACATGCCCGGTTGAGATCGGTGTAGTCAACACACATTCTCAATTTTCCATTTGATTTTTTAACGAGTACAATGTTGGACAACCAGGTTAAATATCGGGCTTTCGAAATAAAATTTGCCTCTAGGAGGTCTTTTACAGCTTTTTCAACCGTCGCCGACTTATCAGGGGACTTCCTACGTCTACTTTGCACTATGGCCTTTGCGGCTGGGTTGATGGAGAGCTGGTGGCAGGTGACCTCGGGGTCAAGGCTGGGCATCTCGGCGGCGCTCCAGGCGAAGAGGTCGGCATTCTCACAGAGGCAGGCCTTCAGCTGCTTCCTCGCCAGGTCGGGCAGTCCTGCTCCAATCTTCACGCTCCTGGTCTCATCTTCTTTGATGGCTACTATCTCGAAGTCCCCATCTAAAATGGGGCGCGTTGGGTTGAAGGGCTTCCCGTTGACCGTTGGAGGAGCGTGTTCGACTTTGTCCTCGTGGTCCTGTTTGTTGGGGAAGCGGAAGTCGAGGTCCACGGCGACGACGTGGTCCTTTAGCCTGTTCTCCTGGACGGGCGGAGGCTTGGTCACGTTGGTAGGGGGACCGATCGTGCTGAGGCCTTTCATTGCTGCCTCAAAACACCTCTGGGCTGCTTTTGTGTCCCCGTTAAGGGTGACTACGGCTCCCAGCCTGATATAGTACTTCATCTTTAAGTGAATTGTCGATGGCACCACAGTAAACTCTGCCAGCGTTGTCCTTCCTAAGATGCAGTTGTACAGGGATGGGCATTCGACACCCAGGAAGTGGAGGTTGATCTCTCTGGATGTCTCATGTGCCCCGAAAGTGACGTTGAGCTCCATGTATCCCCACGGTCTCGTCGTCGTCCCGTTGAACCCCTAGAGGTCAGAGCCGACATAGGGGGTCAGGTTGGTCTCGTCGGGCTGCAGCATCGAGAATAGGTGGGTATACATGATATCCACCGAACTCCCTCCATCGACCAGAATGCGGCGGATGTCGAAGTTTTCTATTTGTGCTCGGATTAGCAGGGGAATGGCAGAGTTGGGGGCTCTTCCAGGCAGTTCTTCAAGATAATACGTGATCGGGTTAGACCGACCGTGGAATTTATCGAGCGTGCTTATTTTGCCGGAGCTATTGCCCATCAGCTTGTCAAACTTCCTCTTCACGGACCCGATGGAGAGCTTGTTTGGGGCCCCGCCTGAGATGACCATCGCGGTGGGGAAGTATTCCCATGGGCTGATGAGGCATATTGGCTCTTCAAGCAGCAGGTGTCTAGTGGGGAGACTGTGGTCTCTCAGGGAGAACCAGTCCTTAGGTCGACTAATGTTAAGGGCCACCTGCAACCCAAATTCATTGGAGGGAGGAGGGATGTCCTCGACTCTTTTGGATTCGTAGGCCTCCTGTAAAGGGGCATCTTCTCCCCTGGTGTATCTCTTCAAGTGCCCATCCTTGATGAGTATTTCAATTGCGTATTTCAGGTGGATGCAATACTCCATGACGTGCCCGTGACCCTGGTGGAAGCGGAAGTATATGGACTTGTCCATGTTGTCCTTGAGGGGTTCCGGTTTGGGAAAACGGACACCTCCCCGGACGAACTTCGAGTTGGCGCACTCAGCCAATATGCGCTCGTGGGAGGCGACTAGGGTTGTATATCCGGTGAAGCGGCCTGCGGAGCCCTTCTGCTCTCGAGGCTCTCGGGGGGCTGGAGATCCTTCTTCTCGGGACCCACGAGGGGTTTCGCGGTTTCGAGAGTCCCGTGCAGAATTAGCAGCGTCGGTCTCCTTGTACCAAATGTAGTGGCAAGCTTTCTCGAGGAAGCCTCGCAGGGTGGTTGGTCGGTGGATTGCCACGGACTCGTAGAATTTGGAGATGCGACATAGGCCCTGCTCCATGAGGTAACACTTCATGTCGTCTGAAGTCGTTACCTGGACTGCCTCCCTCGTGAATCTCTTGATGTAGTTCCTGAGAGGCTCGTCTGGGGCTTGGATGATCGCGCCTAGGGCGGCTTCTGTCTTTGGATGGCGTCGGGACACTGTGAAATGTTGTGAGAAGAGATCCTTCAAGACCCTTCACGACGTGATGTATTCAGGCTCCAGGATTTTGTACCAAGCCATGGCTCCCTTCCTTAACGTCGTCGGGAAGAGTCTGCACTTGATGGCTCCTCGAACGTTCCTATAGTCGAGCATGGCCTCGATATCTTCCAGGTGGTCATCCAGGTTCGAGGTACCATCGTACGTGGAGAGTACGGGTGGCTTCTCCATCCCATGGGGTATGGGGGTTGCCATGATCTCCCGTGAAAGGGGGGTCCTGTAATTGTCCTCGTAACTGCGAACTGGGGAGTGCGAGGGCGAAGGGTTGTGCCGAGGGGCTTGATTGCATCCTCTCGACCTCTTGTCTGGGGCTTCCGGTATGTTCGCTCTTGAGATCGGACGCGATTCTTGGAGGCCACTGACAGAGGCCTCTCTAATTGTGGTCGGCGCCCCCGTTGACGGGGAGAGGGGCTCCTGGAGTCTTCACGTTGATTTCTCCACGGGAGAGAGCGAGACGAGGCATCTTGTTCCAGCATACTGATGCGCTCGTTCTGTTGGAACAACATCAAGTTAGTTTGGTTGATGGCTGTGGAGAAGACAATCATCGTTGGGTCCGCGCCAGCTGGCGTATGAATGGGCTGGAAAACAGTCAGGCTCTCTGCTCGAGGTGCAACGTGATGTTCCGCGTCCTCGGACGAAGAGGAGGCAGTCTATCCGTCCCTCACGTCACCCTCAAGGGCGTGGGATGGCCCAGCCTGGTCATCGTCGTTGGTGATTAGGGCGAAAGCGAAATTGTGGGCAGCATCATCGTGACGTGGGCTAGTCATGATCTCAGAAGTTGAAGTTTTGAAGCTTTAGTTCTTCTGCTCGGAGGAACAGGGAAGCTTCATATTCCCACAGACGGCGCCACTGATCGTACCTGATCAGAAGATATTGTTGACCGTCATGCATCGTCGATCTAAAAGCTGCTCACCAGAGGTAAGGAGGAGGAGGGGTGTGTACCTGCAAGACACTCCGATGCTTAAGTGAGTAAGGGATCAGAGCGGGAGCAAATACAGAGATGAGGTGTAGAGAATTGAATACCTGACCCTCTAGTGAAAGATGGTACTTATAGTGAGACCCCAGTGCAGGGCCAACAGTCACTTATGTTGGGCTGGATTGACAGGCCCTGTAACACCCCAAATTTAATTGGAATATTTTAATTAATTTATTTAATTGAGAATATTCGTATTTTGGTGGTTTTTGGTGGTTTTGTGGATTATTGGGAATTATGTATTTATGGATTATTTATTTAATTAATAGTATACTATATGGAAATATTAGTATTATTATTAGTTAAAATAAATATAAGTGAAATAAGTGTAATTTGGGCATTAAGAGGAGTTAGTAAGGGTGTTATGGGAAAAGCCCAATTGTGTGGCCCAAGACTAGGTTTGACAAAAAGGAATTCTGAAGGGAATTAGGATTCATTTGGTTAACCGTGAAAAGTATTGAGGCCAGAGCTCTGAGGAGAAGATTGGAGGCAGAAGCTTCGAGAGATTCCCTATAAGATTAAGAAGGCTTTGATCGACAACTAGGTATGGAGAGTATAGCCTTTCATGATTTTCCATGTGTGATTTTCAGTGTATTTAAGGTTGATTTAAGGGTTTAAGAGTTTTGAGGCGAATAATGAGAAAAAGGGATTTTTGGCCTTCGTGGCCTAAATCGATTGTTGAGAATTTTAACCATAGGGATTTATTTGGGAAAAAGGGAAACTAGGTCTTCGTGGCCAAAAACTATGATTTGACATTGGTCTGACCTTGTAGGGAAATTTTGATAGTGAGGACCTTGATGATTGTAGTATAGTGGTAAGTATTCCTGACTGTTTGACATAAATATGAGAAATAGTGATCTTTGGCCTTTGTGGCCTAAACCTCGAATTGTTATATGTCTGACCCTGAAGGGATATGAATATTAAATAGTGAGTAATCATAATGAGTAGGGTGTAATTGAAGGAAAAATTATGAGTTAAGGAGTGAATATGTTTCGGGATTGGCCTAATGGACCGTAGGTTCTGTGCCTATATCGCCGTAAGACCTTAGGGATGATTTAGGGATGTTTTGGGGGCATTGGGGAAGTGAATAGTGTGGACATTTGGGTGGATTTAAGTTGTGGTGCATAGCAAAATTTGCTGTCATCGCACAGTTCGCCTAGCGAAGGATGCTTCGCCTAGCGAACAATGTCGTTCCCAGATTCTCCTAGCGGAGAATGCTTCACCTAGCAAAGAAACTCGCCCCAGACTCGCCTAGCAAACATGCCAGTGAACGTAGCAAAGTTTCACGAATGTTGATCGTGTGCAGCGATGCCTTGATGTTTGATTCTGTGATTTCTGTGACGGATTAGCATGAGTGGGACTGTGAAGTTTATGTGATTAATAGGCGATAGTATGAAAATTACCGCGAGTATAATTATGAATTAATATGTGATAATATGTGATAATATGATGAATTAATATGAGTATGACTGTGAGCGCTATGTGATTTGTACATGATTATATGATGATTTCTATGATGTATGATGAGGATTATTATGATTATATGATGACATGATGTATGATGATGATTATTATGATGAGCCTTGATGACATGATTGTCGCTACTGCGAAAAAAGGAGCCAGCAGAAGACAGAAGAGTCGCCACCGTTTGTTATTTATCCCAAAGAGAGGGAAAGGAAACGATCAGAGAAAACCTACGGAAAGGGGAGAAGACAGGTCATCGCAACCACATCTTGGGTTCGAGAGTCGGTTACGCAAGGGGAAGGTATGAACACCCCTCACGTCCGTTGTACTCAACGGGATCCACGCTTGTTGTCTAATCTATGGGTGTAAAAACAAACTATCTAAGGATGCTGCTAAACGGGAGGAAACAGAAAGAACTGACTCGATAGAACATCGCCGCCCTATGCCTACGTATTCTCTCGTGCAATGGGAAATTCAGAGTCAATGTAGTTTGGGAAACTACGGGGGGGATTGCTCGCCAAGACATCGTGTCTCGTTCCTACATATTCTAATATGGTATGAGAAGTCAGAGCAAAACGTAGTTTAGGCTAACTACGGAAAAAACAAGGTGTTCTTGATCGCACGGGGGCGAGAGAAAAGGTTCGGGTAGACGATACTAGAATATGCATTCTAGCAGTTAGGTGTATTGTTGCTCGACCATTGGAGACTTAGGCTTTACTTGTTTCCGATAGAACAGACGTAGCATGTCCATGGGTTAAAAGGTACGGGGAACCTAAAGGTTTAGAACAACAGGCTAGTCTCGATTGCACGGGGGCAAGAGAAAGGGGAAGTTAGTCGTTAGCGAGAAAGTCTCGATCGCACGAAGGCGAGAGAATAGAGAAATTAGTCGTTAGTGTGCTCGCCAAGATATCGCATCTTGTGCCTATATATTCTCATCTGGTATGAGAAATCAGAGCAGTTGTAGTTCAGCCAACTACAGGAAAAAGAGGGAAAAGTGTTAGAACACAGATTGGTGTTTAATATATCTCATTATTTTGATGATAACATTAATGAAATTTTGTATAGAGAATTTATACACTCTAATTTTGTTCAAGTGTTTATTTGTTTCAGATATCAAAATTAATATTATTGTGGAAGCAAGAACGCCTCTGAACATTACAGAACGATAAAGCTCTGAGCGTCAGAAGGAACACATCAGAAGACTCTGATCTGCTACAAATGACTCTGAGCGAAGCTGAGAAGAATCTGAGTAAAGAGCATACGTAAAGCTTCAGAAGACTCTGAAAGTACTTATCCCTGCAAGTACAGAAGCTCTGATAAGCAAGTCTGCTCTGATAAAGAATTTCACGCTTAAAGCACTTTGCTGCAAACTCTGATAGAGAAACTCTAATTGAGTTAACTCTGATCTGAAGAACTAGGAACATCATCAGAAGTTCTAATGCAAGACGTTCCAAAGTTGTTGAAGAAGATGTTGTTCAAATAAAGATATGTTGGCATATTCCTTGTCTTTATCCAAACGACTCTTTCCTCATTCATGCATGACACAGGATTTCAGACAAAAATGATTTGTCAGAACATTCCTCTTCTGAGAAAGGAAAAGTCAATAGAAGACAAAAAGAACAGAATGCACAGCGCTGCACAGTCTTTGAGAAATGGATTTCAAAGTACTATAAAAGCAAGTCACAACATCACTTCAAAGGTGAACGAATCATTGACAAATCACCTGACAAATTATTCAACAAGCAATTCATACAAACTTTCTTCAAGCTGAATAGTTTTTATTTCGTTCTTTAACTTGTGTAAAAATCACTGTTGTGATATAGCTTTTTAGAAGCACATCTTAAACACATTGTTAGTTTATCTTTTGTAAAAGATTCCTTAAGAGACCAAGTGTGGTCATATTTCTTGAGAAGACTAAGACAGTTGTCTTAGTGGTTAACACTGTAATCAGTTTGATTTAGTGGATTAAGTCCTTGTTGAGAAAGGCAAATCACCTTGGTAGGGTGGACTGGATTAGTTTGAGTTCAAACGAACCAGGATAAAAATACCTTGTTATTTTTCTATCATCTTAACTGTTTTAAAACCCTTATTCAACCCCCCCCCCTTCTAAGTGTTTTTCCTACCTTCAAAAAGTGCTCTCTAGGATTATCACAATCCTATGCCTACGTACTATCAACAGATATGAGAGATCAAGGCAGCCGTAGTTCGGCCAACTATGAAACAACAGTCTCGATCGCACGGGGGAGAGAGAAAAGGAGGTCTCGATCGAACGGGGGCGAGAGAAAAGAGAGTCTCAATCACAAGGATGCGAGAGAAAAGGTTCGGATCGGGACGCACACGCTAAATCCTAAGACGTAGGAGCGAATGCGTCGCATATTTCCTAAGGGGCATACGCTAAACATTCTAGACGAGAGAGAGGAGGCCTCCCATTCATCATTTCCCACGTGTCTATCGCTTACGGCTCACAACACTCGGCGGTTGAATAAAAGAGTTGAGTTAGAAAGATGTTACCGAACGAAGTGGTTCCGTTGACCCTTGACTTTGCATGCAAACTTTATTTCCAAGCTCCTCTCCTCTGATCCTTGATGATGATGTTTCGAATCGGGACCAATGTGACGCTAAACCATCGTAGCTCGACTTATAAGGGAAGTCAAACTATAGGAGGCCGCGTATTAATATCTGTGCTATGAACAAGATGGAGAAATGATATTGAGGATCATTCTCCAATTGAATCGTGTCGCACGGACCAAAAACAGTGGGATCTCGTCTTATGAATACAAGACTTCATCGATCACCAAAAAAAGTCAAAATAAAATTGAAAGAAGAATAAATGAGAAGAGAAAAGAGATGGTCTCGGATCCAACATTATCCATCAATAATTTGACTAATAACGGTTTACGGAGGTCTCGTCATCGACCAAAATAGATGAAATGGAATAAAAAGTCCAATGATAAGTGAAAATGAAATTCAACTTCTACAAAGAAAATAGAATTAAAATTCCTAAACTTAAGAAATAATTGAATAAAATTAAAACTTAAGAAATAATATATATGTAACCCTAAATATACTAATATTATAGAAACTATATATAAAATAAAGTAAAGCTATAAACAAAATACATAATAATAATAATAATAATAATAATAATAACAGTAACTAAATATATAATAAATATTTACAAAATTAAAAATGAATATAAAAAATAATTTACAATTTCCTAAACATTTTTATAAAAAAAAAGCAGGGGAGGATTTGTGAATTAAAACAGGGAGTGGGAAGTCTAAAAGAGGAACACGGGCTTTAGGCCCATCAACAGCAAACCAATAATATCAGTAAGAAAAAGAAAAAGGGAAAGAGGGTATGTGAAACACGGTGGGGGGTACAATCCGGAAATAAAATAGATGGGCCCCTGAGCCCAACTCACAATCAGCAAGAAAACCATAAAAGAAAGACTCCTTCTCCTTGTTCGCTCTTTATTTCCCTAACTCCATCTCACTGCTCTTAACCTAATCTCCTCTTTATTCACGCTTTCAGTCTCACGCCTCTCACTCTCAACTCTTTGTTCTGTTCCAAATCCAAACTCATCTCCATGTTTGTTTATGCTTCAGACACGATGAAGTACGAAAACGGGTTGAGGTTGTAAATGGTGATGATGAGTTTGTGTTAAGGATTTGTTCGATTTCGTTTTGGTGTGGGTTTCAGAAAAATGGGTTTGAAGCTTGTTTTGGAGATGTGAAGAAACTGGTTTGTCGCGGTTGTGCGGTTTGGAACGGAAAACGATTGGGGTTTCGTTTGGGTTTTAACAGGTGGTTGAGTGTTGGAGTTGAGTGAGTGAGTTGAGAAAGAGGTTTGCAGGGTGGTCGGAGATGGTAGCGGAAATTTGTTGGAGAAGAGGATGGAGATGGAGATTCGTTGAGAATGGGTTGTGGGTTTTGTTCTGGAAGAGAAGAAGATAGAGGGTTCGATGGTATTTAGCGCCGGAGATCGAATGAGTTATGAGGTTGTTGTTGAAATCTGGGTATATGGGTTTTGAGTTTGGTTTTGTTTGAGTAAGTTTCTGAAGTTGAAGATCTGGGTGGCTTGTGAAGAAGATTAATGGGTTGTTGAAGTTGCAGATTTGAGTGAGACGCAGATTGATGGTTTGAAATCGATGAGTTAAGTCTGAAGTTTTGTATGGGTATGAAAATGGTGGACAGAGTGAGTGTGTTGGTGTGGAAGATGGCGGCGTCGGTTTTTGAAGGAGATGAAGTTGAAGTTTCAGAAGTTTTAGTGAAGTTTAATGTAAGGGTTGCGATTTGGTTGTTGATGGAGTTTGAGAAGGTTCGGTGGAGCTTGATAATGGTGATGTTGAGGTTCGAAGATTTTTTGTGATCGTGAAAATGGTGATGAAGGAGATGGATGTTGTGTATGGCGACTGTTTCTGCGTTTTTTGGTTGAGAATGACGATCTGGGTTTTCAAAGTTGAAAAGGAAGAGGATGAACAATGGTAGCGACTAGGTTTAGGATTCTGAAATGTTGGAGATGATGAATAGTGTATTTATATGCAGAATGACGACACGTGGCAGTTGCAAATGATTTGTTAATCTTGATTAAAGTCAACTTTGATGCTGATAATGAGCCCTGATTAATGGAATGCTGGATTAATTAATAGTTAAAATAAATGCTGACTCAATTACACCTAATTAAAACGAAAATAATAATTAAAACTAATAAAATCAACTCCTAACTAAATAACTAAAGCTAAGCTAATTCTAAAACTAACTTAATAATAACTAATTAATAATATTCTAAACTAAATTTAATTAATTCTAAATAACCCAAACACTAATATTCTAATAAGTAAATAAATAATCTAAATTCTAATATCTAATGATTAATTAAAACTTAAACCAATCTAAATAATATTAAACTAAATTAATTCTAAACAAAAAATCTAGTTCTAAACTATTAATATTAAAAATCTATTTAATAAAAAAATATATGCTAAGAATTAATAAAATAAAATCTAGAAAACTACTAATAAAAAAAGAAGAACTATAAAGTAGTAAATAAAAACGGAAAGATCGGGCTAACACCAAAATGTCACCGAAAATATAAGCACGGACTAGACCAACAGAATAAGAACAAACTCCACTCGATTCCGAAATAAATCTCCTTATTCTAACTGGTTTGAATCGCTTGAAACGCGAGAAAAGAGGCTATAATCCCGATAATCCGTTCTGGCTGACAACATACACAGTATCCGATAAATGATATGCAGATGCAAATGAAATGAAACATTAGCCAAATTACTGGAAATGGTTGGTCAAATTTTGGGGTACAACAATGATGTATGATGATGATTATTATGACGAGCTATGATGACATGACGTATGATGATGATTATGATGATGAGTTATGACGTTTGATGATGATGAATATGATGAATGATGATGCACCTATGATGTTGTTATGAGGATGATTTGTGACGTGTGCATCATGCATTCATGTGCATCCGGACTTCGGTTCAGGACCTCGATTACTTTGGCTTCAATCCCATTGTGTGGATGTGAAGTATTTTGATGTGCTCCGATTCTCAAGTAGAATCGATCCTATTGATGGGGATCTATGGAGGGTTGATGGCCCAGTGCCCATCGAGCTGTGATGATTGGTACCACATGCATTGAGTCTTGTTGCATTGCATGTATGAGTCTTTTTGTATGAATTATGATGTTGTGGCTTTTGAGGCATATTGAAGGATATGAATGTATTGAATACAATTATGATGCCATTTATATGTTGATTTCATACATTGCTTATTATGAATTATGTTACTCACCCTGCCTGTTTGAATGTTACCTCCACGTGGGTAACGTGCAGATGACCAGGTTTAGCCGTGGACGCCGTCGAGGATTATTTTTGAAGTATTTGAGTCGTTAGCCTTTTTGGTTAACTTAGAGGGTCTTGCTCTGATATGTAACATCGGGTTGGATTCTTTTGAGTTAAACTATATACCGTTGAGTTATTTTGCTTACCTTCCCATATGAGGAAAACCTTGAGTTATGTTTTGAGTTCCACTGCTTTGTGCAATTTGATGTATTTTGAGAAAACCCGTTGTATATGGAGCATTGACTTATTTTGAGACATCGAGAAATGTACGCCTTTTTTGGTGGCTTTTTATGAAATTTAATAATTTACTCTGATATCTATGTTATTTTTCCTTAATAATTATGGGGTAGAAAAGGGTGTTACAGGCCCAACCCAAGTGACTGCTACGGCCTACGCGGCGTAGTGAAGACCAGCACGTGGTCTTCGCTCTAGTTCAACTGTCCTATGATCTCCAGAAGGTGGGCTAACCAGCTCTTTCGGAGGTGGGTAGTTGTATGATGACGTGCCCCCACGGAGGGGGGGGCACGTGGAGAACATGTGGAAGACGTGTTGTTCTGCCCGACGGAGGAGGGTGCCTACCCTGTGTGTCTAGAACCGTGCCCGACACGGGGAAATTTGGGACTTATTGGGCCTTCCCCAAATAGCGTTGGGCTGGGCCTGCCTGACGGATGGGCAGGTCTGGGCCCGGTCCAGAACACTACTAAACCACAAATCCTCATTTCTAAACTAATTATAACCAAAATTCACCAATTTAAATTATTAAATTTAAAACACTCCCAAAACTCTATATAAAAATAAATATAAAGAATCGAGGTATTACAATATACATTTATGCCTGACTGAAATATTTATCTAATGTGTTTGTAGATTAATTATATAATAGAGAAATGATCATTTTTAGGTCACCAAAACAGAAATACAGGTTGCAGCAAACCGAGGAACAACCAACATAGTTGATGCTCGTCTTAAATCCTGAGGTTGATATCAGAGACCCTTTGCACGTCCAAATACATCATTCAAAACCCTCAACACTTTGCACACGCGAAGACTCAAGGGTGTTGTCAGATATCCTTTGAGCACTCAACTACAAAAATTAAGTCCCTACAGTGTCTCATGAATCTTCAAAAGTCAGGGGTGTTTCCAGATATGGTTCGAGCGACCGATTATAGCAATCAATTTCCCAGAGTGCCTCATGCGTCTTCAGAATACAAGCGATTTGTTGTAGATTGTTTGCACGTCTAACTATAACAACCAATTCTCCCCGGGGTTCTATTGAATAAACTTTTCACATTCAAGTACAACATTCAAATACCCCATGACAAAGTAATACACGCTTTCATGCGCAGTTGGCGCACTCCCTCTGGATCTAACCAATCTGAGGGAGAACATTGTGAAGTATGGAGACGTCCACCTCGATATGAGCTTTAGCCTCGGGGGCATGGATGAGGATTCTCTATCTCTAACGGGGTAAGATCCTCTATGACGCAGAGCGTAATTCAAAATATGGTCGCATTTATCCGGTTTCATGTCCCTCACTTGTAAGTACAATTCAAAACACCACCACGATTAACTGGACTAATACATTATCAATGTAAACATGATTAATGCATAGTCGTGTCTAGATAGTATGGCATGAAATAATTACAAGTATGACAAAAAGCATACATTTTTGGATCCGATCTTATGTTCCACTAGTCTCAATCTAACATATGGCAGTTCAAACCTCTTCCTCCAAGCAAACACATTCTGAGCATAACCATGTGTTATTACCTCGACATTCTATCATGACATTGCATACATCATAACATAACTCGCTTAAGGGTTAAACAACCATACACGGCTCCACAAAAGATTTATGGTCATTTACAATTTAAGCAACTATTATTTATCGCTTTCTACAACAAATAATGATACAAGTTACAAGATTAGAAAGTAATACTTATATGAGCTCGGATCCAAAGCAAACAATGACGACAGCTGAAAAAGGATCAATATCATACTAATAACACAAGCACGCAAAGGTAAAAACTAAAATGCAGATATAAATATTTTTTACAAATTGAGACATAAAGGCCGGGTCAAATATTATTGGAGCAAATAAAAGGAAAGAGAATAAAATGGCGCACAAACATTGGCGCCCGACTTTTCAGATCTAGTACCACATTTGGTATCCTTCTTAGAAGAATTTTCGAAAGGGTGCAGTTGTTCAGCCGTGATAGCTAGATCGAGATAAAATAGTTGAGCCTTCCCCAAATATCATTATGGACCCCGTGCACGGCCTCTATTACCCGTTGAAGAGATTCCCCAGATTTTTCCTGAGCAACAACCACCTCCTTCTCAATAGCCTTCAAAGCATTGAAGCAGTGACCCGACTATCCCGCTTCTACTAAAGAGCTTCCCGATGCACTTCGAACGCCTAACACACTTTAGCCGCATTCTCATAAACCTTTTTGCCACGCTTTTCTCTGTTAGTAAGGGAGGCCTTCAACCTTTATATCAGAGTAGCCAAAACTGATGGTTTTCCATACTAATCTGCCTCTTCCCGCAAAGAGGCAAGAGCATCACCATTCTCTCGAAGCTCAAAGAATTCCTTTTCAGCATCAAAATTTTGTCGTTCAAGGACTTCACACTTCTCCTTAAGCTCTTCACGTTTCATTAAAAGCTCACCAGAACCCAGAACTTCATCCTAGCAAGCATATACAATAAAAACAAGGGACCCGACCCTGAATAAAGTACAAGAAGCATTTGCAAAAAGGCTTCGTCTATCAGTCGTAGATAAACGTCTGACAAAATCTAGGTTCTAAGAAGTAAACTCTTCCAGGATGCTAGGTACCCTGGAAGGTAGAATAACAAGAAGCCATAATAAATGACTTAAAACATCCTTCTCGCCACCCTGCTTTAAGCGAGCCCATTTGGGAGAACCTCATTCAACAAGAGTGGACAGACTATCACCCTGACCCCTCTTGGCAGTGGAAGGAGAAGGTGAAGGTCTCCGAGCAGATAAATCAGCTACGACAGCTGCTGACTGACCCATTTCAGGAATCGAAATTGTAGTAGTAGTTTTGAGTACCTCAAGAGTAGTCATCATAGCAGGAGTTCGAACATTCTGGACAGTAGAAACAACAACAGGTGTCGTCAGCACCAGGACGGACAAGCCAATAATAAGACCCTGATCATTTGTGAGCGCCATAGATTTCCGCAATTGACTCAACTGATTCATTATATTTTTGAAAGCACAAGTTTCATGGTTAAAAAGGGGAGGGGCGCTCAAATCCCCATTCTCACCAAGGATTTTTTGTCTCTTGGAATGTATAGAGACACTAATGATTACGCGATTTTCTATTTTCCTTTTCTTTTATTGAAAGGAGAGTACTCTATCGGGACCAAACCCTTCTTCGTATCCAAGCCTTTGATACAAGGCATATAAATCCGCTTTCATTTTAACTTCCTCGGATGACAGAGGAGTTAGCCCGGAATGATAAGAAGGGATAGGCTGGTAGAAATGAGCTCTGGACCAATATTTTTGAAAATCACTTCAACAAGAACAGGCACTCCTTACTAGAGCTGAAGATGTGCACAAGGCCATATGTGTCTTAGAAGTGGCAGGTTTCACCTGTAAGAAATTATAACATCCCATATAGTATATATCTAGAATAATATCATACAAGTGTTATTCTCTGGTACTGACACCATCATAAGTGCCTATTGGCATCATTTACATACTTAACCATTTACAAAATAATAAAGACAACCTATGGTACAAGATATGAAAAGTTTCAAAACAATAAAATATAAGATCTAAGTACAATATTCGTCATTGTGCAATATACACGGCGAAAAAGATAATCTAAGCTTCCTTTGAAACATCCATGCATAGATCCACTTGTAAATTAAACATGCAAACAATACTTGAAAAATAACAACAATAATGGAATGAGATGATAATCTCAGTGAGTTCCCCTATCCTATGGGTTCTTTCAACTCTACAGGGTTCTAATTAAGTTCTAACTCAAGTCAAGGGGGAAGAGGGAAATAAGACTTGAGTTCACAAAACTCACAATGTATGGAAACATGTCTCTTGAGTTCATCAACTCAAACTATCACTAATCGGAAACCATACCAAGTTATCTTTCCCTGTCATCTCCTACATTTAGTCCTTCTGGCATGAGTCACTAATCCTTATATCAAACTTTGGCATACGAATGAATTCAGATTCTAGGGAAATATGGTCCACACGAATCGTCACTTCCCATGGGACTTCCAACCCATTTCAATCCTTTTAACCATAGGCTCCATTTATACACATAGACTCAAACATGTGAAAGTAATGATGTGTACATCCCAAAGGAGCTCTACATAAGCATCAACTCTTCGAACAACACAAATAGAGGATAGTTTCTGACTATGTGATAAAATATAACATAATGTGATCATATTCGGCAATCACAAGGTGGTCACATTCACCTTAATCATAAAACAACACACTAACCATACTTGTTCCATATAATGCATCTCACTCACAACTATGGTAACCATCCATCCATCCATGACACACACCTAGGTATCATATTGCATGAATTTCACCTTCTACTATATCTAAGTCATACTTGCAACCTAGTTATCTTTTTAATTCCATTTACCTAGTTTTAAGCCTAGGTTTCCTCACTCATCTTCATATCGTTTTAAGCATGTTATCACACAATCAAAACATCTAAACCATTATTCATATGTCATACATGTAACACATATAGTAGCATAGCATAAACAAGTCAAACATAATTAGTTCACATAAGGCATATAATTATCACTATCCTCTACCAAAAATTCTTGTTTAATTCATGATCTCACAGTAAATAGGAATTTCGGAGCCAAACTCCTCACCAAATAGGACTTTTGGAACAAAGGTTCCTCACCAAATAATCAACCCAATTCACATGGTGTTCATCAAAATGCTAGGTGTTCCTCTTCACCCGTTCACATACTATTCCATATTAAATTCAATTCATTTCTATTCTATCACGTAGAATATTGGAATAGCTTTCCAACGCTTTCGACTGTGCTTCAATCCGAGTTACGATTCTCAAGTTACGAGGAAAACAAGAAACGAAAAAACTGTACCCTGTCATGGTCGCTCAGCGAGCAGCCAACGAGGCTGGCTCGCTTTTGGTTCACTCGGCGAACCCCAGGCGAGGCCCAGACATAACCAAATTTGCAGTATAGTCGCCTGGCGAGCAGGTAGCAAGGTAGCTTGCTTTCTATTTGCCAAGGCTCGCCTGACGACGCTATCAGAAAATAGCTCGGCTTGAGCTCGTTTGACGACTCAAGCGAAACTCAGAATTCCAGCATTGCAATCGAAAGGTAAACATGGTTAAAACCTTCAACCACATGATCATGTAGCATCCAAACACCCCAATCAACATAGATTAACATAGTATGGCATGTAATTCATCAAGATCATCATGTATTAACATGCAAATCACACTTAGACATGTTTTCACACAAAAACCTAAATTCTCACTCATACATTTTCTTCCGTCCCAAAGCTAATTCTAACTATGGAACTCACATTGTTGAAGAATAAGATGAGTTTATTATGGAGATGATGAATTTCCTCTTCTTTCTCGATGAGCTCTTCTTCCTTCCTCTCTTCTTTCCCTTTTCTCTTCTCTTTCTCGTTTCCTCTTCTTTTCTTACTAACTTTCTTCTTATTCTTCTTTTTTATTCCTTCTCATCCACTCATATACATATGATATATATAATAATATTATGTCATGACATAAAATATCTCCATTTGATATTTTGTTATCTACCACCAATTGACCAAATATCGATGTTACCAAAATTTTCTCTCTTGCACTTATTAATATTGGTCTATCATTTTTATTAATAATTAATCTCTTCATAGTTTACTAGTTACTCTATTAACCCATATTGATAACATTTAGAGCACTTAGGAGTTCCAATTGTTCTAACTGATAAATATATAGTATATATCAACTCAGTTGATGTCAACTGACATCTAATTGAGCATTTAAGGGAATATGGGATATTACAGAAATACTCCAGAAAGTCCCTCCATTCTAAAGCGAAAGGGTTGAACCAAGGTACTTAAGGATAAAAGGAGATTAATTATTGATCCTAAGAATCATCCAGTGAAGTAAAATCCATGGAGGAGAGGTCGAAGAAGAGCCCCAATGAAGGTTTCCAAGATTTGTACCTGACACAAAGCTGGAACACCAGCATGAAGGTCCAGGCTCCAAGATGAAGTTGGGAGGGGATAACTTTTAGATGGTTCATCATAGCCACCTCAAAATCAGAGAAGGGCAGACATATTCCCAACCTGGTGAAGAGACACGTGTACAAAGGAATTAAGTAATCCTCGAAAGTGTTGTATACCCTCTCATCCGAACCTATTGACAAAATCGTTCAATATGGGGAATTGGCAATTATGATGTTGGCATAGGTTATGACTTTGATGGTGTACAAAACATAAGAAGTCCCGACTATTTCGTCAGCCATCCAATGGTACCTACTCGAATTGGTCAACTATATTAATCGAATACCTTTAAGAGCCATCACATTAGCTCTATGATGATCACCGAGATTGACCTAGAACACAATATCCTGCCGCCCTTGACACTCTAAATAATGAGCAATTTCAGCGTCACTAGGGTCATGACCAACCGACTTCTGATATATTTGGATGAAGCGACTAAAACATTCCTTCCTTTGACAGACAACCTGTATTTCTACCTTGATCAAAACAAGAGGAGGCGTCGGTTCCTCGACAAGTTTTTCACCCCTATTGGGTTCCACATGAAACAAAGTTTCTGAAGTATTCATGGAGATAGCTTCATCTGATAGAGATTCTCCAAATGATTCTTCCATCTTCGAACCATAACTCAAAATGATGATTCCTAATTCAAGACCCGCATTGATAGAGGGGAAGGAATGTGATTCAAACTCAATTCCCCTTTTCGGAAATAAAGAAACACTACTCTGCGAGTCACTCTCGATGATATTAGGGTTACCACTCATTCATAATAAAAATGAGATAAAAACTTGCGTAAAAGCCGAGGAGAAATGAATGTACCTTGAAGTAGGAAGGCGAAGGCACTGAAACGGGGAAGGAAGTTGGAAAATCGAAGCTTTAGTGCTTAAAAATTATAAACATGTGACGATGGTTACTATGGAAGTAAGTGTTCTCAAATAATAGGAAAAAACTCAAAGAGACAAGGAAAACTGAGTCTTCAAGAAGGCTAAAAAGTTTTTTCACATTTTCTCTCCATCTTTATATATGCAAAGACAATCGAAGGGATCAAACAGAAAGCAGGAAGTTAAGACAAATCGACTCACATATTTCATCTATGGAAGACAGCCGCAACCAAGTACACATGAAGTTGAGTCACATCACCACATACCTTTTCAGATTACATGCCAAAGAAAAGAAAAAATGACAAAATATTTTAATGATAAGATTGCATTTAATATATGCATTGGCATCACGCTTTGGCAAAACCAAAGCGACGCGTGCATCCGACACTTGGATGAAATTCCTTTGAGGCCAACCACTATTATTGAAAGACTCCCCCGACATCAAACATGCACAATGAGTCTTGAGGGCAACTGTTTCGTGTCGGACAAAGACTCGAGATCCACTGCTCCGCACTGACCAAAGACTTAATAACACGAGACACTTTATCTAGCCTACTCCACCAGTCCCAAAGTATAAATACCTTCGTAATGGATTCTAAATACATAATCTCTGATCTTCATTTTCACTACCAACTATCTTAAAACCTGAACTAAATTAAACATTGAAATGTTAATCATACGAATATCCAGAAACAGATCTAAGAGGGTGGATATGAGAGCATGTGCCCCCATTATATTTTTATCAAATATTTAAATACTATTATTATACATTTAAGTAATAATTAATAAAAGCATATTTATCTAAAAAAGTATAATCTATTGATTAATTGAAATGATACTTTTAGTAGAGGTATATTCTTGCTTAAGATCTCGTTTAAATTGTATGTGAATTTTTTTTTATTTTAGAAGTCTATTTTAAAACTAAAATATATTTGATTAAAATATAGTCAAATTTATTGTGTTTAATTTCAAAATAATTTTCATTACTTTTTTATTTTTATTATAAACGATTTTATATGTTTTACTTTTAACACTAAAATGTCATCACAATAAACAAACAATTACTCCTACCATCATTAATTATATTGATAATTTTTGTAGATAATAAATTTGAGAAAATTATATAAATAAAAATATTAAGAAAGTTATTAAATATTTTAAAAATATATATCTCATAAAAAATAAATGAGATATACTTTTGCTTTAAAAAATAAATGACATATATTATATTACAAATTCATAAATTAATAGAATGCCTTCACAATTTAAAATCTTTGCTAATGGAGATACCCTCTTAAGCCAACCGTATCAGAGATTATAAACCACCGCTTAATTGCAACGTAATAAATCTGATATCAATTATTAAATAACACTATCAAAAATTCTGCATCACCGTAGTTTCCGCAATAAGCATCATTTCTAACTCAGCAATTGAATAGAATATTAATGGATGTTTATTAACGTTTAAGTTTACTTATTAAAAAAATCATGTTTATGTTTAAAAAGAAACGTACTTTTTTACGATTATTTAAAAAATCATCGTGTAAAATGTGTATGATAAATTATTATTAATGTTTCTATTGGTGACTCGAAGTTAGGAATCTAACGTGATAATTTTTTGGATAAGTGACAAACACTCGAAGTTAGGAGTCTAACATATGGTGTTTATTAAAATCATTGCAACATTTATTATTTTTTTTCAGAAACACCTATCCCCAAAAGTCTAACGTATGTGTTTGTTGCATGTTCCACTTGTGCAATTTATACATAGTTTCGTGTAAGTCACGGTAACTTTGCCTTGAAACACCACAATAGTATTTTAAGAGTTTATAAACATTTTACATTTCATGCACATGTTTTGAATGGTACACAAGCTTAGCATAAGAATTCTATAAAAGTGTTACTCAATCGATCTAATGTAATCAAACCAGCTAAATACTATGAGTTCCAAACTGCAAACATTGATCCTTGTCTTAGTCTTAACAATATCCTCATTCACTATCAAAGCATCACCAACCGATGCCGGCATTGCCATCTACTGGGGTCAAAACCTAGGAGACGGCTCTTTGTCCTCAACATGTGACACTGGAAACTACAAGATTGTACTCTTAGCTTTCCTCAATGTCTTTGGATCAGGAAGAACTCCAAGCTGGAACTTCGCCGGACACTGCGGTGACTGGAGTCCATGCACAAAACTCGAACCCGAAATAAAATACTGTCAACAGAAAGGTATCAAAGTTTTACTTTCCATTGGAGGTGCTTCTGGAAGTTACTCCCTTAGCTCACCAGATGATGCTAAAGTTGTCAGTGATTATCTTTATACGAACTTCCTTAGTGGCCAATTTGGTCCACTTGGAAGTGTTACCTTAGATGGTATTGATTTTGATATTGAAGGAGGTTCAAATCTTTATTGGGATGACCTTGCTAGGTATCTTGACAATCTAAGACAAAACAACAGGTACTTTTACTTGGCTGCTGCACCACAATGTTTTATGCCAGATTACTATCTAGACAAAGCTATCAAAACGGGCCTGTTTGATTATGTGTTTGTTCAGTTCTACAATAACCCTCCATGTCAATATGATATAGCAAATTCTGATGCTACTTTGCTCTTACAATCATGGAAAGATTGGACATCGTTGGTTCTACCATATAACACGGTGGTTTTCATGGGATTACCAGCAGCACCTGATGCAGCTCCTAGTGGTGGTTATATCCCACCAAATGATCTCCTTTCTAAGGTTCTTCCTTACATTAAAGGTACTTCTAACTATGGAGGAGTTATGCTTTGGGATAGGTTTCATGATGTTGGAAGTAATTACAGCAATCAGATAAAGGAATATGTTAAACAATCTGCTCTTCAATTAATGACACAAGTTTCCGAAGCAATAGTCGGCTCTGTCTCGGCAGCTTTGAAAGCCGTTTTGCTAAATTAAGTTATAAATGTATGTGTATTGAATAAGAGTGAACTTTGATCCTCTACAGCCACCTTTATGATGGCTGTATACCTCAAGATTAAGAAATAAAAATGATGATACTTACGCATGTCATCCATCTGCCTATCTCTAGTTACTCTTTGATTTTCTTGGTGTTCATGTAAACTAAGGGAACCAAAGCATCTTTTCCTATCTTATGTTAAATATGTATTATATTTGGTTTGGTTTTCGTTTGCATGTTTTTTTCAAAACAAAAAGAAGATATCCAATGAAAGATTAAGACTAGATAGCTAAATTGGCAAGAAAGTCAACACAAGAATTGTCTTTTTCTATATATGTGAGTAAATCATGTTTGTTCATATGTTGTTAAGTTTCTCTTTACATATATGATGAAATCTATTGATTAGGAAAAGGCTAAACAATTTAGCTATCTAGTCTTAATCTTTCAAGGGACCAAACTAAGATTTGAGAAAACATTAATAACAATGACACAATCATTTTCAATCCAAAGTTTCTTCCAGTTAAACTCTGGTATCTTTTCAAGAATTATCATTGCAGCAAACATCTCTGCTACCAAAGCCATGCCTAAGTTAAGATAAACGCAGAAACTGCCATCATGACAAACTTTGTAGTTTATGAAGATTCCACCACAATCACTTAAAGAAAGGGTGCCTATGGCCAAGCCATCAATATTACATTTAAGTCAACCTGTAGGAAGAGGATGTCAAAGAACATCTTTGGTCATCAATGTCTTTCAAAACACCAAAAAAACAAAAACCCAATTTATTCTAAGTTCTAATCTAACATCACCATATAAATTTTCAAACATCTCAATTAACTCTAACCAGGAACAGAGCCTTCAATCTCAATCTTCTTAGCCATGAACTGAAGACAGTACTCAATATAAGAGCTAAATTCTTGAAAACTCCAACCTTCCACCGGATCACAAACAAAGCCCCACTCAATCAAACACCCAACCGTCTCACCATCACCCTCCACCGGTATTACTTTCATCATCGCCACATAAGACTTAAACCCCATGTTGTTCTCACCAATTTCATACGACAAACAACGTTGCAAAGGATCCATCGTCAACAGCTTCTCTTTCGCCCACTTAACCGTAGCCTCAGACTCATCCTCAACAACCCCTTTTACCGTTGAGGAACAGTAACGAACTAAACCAGGTTGTCCTTGAACACCTTCAACGTAGTGAGATGTCTGTATTGGGATCCATTTGTGTAGGTTGCAGAAATCCTCTAAGGCTGACCATGCTTGTTCCGGTGCGGTGGATGGTAGCTCGACGGTGAGTTTTCCTTCCCAAAGAGGGTCGGATTCTTGTCCCATGAGTGTGGCCGATTGCGTAGCGGGTAGGTTACGCTTAGTGAGAAAGAATGTGGCGAGGGAGACATTTATAATGTCAACTACCTAACACTAAACACTGTGTAGCGTAATTAATGCAAGGGAATCGATAGTGAACCACGCAAGTTCTTTCAACCGTGGAATTTTTATTCAATCTTTTTCTCCCCTTTTTACCATTACTCCGAGTGTACTTGTTACCAATAGTTGGAAGATGGATATAATGATTTTTATCACGCCTTTGAAAACAAAATCATTCATAGGAGCTCTAGCAGGGTTACGACTACCCTTATATTCATCATTACTAATAATAGCATTAAAATCTCTAATAAAGCACTAAGAAGTGTTAGGCACTTTAGTACTAAGCTTACTCCACAGCTCTCTTATATGCAAATAACTGGTAGATGCATATATGATAGAAAATACCATGGTTTTGTTTTGATTTTCAGGGTAAAAGAAACATGTTCATCAAGATGATTCAGCCAGTTTTGAGGAAAGTTCGAAAAACTCATCCAAGGTTCTGCTATGAAAACCAAGTCAAGATTATTATCGGTTATCAGTCTCTTAAGGGTAAGCCTAGAAGAGCTTTTAGTCACACCTCTTATATTCCAAAAGAGGCTCTTCATAAGGAATGTTTGGAATGACTGGACTTTGATATAGTATTGGTGTTGGATTTTGAATTTTTGTTTCTTCTCCTTGAAGAGACCAATTGGAACTCGTCTTTTAGAATGTAATCACTATCCTAATCTTCATCATTAGCCAAATCAGCCATATTAGTCCAAGACTTTTCCATAAAAATCCTTAACTTGTCTTTCTCGAAATCCATAATAGCTTGATTTTCATATATAATTTCCTCAATTTGAGTGGCATCCACGAAATCACTTTCAGAGTTTCCATCAGCTTCTCTAATTTATATAATTCCTCTAGGTTCAACAACATTGTTTATATTTCCTTTGTTGGCCTCCCTTGTATCTATAACTAGTTCAGCCCCCAAGTCATCTTGTTTGTTCTTTTCCAAATCATTGTTGTTTCCATCTTCAGTGTCAGTTTTATTTCCTACATGTATGTAATAGGATTGCTTGACCTGTTTATGTGTTATTTCTCTATCCTTTCCTTTACGTTGTTATTTTCTTTTATGGCTGATAAAAGAGTGTCCACTACTAGAAATGTTGTATTTAGCCTCGGCCATTTTCTGACACTATAAGGCAAAAAACTAACGCTACTAACCAATTAGCCTCGGCGTAGCGTCGGTGTCGGGGATAGGCTAAAACGATCGAAGCTAACATTTAGCCTCGACCAAAAAGAGTCGTGTCTATAGTAGCCTCGGTCTAGCCGTATCTAATTTAGCCTCGGTTTAGCCGTGTCTACTTTAGCCTCGGTGAAGCCGTGTCAAAAAACAAAAAAATAGTCTGAGCCTGACCGAGGCTAAAGTCAAACTCTATAAGCTCACATAATATTTAGCATTGGTCCTGGTCGAGGCTAAAGGAACATTTTGCCTCGACTTTTTCGAGGCTAAATTCAAACTTTATAAGTCAACAAAATATTTAACTTTGGCCTAACCGAGGCTAAAGTCAAATTGTACCAACATTTAGCAATCAAACTCCGGAGCGCCTTGTGGAGTCCGAAGCACAACTTGACCTATTCCATTCTGATCCTTTGTAATTTTAGTTGCTGCTCTAAAGTCCCATACTGCTCCATCTAAATTAATCATGCAGCAACAAGGCAAAAAAACCATTCAACATAAACCAATATATATATATATATATATATATATATATATATATATATATATATATATATATATATATATATATATATATATATATATATATATATATATATATATATATATATATATATATATATATATATATATATATATATATATATATATATATATATATATATATATATATATATATATATATATATAAAATTAGGATTCACACGTGACAATGCATCCATTCATACAACGGTCATATAAATTCAATTTATATTACCAGTTCACTAAAATAACCACATTACACTAAACCAATTGATATAGAATGAATCAATCTCACCTTCCACATTATAATAGCACAACATGTTAACCGACAGTGATAAATCATTTGGATTAGCATTGCACATTCAAATCTAGTTGCATAACTAACATGAACCTATTCCATAAGTTGACACTAACTCCTGACTTTTCATTTTAAACTAAATAGCATGTAAATTAGTAGTTCATTGATACATAACCTACAGTCATCAACTAAGTGAATTAACACCTAACCAAATTCGCATTGCATATTAACAGACTAACTACTCACGAATTGCTTCTCATTAACTTTAACTAGTTAACAATTTCATTAACACTAAATAACTGAACTCCATGTCACGGTTAAACAGAATTTTGGGACCAAGTGTGAAGAACAGTAAAACAGAGCCTTTGGTGAAGCACTAATCTATGTGTCCCACTCTTTAACATGATATGTAGTTTCCTATTGTAGAGTTGAAAATTGTTTTAAGTTAATACAAAATCACTGTAAGGAAAAACCCACACGTTCCACTAAAATTTTGGACGTCCAATACAAGAATAGAATGAGCAGAACTCGAGGACCTTTTCATATTCAATATCCACAATGAAAGCAAAACTCACACGTTCCACTAAAATGTTGTAGTTGAAATCCTTTAAAGTATTTTGTTTAAGGAAAAAGCTTGAGCACACCCTGATTTAAATTTGTAGACGCTTTTGATTGACTGCATTCTATGGCAAAACATTGGAGTATGTATGAATGTCATAACTGATGTTATGACATACATGAAAAGTGTTCTGCAGGGAGAGCTAAGAGTAAGTGAAGTTGAATGTCATACTGGATGTTATGACATCAAGCGTATGACATCAAGGCGCGTAGGGTTAGTTTTTTTGTTATTAGCTCAGGCTATACTTCATGAAACAATTCAGGAAGCCTAGTTATCTTGGGCGACATAACAGACATTGCTGAGGATAACATAGAAGACTCCTGACCTAATGATAAGGGCGCAGCTTCATGAAGAGAGGTTTATCTTGGGTAAACCTAGTTTCTCCATTAAGGCCCAAAGCAAGTCTGCTGCTATAAATAAGAGAATGATCACTCCAAATAGGGCAGAGCTTGAAGGCAGAGCTTTTGGAGAGAGATTAGAGAATGTGATTTGTGAGTGAAGATCTTTGTTCTTCACGTGTGTTTAGGAGTCTTAGGATTCCTTATAGGCCAAGCAATTGTCTGATGTATTATTGCTCTGGTTTAGTGTGTATGAATTGTTGTGTTCATTGTATCACTCAAAACTTTTAAGTAAGAGTGTTGTGTCTCTTGATCAAAGTTGTGAAGCAAGATCGAGGTGTGTTTGAAGAGTGTCTTCACATTGTAATTGTGTATTGGTTTATATCACTGAGGTGATTGAGGGGGAGTGAGTGGGAAACTTAGGTCTAGTGGTCTCTAGGCTGAAGTGTCATTGGGTAGGTCTTAAGTGAAGAGTGAAAACGGGTTGTTTGACTCTGAATTAATTCTACTAATAGTAAATTTCCTCCCTGGCTTGGTAGCCCCCAGATGTAGGTGTGGTTGACGCTGAACTAGGTGAACAAATACTTGTGTTATTTATTGCTTTCCATTTACAGCTTATTAGTAAGTTCAGTAGTTTGTGTTACAGTGGATGTCATAACATCTATGATAACATCCATTGTGTGCTTGCCAGAATTTCAATTGGCATCAGAGCAGACACCCTGCATGTTACTTCTGGGTGAGATATAGGGAAGATAAATTCGGGTACTATGGATAAAGATATAGAATTCACAAATAGACCACCAATTTTGGATGGCTCTAATTATGAATACTAGAAACCTAGGATGATAGCCTTCTTAAAGTCTTTAGACAGCAAGGCATGGAGAGCTGCAAACTCAGGAAGGTAACATCCAGTGAAGACTGATAAAGATGGAGTATATGTGCTTATACCTGAAGAAGAATGGACCAAAGAGCAAGAAGCTTTGGCTCTTGGAAATTCTAAGGCTCTGAATGCCTTATTTAATGGTATAGACAAGAACATTTTCAGACTGGTGCATCATTGTGAACTGGCTAAAGAGGTATGGGATACTCTCAAGACAACTCATGAAGGAACCTCTAAAGTCAAGATGTCAAGACTACAAATGCTGACCACCAAGTTTGAAAGTCTGAGAATGAAGAAGAATGAGACTATTCATGAATTCTACATGAATATTCTTGAGATAGCTAACACCTCAGGAGCCTTGGGAGAAAAGATGTCTGAAGAAAAGCTTGTGAGAAAGATACTCAGATCTTTGCCTAAAAGGTTTGCCATGAAGGTCACTGCCATTGAAGAAGCTCAAGACATGTGCAATATGAAGCTGGAGGAACTCATTGGCTCACTACAAACCTTTGAGATGGGAATGTGTGATCAGGCTGAAAAGAAGAAAAGCATAGCTTTTGTGTCAAAGGCTAAAGAAGTTTCTGATGAAGACAATGGTGAAAGTGAGGAGAATTTGTCAGAAGCAATAGCCTTGCTTGGAAGACAATTTAACAAATTAATCAAGAGAATAGACCATAAGTCTAAACCTTATGCCAAGGAAAATTATTCTGACACCAACAGAAGGGAAAAATCTGAAGATAGATCTAACCAAGGCAAAGGAGTTCACTGTTATGAATGTGAGGGTTATGGTCACATTAAAACTGAATGTCCCACCTATCTCAAGAAGCAAAAGAAGGGACTAGCAGTCACTTGGTCTGATGGAGATTCTAAAAGTGGATCAGAAGAAGAATCTACCAAACATGTCACTGCTCTGAATAGTGTATGTATATCTGATGGTGATTCAAGTGAATAGGAGCTAACTGTTGAGGAACTTGCAGCTTCATATAAGAAGGTTTGCATCAGAAGTGGAGAATTATATCAGCAAGGAGAGCAACAGAAGAAACTCATAAGGGAGTTAGAGGCTGAGAAGATGGAGCATCTTGCAACAATAGAGTCTCTCAAAAGTGAAGTCAGGTTGTTGAAATCTAATCTGGAGCAAATGTCAAAATCCATAAGGATGCTGAACCATGGGACTGACACTCTAGAAAAAATTCTACAGAGTGGTCAGACAGCAGGTAACATGTCCGGACTGGAATTTTTTGGTGAACAGAAACCCATCTTGGAGCTAAAAAGGACAAAGCCTGAAAATCAGAGGTCAAAATGGATGTCACAACATCAAAGGAACAGAAGTTGGAACTTGACCAAGAACAAATTCCAAGGGTATAGGTGTTACTAATGTGGAAAACTTGGACACATTAAACCCCTCTGCTTCAGGCTACATGGTTTTCCTAGCCATCCGTATCAAGGCAAACCAAAACAGGGTGGCTATGTCAAGAAACAGAATCAAGACAAAGTCAAAAGGGAAGCCCCTACCAAGAAAAGACAATGGGTGACTAAGAATGTGGCTTTAGTAGCTCACACTTCTCTAAGGATGCCAACCAAAGAAGATTGGTATTTTGACAGTGGCTGCTCTAGACATATGACTGGAATGGAGAATCTTGTTGTAAACCTCAAATCTCATTCCTCAAGCCATGTAACATTTGGTGATGGAGCTAGAGGAGAAATTATAGGTGCTGGAAAGCTAGATTGCCCTGGTGTTCCAAAGCTGGATAATGTTATGTTGGTTTAGGGACTGACTGTTAATTTTATCAGTATCAGTCAGCTTTGTGACCAAGGATTTAAAGTTAAATTCACTAAGGAGATATGTGTTGTTACCAATAAAGAAGATGAGGAAGTCATGAGGGAGCACAAAGCTAAGAATAAATGCTATCTATGAGAGTCTAAAAGTAATTACAAAGTCTTGACCAAAGGAGAAAAATAGAATCAAATGTGGCTGGAAAAAGATAGACATCTTCAGAGTAAAGAAAGGATCATATCCAAGACTGAAGTAAGAGGAACTTCAAGATTAATCCTAGAGGAAAGAAGAGACTGAGGTAAATGTCAGTATGGCAGACAAGCCAAGAGAGCATATCCAAAGAAGGGACATCACATAAATCTGGACCTATTATATTGGAATTTTATGGAGTCCATGAAAAATGGAAAGCTTAAGGAAAGCAATTTCACTCGGGATGTCATGACCTTGTTTTGTGACATCAAGAGTAACATCAATAAAAACTCAGTTCAGTCTAAAAGAACCATGCACAGTGATTACAGACATCAATTTGGAAAGATTCGTGTGAAGCTTGGAAACTCTTATCTACATAGTGCTGATATGATTACAAGAGGTCTCAAGGATACTCAATTTGAAAATTCACAAACCAAGTTGTGGACCTGCTATAATAAGGTATTATAGCAATTAATAGTAATAGGGAATTGCATTTTGAAATTTAATCATTTTCTGATTGGTCAAAAGAGTAAGTTCCCTCCTATTGTGCAATTGTACCTCTCTACCACTTACACTATATACGCCTTCTACTTTTGGTACCCATTGTCGCATCGCTGCGAAGAGGGGCCGGCAATGACAGAAGAGTCACCACCATTCGTTATTTATCCCAAAGAGAGGGAAAGGAAACGATCAGAGAAAACCTAACGAAAAGGGAGAAGACAGGTCAACGCAACCATATCTCGGGTTCGGGAGTCGGTTACGCAAGGGGAAGGTATTAGCACCTCTCACGTCCGTCGTACTCGACGGGATCCACGCTTGTTGTCTAGTCTATGGGGGAAAACAAACTATCTACGGCTGCTAATGCTAAACGAAAAGAACTGACTCGATAGGACATCTTCGCCCTATGCCTACGTATTCCCTCGTGCAATGGGAAAGTCAGAGTCAACGTAGTTCGGGAAACTACGGGGGGATTGCTCGCCAAGACATCGCGTCTTGTGCCTATGTATTCTCGCCTGGTATGAGAAATCAGAGCAAAACGTAGTTCAGGATAACTACGGGTAAACAGGGTGTTCTCGATCACACGAGGGCGAGAGAAAAGGTGGACGATACTAACGTACGCATTCTAGCAGTTAGGTGTATTGTTGCTCAACCATTGGAGACTTAGGCGTTACCTGTTTGCGGTAGAACGGACGTAGTATGTCATTAGTTTAAAGGTACGGGTTACCTAAAGGGGGAAAAAGGAAAAGTGCTCGCTAGGATTATTGCAATCCTATGCCTACGTACTCTGAACAGATATGAGAGATCAGAGCAGCCGTAGTTCGGCCAACTACGGAAAACGGTCTCGATCGCACGGAGGCGAGAGAAAAGGGGGTCTCGATTGCACGGGGGCAAAAGAGGGGATCTCAATCGTCGGGATGCGAGAGAAAGGAGTCTCGGTCGCACGGGGGCGAGAGAAAAAGGGTTTCGATCACACGGGGGAGAGAGAAAAGAGGAAGCATGCCTAACACGCCTAAACGGGAAGGAACTCAGGACACACACGCTAGAACCTAAGGCGTAGGAGTGAATGTGTCGCATATTGTCCAAAGGACATACACTAAGCACTCTAGACGAATGAGAGGAGGCCCCCCACTCATCATTTTCCACGTACCTATTGCTCAGAACTCACAACGCTCGGCGGTTGATTAAAAGACTTAAATTAGAAAGATGTTACCGAACGGAGTGGTTCCATTGACCCTTGACATTGTGTGCAAGCTCCATTCCAATCTTCTCCTCTTTTTGATCCTTGATGATGTTTCGAATCGGGACCAATGTGATGTTGGACCGTCATAACTCGACTTATAAGGAAGTCAAGCTATAGGAGGTCGTGTATTAATATTCGTGTCAAAGACAAGATAGATAAATGATATTGAGAATCATTCTCCAATTGAATCGTGTCACACGGACAAAAAACAGTGGGATCTCGTCTTACAAGACTTCATCGTTCACCAAAAGTCAAAATAAAACCGAAAGATAAAGAGAAATGAGGAGAGAAAGAAGTGGTCTCGGATCTAACATTATTCATCAATAATTTGACTGGTAATGAATTACGGAAATGTCATCATCGACCAAAAACAGATGCAATGACATAAAGTCGAAAATGAGAAAGAGGAGAAAAAGTCGGTCTCGGATCTATCGTTTCTCATCAATAATTTGACAGAAAAAGAATAGAGGTCTCGTCATCGACCAAAACAGCGAAAATGGGACAAAAATGCTCAATAAGAAAGGGGAAAAAGAAATTAACTCCTAAAGAGAAAATAATGTAAACTATAATATATATAAAGAAATGTAAAGAAGAAAATAATATATATAATACATAGCTATTTATTTTAAAACTAATAAAAAAATATATAATATATACAAACTAAACATTGTTAGAAAATAATATAAACTATATATAAAATAAACAAAAATAGTTTATAAAATAATTTACAACAAAATTAATTAAGAAAAATAGAGGGGGTGCAGAATTGAATGTAGGGTGTGAGTGTGGTGAACATAAGGAGAGAGCCATGGTCCAATAGGCCACACGACCCAACATCAACAGCAAGTAACAAAAACGGAGGGTTCCACAATCCAGAGGGGTGCAGTCTAAATAAATCAGGGTTGGGCTTATGGATTTCACGGCCCAAACGGATCAGACAAAACATCCAAAAGGGCAAACCCCCTTCCTTCTCTTAAACTTCGTTCCCGATCAACTTTCCTCTTACTCCTCTTTCACTCCTGAAATCTCAGAATCTCTCTTTTCGGATTCGTCCTCTCTCTACTCAATAAAAAAAACATAAACACTTCTCTTTCATTCTCGTTCTCAACTCAATTTCTTCTCAGCAATCCTTCACCTCGTTTCCGCTTGGTGCTTTGAGTTTAATGGAGATATCTTGGGTTTGCGAAGAAGATTCTTCCAGTTTGTTGGGTTTATGTTGGATTGAAGAAACAACTTCCTCGTGGATGTGGTTGAAATGGGTCACGGTGGAAATATTTGAGAGATGGATGGAGGTGGTGTTTCGTTGGGTTTGTGAAGGAATCGGAAGGAGTAATTGTTAGAACACAGATTGATTCTTAGTTATATCTCTATGTTTTGATGATAACACTTACAAAATTTTGTATTAAGAAATTATATACTCTAAATTTGTTCAAGTATTTTTGCTGCAGATATTAAAGTTAATATTCTTCTGAAAGCAAAAATGGATCTAAACGTTGAACTACGCAAGGCTCTGAAGCGTTAGAAGCATCTCTTAAAAGACTCTGAGCGCTGCCTACAGAAGGATCTGAAGCAGAAGCTACAGAAGCATCTGAAGAGTAAACTGAAGATCTTGTATGAAGAGTTTCAAGCACTGTTTTTCAGAAGACTCTAATAGTACTGTTCGCTGCATATACTGAGGATCTGATCTCCAAACTCTACTCTGATTAATTACACGCTGAAGCACACTTGCTGCAACACTCTGATATAGCAAACTCTGAAGACATCAAGACTCTAATCTCTCAAGGCTCTGATGTTATTTGCTGTGAATTAGAAACTTGTTGAAGAAGATTATTCAAAGTTATATCCGTTGGTTATGCCAAACGACTCTGTCCTCTTTTATGCTAGACACAAGAACTCAGGCAAAAAAGATTTCTCTGAACGTTGTACTTCCAGGAAAGGTCAAGTCATGTGAAGACAAAAGGCTACAACTACTTTGCAGTACATGGTCTTCAAGCTTGCAACGTCTTGGATTTCTAAGTCTATAAAAGCAAGCCTTCAACAACTTTCTTCAGTTGACGGAAATTGAACAATTCATTGAAAACTCTCTAAAAGCTCTCATACAAATTATTATTCCTTGCTAAATTTATTTCATACGTTCTTAAACTTAAGTATAAATCACAGTTGTGATATAGCTTTCTTAGAAGAATTCAAACACTTGTTTAGTTTACATTTGATTGTAAAAGTTCCTTGAGAAGACCAAGTTGTGGTCAGTAGTTCTTGAGAAGACTAAGAACAGTTGTTCTTAGTGTTTGATATTGTAATCAGTTTGATTATAGTGGATTAAGTCCTTGTGGAGAAAGGCAAATCACTCTTGATAGGGTGGACTGAATTAGTCGAGTTCAACGAACCAGGATAAAAATCATTGTGTTTTTATTGCCATAATATTTTCTAAATCCTTATTCAACCCCCCCCCCCCCTTCTAAGTATTTTGTCACCTTCAGTTGGCATCAGAGCTCCGGTTCTGTGTGTGTTATCACTTCACCGTGAACATAAAAGATCCAGTGAGAAAACTCTTGATATTTATTCTTGGTTGATATTATGGCTGAAGCTTCAACATCCAACAACAACAACAAATATGAAGAAAGGGATAGAATCAGCACAAAACCCCCTATGTTTGATTGGGAGAAGTTTGACTATTGGAAGGACAGAATAAAGAGTTTCTTCCTTGGTTATGATGCTGATCTTTGGGACTTGGTCATTGATGGTTATGTTCACCCCACTGATGGGGATGGCAAGAAAATTGATAGAAAATCTATGACTGAAGCTCAAAAGAAGGAGTTCAGAAATCATCACAAAGCTAGAACAATCTTATTAAATGTTATATCTCATACTGAGTATGAGAAGATTACCAACAGAGAAACAACATTTGATTTGTTTGAGTCTTTAAAGATGACTCATGAAGGGAACTCACAAGTTAAAGAGACCAAGGCTCTAGCGCTGATCCAGAAATATGAAGCCTTTAAAATGGAAGAATCTGAATCTATAAAAGCTATGTTCTCTAGATTCTAGATCCTCACAGCTGGATTAAAAGTGCTGGACAAAGGCTATTCAACTGCTGATCATGTGAAGAAGATCATCAGAAGCTTGCCCATCAGATGGAGACCTATGGTCACTGCTCTGAAGCTAGCTAAGGATCTGAACAAGATCACATTGGAGGAACTAATCAGCTCTCTGAGGAGCCATGAAATTGAACTTGAAGAATACGAGCCTCAAAAGAAAGGTAAGTCAATTGCTTTAAAGTCTAACAAATCTGTTAAAGCATTGCAGGTGTTGGAAGAAAGTTCTGAAGAGGCTTCTTCTGAAGAAGAAGATGAATTCTCCTTGCTGTCCAGAAGAATCAACAAACTCTGGAAGCACAAACAGAGGAAGTTCAAGAACTTCAAGAAGCCAGATCAATGCAAAGAGTCCTCTGAACACAAAAGATCTGGAAAGAAGGATGTTGTTTGCTATGAATGCAAGGAACCTGGTCATTACAAGAATGAATGTACAAAGCTTCTAAAGGAAAAGCCAAAGAGGAAGTTTGACAAAAAGAAGAAGGTTCTAATGGCAACCTGGTATGATTCAGATGAATCTGAATCTTCATCAGAATCTGAAGAAGAATGCGCCAACATGGCACTGATGGCAGGCATGGAAGATCAGGATGAAGGAACATCTGGATCTGAATCTGATTCTAAATCCGACTCAGAAGAGGTACTTTCTAATCTCTCTAGGGAAGAACTTATTAAAGGTTTATCAGAAGTCCTGAATAACTATAATCAGATTAAGCTCAAATGCAAGAAGCTTAAATGCAATCTTGAATCTGAGAATAATCTATTAAAGTCAGAAGTTTCTGAGCTCAAAGAAAATAACTTGAAAATAAAAAACAATTTTGAAAAAGCTCAACAAGACTCTGAATCTGAAACTAAGTCAAAATGCAAACATATTTTAGAAGAATATGACTATAGTTTTCAGAAGTTTCTGGCTAAAAGCATAGATAGAAGCAAGATGGCTTCAATGATCTATGGAGTTAGCAGAAACAACAGGAAAGGAATTGGATATGCCTGTTGATAAACTTATCATTAAGAAAACTGTTGATAAACTTATCATTAAGAAGACTCCCTTATATTCTCATTTTAAGTTTGGTCATCTGAATGATATTAAACACACACGTTTTGATCAGAACATTCCTGTGTTTAAACCAAAAGTTAGTCAGAACAAACCTGTTGTAAAAAGATAGAAGTTCAGACAAACTTTTAAGGCAACTAACCCAAAAGGACCCAAAAAGATCTGGGGTACCTAAGGATAAGATAATACCTGTTGCAGATGTATTTAGCAGCAAAGTCAAGACGCCAATCATGGTACCTGGACTCTGGCTGCTCATGTCACATGACGGGAGAAAGGTTTATGTTCCAAAGCCTGGAGCTTAAATCTGGAGGAACGTCAAGTTTGAAGGGAATCAGAAGGGCAAGATTATTGGCTCTGGTACTATTGGCAATGGTAACCTTCCCTCTATATCTAATGTTTTACTTGTAGAAGGATTAAAGCATAATCTATTGTCCATAAGTCAATTAAGTGACAATGGTTATGACATAATCTTTAATCAAAAATGTTGTAAAGCTATTAGTCAGAAGGATGACTCAATCCTATTTAATGGAAAGAGGAAGAACATCATTTATAAAATCAATCTTTCAGAACTTAAGGTTCAGAACGTAAAATGCCTTATGTCTGTTAATGATGAGCAATGGGTCTGGCACAAAAGATTGGGGCATATTAATATGAGACGTATATCTCAGATTAATAAACTCAATTTGGTCAGAGGACTTCCTAAGCTGAAGTTCAACTCAGATGCTCTTTGTGAAGCATGTCAAAAAGGAAAATTTTCAAAATCTTCTTTTAAAACTAAAAATGTTGTTTCAACTTCAAGACCATTAGAGTTAATTCACATTGATCTATTTGGACCAGTGAAAATTGCATCCATCCGAGGCAAGAAGTATGGATTAGTCATTGTTGATGACTATAGCAGATGGACATGGGTGAAATTCCTAAAACACAAAGATGAGTCACATTCTGTATTCTTTGACTTCTGCAAACAAGTCCAGAATGAAAAGAGTTTAAAATTATTAAAGTTAGAAGTGATCATGGAGGCGATTTTGAAAACAAATATTTTAATGAAAATGGCATTGCTCATGATTTCTCCTGCCCTAGAACTCCACAACAAAATGGAGTTATAGAGAGGAAAAATAGAACTTTGCAAGAAATGGCCAGAACCATGATCAACGAGACTAATCTGGCAAAGTATTTTTGGGCAGAAGCAATAAACACAGCTTGTTATATTCAAAACAGAGTGTTTGTAAGACCTCTTCTGGAAAAGACTCCCTATGAATTGTGGAGGAACAGGAAACCCAACATTTCTTATTTTTATCCTTTTGGATGTATATGTTATATGTTGAACACTAAAGAGAATCTAAACAAGTTTGATTCTAAAGCACAGAAGTGTTTCATGCTTGGCTATTCTGAACGCTCTAAAGGCTACAGAGTATACAATATTGAAACACAGATTGTGGAGGAATCTATACATGTTAGATTTGATGATAAGCTTGGCATTCAAAAGCCAAAGCAGTTTGAAAGTTCTGCAGATAGAGAAGTAATTCTCACAGACTCTAAAGGCTCAGAGGCAGAAAAGGTTCAAGTGAAAGAGCCAGAAGCAACGCTAGATGTAACTCCTTTAGCTTCTCAAATGAACAACTTGAATATTTCTGAAGAATCAAATGTTACAGGATCATCTTTCAGAATCAAGGCCTCTCACCTAGAGGATGTGATCATTGGAAAGAAGGATGACCCTATAAGGACAAGATTCTACCTCAGATCATCTGAAGCGTCATTATTTGGTTTGGGGTCAGTTATTGAACCAACCTCTATGGATGAAGCTCTGCAAGACAATGACTAGATAATTGCCATGCAAGAAGAGCTCAATCAGTTCACAAGAAATGACGTTTGGGATTTGGTTCCAAGACCAAAAGGATTCAATATAATTGGAACTAAATGGGTCTTCAGAAACAAGTTAAATGAAAAAGTAGAAGTTGAAAGAAACAAAGCAAGGCTTGTTGCTCAAGGTTATAGCCAGCAAGAAGGAATTGATTACACAGAGACTTATGCTCCTGTAGCCAGGTTAGAGTTTATTCGTTTACTCATTTCTTTTGCTGCACAAAATAACATCACTCTATATCAGATGGATGTTAAGAGTGCCTTCTTAAATGGTATTATAGAAGAGGAAGTGTATGTTCACCAACCTCCTGGTTTTAAAAGTGATAAATTTCCAGAACATGTTTTTAAACTTAAGAAATCTCTTTATGGGTTAAAACAAGCTCCTAGAGCTTGGTATGAGAGATTAAGCAATTTTCTTCTGGAGAAAAATTTTATCAGAGGAAAAGTGGACACAACTCTCTTCTGTAAAACATTTAAGAAAGATCTGTTAATTTTTCAAATATATGTGGATGATATTATATTTGGATCTACCAATGTTATGCTGGGAAAGGAGTTTGCTCAATGTATGCAGGTTGAATTTGAGATGAGCATGATGGGAGAATTGAGATTCTTTCTGGGAATTCAAGTCAACCAGACTCCAGATTGCACTTACATTCATCAGACCAAATATGTAAAAGAGCTTCTGAAGAAGTTCAACATGACTGATAGTAAGTTGGCCAAGACTCCTATGCATCCAACAAACACTCTTGGTAAGGAAGAGGTAAGTAAGAAAGTAGATCAGAAACTCTACAGAGGTATGATTAGATCTCTTCTATACTTAACTACTTATAGACCTGACATTTTATTCAGTGTATGCTTGTGTGCAAGATTCCAATCAGATCCTAGAGAATCACACTTAACAGATGTTAAGAGGATTCTAAGGTATCTTAAAGGTACTTCTAATGTGGGTTTGTGTTACAGAAAATCTGATGAATTTAAACTAGTTGGATTCTGTGATGCTGATTACGCTGGAGACAGAGTTGAAAGAAAAAGTACTTTTGGAAGTTGTCAATTTCTGGGAAGAAATTTAATCTCCTGGTACAGCAAGAAACAACCTACAATTGCTCTATCAACTACAGAAGCAGAATATATTGCTGCTGCTGGATGTAGCACACAGATGCTCTGGATGAAAAGTTAACTAGAAGACTATCAGATCTTTGAGAGTAATATTTCCATATTTTGTGATAATACTTCTGCTATATGCTTGTCTAAAAATCCAATTTTACACTCTAAAGCTAAGCATATAGAAATTAAACATCACTTCATCAGAGACTATGTTCAGAAGGGTATTATAAAATTAGACTTTGTTGATACAGATCATCAGTGGGCTAATATATTCATAAAACCCCTTGCTGAAGATAGGTTTAAGTTTATTCTGAAAAATATTGGTACGAAATTTTGTCCAGAATAATATTTATCATAAGCAAATTTCTCAGATGCAAAATGTTTAAAACTCTGAAGTATTTCAGAAGCTTAGAAACTGGATTCCAATGGGAAGACTTATCTCAGACATTCTGACTGAGAATGGTCTTGTTAGTCATCTGTTTGAAGCTGGAATGAAGGAAGAATTGGCTTTTGCAGTTGGAAAACCTCTGAACGGAAAGAGTCTTCAGAGAATGAAAGTGGTAGAAGAAGTTACTTATGCTCTAAAGAAATTCAACACTGAAGAGGTCACTCAAAGAAGAGTCTCAGTTGCAAATTTCCCTATGTTCTTTGCTAATGAACCAAGGGACATTGTTCTGCAATACATCACAGGTTGTCTGAATGAAGGAATTCCTCTGCCATCAAATCTGGTTCAGAAGGCAGGTGAACCTGCTCCAGATCTGTATGAGGCCAGACATAAGAGGAAGAGAAAGGTTGCTTCAGAAAAACCTTCTAAGCCTAAGAGGAAAGCTACTGGTGAAGCTGCTGCTATCAAGCCTAAGAGAGTCAAGAAATCAGAAATCAATCCTCCAGAGGCAAGTCTAAAAGAGATTCTGGAAACTGTATAAGAGGTATTAACATCTGATCAAAATCTTCATGAACCTATTATACCATCACCTTCACTTTTACCTTCTCGTGTTTCTAAACCTAGGAAACCCTCTGTTACCAATTCTTCTGTACCCCCACCTATTGCAACTCCATATGAAAAGTATCCATCTGAACCAACACATTTTAAACCATCTGATAATCCTCCATCTAACAAACAAACTCCTGCACCAAAATCATCTGAAATTCCCCCACCTGAACCACCAATTTCAACACCACCAGAACCAACACCAACACCACAAGTTCCTTATCCACAACAACTTGAATCTCAACAACCTGAACCAATACCATCTGAACCTATTGTATCTGAACCACCAAAATTTATACCTTCTAATCCACAACCTAATCCTCAACCTGAGCAAACCAAACCTACTGAATCATACATATCTGATTCTGAGGTTCTGGATGTCCAACTCCTCAAAACTATGTTTGACATATCTTCCACATCCTGTCCTTCTTCTACCTCATCTGATTCATCTGAATCTGATGTTCACCCAGAAGTTAGCTCACCCCCCTCTCTCAGAGGATATGAACCTAAACAACCAGATACATCTATTTCCTATGCTACAATCATTCCTAAACCCACTCCAAAACCTAAACCAAGAAGATCTGAGTTTGTATATTTTGCATCCTTTAAACCACATCCCTCTAATCCTCTTCCTTCTGGTCTAAAACTTAAACACTTTTATACCAGAATAGAACCATCTGACCCTACCACTCCATACAAACCTAAGTCTTCAACTATTCTTCTATCTGTTTTTCAAACCTATCTTAAACAACATCTAGATATCATTCCTTCAGAACCTTTGCTTTCTCGTAACTCTGTTTTTACCCACTTCACTTCTAAACCATTTGATGTCATTCCCTCTGCATCAAATTTTAAACCATTTCTGTTTCCCACTTCATCCTCATCTATATTCAAAAATTTCACTTTATCTTCTGAACAACCCTCCTTTCCTTCTTATCCTCGTCCTCTGTTCATCATCCCAACTTTCACCATACCACCTCCACCAGAACAACCAAAACCAACACCTCTGGAAACCTACCTTAAACCCAAATCCAGATTGGATGTTAATACTCTGTTTGCTAGTTTCAAGAAGGAAATTGTTGTACCCCAAATTTTGACCCCTTAGATTCTCATTATCATTTTTAGAAGCATGATCATGACCTATCTAACCCTAAATCAGTGCAAGTTTATTATTGTCAAGTTACAGATGAATCAGGGTTCTCGCACCGACAAATTCAAAACAACCAAGGAATGATCAACCAATGATTTGGGCCAATTCAATCATGGAATGAAATAAAAGATAATATCAAAGTCAAATGAGAAGTCAATTTGAAGAAATCATTTCAGAATCAAGAACAGTGCAGTCAGGAGGCCCCGATTAGGGTTTTTAACTAGTAAAAAGTCAACTGTGGTTTGACTTTGATGTTGGAAGATGTTTTAATGGTGGGATTGAGGTCCATGAAGTTCATATAGACTATTAAAGACTATTCAAGAAGTTTCAAAGTCCCAGGATGTCCAGAATATCAACAGGCGACTCAATCGGCACCGATCGATCGTACGGTTGACCGAAAAGTCAACTCCCCAAATTTTGAGAATTGGGATCCAAGTTGTGAATAAAAGTTGTTCCTTATGTCATAATGGACTTGCATATCAATTTTCATGATCATTGGATCAAGAATGAGAGAGTAATCGAGAAATCGGGAAATTAGGGTTTTGAAAAGGGCTAAACCGTATCTCCTTAACCACACATCCAATTGAGTTGGTTCTAGTCTCATTTGAAAGCTATTGACAAGACCTACAAAAGTCCCATACTAGTCCACAACCAGAAAATGCATACTTTTTGAGATATAAGCAAAAACATTCCTAGAAGGGAAAATAACAGAAAATTTCTAAGTTATTTTCACTTTAAAAGCTAAAATCAGCCAACTTCAAGGGCATTTTTCACCTAGTTTCAAATAGAATCAAGATTTCTGGCCAACATGGAAGTTTTAGTACTATGTGAGGGATTTCTAAATTGTACAAGAACATCTCAAGGTGAGTTATGAGCTGAGAGATACATGTGTTCAAAGTTGGTATTTTGTCATACTAGTCCCACATTGACCAATATGGCAAAAGCACCTCTATCACTCAAGTGGATCAATTTCAACGTGACAAACTCATGCTATCTGATATATTAAGCATCTCAAGCAGGTTGGATCAAAGAAATAGCAAGGAGATAGCATAGAATTAAAGTTTGAGGTTTCATTGCCTAAGTTGCAAATATTGACTTTTTCCAAGCATGAGGTGGAAAGTGATGCTGCTCCAGCCACTCTACCAAGCATCTAGGCTGTGTTTTCTCTGTACAAACATCATTTTAACTTGCCCATTGGGTCAAGGAGACAGCCAAGAACCAGAAAAAGCAAGGCAAGTGGACAATTGGATGGAAATATCTAAGATTTCTTCATAGTGAAGCAAAACTACATAGCAAGCTCCTCACTTCATAATTCTATAAATAGGGACCTCATACCCCTCATTCAAGACATGAACTTATTTCTGAAAACCTGCTAAACAAAGCTCCCTCATCACATCTCTCACTTACTCACATTTTGCAAAATCACAAAAGTGTTCAAAATTGCCAAAATTCTGCACTTTGTAGTTTTGCTACCATATCAAGCTACACATGTTCCAGCACTCAAATCTTCATCCACACATCCTATAAATAATATATAGGAGGTGTACAAACACTTAAACCACCCAAAAACTCAAAGAATCCAAAAGTCAACTTTCCATGGAACTTACTTTGACCAAAGTCCACAAAAACCTCCAAACCTTGCTCCAAACATCTTCTTGAGGTTTTAACCATTTGAACACCTCAAATATAATATATATCAACTGTCCAAACTTTCATTTGTCATCAGAAATTCATAGAACTCATTTTGGCATCTCATTTGGCTTGTTGCTTAAGTTTCAAGTAAAATACCATACAAGCTTGGATTTCATTACCTCTGGGTTTCTCAACAAGTTTGACCTACTAAATAGAATCTCCAAACAGGTATGTATCATATACCTATCATCTCTTGCATTATTTTTCATGACTTATGCATTTTGGGTACTTTGTGTGAATTTTGAAGTTATGAGTGTGTGGTGGTTTCTATTGATGTTTGATGAATACCTTGTATCAACTTGAACATGAAATCTGTTTTGGTCATATCAGTAGTTTGTTTGCCATATTTGTTGCATTTAAATGAGAAAGGCCAATACCATAAAGTGGTTATCATGAAAGGTTTTGCCAAGACTGCTATGTGCTAATTTCAAGTAACTGTTGGTCATGGTAATGATGCTGTCACAACAATCATGAACCTAACATTGCCGCACCATTGTTGGATTATTATAACTTGTTGATGTCTTTGCAATCCATGAAAAAAGCATGTGAGTTTCAAAGATGAAATCCATAACAGATTTCTGTTTCAACCTATGAAAGGAGCATGTGCTGTTTGGTTTGAATTTGCAATACCATAATCAAGTGGCATTCTGTCTTGGTTTTTTTTATTGAATAAGTATCTACTCTTTATTACAATGACATGAACTTGGTTTGCTGATAATATGCTTGTGTTTGCTGCTAATTTCTACTGCCAGTTTTGTCTCAATACTTTTGCTGCCAGTTCTGTTGTATGCTACTAGTTTTGTTGTCTTGCTGCCAATTCTGTTGTGTTTGTTTTGCTGCAAAAGAGAAACATGTTCTGTTGATATTAACATAGATGATATGGTTTGATAATTGTTAAAAGGGGAAAGGATAATTAATAGTTGAAACCATAAACATTGCACTGCTGTTTGGTGTTAGCTGTCAATTTGGATGTGATGAGATCAAGTCAGATTTTATGGTTAACATTGCTAGTGCTGTTTTGAATTTTTGTTGTGTTGATTCTGCAGAATTGACAAATTCTGTTGTAGCAGTTAGGTGGGGGACCTGATTATGGGGGGAAGGGTTTAACAGCATGCTAAATTGATTTTGAATTTGAGAATTATATTTGTACCATGCCAAGTGCTGATGTTTATCATAAGTTAGGTTTGCTGCTGCTGCTAGAACCAATTGTAGCAACAGAAATTGTTTGCTGCATAAATCATTTGCAACTCTGTTTTTATCACCCCAACACATCCCTAGTAGCATTCCAGATATGTCTATGTGTTTAGTATGTTTGTTTTGTGTATGCTGCCAAAATCACATATGAACACAAATGCTCCAAAAACACACCAAAACATTTACTTGGTCATTTTTTTAGCACAAAGCATGACAATCATATTTTCATCATCCTAACATATCTTAATAACTATTTGAAACATGTGTATATGATTATCTTGCTGTTTTCTTGCCTTGTCTCAAATTTCACTTGTTGACACCAATTGCACCAAAATGACAAAACCACACAATTGGACATTTCTTGCATCAACTCATTTTTGGCTAAAATTTCAGTGCACACACCTCATATTGAACATACTTGAAGTGTTTGAAGACTTATTTTGCTCATAAAACCAATGTATCAAAATTCATATCTTCATGTGCATCATTGTTTGGATAGCTTGCATATGCTATGTCATTTTTCATGACAGATGGTTTCCTTGGAATATCAATGTTTAGATCATCTCATTATCATATACATGTGCTGTACAAATGATTAGATCAGTTTAAATTGGCCTTGAATCACATCTGTTCATCATCATGCATCATTATTCATCACTTTGCAAAATGCTTCACTCTCACATACCAATTTGGAAATGCTTGATTATTCTTGATATCTTGATGTTTCTACAGCTTTATATGATTATATGGAACATGTTTGAATGAGCTATAACATTGAAAATGGACTGAGCATTGAGTTACATCACTTCATGCATTACACACACATAACACACACAAATGCAAATTGAACACTAGATTCTCATACACTTGTTACAGATCTGATATTTTCACTTGCACACACTTGATATCATACATTCAAGGTGCTTCAATGATTGGTATAACTCATGAACACCTCAAACTCAAAAATCACTTTGTTATGCATGTGTGTTCTTATGTTCATTTGCAAATTATAGATGACTCTCCAATATCTGAATCTCATGGCCATAAACCTGTTCCAGTCTGTTTATATATGATATTGTGGATGTGTATGTGGATTTACTTGGCTTTGAACATGTTTGTATCAAGGTGTCCATGTCATTTTGCAAATCAAAAGCACATAAACACACCAGCTATCGTTTTTTTCACTAGGTAAACAATTTGGAAAAACTAACACCACCATCCTCTTCCTCTCATTTTTCTACCCAATTTTCATATAAAATTTGCCTCGATCCGATGAGCGGTTAGTGAGATACGGTATAAAACGTATTTGGTTTCGATTATGTTTCCATGTCATTATGCATTCAAAGCACACACACACACCAGCTATCGTTTTTTTCACTAGGTAAACAATTTGGAAAAACTAACACCACCATCCTCTTCCTCTCATTTTTCTACCCAAGATCCATATAAAATTTGCCTCGATCCGATAAGCGGTTAGTGAGATACGGTATGAATCGTATTTGTGTTGATTATGTATTTTTGCCCAGCCATGGAACCAAACAAGGCATGTATATTTATGGTTTCCATTTGATTAATGGATGTAACAGCCGCCCCAGCGGTAGAGACTCGCGCGTGTATCAGTCTTGGCATGGGTTCGATCCCTTGTGATAACCCTTGCTGCCACTTTTCCTCATTTTTGTACATAAACTTCAAAAATTCGTAACTCTCTCATTTTTTATCGTTTTTCACCCGTTCTTTTTTCATTGTGTTTATTTTAATGTGTACTTTCATGTCATAATTTTATTTTCCATGTTTGATTATTTTTTCACCACGTTTGATTGTGCGCGATCCGCGCGTCAACGGTACTAACCCTATTTGGTTGCAGATGAAATTTAAAAGGTTTCCTCTTGTGTTTTCTCAGGAAAATTAATTGTTATCATGTCTATATATGTTTGTCAACATGTTAGAATTTTTACCTCGAATTATTTTTATGTTTATCTCATCTGTCTGTTAACGGTATTCCAGGTGCGAACTGTCGTCACGGTTCTCGTACCAAAACAATTGCTCTGATTGTCATCATTGCTTTCCATCTTTAAATCTTTGTATTGGTTGTCACCATGAATGTTTGAATAATGTTTGTATTTTATTTTATCCCCAAGCGACGAAGCTCGTTAGTTTTCGTCCAGTTGCCGACAATACTGTTCCTCCAAAGGAAGGTCTGTCCACTTGACTGTCAATGTCTTGGACCAAAATCTCTGTTTTCCCTTTGACTTTGTTAAGCCACTGTAACCCTAGTTTAGAAGCCTTTAGACTTTGCTTGAAGTCTAAGAAACCCACCCATACTAGGAGTGTTCTTCAACTAGAACCCTAGGAAAGAGTTCGTCAACTCTGTGTAAGAATCATCGTCATGATCTCTTACTTTCCCTTTTCAATTTAGCTTAGGGAGTTTTGTCAAACTCCACACAAACATCGTCATGTTTGTTCCCCTTTGAACTTTGATCATCATCAAGAGTTCTTTCCCCTCGTGAGGTGAACTACGATTGCTCTGATTCTATCCTAGTCAGGATACGTAGGCAGAAGGTGCGATGCCTTTGCGAGCAAACTTAGAAAACCACTTAGGCCTTTTTATTTATTTTATCTCAATTCCCAATCCTTAAACCATAGTGCACAATTCACAAACTTAGCAATTAATTAAACAAAAGGTTCCTGTAGAGTACTACAGATATTTAGGGTGCTAATACCTTCCCTAGATATAACCAACCCCCGAATCCCCGAATCTCTTAAAGCGTTGTTGTCACATCGCGCAAAAGGTTCTTTCTTTCTTTAGACCTATCCTTTGGATAAATTAAAGACCGGTTGTAAAAGAAATACGGGTCAAGTTAATTAATAGCTTGATATCAAATTTTCACCGCAACAGAAATCATAATCAGTCTAAACTCTGTGGAAGAAAAATGTCTCTCAAGCATCAATCCAGAAGCTTCTGAAGAATGTTGGGATAAGTTCATTGCCAGATTCAATGTTGTTGCTTCAAATCTGAAGAGTGTCTGCTCTGATGATGCAAAGATCCGATTCACTGAGCTTACCAGAAAAATGCTTTGGAATGTAACCAGATCTCCTACTTTACTTCTTGAGAGTGCACCTTCATCTTCTGGAGTGTATGCTACTTCTGAAACTATTGAAGGATCTGCTTCTGAAGTCATTCAGGAAGAGAATCCTTTGGCTCTGATGATTGTGGAAAAATCATCTGCATCTGCACCTCCAGAATCTGCAACTCCAATGGAAATTGACTTTGCTCCTACTCCTGCATCAGAATCTGCTCCGTCTACTTCTTCTAAGATCAAGGAAGAGAACCCAGAATTAGAAGATAAGATTGTTGTGCTGGAAGTTGGGCAATCTAAGATCAAGTCCTGGATGGCTAGGCAAGATCAGAAGACTGAAAACATTGAGAAGTGGATGTCCAAGCAAGAAGAATCTTCTTCTGAGATCACTCACCTTCTGAAGATGCTTCTTTCCAAACAGTCTTATATTTATGTTTTCTTTATCTGATGTTTGAGCACTTGTTTTGAATTTCTCATCTGATGTTTTGTCTGTTCTATCTGACTATTTGAATGAATGAATGAATCTGAATGTTTTCTCTATCTGATTGTATCTTTTCTCTCTGTTTCCTTTTATTTGTCTTTAAAAGTTTTTCTTTTTGATTATGACAAAAAGGGGGAGAAAATGAAATTCTGACTATTCAAATAAACTTTACCTGAATGGAATTCAGACATATCAAAATCACAACTAACATGAATTTTTAGTCTTTCAGAACTATAATGATAAATCTGACAAAATTCATTAAAGTAACTCTGAGATCCCCAGATCAAGTTTTAACCAATTAGGCTCTGATTCTGAAACGTTCATCCAAATCAAGCTCTCTTTGTGAACATTCAGGCTTTGATTCTGAAAAGAATACTCATGCAAAAAGGGAAGTTTCTATTCTCTCTTAGTATTCAATTCAGGGGGAGATTCATAATCTCAGGGGGAGTTATATTTATCTCTTTATTGAACAAAATTTCCTATGTTTTTGTCATCATCAAAAAGGGGGATATTGTTAGAACACAGATTGGTTCTTAGTTATATCTCTATGTTTTGATGATAACACTTACGAAATTTTGTATTAAGAAATTATATACTCTAAATGTGTTCAAGTATTTTTGCTGCAGATATTAAAGTTAATACTCTTCTAAAAGCAAAAATGGATCTGAACGTTGAACTACGCAAGGCTCTGAAGCGTCAGAAGCATCTCTTAGAAGACTCTGAGCGCTGCCTACAGAAGACTCTGAGCGCTGCCTACAGAAGGATCTGAAGCAGAAGCTACAAAAGCATCTGAAGAGTAAACTGAAGATCTTGTATGAAGAGCTATAAGCACTGTTTTTCAGAAGACTATGATAGTACTGTTCGCTGCATGTACTGAGGATCTGATCTCCAAACTCTGCTCTGATTAATTACACGCTGAAGCACACTTGCTGCAACACTCTGATATAGCAAACTCTGAAGACATCAAGACTCTGATCTCTCAAGGCTCTGATGTTATTTGCTGTGAATTAGAAACTTGTTGAAGAAGATTATTCAAAGTTATATACGTTGGTTATGCCAAATGACTCTTTCCTCTTTTATGCTAGACACAAGAACTCAGGCAAAAAGGATTTCTCTGAACATTCTACTTCCAGGAAAGGTCAAGTCATGTGAAGACAAAAGGCTACAGCTACTTTGCAGTACACGGTCTGCAAGCTTACAATGTCTTGGATTTCTAAGTCTATAAAAGCAAGCCTTCAACAACTTTCTTCAGTTGACGGAAATTGAACAATTCATTGAAAACTCTCTAAAAGCTCTCATACAAATTATTATTCCTTGCTAAATTTATTTCATACGTTCTTAAACTTAAGTGTAAATCATAGTTGTGATATAGCTTTCTTAGAAGTATTCAAACACTTGTTTAGTTTACATTTGATTGTAAAAGTTCCTTGAGAAGACCAAGTTGTGGTCAGTAGTTCTTGAGAAGACAAAGAACAGTTGTTCTTAGTGTTTGATATTGTAATCAGTTTGATTATAGTGGATTAAGTCCTTGTGGAAAAAGGCAAATCACTCTTGATAGGGTGGACTGGATTAGTTGAGTTCAACGAACCAGGATAAAAATCATTGTTTTTTTATTGCCATAATATTTTCTAAATCCTTATTCAACACCCCCCCTTCTAAGTATTTTCTCACCTTCAGTAATCGCGATTTTGTTTGGAGGTGGTGTTCGCGAGATGCGTTGGAAGAAGTTTTGGGCTTGTGGGGACCTCCATTGGTACGATGTGTACAGGCTGTTTGTGGTTGTCGTGTCGTGACGGGCGGATTTGAAATTTGTGGGTTATGAAGTTCATGATTTGAAGGTTTAGCAACTGGGTTTCGTGAGTGAAGGTGTTTGAAGGCGGAGGAAATGGGTGTTGGGTTGTTTTTGGTGACTCTGGGTCGATCTGGGTTTTGTGAAGAAATGGTTCGGTGAATGTTGTGAAATGCGGTGTCAAGAGGGGTTTCAACATATGGTTTTTTCCAAATCGTTGGTGGTTCAATTTGAAGATGGGTTTACAGTTTAGGGGGTTATGAGTTTGAAGGTTGAGTTAAGACAATGGTGAGTTGATGACCGTAAAAACGAGTCTAGCTAAAATGGGTTGTGAGCTTCGGTGGTTCGGATGGTTTATGTTGTGAGGTTATGAAGGAGTTTTGTAAAGTAAAAGAAGATGAAGAATGTTATGTCGGAGATTTCACAAATGGGGTTTTCGATTTGTTGAATATAGGTTTTTGGTGGAGTTTGGGTTTGAACGAGTTAGAGAGTGGTGTGAAACGGGTTTGTATGGCGGTCTACAGAGGAAGGAGATGAAGTTTGTGTTTTGTGGCAGCGTTCTGGGTAACGATGAAGATGTTGAGAGATAAAGGTGAATCTTTCATGGTGTTATCCGTTGAAAGTGGAAAGGTTCGAAGGTGGATTGATGAGGATGATGAAACTGTAGCGGCTGCAGATTAGGGTTAGGGTTTGGAGGCTGTCTAGGTTTAGGGTTTGGAGGCTGCTGAAGGGTTGTTGGTCTCTAGGTAGGAGACAGTGAATAATAATATATATACTACTTGTTTGACACGTGGCAGGGGTACTAATGACTAATTAATTGAAAAGAGAAATATGCTAATGATGATTTTAAACAATAAAATGTGTTGAATGATTAATTAAAAACAAAAGTTGATCCAATGGCTTAACTCTAAAGAACTAATGCTAATAATTTACACTAAACTTAATTAATTCTAAACTAAATCAATAGCTTAATTAATTAAAATTCTAACAAACTAACTTTATTAATTCTAAATAATTAAACCCTAATTAATAAAATCTAGTCTAAATAAATAAATAAATGAAAATAACTTTTAAAAGAAAATTCTAATATTTAAAATCTTAATTAAGAAAATAACTAATCTAAATTAATAAAGATCTAATAACTGTTTTCTAAAACCAATTAAAAATTTATTTTTTCTACTAAAACAAAAATAATAAAAATCTACATCAAAACCTATTTAAATCTAAGTCTAATATTATACTATCTCTAAAAAAAATCTAAAACTATTTAAAATAATAATAAAGTCTAAATCCTAATTTAATAAACCTATGCAAGAAAATAAAGCACAAAATAGGAATAAAAAATGCAAAAATGCAACAAAAAACGGGCGAGCATCGAAATGTCACCGAAAATACCAGCACGGACTGGACCAACAGAAAGATCAACCTCCACTCGAATCCAAAATAAATCTCCTTATTTAAACTGGTTTAAATCGCCTAAAATGCGAGAAAAGGGGCTGTAATCCTGATAAATCACTCCGACTGACAAAATGCACAGTATGCGATAAATAATATGCAAATGCAAATGAAATGAAACATAAGACAAATATGGAAATGGTTAGTCAAATTTTGGGTTTCAACAGCTGCCCCTATTCAAGTGGCTTGGACCTGAAGGGATGAAAAGCAAACGGCTTTCAAACATTCGATGTAAAAGACGGTTGAATACCACAGAACCCGGAAATTTGCCAACCGCAAAAAGAAACAGTAACTGAATAAACTTGTTCACTGGAATAAAGTCCCCGGAAATAATTATATCTGATGATTGCAAGGATAATGAGCTAACTCATTATCAAATAGGAAACATCGACGTCAAGTCGATAAGAACATCTGACCTCGCCGTCAGTCATTGACAATATGTCAGTAATACATCTGACCTCGCCGTCAGTCATCCACATCAAGTTGGTAAAAGCATCTGACTTCGCCTCAGGACTCAACATCATCTGACTTCGTCGTCAGTCATTAACATCAAATTGGTAAAAGCATCTGACTTCGCCGTCAGGCCTCGACATCCAGTCGGTAAAAGAATCTGACCTCGTCGTCAGTCATCACTATAAAGTAAAAGCATCTGACCTCGCCGTCAGTCATTAACATCAAATTTGTAAAAGAATTTGACTTCACCGTCAGGCCTCGACATCCAGTCAGTAAAAAGCATCTGACCTCGCCGTCAGGCCTCGACATCCAGTCGGTAAAAAGATCTGACCTCGCCGTCAATCCTCGATTTCAAATTGGTAAAAGCATCTGACTTTGCCGTCAGGCCTCGACATCAAGTCGGTAAAAAGATCTGACCTCGCCGTCAATCCTCGATTTCAAATCGGTAAAAGCATCTGACTTCGCCGTCAGTCGTCAACACAAAATTGGTAAAACACATGACTTCGCATTCAGTCCTCAATATCCTCTGACTTCGCCGTCAGCTCTCAAACTAATCTGACTTTGCCTTCAGTTCTCAAAATCATCTGTAAAATCATCTGACTTCGCCGTCAGAACTCAACATCAAATCTGTAAAAACATCTAACTTCGCCGTCAGTCATCGACATCCAGTCGGTAAAAGCATATGACCTCGCTGTCATGCCTCGACATCAAGTCAGTAAAAAGATCTGACCTCGCTGTCAGTCCTCGACATCTAGTCGGTAAAACGAATCTGGCATCACCGTCAGGCCTCGACATCAAGTTGGTAAAAGATTTGACCTCGCCGTCAGTCCTCGACATCAAGTCGGTAAAAAGCATCTGACATCGCTGTCAGGCCTCGACATCCAGTCGGTAAAAAGATCTGACATCGTCGTCAGTTATCTAAATGAAGAAATCCGCTGGGGAAATATGAACTTGAATAAGTAAACTCTGTTGGGGAGAATGATAAGATGAACACATCTATCGATGATTCTGCTGGAGGTCTGTATACCACATAAGCTGGAAAAATATACTGATAATTGCTGGAGATACACCTGAAAATAAAGAGGTAATAACCTGGCTTATGTTTCAAATGCACATGTTTGAATATGGCGTAATGCTCCATACGAAATGGAAATGCTACGCATTTGGGAGGATGATATGCACAATGCAAATGCAAAGGAACCACTTCAGCCAAATAAATACTGAAGAGAGGAAACCAACTCTGTTGGGGAAAGACTAGGCACGCCCAGTGCAAACGGGCTCATGCTGGGGAATACAAGCCTTGGATGACCTCCGAGAAAACTTCTGGGGAACTACCAACTCGGCTGGGGACAAAAACTCCATTCTACCGGGGAAATCAGCCCTGGATGGTCTGCCAGAATATAACATTCCGGGGAACAGACCACTCTGCTGGGGAATCAAGGCAGATTGCTGAAGGATGGCTCTATTCTTCCAGAGATTCCGCTCTGCTGAAGATTTAATCTACTATCTGTTAGGGATTATGAATAAGATCCACTGGGGATTCGTCCCAAGCTCTCTCTCTGCTGAGGATGGAGAATAACAATTCTCTGGGCCAATCCCATTCCACGGGAAGGAAACATTCCACTGACTTTTCTGGGGATCTGCAGGGGATGTGAATTAACTGGAGAAATTTCCCAAAGTAAACTCACTATGACGAATACCAATGACCAACTGGATTCTGCTACAGACCACAACTCCGCTGGGGATCGTCCAATGAGGGAATCAGCATCTACCTCTGCTTGGGGGAAATGAGAAACAAACTCAACCATATCAACCTCTGCTTAGGGAATCGAGTCCTTGACTTGAACTCTAAGGGGAAAGGAGTCAAAGATTTAGACTCTGGGGAAAGAACACTGAACTCATCCCACTGCTGGGGGAATAGTCCCAAATACCTGTTGGGGATGACCACAATCTCAACCTGTTGAGGAGAAACTAGTTATAATCTGCTGGGATAAACTAGTCTCGGCCTGCTGGGGAGAGCTTCTGATCTGAGATCAACACCCTGTGGGGATACAGAACCTCTACTATGGAGAAGTGAGAACAATCGATCCTCGTATTGGGGAATGTGGTAGCATGCGAGCCACTGGGAATAATTGTGCCAAGTATGGTTGGGCTTTTTGGTTAGGTAGGACCAGGTTTATGGTGATTGGATGTTTTCTGGTTGCCAAAAAAAGTGGATTTTAAAGGGGAATTACTAGACGAGAACTAGTATTCTAGGGTAGACTACCAGACGAAAACTGGTGGCAAAAGGTTAAGTTGTCAGACGAGAACTGACTTCGAAACTGTGTTTGCCAAACGAGAACTGGTTAAACAGTAGGCTACATAAAGGGTGACCAGACGGGGAACTGGTTTAAAATTTAACATGTACCAGACGAGAACTGGTGTTTACTGACGGGTTGACCAGACGGGAACTAGTTTGAAGGTTTGCCAGACGAGAACTAGGTTTTGGAAATGATTTAGGTTACAAGGTTCTGACAAGTAACAGGTTTAGGCTCTTGGATGACGATCCAATGACAGGAAGGCCTTTTCAGAATGTTAAAGTTATTTGATGGGGTAATGGCATGATCCCCGACACTTAACTCTTGCTGAGGAGAAATAAACTCGCTTGAATAACTTGCCCCAGTGTAGTCCAACTTGCCCCGGTCTGATCTTTGGGAAAGTTCACCTTAAGAAGAAAGTAGCTTGCCATGAGACGACCTCGAGATGGCTTGCCCCAAAATCTGTACAACAAAATGATTCATCCTTGATTATCCCAATCTCAGAATGGTCGGCTTTAATGTATTCTCGAGGTGATTTGCCCCTGAATGAGCGTTGAAGCGACTTAACTTATCTTGACTGAACACTGGAGGGATCTGCCCTCAGCTCAAAGAAACTCTGGGGACCTGCCCTTGATTAGTGAAGTCTCAAGATGATTCACTTCTGATCAACTGCTTCTTGAATGATTTTCCCCATAATCAACCGATGCTTCGGGACTTGTCTCAGACTGACTGATTCTAAAATTACTGGATGTCAATGCCCTAGATCCACAGGGCTGCAAAAATACATAAATCTGATCCAGACTGCTGAATAATCCAATCCTGTTCAATTATTCCCTGTTGGAATTTCCTCCATGTCAAATACTAACCTGCAATTAAAATTGTTTGTTCACGAATGGTAATTTTAATGCGGCGTTCATGCAGATTTTTTGAAAGAAATATCACTTATTAAGTGTCGTGATAGTGAGTGACGAATGAACCAAAAGTCCAAATGTAGTGATGATTTAGCTTGTGAAAGATGCAACGAGGATATGATTAAAAAATCATGTATGAGTCAGGTTACTCAACCTCATTGTGGTATGCCTTCAGAATAAACCCCGCCTCAATTAGGTCTTTTAAGGGTTGAATCGTGGTCGGGTTCACAGTTAATGAAACAAAGGATATTAGGCTCAAAGTATAATTTGTACCCACCCCTTCTCCGTGATGATCTCCAATCCTATGTTCAGTTAACTTGGCACAAGCGCTTACCCCTCAAAAGGTTTACTAAAAGGTAGGAGTGATAGTTAAGGAACTCACAAGGTTTTCGGAGTGACAATTACCCCTTTTTGTCTTCCGTGTCTGTAGTCACACGACTTTGTCCTTGTTTGAGGATTTCTCTTCTGAGATCCTTTCTTTTTATTCTTTTATTCCCTAATTTTTTTCCCAGACTAGTTCTTTCGAATTTTCTGATTTTGAAGTCCAGCAGGATGCCCCAATCTTGCCTAAGTATTTGCTTTCTAGCTTTTCAACTTAGCGGGCTCTCTCGTTTTTCTTTTTTTTTTCTAAACAAGTCGTGTGACACTGGTTGTCTTGATTTCTCCGAAAGGGTTGTAACTGTCTCAATCCTGATTGGTGAGGTTTAACCATTGTGGTTGATGAGGTGACGACCTCTTGAGAGGGGTAAGGTGCGATTGGTCCTCGAATGGGGACACTCCTCTATGAAATTTGAACGCTCGGTCAAGCTAACTGACAACTACCCTTCCCCAGGTTAAGGTGTGAGGGTTTAGAAAATATCTGAAGAAACTCCTACTTCTAGGCTCGAAGTGGTTAACTAGGGACTAACTCCTTATCTCTCCAGTGTTTAGGGGATTTGAAACAATGCCTGTACATCATCAGCAGGATTTTATCCAAAAGCATACGATCATCAGTTATGAGTATTCAGGTTTCGTCATCCTCCCTCCAATCTTTGCTAAACAACAATGATAAAGCGGAGTGAATAAGAGGTGCATGTGTCTGTGCTGTGCAAAAATGAGCGAAAGTGACATGATTTATTCAGAAAAATGCAAATTCACTTCATTAATATTACCATTCAAAACAACAATGTTTAAAAGCAGGTAGCAACTAACAGAAAAGAAACTACAAATGCAAATGATAAAAAGTCCAAGGACTGCCAATGTTGAGGACGTCTGCCTGTCTGGACCACTGGCTTTTGGAGATGACCCTCGGAATCTTCGAGCTTAGACAGCTGAGAGGTTGACATGAACAACCAAACTTCCTTCTGGAAAATAAATGCACCCTTTATCAATCAACTGCTGCACTTTGGCCTGAAAAGCTTTGCAATCTTCGGTTGAATGCCCCATGGATCCGCCATGATATCCACATTGAACATGGGGATTGTACCCAGAAGGATAAGGTTCTAGCACAAGCTTAAGAGTCTTAGGCACCACCAATGAGTTCTGAACCAAATGTGGCAGAAGCTGACTGTACGACACGGGAACTGGATGAAAAGGAGCATTCCTTCTTTCCAAGTTGTTGCGAGGCCTATTCTGATTCTGGTACTGATTCGAATAACATCGGCCATGGGCTTGTTGATTTGCATGAGAAGCGACCCAAGATTTCTGATGTGGTGCCCTAGGCACAGTTGTCTGTTCAGAATAACGAGATACAGAAGATATTGACCGCTGAGAAGATGAAGAAACAAAAGATTTCACCGATTCACCTTGAGAATAACCAACATCTGCCATGATTGCGTTGATCACCTCCTCTTCTTCTTCTTGGGAATTACAGAGAGATTCAGTTCCACTGGCCTGACTGTTTGAGACATTCTGAATTTTCCCAGTTTTTACGCCATTCTCAATACGTTCTCCTGCCATTACCAATTCAGAGAAATTTGGTGCACTCCCAAGCATCCTTTCAAAATACGGGCTCTGTAAGGAGTTTATAAACATATCTGCCAATTCTTGGTCTAGAAGCGGTGGTTGCAATTTGGAAGAAAATTCACTCCATCTCTGAGCATACCTCCTGAAGGGTTCATTGTTCTCCTGAGACAAGCTTTGCAACTGCATGCGACTAGGAGCCATGTCAACATTATATTCATACTGTTTCAGAAAAGTCTTAGCTAAATCCATCCATGATCGGATCTGACTACTATCTAACTGCATATACCAACTCAGAGATGCCCCAATCAGACTGTCCTGAAAATAGTGAATCATCAACTTGTCGTCGTGCACCAACGAGGTCATTCTTCTGTAGAACATCACCAAATGTTGCCTCGGGCAGCTATCCCCTTTATACTTCTCAAACCTCGGCGCCTTGAAATTCAGAGGTAACATTAGGCCGGGAACCAGGCACATGTCTGAAGCGTTGAGACCAACAGTATCTTTAACTTCCAAGGCCTTGAGTTTTTCATCCAACGCATGAAACCTTTTAGCATACTCAAGAGCTCTCAGGTCCTTAGTCTTCATTATCAGAACCTCTCTTTGGGAATTCGGCACAGAGAAAGCAACATCATGATGATCTGTAGTATCAGGAGAATAAAAACGTCCATTTCAGACAACAAACTATTCATGTAGATCTTGGTCTTTAATAGAGGGCTGCACAGGCTGAGCTTCAGTAAGGTTATTCACTTGCGGAGAATCTTTGTCAGGCAGAGAACCATACAGAGGATTGGTCATCAAAGTAAAACCCGACAGACTATCAACATTCTGGAGGTCGTTCCCTGACATAGCTAACAACAATTCTCAACTTGACTTCACTTCTTGCCACTACTTGATTCTGCCTCAACCACTTGGTCGTCTTCCAACAATCACCACTTGTTTAGAATAAACACCGGGGAATCACTTCCTGAATCAAAACAAAGGCAGGATAAGAGCTCTGGCCAACTGGAGAATGATATGCAAAAATGATGCAGAGATGCTTATGCAAATGCAATGCAAGATGCAACAAACACGGGATCACAGCCCCCACAAAGCTCTGAATATTGCTGCGTTTCTGACTGAGTAAGTTCAAAAGTCTGCTCTAAAGAGAAAACCAGAATACTGGGTTGGCTGGAGGTTAAGTTTCCCACATAACCCAATCCCTCTCATAGGTATGGACCTAATCTGATAAGGTTCGGCATCCTATGCGGTCGTCAGCGTCACAAACTTTCGAGAAACAATGATACGTTCACCATTTTTGGTTTGGCATCATTGCCTCACGAAGCGGCCTCACTTGGCTGACTCCCAAGTGATCGGTCTCTAGAGTCGACAGCTTTCAGATCACACACCTTTTCCTAACCAATGCACAGGATAGGATGTCTTCAATAGAAAACCTCGTTAGAACGCAGATTTCGCAAGGACTAGTGCATGCCTAACATACAGGTCCTCACTACTTTCCGCTCTAATGCTCTGTATGTACTCAAGCCTGGGTTTTAGCTTATCTCTCAAAGGAACAACCACCCAACAGCATCGCAACAACAGATAATAAAGTGCGGAAAATGTAAATACAACAATATAAAAAATACAACACACAAATATACACACACCCAAAGACAAGCAAACAAGCGCTAGGATTGACTCGAATAGGGGATGGGAATAAGTCCCCAGCAGAGTCGCCAGCTGTCGCATTGCTGCGAAGAGGGGTCGACAATGACAGAAGAGTCGCCACCGTTCATTATTTATCCCAAAGAGAGAGAAAGGAAACGATCATAGAAAACCTAACGAAAAGGGAGAAGACAGGTCATCGCAACCATATCTCAGGTTCGGGAGTCAGTTACGCAAGGGGAAGGTATTAGCACCCCTCACGTCCGTCGTATTCGACGGGATCCACGCTTGTTGTCTAGTCTATGGGTGAAAAACAAATTATCTACGGCTGCTAATGCTAAACGGAAAGAACTGACTCGATAGAACATTGTCGCCCTATGCCTACGTATTCCCTCGTGCAATGGGAATGTCAGAGTCAACATAGTTCGGGAAACTACGGGGGGGATTGCTCGTCAAGACATCGCGTCTTGTGCCTATGTATTATCGTCTGGTACGAGAAATCAGAGCATAATGTAGTTCAGGCTAACTACGGGTAAACTGGGTGTTCTCGATCACACGAGGGCGAGAGAAAAGGTGGACGATACTAACATACACATTCTAGTAGTTAGGTGTATTACTGCTCGACCATTGGAGACTTAGGCGTTACCTGTTTGCGCAAGAAAGGATGTAGTATGTCATTGGTTTAAAGGTACGGGTTACCTAAAGGGGGAAAAAGGGAAAGTGCTCGCTAGGATTATCGCAATCCTATGCCTACGTACTCTCAACAGATATGAGAGATCAGAGCAGCCGTAGTTCGGCCAACTACGGAAAACGGTCTCGATCGCACAGAGGCGAGAGAAAAGGGGGTCTCGATTGCACGGGGGCAAGAGAGGTGATATCAATCGCCAGGATGCGAGAGAAATGAGTCTAGGTCGCACGGGGGCGAGAGAAAAAGAGTTTTGATCGCACGGGGGCGAGAGAAAAGAGGAAGCAGGCCTAACACCCCTAAACGGGAAGGAACTCGGGACACACACGCTAGAACCTAAGGCGTAGGAGCGAATGCGTCACATATTGTCCAAAGGACATACACTAAGCACTCTAGACGAATGAGAGGAGGCCCCCCACTCATCATTTCCCACTTACCTATTGCTCAGAACTCACAACACTCGGTGGTTGATTAAAAGACTTGAATTAGAAATATGTTACCGAACGGAGTGGTTCCGTTGACCCTTGACATTGTGTGTAAGCTCCATTCCAATCTTCTCCTCTTTTTGATCCTTGATGATGTTTAGAATCGGGACCAATGTGACGCTGGATCGTCGTAACTCGACTTATAAAGAAGTCAAGCTATAGGAGGTCGCGTATTAATATCTGTGTCAAAGACAAGATAGAGAAATGATATTGAGAATCATTCTCCAATTGAATCGTGTCACACGGACCAAAAACAGTGGGATCTCGTCTTACAAGACTTCATCGATCACCAAAAGTCAAAATAAAACCGAAAGATGAAGAGAAATGAGGAGAGAAAGAAGTGGTCTCGGATCCAACATTATTCATCAATAATTTGACTGGTAATGAATTACGGAAATGTCGTCATCGACCAAAAACAAATGAAATGACATAAATTCAAAAATGAGAAAGAGGAGAAAAAGTCAGTCTCAGATCCATCGTTTCTCATCAATAATTTGACAGAATAACAATAGAGGTCTCGTCATCGACCAAAACAGCGAAAATGGGACAAAAATGCCCAATAAGAAAGGGGAAATGAAATTAACTCCTAAAGAGAAAATAATGTAAACTATAATATATATAAAGAAATGTAAAGAAGAAAATAATATATATAATACATAGCTATTTATTTTAAAACTAATAAAAATATATATATAATATATACAAACTAAAAATTGTTAGAAAATAATATAAACTATATATAAAATAAATAAAAATAGTTTATAAAATAATTTACAACAAAATTAATTAAGAAAAACAGAGGGGGTGCAAAATTGAATGTAGGGTGTGTGTCTGTTGAACAGAAGGAGGGAGCCATGGTCCAATAGGCCACACGGCCCAACATCAACAGCAAGTAACAAAAACGGAGGGTTCCACAATCCAGGGGGGTGCAGTCTAAATAAATCAGGGCTGGGCTTAAGGATTTCACGACCCAAACGGATCAGACAAAACATCCAAAAAGGGAAACCCCCTTCCTTCTCTCAATCTTCGTTCCTGTTCAACTTTCCTCTTACTCCTCTTTCACTCCTGAAATCTCATAATCTCTCTCTCCGGATTCGTCCTCTCTCTACTCAACAAAAAAAAACATAAACACTTCTCTTCCATTCTCGTTCTCAACTCAATTTCTTCTCAGCAATCCTTCACCTCGTTTCTGCTCGGTACTTTGAGTTTAATGGAGAGATCTTGGGTTTGTAAAGAAGATTCTTCCAGTTTGCTGGGTTTGTGTTGGATTGAAGAAACGACTTCCTCGTGGATGTGGTTGAAATGGGTCATGGTGGAAATATTTGGGAGATGGATGAAGGTGGTGTTTCATTGGGTTTGTGAAGGAATCGGAAGGAGTAATCGCGGTTTTGTTCGGAAGTGGTGCTCGCAAGATGCGTTGGAAGAAGTTCTGGGCTTGTGGGGACCTCCATTGGTACGATGTGTACAGGCTGTTTGTGGTTGTCGTGTCGTGACGGGCGGATTTGAAATTTGTGGGTTGTGAGGTTCATGCTTTGAAGGTTTAGCAACTGGGTTTCGTGAGTGAAGGTGTTTGAAGGCGGAGGAAATGGGTGTTGGGTTGGTTTTGGTGACTCTGGGTCGATCTGGGTTTTGTGAAGAAATGGTTCGGTGAATGTTGTGAAATGCGGTGTCAAGAGGGGTTTCAACATATGGTTTTTTCCAAATCGTTGGTGGTTCGATTTGAAGATGGGTTTACAGTTGAGGGGGTTATGAGTTTAAAGGTTCAGTTAAGACAGTGGTGAGTTGATGACCGTAAAAACGAGTCTGGCTAAAATGGATTGTGAGCTTTAGTGGTTCAGACGGTTTATGTTGTGAGGTTATGAAGGAGTTCTGGAAAATGAAAAGAAGATGAAGAACGTTATGTCGGTGATTTCACAGATGGGGTTTTCTATTTGTTGAATCTGGGTTTTCGGTGGAGTTTGGGTTTGAACGAGTCAGAGAGTGGTGTAAAACAGGTTTGTATGGCGGTCTACAGAGGAAGGAGATGAAGTTTGTGTTTTGTGGTAGCGTTCTGGGTAATGATGAAGATGTTGAGAGATGAAGGTGAAGCTTTCATGGTGTTATCCGTTGAAAGTGGAAAGGTTCGAAGGTGGATTGATGAGGATGATGAAACTGTAGCGGCTGCAGATTAGGGTTAGGGTTTGGAGGATGTCTAGGTTTATGGTTTGGAGGCTGCTGAAGGGTTGTTGGTCTCTAGGTAGGAAACAGTGAATAGTAGTATATATACTACTTGTTTGACACGTGGCAGGGGTACTAATGACTTATTAATTGAAAAGACAAACATGCTAATGATGATTTTAAACAATAAAACGTGCGGAATGATTAATTAAAAACAAAGTTGATCCAATGACTTAACTCTAAAGAACTAATGCTAATAATTTACACTAAACTTAATTAATTCTAAACTAAATCAATAACTTAATTAATTAAAATTCTAACAAACTAACTTAATTAATTCTAAATAATTAAACCCTAATTAATAAAATCTAGTCTAAATAAATAAATAAATGAAAATAACTTTTAAAAGAAAATTCTAATATTCAAAATCTTAATTAAGAAAATAACTAATCTAAATTAATAAAGATCTAATAACTATTTTCTAAAACCAATTAAAAATCTATTTTTTCTACTAAAACAAAAATAATAAAAATCTAAATTAAAACCTATTTAAATCTAAGTCTAATATTATACTATCTCTAAAAAAAATCTAAAACTATTAAAAATAATAATAAAGTCTAAATCCTAATTTAATAAACTTATACAAGAAAATAAAGCAAAAAATAGGAATAAAAAAAATGCAAAAATTGCAGCGAAAAACGGGCGAGCATCGAAATGTCACCGAAAATACCAGCACGGACTGGACCAACAGAAAGAGCAACCTCTGCTTGAATCCGAAATAAATCTCCTTATTTAAATTGGTTTAAATCGTCTGAAATGCGAGAAAAGGGGCTGTAATCCCGATAAATCACTCCGACTGACAAAATGCACAGTATGCGATAAATGATATGCAAATGCAAATGAAACAAAATATAAGCCAAATCTGGAAAAGGTTGGTCAAATTTTGGGGTACAACACCCATACAAACTGTTTATCTCCCACACATCTTCCAACAAGCATAGAAAAATCTCTCCCTCGTAATCAAATTCCTTAACAATGTCTCAACATTCAAACATGATTCCTTCCAAAAGAATGTCCACCATCGATAATCCAGATTCTAAAGCTAGAACTGAGACTAGCAACCTTAACCAGATTCTTGAGATAGAACCCCTGAGAATGCTAACCCCAGAAGGTCAGATGGTGAAGAAACCTTGAACCACCCATGCAAGAAGACCTAAAGAACTATATCATGTCAAGCTTCTCACTGTTCAACATCTATCCCTAATGAGGAAACTAATGAAGAAGAAGCCAGGCAAATACACAATACCATTGTCAATTTGGTAGCCAAGGTATTGAATGAACCAAATGATGCTCCAAGAATATCCTTTCCCCTTAATACCAAGGATCTTGCACCTCAACTGGAGGAACAAGGTGATGTCACCCACAATGTTGAAACATTGGAAACCACTTCAAAAGAGGGTAATAACAAGGGTCAAGGTTCTGATGAAAGGGATATTAACATGCAAGGTGACAAAAATGATGATGTGGCTGATATAGTGGATCTTGATGAGTACTCAGATAATGATTTGATAATCAAGATCAATCCTGTCATAGCCAAAAGGCTCATGACTAAGAAAGGGAAGAAACAAGCTATGGAGAGTAAACCCAAGAAGAAGACTGCAGCCAAGAGTACCCCTGTTGAAGGTGTGAGAAAAACACAAGAAAGGGGGGGTTTGAATTGGGTTTTCACCTTATTGAACTTTTTCTCCTTTTCACTTTGTTGCTTTACACGTATTGAAAGTTGCATTGTGGAAGCATAAAGGATAAAGCATAGCACAAGTAAAGAACACATGATATATCCTGGTTCACTTGAGAAACTCTCAAGCTAATCCAGTCCACCCTTCCAAGGTGATTTTTCCTCTCTCAATTGAGGTCTTAATCCACTATAACCAAACTGATTACAGATGTACAAGCTAACTGCAGGTGACTAACAAATGGACAATAACACGTTCAGGGATCCCCAAGGATATAACGTTCATTGACACCTAATAGAACCCGATCAATTAAGATCTCCTATTAGATTCCACAAATGACTACAGCCACTTGTCATCTCAAGTATTCTGATATTCACAAGATCACTTGAGGAACCACTAATTCTAAATTGAATTTGTGTTGCCGGAGATTACATGAGTGCTTCTTATCAAGCAGATTACTCCTAATTAAAGTGCATAGCAAGTATTGAGCAACAGCTCCTTGCTTTCTAATATAAAAACTAACTTAAGGATAAATCTCTACGAGATTATTAGAACACTAGTTTTCATATTGCTTAAAAGCTTTCTTATGTGAGCACTACGGCTTTTTTGCATAAAGCTTCACATTCTAATTGACTGCTTGCCAATTAGCTAACATGATTTCCAATGTTCTACCTGGCTCACAAGCTTACTAGCTTACCAACATTTGAATGAATCAAATGTTCTTCTTTTATAGTACATCCAAGAGAGTCGTTGTGAGGGTAGAGATGTCATTTCAATATTCCAACGGTCATTTCCAATGGATAGAATAAGCACGTGTTGGATAGTACAGTGACATCACTTTCTTTGTCTTTTTCTTATAACGTTAATATATCATTGTGGGAGACAGCTCTTATCCACAAATGATGTGATCTTCATTTATTAGCTTGGACAGATCAGCTTCTGGCTTTGGTTCTTCTGATGATGTATCTGATGAGTAGTTCAGAAACTACTTTGGTATGATAGCATAATAACATCAGAGTTGTTTGACTTCAGCACCTTGTTTATCAGAGTGGATAGCAACAACTTATCTGATTAACACGTCTTTGTTGGGTGAAGCTATATAATCTTCAACTTCAGAATCTAGTCTTTAGAGTCTTTCTGCAGTTGGTCTTCAGAGCCTTCAGCCTTCAGATCTTCAAGTCATCAGAGTCTTCAACACGTAGTTCTTCAGAGGATTATATCTTCGGAGTCTTCAGAGTCTTGATCTTCAGAACCCTTAAGTCTTCAGAGTCTTTCTGCACTTGGTCTTCAGAGCCTTCAGCCTTCAGAGCTTCAAGTCATCAGAGTCTTTAGAGCTTGGTTCTTCAGAGGTTTATATCTCAGATACGTTGTTAGCTTCCAGATCAGATACACATCTCATAGCAGAATCCACAAGAGCATTACAACTGCAATATACAGCATCCTTGGATCTTTCTGATCGTGATCAGATACAGATGCATACTTGTATCTTCAATACGCTTTGTTTGCTTTCAGGACAGATGCACTTCTCAGAACAGAATCCACAGGAGCATTGCAACAGCAATATACAGCATCCTTGGATCTTTCTGATCGTGATCAGATACAGATGCAAACTAGCTTCTTTAATAAGCGCTTTATGACACGTCACACATAGTAGTTTGTGAGAAACTAGCCATTAGAGACATCATTTGTAAGGATTATATATATATATATATATATATATATATATATATATATATATATATATATATATATATATATATATATATATATATATATATATATATATATATATATATATATATATATATATATATATATATATATATATATATATATATATATATATATATATATATATATATATATATATATATATATATATATATATATATATATATATATATATATATATATATATATATATATATATATATATATATTAGAAACTCTTTAAATTAATAATGTCAAGACCGGAGAAATTTATTAATTTAAAGAGTTATTAATTTTTCGATAAATTAATAATTATTAATTTAAAGAGTTTTAAAGTAATTATATTGTACATACCAAACAAAAAGGCAAATTAGTTTATGCCTCTTAGAATTACGTTGCAGCGAACCTTGGGACTCAACGTAAATTAGTAACTACTGTGTTCATATACATTAGAAATCAATAATGACTTTTGAAGTATAGTAAATGTAAACAAGAGGAACAAATGTGTTCAATGTATTCTTAAGCAAGTTTGCCATATATAAATTACATGAATGTGTTAGAGTATTCAAACCATATCTCACAAAATGGCTTCTCATCTAAAAGGTGTTGCAAAATCAACTATGTCAGATCAAATACGTAAGAAGTTGTGTGAGTACAAGAGAGATAATCCTACAAGCACACAAAAAGACTTGCAGAGATGGCTTGAGGGAAAATTTCAGTTGAAAGTTAGTCAAGGAACAATATCAAACACACTTAAACGGTCATATGACTATCTCTCTGCTGAAATAGAAAAGGAAAGAGCAGAGATCAAAAGACACAAACCAACAAAATATCCTGACATGGAGAAGGTTGTTTATGAGTGGTTTCTCCAGCATCAAGAACGTGTGAATATCACAGGAGAATTAATTTGCAGAAGGCAAGATATACAATAAAACTTGTGTACCCTCATGATGATTCAGATTTTAAATTCTCTTTAGGATGTCTTGGGAAATTCAAAACCGACATGGCAGAAAGTTATTTCGTCGTTTTGGAGAGAGTGGGTATGTTGATGTACAAGATATGGAGCAGAAATTGGTATCGAATCGAGAGAAAATTGATCAGTTCCCTATGAAAGATGTTTTCAATATGGATGAAACTGGGTTGTTTTATAGGCTACAAGCTGATCATTCACTGGCAACAAAACAACTTGAAGGAAGAAAACAAGATAAAGAAAGGCCAACAGTAGTTATTTGTTTCAATGAAGATGGCTCTGAAAAAACTCCTCTATGGATTATTGGGAAATATGCAAAGCCTTGTTGCTTCAAGAATGTCAACATGAATAGCTTGGATTGTCAGTATCGAGCTAACAAAAAAGCATGGATGACTAGTGTGTTTTTTGATGAATATGTTCGTTCATTTGACCAAATGATGCATGGTAGAAGAGTTCTACTTGTGGTGGATAATTGTCCAGCACATCCAAGAAATATTGAAGGGCTAAGAAACGTTGAGTTGTTCTTCTTGCCACCCAACATGACATCAAAGATTCAACCTTGCGATGTTAGGATAATAAGAGCTTTCAAGATGCATTACCGTAGAAGGTTTTACCGCAAAATATTGGAAGGTTATAAGGTGGGACAATCTGATCCAGGGAAGATAGACGTCCTTGATGCTATCAATTTGGCAATCCCAGCTTGGAGGTTAGATGTTCGAAAAGAAACAATTGCGAATTGCTTCCAACACTGTAAAATTCGTTCAGCTAGTGACGTTGCGAGGAATTTGGATGAATCCACTTTTGATGAAGAAACTCAAGACCTCGAGACTATGATCAATCAATGTGGCTATCATAATAAGATGGATATCGACAATCTAATGAACTACCCAGGTGAAAATTAAGCATGTTAGGAGGTTCACAGTTTAGAAGATATTGTGGGTACTATCATTTAGAATAATGCAAAGGATGACGACGAAGATGATACAGTGTCTTTGGAGCCTGTTACGCGAAAGGAAGCACTTATGGTATCGAACACTCTTCACAACTTTATGATACAATACAAAAATATAACACCTGAGCTATTGGATGCAATAAGAAAAGTTAGAGATGAGCTCCAAATAGACTTGAACTTTAAAGGAAAACAGACAACTATTGAATCATATTTCAATAGAGTGTAATATATTTTTTTTTCCAGTTTCTATGAATTATTAATTTATGATTTTCTTGGGATTGAAAATTATAAAGGGATCTCCCGAAAAATTATTACCTTATTATTTTATCGAGTTTTTTAATTTTTTACATTGGCCCAAATCAGGACCGGACAAATTTATTATTTTAGAGAGTTTATTAATTTAAAGAGTTTCTACTATATATATATATATATATATATATATATATATATATATATATATATATATATATATATATATATATATATATATATATATATATATATATATATATATATATATATATATATATATATATATATATATATATATATATATATATATATATATATATATATATATATATATATATATATATATATATATATATATATATATATATATATATATATATATATATATATATATATATATATATATATATATATATATATATATATATATATATATATATATATATATATATATATATATATATATATATATATATATATATATATATATATATATATATATATATATATATATATATATCTGTGTGTGTGTGTGTGTGTGTGTGTGTGTGTGTGTGTGTGTGTGTGTGTGTGTGTGTGTGTGTGTGTGTGTGTGTGTGTGTGTGTGTGTGTGTGTGTGTATATATATATATATATGTGTGTGTGTGTGTGTGTGTGTGTGTGTGTGTGTGTGTGTGTGTGTGTGTGTGTGTGTGTGTGTGTGTGTGTGTGTGTGTGTGTGTGTGTGTGTGTGTGTGTGTGTGTGTGTGTGTGTGTGTGTGTGTGTGTGTGTGTGTGTGTGTGTGTGTGTGTGTGTGTGTGTGTGTGTGTGTGTGTGTGTGTGTGTGTGTGTGTGTGTGTGTGTGTGTGTGTGTGTGTGTGTGTGTGTGTGTGTGTGTGTGTGTGTGTGTGTGTGTGTGTGTGTGTGTGTTCCTGATAAACAATATTTGGTTAATCTCTCTAAGGCGAATCAGGTGAGATCACAATCGCACTATATGTAGGGTGGTATTTATTGTTTGTCCCTTCTCCGCCGGTAGGAAGCCTTTTATACTGATCTTTAATCTCCAAGATCATTAATAAGTGGCTCCTCAAATTATCTGCTTAAATGATAGCCATAACATCTTCCGCTTTCATTACTTTCATGTAACGTCTTTTTGACAATTTTTTGCTATCACATAACTGTTACATCAATTTATTCACGCCGTCTACCAACATGTCTCTGATGTCCCTAAAGCCTGAGATATGATTTGATTCCTCAGTGTAGCTCGCCATTTGTTATTCTCGACATGATATCCCTTTGTACTCGGCCTTAATGACTTATAACTCAACCTCGAGAATTTTGGAATGTACATAAGCCTCTGATCATGAGGTCCAATGGAATGAAGTGTTTGGACAGAAAGTCCTAGAATTCCTTCTTCCTTGAGTCGGTAATTTCATGGTACATTAACATGTGACAGTGGATTTTAAAAGAGTAATAATGACAATCATTATTTCTCTTTCTTTGTAATGATGATTTTCATGGGAAACCCAATGGATATCATGACTCTAACTCGATATAGTTTCCTGACCGTTGTAAAGCTTAATTCCATAAAAACCATTTCCTTCTTTGTTCTTTGCTTATTATTTGTGACTCTTGTCCTCCATTCTTCGAGATTTGTTGGCCAGGTTTTCTACATTTTCTGCCATTTTTTTTGCAAGCACAAGTCTCGGGTAATATTTCTTGTCCTTAATTACTCTTTTTAATTCTTTTATTATGATTATATTACGCAAGTGTGATGATTAGAGGGAAGTACTGATCCCCCTTAATGCCCATGAAAGAAGAAAACTTTGGGATGAAAGCATGCAAAAGTGTGAGGGTCATCTGGAGCAAGCAGAGTTTGATCAGATTATTAAGGAAGTTTATGGTGACATTTCTTCACCTTATAGTAAAACAGACTTGGAGTCTTTGGGTCTTTTATTGACAAAAGAAGTCATAAGTTGTGACCATATTATACTTGACGACAACTATATTTCAAAACTCCGATATAATAACAAGATTTCTTCAACCGAGAATGAAGAAGATTTTGTGTTGGAACACTGTGTGATCAATGAAAGAGTTTGCATCATTCTCCCAAGAGGCGTATGAGACAAATACTTTTATTTTTATTCAAGGGTAATCGAGAATTTTAAGATTTGTATCCTTTTTACTGATTTTGAAGCCGATCTCCTTTAAAATCTAAACATTGCCCCTTCTCAATTTCGCCCAAATGGTTGGGGCTTTATTAAAGATTTTTAACTCGTATGTGAGGCAATGAACATACTTCCTACTTTAGGATTGTTTTTCTCTTTCTTTGAGCTGAGAAGAGCAGATAAAGGAGGTTGGTTTCCCTTATTGGAATCCAAAAGAAAAATTTCCTTCAGGCTTACACTACCAACTAGAAAGGTTTCAAGGATAAGTTTCTTTGAGTAAAAACTAGGAAAATATGCCCTCAACTTATATATGTATGGATGGAGATCATTGCTTCCTGATCTATTGGACAGATAACCCACGTCCAGTGTCTGACTTTGATTATGACAAACTAAACGATCTGGAAGTTTGAGCTTTGGCAATTTTACATGCCTTTTCAGGTAGTAAAGGTCAAAGATTGACTAAACATGGCTAATGATTTGGAAAAAATCTATAATTTCTTAGGTAATGCTTATGTCTATTTTACCTCTCTTTGCAGCTGAAATGACGAACCTCAAGTTGACAGAACAAAGGAAGCTAATGGCTGAAGCGAGGGCAAGGCGGGAGAATAATCTACCTCTAAGACTGACTTATCCGACATCCAGATCCGGGCTCTTAAAAGAAATAAAATAGATACTGGGAAAGTGGACCTAAGTGTTTCGAAGCCCCAAATCTCCTTTGTGTCCCCTTCTAGAGGATCAAAATTGAATTCTCCTAAGAGGATAAAAACCCCGATAAGCAACCCTGCAAGTTATGCCAACTAGAAAATCACTACCTTAATGCAAGATTCCAATGGCAACCATCAATATGATCCTTCAACCAATTCAATTTTTGGTCCAATAGTTTTGATGGTTTGAAGTTTCTTTATAATCGTCTGAATGCAACAGAGGATGTCAAGAAGGTGAAAACTATTGGTGCTCAACAACTAACCTAAAACATTGGGGACTACCTGATGAGGTATGTTGTTATGACCCGAGGACTGTTTGAAGTCGGCAATGCTTATAAGAAGAATGAAATTCGTCTTAATAAGGGTGTAACTCAATTGAAGGACAACCTTAAGGTTCATACCAACAAGGTGGAAGATTTGAACAAATAACGGTTGGAAGTGAAGAAACATAAGGAAACCGCGAAATTTAAGTGTTTGATGTAACACCCCGGTTGATTTAATTTATTTTTCGTAATTAAATTATGTGATATTATGTAATTGTATGTGTTGATTAGTGTTTTGGTGTGTTAGGGATACCTTGGTGTAGGATAGTGGCCTTAAAGAGTATAATTAAGGTGTTGAGGTGTGTGAGTAATAGTATAGTGATGAGTCGTCTTGTGAGTAAAATTAATTAAATTAGATTAGTTAATATCTAGTTAATTATAATATTAGGTGAATATTAATTAAATTAAAGTTTGGTGGAAAATATTATTAGTATTATTTTAATTAGTTGGAATAAGTAATAATAATATTATAATAAAATAAGGAAAAGGTGATTAGAGAAAGGGAAGTTGTCGGATACGTGAAAGTTTGGAGAAAAGAGACGAGTGAAGGCTAGGGCAAGAAGAAGTAACCCGTTGTGAGGAATTTTGCAAGAACTCTAAGGTAAGGGTGGGATTCTGGTTATCTAAGGGTTTGTATAATGATTTGTGCGTGGGGATTGATTGCTCTGTTAGAAATTATTTTTCTCATATGCTTTAAATCTTGCAATTGTATAATTCTATTTTGTTGACATGCTTTGGTTAAAATTGGATGATGAGGAATTGTATGAACATGATGTATGTTGGTGTTTTAGATTAAATTGTATGTTGATTTGATAATTTTGAAATGTTAGAATGTTGTTGATGATATATGTGATTAGGAGTTGAAATCTAGAAGGTGAAAATATGCATTGTGTGAGAGTTGGGGGTGTTAGGGTAATTGAAAAAGTGATTTTCGTGCAAAAGAAAGTAGCAGAAAAGTGATTCTGCTACAGGTGTAATCGATTACCGGGATTGAGGTAACTAGTTACACCATTGAAAAATGTATTTATGGGTAATTTTGTAAGGGTGTAACCGGTTACCTTAATTGTGGTAACTGATTATACTGAGTGTGAATTGTGGGATAGTGGCGTGGTTACAGGGGTGTAACAGGTTACCTCATATGGTGTAACCGGTTACATTGGAAACAATTTTTGAAAATCTTCGAAAAATCATATCTTGAGCTCCGGGTGTTCGATTGGGGTACCATTCGAAGTGTCAGGAAGCTGGTGTAGTGTACTTTAACTTAAAATTAGTTTATGTACCTAGAAATAAATAAGTTATTATGTGATGGTGTTAAATTCATTGTAGTGTTTATGTTGTGGTGTGACATATTCGTAAATGCATTTGTAGTTGCTTTCTATATCTTTGTGTTGGTATTGCTGAATGTTATAGTGTCTGTTTGGTGCATGGTGGCCAGTATTGGTGTCGTACCTTGACTAAGGTGATCTCATTATATTTTTTGTTGTTTTTGCATGTCAATTATATATGTCATGCATCATGGTGTGGGACGGTGGTCTGTGAGCCTCAATCCTATGGTGATGGATTGGGTGCGAGTAGCTAATTCCTATGGTGATGTAATTAGTGAAGTAATACCTATGGTGATGGTAACAAGTTATTGGTGAGCCTCAATTCCAATATATGGATTGGGTGCAAGTATCTAATTCCTATGGTGATGGAATTAGTGAAGCATTGCCTATGGTGACGATCTTTGGTGGGCTATGATCCTAGGTGGGGATCAGAGCGGTGAACCTGAGAATTCACGTATTGGTACCACAGGCATTGAGTCAAGTTATGGAGTCTCATGCATTGTATATATGTTGTGTGTCGTGTTTGGTTGTATGGAAGTATGATTAGTGGAATGGGTGATTGTGCATGAATAATCTAATGCTTACTTATTATTATGCATTCCTTTATATAATTATGATATCTCACCCCTTCTGTTTGAATGTTGTCTTTACATGGAATTGTGCAGATAATCTGCCATAGAGCATGGATGTGATTGGAAGATGGTCTCTTCCTTTTATTATAGAGTCGACATCTGCTCTGATGTGTAACACAGGTGGTTGGATTTTGTGTGTTATTTTTGTTGGTGGAGATTTATGTTTATCTCCTATGTGTATGCTTCCTTGATTATTACACTTTTCTGTTTTATGTTTTAACAATAGTAATTATTTAATGTTAATGTTTCTGCTGCTTATTAAAAAAAATAAACTTCTGACACAATAAATGTTTTATTATTATTATTATTATTATTAGTAGTAGTAGTAGTATTATTACTAATTTTTAGAAAGTAGTATGTGTTACATATCTGATTACATGAGCAGGTTTTTGTGGAAGTAGCAACCTAAATTTTTATGTTTTCATTTACTCTAATAACTTTTATTTAAATTTATGTGGGGAAATTTAGGGTGTTACATTTGGAACACCTACTTGATCCAAAATGTTGAATAGACTTGGGTGCTTAATGAGATGTTTAATAAGTCATTGTAAGAGGCCTAGGTAGACATACTATCAGTTGGATATGAGACTTTTGAGAGAGCTAAAACTCAGGAGCTATGCCTCAAACCTGGCCTCCATGTGTCCAAGATGGACTTCTTCAAGACCGTGGTAGATGGTTGGCTTGTAGATATGGAGGAAGCTTCCCCTGAAGCCGAGGTTTCTAAGGATAGCATGTTTGATGATCCAATCCCAGTTGCTAAAGAGGATGAGCAACACAACATTTAAGTTTGCTTACTTTTATTGTTAGTCGTCCATAATATTGCGCTTTTTGTAATGTTTGGATAATGTCCATTTTATTTCCAGTACAATTTTTAAGCCCATCTGTCCTACCCCAAATTTGTCTTACCTGGGTATTACCTTCATTTGCACATCCGTCCACTAACTATCATTCAGAAAATTCAAAAAAACATGTTGCTTCTGCTTGTTGTTCAAGTTTAACATTGTGCAAGGTTGAATTCAATGTGACTCAGGCAAGTGTTGAGTATAGTTCAGTGGTTTTGACCTAATCTCGGTCAGGCAAAGTTTTGTTTCAAGATCAAGGCTCGGGCTTGATTGATTCAAGTGGTGTGGGTTTGAGTTTTCAATCAGGGTTTTGTGCCAATTCAAGTCAGTTGGTGTATGGTTCAGGTTATCAGGGTATGACAAGTCAAGTAAAAGATACAGTTCACTCCAATTAGGGTTTGATGTTGATTCTAGATTATTTCATTGAGGTCCAAGTCATTTTTCAATCTTGCCAAGTTTGTTGTTCAATTCAGATTCATGTGGTGGATTTAAATTACAAAATATCCAAAATTGGTTCGTTTGGCCTCGTGTTTCAAAGCCAGTGCAAGATGTCTATTCTTCAAGGTTTTATTGTTGTTCATTGTTGCTCGATGTTCAAAGAAGAATTCAGAATGACGTGATCCAGTCAAAATTCAAGTTTAGTACATGTTGGTTTCACTTTTCAAAACTCAAACATATCAGGTGCAATTTAATTCGTCCTTGTAGCACCCTAATTTTCGACCTTAAGATCCCATCCCCTTGTGTTTTTCTTGCATAATATCTTTATACTTTTGTGTGTGTTTATTACGATTAACCAGTTCGTGCAGGTGCAGTAATGTCAAGTATAGATCCTTACCGTCAAGTACTTCGAGGTGTGATCGTGGATTATGGAGAGCATGTGATTATTCTATTGGTCGTTTCCTCAAGGCTTCTCAAGAGTTTCATTGTTTGATCCGGAGGTTTAAGTTGTTAATGTTGTTGGTTTTAAGCATAAGCATTTGAGGCCTATTATGACTCTCGTGGGTAGTTGCATCGCAAGTTGTGTCATCATTTTCAAAGGATTTCTCAGGTCATGGTTCGCATAACAAGTTTCATCATTATCTGAATCTTTTTTCTTATTCATGAGGTTCAAACATCATTTAAATTCTTGAAGAGAAGAGTTGGGACTTTCTTATTGGTGGTTTATGATCAATTTGTTTTGAAATGGTAAGTTTGGATAAGTCTTGAACCAAATCTTGGCAAGGAGCGCCTTAAAGGAAATTCATGAATCATGATCTTTACAAAATCTAAATGCTCAAACTTCCAGCTATGTTGAAATTCGTCCAAGTTGCCATTCATTCACACGTTTTTCTTTGCAAGAAGATTGCTTCATTATGAGTGGTACTCCCCCCCCCCCTTTTACGAAAAGCTTGCTTTAAAATTATTGAACTAAGATTTGTTTGACCTTCCTTATTGGATAGTTATACATGTTATGACTTAATTCGATAAATCTTGTGGCTTTTCAAACTCAAACGAAGAGATTAGTTCACATCAAGAACTTCATCATGTTGAAGGATTGAGTATTTGCTATTGATTAAGTTAATGAGGAACTTATGTTGAGGATGCTTTTTTCCAGCTATTTCTATTTGCTGTCATTTGTTAGGATCTTATGGTTTATGCTTTGATGATATCCCAGGTTTTGACCACTATGTTTGAAATATTAATCAACAATTTATGGCTGCATTAAGGCATTAACGGAAGAGAAGCAGTTACTTTTCCGCATGACTCTATTACACCTGACCAATTACATGGCTAAATTAACATAGTGTTGTTCATGGATATGAACATGACATCTTGTCACTAAAGGCTGCGATCGATACAAGAAAGCCTGGTATTTATAATCTTGCTAACAATCTGACAGTGTGTTACTAAACCAGAAAAGTACCATCTCAAATTACAAAATATCCTAAATCCATAATCAAAACAGAATTCCTAGTTATGCTGTTACATGTACAATAAGATATGTCTCGGAGCATTTGAAACCAAAATCCATCACGAAGCCAAATATATATTTCAAAACAACATTGACAATCTAAATCCAATGTATTACAAAAGAGATCGGGTGCAGGTCATTAACCATTACAAAATTACCTCATTACATCATACTAAAATATGTAATAGTACATAAGCTAATAGTTCATGAACGAGATGACAGGATATTGAATGCTAAGGAACACCGAGCAGTAAGACTAGAGAAGAACCGAATTGACGGTTGTCCTCGCATAAGCAACACATCGCTTAAACACCAGTTGAGTATGTTGGGGCTGAAATAGAAGAGGAACCCATCATTTGAAATCCAACATTTGACAGCATTAACAGACATTAATTGGAAGGAGAACACAATCAAATTCACATCAATTTTAAATAACTCGATTCCAAGTAGTCTTCCATGTCCTCTATTGATTGGGCTGAAGCTGTTGGCGAGCAGCTTGCTGTTGTTGAGCAGCTTGCAGTTATTGTTGTTGAGGAGGGTACTCATACCCGTGCTGATTGTAGGATTGTTGTTGAGGATCCTGCTACTGAGGCATTTGAGCTTGAACAACTTGAACAGCTGGAAGATAAGGCATTGAAGCGTATTGCGCAACAACAACATAGAAATATTGAAAGTAGGGGATCTGATAAGGCATAGGAGCAGGAGCTTGTTGAAGAGCTTTCCCTTTTTGCACAGAGATGGCATTTTTTTGCCCTCCTTCTTCTTGTATCCGTTGAAAGGCTTCTTGGCACCAGCCTGACTACTAGAGCCTCCTTGGATCTTTCCACTTTTCAGGCCTTCTTTGATTCTTTCACCGGCAATCGCCAAGTCAAAGAATCCAGCAGAGACACTATCGATCAACTTCTCGTAGTATTGGCCTTGCAAGGTGCCCATCAAGATATCAATCAGTTCACGGTCAACCAAAGGTGGATGTACCCTTGCAACTAGCTCTCTCCATCGTTGCATGTACTTCTTGAAGGATTCGCTGTCTTTCTGAGCCAAACTCTGAAGTTGAGTACGATTCAGAGCAAGTTCAGTGTTATATTTGTACTGCTTGACAAATGCATCAACTAGATCAGCCCATGTGCGCACACTACTACGCTTTAGCTGTATATACCATTTAAGTGATGCCCCAGACAAGTTGTCTTGGGAGCAATGAATCATTAGCTTTTCGTCTCTGGCATAGGCAACCATTTTGCGACAATATACCTTTAGATGAACGTTTGGGCAACTGAGGCCTTTGTACTCCGGGAATTATGGCGCTTTGAACTTGGGAGGAATGACGACATCCGATACCAAACACAATTCCAGAGCACTCAAAGAAGATGAGCTATGCCCCTCCATGACTCAGAGTTTTTCAGCTAGATCACGACACATCTTGATATCTTCAGAATCTTGGGTAGCAACAGGACTTGCAATGGGGATAGTAGCATGATAGTTTTTAACATCGTCATACTGGTCCAACAGATTCTCTTTGGTATGAGGAACAGGGATCTGAACGACAGTAGGTTGGGCTTGCGGGATAACTCTAACAATAACTCTAGGCGTTGGGATTGGTTGAGAAGTGGTTCCTTCAGCTGCGGTAGCGAAGTTCATTGGCATCCCATAAGTCATGGGGTTGGGAACAGGAACTGAGAGCCTTGAAATAGACCCTTGCATCTAACCATTGTTGTTGACAACAACCGCTTCACGTAGTTCTTCCTCCTTTCTGGACGTAGTGATGGCTTCAAGGATCTGGTCAATCTTTCCTTTGAGGGAATCCAGCTCTTCTCTGAAGGGAACTTACTCTTGTTGAATTTGCTCAATCATTTGTCTTGTATTGGCTCTAGTTGCGTACTGGTGTCGAGGAATCAACTTGATTTACTGGAGAGGAAGGAAGGAGAAATGAGATTCTATTAAAGGAAAGAAAATGCAAGATGCACAATAGATGCAATACAATGCAAATGATATGTAATGCAAGATGCAATGCAAGATCCAGGTCACATGATCACAAATTCAAACAAATTTGAAGCCAGACACTGTAACAGGCATGTAACCACAGTTTCTGATCAAAGAAACCTTATAGGTAAACCCTATACGGGAAGATCTAGATTATTTACCCATAAACCCACTCGCGGGATGATTTCTACATTGATGGATACGTTTCCTAGGATCATGGACACTAATCACATCAACGTCACGCAACAAGCTAGCTGCTTTACGACGATAATAATGATAAGGTCTCTCTTAAGCGGAGTTCTCATGCTAGGCACACAAGGAGCGAGTCCTTAGAGACTAACACTACACGACCACTAATATAGAACTGGTGCTAAAAGGGTTCCCAGAATCACAGACCCTTCATTAATCAAGTCGTGCAACAGGCTAGCTGTATTACAACGAGATCTACGAATAGGTCTCCTATAGGGGAGCTTTCATGTTAGGCACACAAGGATCGAGTCCTTGGGGACTAACACTACTCGACTACCAATTCTAAACTATGTATCCTCTATGCTTTTACCAAAGCTCAGACGTAGAGCCTTACTCATGATGTCATCCCAAGAACCAACATACAAAGATAACAAGCAAAAATAAAATCCATAAGAGAACAAGTACACAAACGAGAAGAAAACAAGCAAACAAAGATAACGCTCTTCACAAAACCCTAAGATAGGCTCAACTCTTTCTCTCTCTCTCTCTCTTGCATTGCTCAAATACCTCCCCAGCAGAGTCGCCAGCTGTCGCACCTCAAAAAATCATATTTTGAAAACGCGACCCTCGCGCTAAAGGCGCGGAAATGCGGTTCGACAGAGTCGCCACCGAACTTTATTTATCTCGAATAGACGGGAAAGGAAAATATCGAGAAAACCTTTTGAAACGAAAGGACAGGAATAGGGTCTTCGTAACCGATGTTTTGGGTTCGAGAGTCAGTTACGCAAGGGGAAGGTATTAGCACCCCTCGCGTCTGTTATACTCAACGGGAACCTCTTAGGGTGATTTGCGATGGGCGTTATCTAAGCTTTCTTGTTTTCTTCTCAATGATAAAAGCGAATTTGCGGGATAAAGGGATAAAGATGCTAGGGGAAATGATTGGTTAGGATAGGGTGCTCGCCAAGGATTGAGGCCCTTGTGCCTACATATGATCATTCAGACGAGAATGAGAAATCAGAGCTCTCGTAGTTTGACTACGGGAAAGGATGGGGAAACAGAAGATGGATAGAAGGTAGCTCGCCAAGATCACCGCAATCTTGTGCCTACGGATCTTACATTCAGACGAGAATGAAGAATCAGAGCATCGTGGAGACGACCATGAAAAAAAGAGGGGTTGAATTGAATTTGAAGTTTGAGTTGAGTTGAGAAACGAAAGATTGAATGACAAATAACCCAAGGGGTGTGCCTCGAGAGCTGTCACTCAAGAATTCAAGGAATGTGAGATTCCAAAAACTCAACTCTTTCGGGATTTGATTAGAAAAGTTTCGAGGAAGATTTGAATGTTTTGAATTCGAAAGAGTGAATGAATAACAACTCAAGGGGCGTGCCTCGAAAGCTAATCATTCGAAGAGTCAAGGAATGCTAAACTCCAAGGATCTCCTTCTTTTTGTAAATTTGATTACGAAAATGTTTGAATACATATTAGGTGTTTTAAGATGAAAGGGTAGATGAATGACAATCCAAAGCATGCTCCTCAAGAGCCATTCATTCAAAGATTCAAGGAATGCGAGACTCCAAGAGTCTTATTCTTTCGTTAGTTTGTTAAGAAAATGTTTGAATAAAAGATTGAATCAAATAGGTTGCGAAAAGAGGTGGACTGCGAGGCAAAAGGCACTCGACTTACAACTTGGTTTAAAATACCACTTGACGTTGGATCAAGGGTTTGATTTTACTTACGTGCAAAGACGCGGTGGAATGGAAATTATTTTGAAAATGGCTCGACGACGAGTCGAAAATTTAATTGAAAATGGAACCGACTTGACAATGAATCAAGGGTTAGGTTGTGAGAAACGATACTAGTCCCTGAGGGTACCCCCAATATCGAAACCATGATGAAATGTGAAATTGTATGCAATAGGTTTATGGCGAATGCGTACGAGCACTCGACTTACAAAGGGGTGTTTAAAAATGGCTCGATGACGAATCGAGAATTAGTTTGAAAACAGTTTAATCTACATTAGTCCCTAAGGGTGCTCCTAGAAGATAAACTATAACCAAAGAAATACGAATGCGTACATCGAAATGGGAGAGGGTTACATGTAAACTACACGAGATTGCACGAAATAAAAGGTCTCGTTGTAAGGTATCCCAAGAGAAAGTCGTGTGTGTGCGAATTATCCTAAAATATGCCTTGAACAAAAAGTCAGACAAAATCTCCTTGCTAGGGTTTCTGACAAAGGTCCAATAATCCGTTGCTCGGACAAGTAACCAAAAATCCACCAATTTAGGCTTTTAGGTTTCGATCGTTTATTATGTGTTTTGAAAAGAATGTGAACAAGATGAATATGAATATGAGCAGTTATGAATAGTGTGAATAATATAGCAAGATAATATAAATATAATCAAGATAATATTCGCAATAGTATAATTAAGATATATATTAACAAGTATATGAGCAATGATAATATAATCGAGATATAATGACTGAATTTAAAATAGGAGTATATTGACTGAAAGTAAATCAAGAATATATTGACAAAAATTAAAGTTAGTCATTAGTTTGATTTGTGAAATGAATCGGGACAAAATGTAGCGCTAAACCGTCATAGCTCGATCTATGACGAAGATCAAGCTATAGGAGGTCACACAATTTGATATCTGTGCTAAAAACAAGATAGAGAAATGATATTGAGGGTCATTCTCCAATGTAATTGTGTCGCACTGACCAAAAGAAATGGGGGATCTCATCTTAATTATAAACTTGTGTCGATTAATCGAAGGTAACCTATCACGATCCTGTCGCTACTGCGAAAATTGGCGCCGGCTATGACAGAAGAGTCGCCACCGTGCGTTATTTATCCCAACAGGGGGAAAGGAAACGCTCGAAGTAAACCTAACGCAAAACGGGAAAGGGATGGTCATCGCAACCAAATCCTGGATTCGGGAGTCGGTTACGCAAGGGGAAGGTATTAGCACCCCTCACGTCCGTCGTACTCGACGGGATCCACGCTTGTTTTCTAGTACAGATTATTATTCTATCTACACTAAAGGGTCAAGGGTTAAAAGAAAATAAAGTGACTCGGCAAAGTATCGCACTTTATGCCTACGTATTCCCGTCTGGAACGAGAAATCAGAGTCAACATAGTTCGCCTAACTACGGGTAAAAGGGGGGAAGGTTGCTCGCTAGGATACGGCATCCTATGCCTACGTACTTTCATACAGCATGAAAGATCAGAGCAAACGTAGTTCGGGCCACGGAAGACACAGATTTGTCTGACTGTTTTTATCTTTCTGAAAAGAGGTTTCTTCTGATTAGGAGTCCAAGCGGATAAAAATGACACTTTGATGTTTGTTGTCAGTCTTTTACGCAAGAAGTGTTTTTTTAGTGTGTTCGCAATCTCTGACGCACTAGAGACTGTGATTTGAGAGTGACTACGTCGTATGTCACCCTAAGGGTAACACGCTAAGCAATCAGATTACTGAAGAGTGACCCTCCCGCAACCTTTTCTCAAATAGCTTAAGGCTCGTGACGTACGACAACGATTATCCTTATTACTGTGTTTTGACTTGTTTTGAGAGGGAAGAGAAAGAAGCTCTAAAAAAGCCTAGGGTTGAAAAGGGGATAAAACTAACCTAATGTTGTCATGCATGGGTTAAAACCTAATGTCTGTCATGTTTCTCTCTTGCACAGAGAGAAACAGAGATCCTAGGGGATAAACAGCAAAGAAACAGATATATACAGTAAACAGTAAACATGCATGAGATGCAGCAGTACAAGCGAGGCAAGGAAGTCCCACTCAACCTCGAACCTGGGAAAACAACAGGCAAAGTGAACAGTATTCACTTCAAACCTTTGGGGCAAGCTGAACAAGCCAACAAACAATACAAAAAAAGAAATAAAACCCAACACCAGCTCTGACAGCAACACCAGCTCCTACAGTAAGCAGCTCAAGCAGCAACAGCTCTGACAGTTACAGTTGATTAACAGCAAAAAAGGTTGACAGTAACAACTTCAAGCAAGGTCCCATCTTCAATCTTCAATGATCCCCAAGCTTTAGATAAGCTCCTGTCTCTAAAGTACCCCAGCTCCAGCAAGCATGAACCCTAACCAGTAAACAGCTTCAAACAGCAGCAAAGCCCTAGCTTCAACAGATAATCAGCTTTGACAGGCACAAGTTTCAACTTCACCAATCTTCAATGAACTTCATTCTTCAATAGGTTCCCATCTTCAATGCACTCACTCCAGAAGAGAATCAACTAATAGATGAAGTTGAAATGTTAAGAGGTTTAATGATAACCCAAGGAAATCACTAAGATATTAGCACAGCAAGTGAAAGGTATCCTCAAGGTTCTACCCAACCAAAGCATGCTCTACATCCCTCCTAAGGAGAGATGGAACTTCTTTGGGGGACCTTGTATCATGGGATGGAATAGAGGCACAAGAAGCTCTCTATGTTTGGAAGAAGAAACAAGATTACTCTAATGCCCTTCCTATGAACCCTAGTCCCTAAGCCTCTGACAAGCCCTCTATCAAAAGAGAAGTCATCAACTCCAAGCTTCTTCAAACCATCCAAGGAAACTTCATTTGATCTTCAAGTCATCCAAGCAAAACCCAAGCCAAGAACACTCCAAAATAGCCCCCACACAAGCATAACCAAATCCAACATCCAAAGGAGCAACCCATAATCATCACACAAGTTGCAAAAATCAAATAAAATAGTAATACTCATCATAAAATCCTAGATTAATTTCTAAGGGAACCTAACTATATACCCTATATCCCATATAGATCCCCGAACCTAAATCAATTTTAAAACCCCAAAACTATGTATTAAACTACACCTAAATGTTGTGAAACCCTAATTTTAGCACTCATTCTAATCACCTCTCAAACTATTCTAAGTTTTATTCACAAAAATGTGATAAAATTTCTAAGGGTACATGCTTCCCTAACCTAATCAACCTCACAAGTATCAATCAAAAATCATGCACCAATCTCTCATACTAAATTCAGAAAAATGAAGTACTAAACAAATGTAAAATAAAAGCAATAATATTGTAAAATATACCAAAAAATATAAAATGCATGAAATTAATATTTTTATTATTTCACCATTTTCTAGAGGTCCTAATGAAAATAGGGAAAAAAATTCCCATCCAAAAATAATCTTTTTCCAATTTGTTGTGAATTTTCTAATTAACCTAAATGAAATGTACAAAATGAGAAGAAAATACAAGAAAATAAAAATGAGGCGTGTGGAATAGCAATTACATGCAGTACAATTCACCAATTGGGCTCAGGAGGGGGTGTTAACATCAAAGCGCTCATTAGGCCCAACACTGACTCAGGAAATAATTGGAAAATAAGATGAAAAATGAAAAACAACTGTGCCAAATAGCAACTACCTCAAGTGTTATTCTCAAATGGGCCTCAGAAAGGGGTGTTAGTAGCAAGATTTTCGTTAAGCCCATACCAATTCAATAAATGAAACGGAGCGTTTAGGCTCTTTCTCATACTCCTTCACAATGTGACATGCAATCTGGGCCATTGGATGATTAGTTTGGTCAAAAGTCTTACTAGATCATAGGGTTAAAAGATCATCTTCCTCATTTTGAAAGTTGGAGGGAAGGATCAACAGACGGTGGCCGGAGGTGGCGCCACTGTCGTCCCCAAACACCATTATCCTTAATCCTCACCAAAACCTAAACCTGAATACATCATCCTTCTCGTTTTCTCCCCAAGAATCTAACCATACCATCCATTTGTGTTGAAACCTCTTCCTTCTCAAAACACGAATGGTAGTTCAGAAAATGCTCAAACAAAAATTCTCACCAAACCTAAAATTGAAAGGCCTAACATCATCACCACCTAACACTGAGTTAATTCCACTATCTAACTAGGTTTAATCCTCAAGAATCATCAAGATACGGCCATGAACAGAAATGGTGCTCAACCTAATTTTGTCTCTAAATCGTGAAAATTGTAACCAGAAAGTTCCTAGCCACAATCTACAATGAGTCTAACCTATCAAAACCTAAAGAAACTATACGAATCGAGCCATAGAATGAAGTTTACATACCTGCAAATCTTGGATGAACAGAGTGATAAAACCTCCAAATCAAGCCTCAAGAATCTCCAGATTGCTTCACTAACACCAAAGGGAACTTCTATATGCAAAGAAATGGATTGAAACTTCTTGAATCACCATATGCGATTCTGAGTTGCAAGCTGCGAAATCACGATGCCAACTCACGATCCTTTAATGTTCTTGCCTTGAATTATATCTAGAATCACTCACCAACACCAGAGGAAGCTGTTGAAATCAAGAATTTGGATTGAAATGGATCAAATGGTTGTAACCGAATTTGATTTGCAAATGGAAAACTCAATGTGCTATCTCTCACTACTCTCTCAATTTCCATCAACCAATGCCTTGAACCACTTCTAATACTTATATAGAGCATGTATGAAAGCTCTAGAACCTTCTGGATTGATCCAATGAGAAGTTCAATATCTCATGCCATGGAAATCTCGTCTCATGCTACTCTCATGAAAGTTCAGATAACAGCTTGTATTTGCACCTCATTCTGATCCAATTTGTCCTCAAATGATATTTTGAAAGTGCTTGAATGGATAGGAACCTTGTAGCTGATCCATAGAATGTGTTTGCATATGTAACTTAAGTCTTAAGCAACCAAATGCAACCCTTGGATTTTGACCTCAAATGAAAAAAGTAAAATTGCCATTGTCTTTAAAACCTCATTTCTGATCAAAATGATATATCACATGCCCTATTTTGGCCTTAGAACAAAAAATCACAAAATTGACTTTTTAATGAACTTTAATTCTTCCTTTTTTTAGGCCATTTTTGCAATTTTGAGCTACAAGCCATTCCAAGCTCTCATGACCACTTGGTTGCACTCAAAACATCATGTTGAACATTTTTCCATTTGAGGAGTGGAAGATAGAGATTTTGACCTATGTTGAAAAATGACCTATAATTCAACTTTCCCAAAATATTCCTGGATTGCCAAGGCCATAACTTGAGTTCCACAAATCTTCTTGAGGACTTCTAGTACTCTATGGAAAGCTAAGATCAAGCCCTACAATTCTTATGTCGGCCAAGAATCCATTTGAAAACTCCTTGAAGGTAAAAAGTTGCTTGGAAGTCAAGTGACTTTCACAGATAAATTTCAGTGTCCTCTGATGACCCATAACTTGCAAGAACCATAACTTGAGTTCTACAAATCTCCTTGAAGACTTATAGTACTCAAATTAAATCTATTGAGAAGCTCTACAAGTTTCATGTTGGCCAAGAATCCATTTGAAACTTGTATTTGGACTTGTGTTGCTTGAAAGTTCAGTGCTATACAGGGGATTTTACCCTAGGAACCCTGTCTTAAACCCCTCTAACCACTCTTTATTCTCTTGAACTTGATATTGACTCATCCATACACATGCTTTAACATCTCAATCCATGACTTCCATGACTTAGAGCTAGGTCTTGATGCCCTTTCTTTGCTCTCCTTGACCTAGGGTTACCCTGATGAAACCCTACCTGTACACACCTCAACTGTGGTTCTTGAACTTGATGCCATGACTTGTTTAAGCTTCAATAGGGCTCTCTAGGCCTTCCATGGGATCCATACACACCTCAAATTCATAATTCCATGCTTCAAACCCCATTGATGACCCTCAATACCCCTCAAGTTAGGAGAGGAATCCACTTGTTGACATTCAAATCTCCTCAAAGTTTCAACCCATTTCTTGATGACTTGGATGTTCTTCAGCTTGAATAAGACCCCTTGATGTGCTTCTTTAGATAAGGATGGCACTTGTTCCCCTATTAGATGACTTGTTATGTTATGATATGCAAATGATGGGACTATGTACATGATGTAACCATGCAAATGATAATGCAATTAAAACATAAACCAGGTGAAATAGGTTGAGCAAATTTTAGGGTGCAACAGCTGCCCCTATTCAAACGGCTTGGACCCGACTGAGTGAAGAGCGAACGGCCTTCAAACAATCGAGGTACGAGACGGTTGAATACCAAGAACCCGGAAATTTGCCAACCGCAGAAATAAACTGCACAAACTGCTTGGAAAACAACATCCATCAACTGGATCCGGTTGTTAGGGCAACAAACTAATCAATTAGCGACCATGCTGGGAATTATTTTTATCAACCCGGAAAAGACTCTATCATCACGAGGATAGAACTTTGTCCATGTTAGGACGCTATATTCTGCCAACACAGAAAAATCCCGACGACTTCGCTGGGGAAACATTTCCGTCTAATCACAAGGAACTCATCTGCCTATCCCTACAGGAAAATCATCTTCCTATACACAGGAAACCCTATCCGTATACTTCATACGGGACAATCATCTGAATACCGTTTCCATGCCTACCTATGCAGTAACCAACTACGTTGGTCCCAACCCACAAACGACTTTGAGGAGGACTCTACTGGGGACAGTAACACGAGGAAATCACGGCGACTTCCTTGGGGAAAATACTTTTGTCAAATATCGGAACACAACTCACATACTCTGTCTATCACGGGAGAATCATTTATCTGGATACTGGAAAATTCATCCGCCTGCTTTATACGGGAAAAGTCATCTACCTGATTCATAAAGGAAAGCTCATCCGCCTGTTTCATACGGGAAAATACATCTGCCTGATTCATACAGGAAAATTCATCCGCCTGGTGCTTACGGGAAAACATAACACATCTGCCTGGTTCATACAGGAAAGTTCATCCGCCTGCTTCATACGGGAAAACATAACACATCTGCCTGGTTCATACAGGAAAGTTCATCTGTCTGCTTCATAAGGGAAAACATAACACATCTGCCTGGTTCATACAGGAAAGTTCATCTGCCTGCTTCATACGGGAAAACATAACACATCTGCCTGGTTCATACAGGAAAGTTCATCCGCCTGCTTCATACGGGAAAACATAACACATCTGCCTGGTTCATACAGGAAAGTTCATCCGCCTGCTTCATACGGGAAAACATTACACATCTGACTGGTTCATACAGGAAAGTTCATCCGCCTGCTTCATACGGGAAAACATAACACATCTGCCAGGTTCATACAGGAAAGTTCATCCGCCTGCTTCATACGGGAAAACATAACACATCTTCCTGGTTCATACAGGAAAGTTCATCCGCCTGATTCTTACGGGAAAACATAACACATTTGCCTAGTTCATGCAGGAAAGTTCATCCGCCTGCTTCATACGGGAAAACATAACACATCTGCCTGGTTCATACAGGAAAGTTCATCTGCCTGCTTCATACGGGAAAACATAACACATCTGCCTAGTTCATACAGGAAAGTTCATCCGCCTGCTTCATATGGGAAAACATAACACATCTGCCTGGTTCATACAGGAAAGTTCATCCGCCTGCTTCATACGGGAAAACATAACACATCTGCCTGGTTCATACTGGAAAGTGCATCCGCCTGCTTCATACGGGAAAACATAACACATATCCCTGGTTCATACAGGAAAGTTCATCCGCCTGCTTCATACGGGAAAACATAACACATCTGCCTGGTTCATACAGGAAAGTTCATCCGCCTGCTTCATACGGGAAAATATAACACATCTGCCTGGTTCATACAGGAAAGTTCATCCGCCTGCTTCATACGGGAAAACATAACACATCTGCCTGGTTCATACAGGAAAGTTCATCCGCCTGCTTCATACGGGAAAACATAACACATCTACCTGGTTCATACAGGAAAGTTCATCCGCCTGATTCTTACGGGAAAACATAACACATCTGCCTGGTTCATACAGGAAAGTTCATCCGCCTGCTTCTTACAGGAAAACATAACACATCTGCCTGGTTCATACAGGAAAGTTCATCCGCCTGCTTCATACGGGAAAACATAACACATCTTCCTGGTTCATACAGGAAAGTTCATCCGCCTGCTTCATATGGGAAAACATAACACATCTGTCTGGTTCATACAGGAAAGTTCATCCGCCTGCTTCATACGGGAAAACATAACACATCTGCCTGGTTCATACTGGAAAGTTCATCCGCCTGCTTCATACGGGAAAACATAACACATCTCCCTAGTTCATACAGGAAAGTTCATCCGCCTGCTTCATACGGGAAAACATAACACATCTGCTTGGTTCATACAGGAAAGTTCATCCGCGTGCTTCATACGGGAAAACATAACACATCTGCCTGGTTCATACAGGAAAGTTCATCCGCCTGCTTCATACAGGAAAACATAACACATCTGCCTGGTTCATACAGGAAAGTTCATCCGCCTTCTTCATACGGGAAAACATAACACATCTGCCTGGTTCATACAGGAAAGTTCATCCGCCTGCTTCATACGGGAAAACATAACACATCTTCCTGGTTCATACAGGAAAGTTCATCCGCCTGATTCTTACGGGAAAACATAACACATCTGCCTGGTTCATACAGGAAAGTTCATCCGCCTGCTTCATACGGGAAAACATAACACATCTTCCTGGTTCATACAGGAAAGTTCATCCGCCTGCTTCATACGGGAAAACATAACACATCTGCCTGGTTCATACAGGAAAGTTCATCCGCCTGCTTCATACGGGAAAACATAACACATCTGCCTGGTTCATACAGGAAAGTTCATCCGCCTGCTTCATACGGGAAAACATAACACATCTGCCTGGTTCATACAGGAAAGTTCATCTGCCTGATTCTTACGGGAAAACATAACACATCTGCCTAGTTCATACAACAAAGTTCATCCGCCTGCTTCATACGGGAAAACATAAAGCATCTGCCTGGTTCATACAGGAAAGTTCATCCGCCTGCTTCATACGGGAAAACATAACACATCTGCCTGGTTCATACAGGAAAGTTCATCCGCCTGCTTCATACGGGAAAACATAACACATCTACCTGGTTCATACAGGAAAGTTCATCCGCCTGATTCTTACGGGAAAACATAACACATCTGCCTGGTTCATACAGGAAAGTTCATCCGCCTGCTTCTTACAGGAAAACATAACACATCTGCCTGGTTCATACAGGAAAATTCATCCGCCTGCTTCATACGGGAAAACATAACACATCTTCCTGGTTCATACAGGAAAGTTCATCCGCCTGCTTCATATGGGAAAACATAACACATCTGTCTGGTTCATACAGGAAAGTTCATCCGCCTGCTTCATACGGGAAAACATAACACATCTGCCTGGTTCATACTGGAAAGTTCATCCGCCTGCTTCATACGGGAAAACATAACACATCTCCCTAGTTCATACAGGAAAGTTCATCCGCCTGCTTCATACGGGAAAACATAACACATCTGCTTGGTTCATACAGGAAAGTTCATCCGCCTGCTTCATACGGGAAAACATAACACATCTGCCTGGTTCATACAGGAAAGTTCATCCGCCTGCTTCATACAGGAAAACATAACACATCTGCCTGGTTCATACAGGAAAGTTCATCCGCCTGCTTCATACGGGAAAACATAACACATCTGCCTGGTTCATACTGGAAAGTTCATCCGCCTGCTTCATACGGGAAAACATAACACATCTCCCTAGTTCATACAGGAAAGTTCATCCGCCTGCTTCATACGGGAAAACATAACACATCTGCTTGGTTCATACAGGAAAGTTCATCCGCCTGCTTCATACGGGAAAACATAACACATCTGCCTGGTTCATACAGGAAAGTTCATCCGCCTGCTTCATACAGGAAAACATAACACATCTGCCTGGTTCATACAGGAAAGTTCATCCGCCTGCTTCATACGGGAAAACATAACACATCTGCCTGGTTCATACAGGAAAGTTCATCCGCCTGCTTCATACGGGAAAACATAACACATCTTCCTGGTTCATACAGGAAAGTTCATCCGCCTGATTCTTACGGGAAAACATAACACATCTGCCTGGTTCATACAGGAAAGTTCAACCGCCTGCTTCATACGGGAAAACATAACACATCTGCCTGGTTCATACAGGAAAGTTCATCCGCCTGCTTCATACGGGAAAACATAACACATCTGCCTGGTTCATACAGGAAAGTTCATCCGCCTGCTTCATACGGGAAAACATAACACATCTGCCTGGTTCATACAGGAAAGTTCATCTGCCTGATTCTTATGGGAAAACATAACACATCTGCCTAGTTCATACAGGAAAGTTCATCCGCCTGCTTCATACGGGAAAACATAACACATCTGCCTGGTTCATACAGGAAAGTTCATCCGCCTGCTTCATACGGGAAAACATAACACATCTTCCTGGTTCATACAGGAAAGTTCATCTGCCTGCTTCATATGGGAAAACATAACACATCTGCCTGGTTCATACAGGAAAGTTCATCTGCCTGCTTCATACGGGAAAACATAACACATCTGCCTGGTTCATACAGGAAAGTTCATCCGCCTGCTTCATACGGGAAAACATAACACATTTGCCTGGTTCATACAGGAAAGTTCATCCGCCTGCTTCATACGGGAAAACATAACACATCTGCCTGGTTCATACAGGAAAGTTCATCCGCCTGGTTCATACGGGAAAACATAACACATCTACCTGGTTCATACAGGAAAGTTCATCCGCCTGATTCTTACGGGAAAACATAACACATCTGCCTGGTTCATACAGGAAAGTTCATCCGCCTGCTTCATACGGGAAAACATAACACATCTGCCTGGTTCATACAGGAAAGTTCATCTGCCTGATTCTTACGGGAAAACATAACACATCTGCCTAGTTCATACAGGAAAGTTCATCCGCCTGCTTCATACGGGAAAACATAACACATCTGCCTGGTTCATACAGGAAAGTTCATCCGCCTGCTTCATACGGGAAAACATAACACATCTGCCTGGTTCATACAGGAAAGTTCATCTGCCTGCTTCATATGGGAAAACATAACACATCTGCCTTGTTCATACAGGAAAGTTCATCCGCCTGCTTCATACGGGAAAACATAACACATCTGCCTGGTTCATACAGGAAAGTTCATCTGCCTGCTTCATACGGGAAAACATAACACATCTGCCTGGTTCATACAGGAAAGTTCATCCGCCTGCTTCATACAGGAAAACATAACACATCTGCCTGGTTCATACAGGAAAGTTCATCCGCTTGCTTCATACGGGAAAACATAACACATCTGCCTGGTTCATACAGGAAAGTTCATCCGCCTGCTTCATACGGGAAAACATAACACATCTGCCTGGTTCATACAGGAAAGTCCATCCGCCTGATTCTTACGGGAAAACATAACACATCTGCCTAGTTTATACAGGAAAGTTCATCCGTCTGCTTCATACGGGAAAACATAACACATCTGCCTGGTTCATACAGGAAAGTTCATCCGCCTGCTTCATACGGGAAAACATAACACATCTGCCTGGTTCATACTGGAAAGTTCATCCGCCTGCTTCATACGGGAAAACATAACACATCTCCCTAGTTCATACAGGAAAGTTCATCCGCCTGCTTCATACGGGAAAACATAACACATCTGCTTGGTTCATACAGGAAAGTTCATCCGCCTGCTTCATACGGGAAAACATAACACATCTGCCTGGTTCATACAGGAAAGTTCATCCGCCTGCTTCATACAGGAAAACATAACACATCTGCCTGGTTCATACAGGAAAGTTCATCCGCCTTCTTCATACGGGAAAACATAACACATCTGCCTGGTTCATACAGGAAAGTTCATCCGCCTGCTTCATACGGGAAAACATAACACATCTTCCTGGTTCATACAGGAAAGTTCATCCGCCTGATTCTTACGGGAAAACATAACACATCTGCCTGGTTCATACAGGAAAGTTCATCCGCCTGCTTCATACGGGAAAACATAACACATCTTCCTGGTTCATACAGGAAAGTTCATCCGCCTGCTTCATACGGGAAAACATAACACATCTGCCTGGTTCATACAGGAAAGTTCATCCGCCTGCTTCATACGGGAAAACATAACACATCTGCCTGGTTCATACAGGAAAGTTCATCCGCCTGCTTCATACGGGAAAACATAACACATCTGCCTGGTTCATACAGGAAAGTTCATCTGCCTGATTCTTACGGGAAAACATAACACATCTGCCTAGTTCATACAACAAAGTTCATCCGCCTGCTTCATACGGGAAAACATAAAGCATCTGCCTGGTTCATACAGGAAAGTTCATCCGCCTGCTTCATACGGGAAAACATAACACATCTGCCTGGTTCATACAGGAAAGTTCATCCGCCTGCTTCATACGGGAAAACATAACACATCTACCTGGTTCATACAGGAAAGTTCATCCGCCTGATTCTTACGGGAAAACATAACACATCTGCCTGGTTCATACAGGAAAGTTCATCCGCCTGCTTCTTACAGGAAAACATAACACATCTGCCTGGTTCATACAGGAAAATTCATCCGCCTGCTTCATACGGGAAAACATAACACATCTGCCTGGTTCATACAGGAAAGTTCATCCGCCTGCTTCATATGGGAAAACATAACACATCTGTCTGGTTCATACAGGAAAGTTCATCCGCCTGCTTCATACGGGAAAACATAACACATCTGCCTGGTTCATACAGGAAAGTTCATCTGCCTGCTTCATACGGGAAAACATAACACATCTGCCTGGTTCATACAGGAAAGTTCATCCGCCTGCTTCATACAGGAAAACATAACACATCTGCCTGGTTCATACAGGAAAGTTCATCCGCTTGCTTCATACGGGAAAACATAACACATCTGCCTGGTTCATACAGGAAAGTTCATCCGCCTGCTTCATACGGGAAAACATAACACATCTGCTTGGTTCATACAGGAAAGTCCATCCGCCTGATTCTTACGGGAAAACATAACACATCTGCCTAGTTTATACAGGAAAGTTCATCCGTCTGCTTCATACGGGAAAACATAACACATCTGCCTGGTTCATACAGGAAAGTTCATCCGCCTGCTTCATACGGGAAAACATAACACATCTGCCTGGTTCATACAGGAAAGTTCATCTGCCTGCTTCATATGGGAAAACATAACACATCTGCCTGGTTCATATAGGAAAGTTCATCCGCCTGCTTCATACGGGAAAACATAACACATCTGCCTGGTTCATACTAGAAAGTTCATCCGCTTGCTTCATACGGGAAAACATAACACATCTCTCTGGTTCATACGGGAAAGTTCATCCGTCTGCTTCATACGGGAAAACATAACACATCTGCTTGGTTCATACAGGAAAGTTCATCCGCCTGCTTCATATGGGAAAACATAACACATCTGCCTGGTTCATACAGGAAAGTTCATCCGCCTGCTTCATACGGGAAAACATAACACATCTGCCTGGTTCATACTGGAAAGTTCTTCCGCCTGCTTCATACGGGAAAACATAACACATCTGCCTGGTTCATACAGGAAAGTTCATCCGCCTGCTTCATACGGGAAAACATAACACATCTGCCTGGTTCATACAGGAAAGTTCATCTGCCTGATTCTTATGGGAAAACATAACACATCTGCCTAGTTCATACAGGAAAGTTCATCCGCCTGCTTCATACGGGAAAACATAACACATCTTCCTGGTTCATACAGGAAAGTTCATCTGCCTGATTCTTATGGGAAAACATAACACATCTGCCTGGTTCATACAGGAAAGTTCATCTGCCTGCTTCATACGGGAAAACATAACACATCTGCCTGGTTCATACAGGAAAGTTCATCCGCCTGCTTCATACGGGAAAACATAACACATTTGCCTGGTTCATACAGGAAAGTTCATCCGCCTGCTTCATACGGGAAAACATAACACATCTGCCTGGTTCATACAGGAAAGTTCATCCGCCTGGTTCATACGGGAAAACATAACACATCTACCTGGTTCATACAGGAAAGTTCATCCGCCTGATTCTTACGGGAAAACATAACACATCTGCCTGGTTCATACAGGAAAGTTCATCCGCCTGCTTCATACGGGAAAACATAACACATCTGCCTGGTTCATACAGGAAAGTTCATCTGCCTGATTCTTACGGGAAAACATAACACATCTGCCTAGTTCATACAGGAAAGTTCATCCGTCTGCTTCATACGGGAAAACATAACACATCTGCCTGGTTCATACAGGAAAGTTCATCCGCCTGCTTCATACGGGAAAACATAACACATCTGCCTGGTTCATACAGGAAAGTTCATCTGCCTGCTTCATATGGGAAAACATAACACATCTGCCTTGTTCATACAGGAAAGTTCATCCGCCTGCTTCATACGGGAAAACATAACACATCTGCCTGGTTCATACAGGAAAGTTCATCTGCCTGCTTCATACGGGAAAACATAACACATCTGCCTGGTTCATACAGGAAAGTTCATCCGCCTGCTTCATAAAGGAAAACATAACACATCTGCCTGGTTCATACAGGAAAGTTCATCCGCTTGCTTCATACGGGAAAACATAACACATCTGCCTGGTTCATACAGGAAAGTTCATCCGCCTGCTTCATACGGGAAAACATAACACATCTGCCTGGTTCATACAGGAAAGTCCATCCGCCTGATTCTTACGGGAAAACATAACACATCTGCCTAGTTTATACAGGAAAGTTCATCCGTCTGCTTCATACGGGAAAACATAACACATCTGCCTGGTTCATACAGGAAAGTTCATCCGCCTGCTTCATACGGGAAAACATAACACATCTGCCTGGTTCATACTGGAAAGTTCATCCGCCTGCTTCATACGGGAAAACATAACACATCTCCCTAGTTCATACAGGAAAGTTCATCCGCCTGCTTCATACGGGAAAACATAACACATCTGCTTGGTTCATACAGGAAAGTTCATCCGCCTGCTTCATACGGGAAAACATAACACATCTGCCTGGTTCATACAGGAAAGTTCATCCGCCTGCTTCATACAGGAAAACATAACACATCTGCCTGGTTCATACAGGAAAGTTCATCCGCCTTCTTCATACGGGAAAACATAACACATCTGCCTGGTTCATACAGGAAAGTTCATCCGCCTGCTTCATACGGGAAAACATAACACATCTTCCTGGTTCATACAGGAAAGTTCATCCGCCTGATTCTTACGGGAAAACATAACACATCTGCCTGGTTCATACAGGAAAGTTCATCCGCCTGCTTCATACGGGAAAACATAACACATCTTCCTGGTTCATACAGGAAAGTTCATCCGCCTGCTTCATACGGGAAAACATAACACATCTGCCTGGTTCATACAGGAAAGTTCATCCGCCTGCTTCATACGGGAAAACATAACACATCTGCCTGGTTCATACAGGAAAGTTCATCCGCCTGCTTCATACGGGAAAACATAACACATCTGCCTGGTTCATACAGGAAAGTTCATCTGCCTGATTCTTACGGGAAAACATAACACATCTGCCTAGTTCATACAACAAAGTTCATCCGCCTGCTTCATACGGGAAAACATAAAGCATCTGCCTGGTTCATACAGGAAAGTTCATCCGCCTGCTTCATACGGGAAAACATAACACATCTGCCTGGTTCATACAGGAAAGTTCATCCGCCTGCTTCATACGGGAAAACATAACACATCTACCTGGTTCATACAGGAAAGTTCATCCGCCTGATTCTTACGGGAAAACATAACACATCTGCCTGGTTCATACAGGAAAGTTCATCCGCCTGCTTCTTACAGGAAAACATAACACATCTGCCTGGTTCATACAGGAAAATTCATCCGCCTGCTTCATACGGGAAAACATAACACATCTGCCTGGTTCATACAGGAAAGTTCATCCGCCTGCTTCATATGGGAAAACATAACACATCTGTCTGGTTCATACAGGAAAGTTCATCCGCCTGCTTCATACGGGAAAACATAACACATCTGCCTGGTTCATACAGGAAAGTTCATCTGCCTGCTTCATACGGGAAAACATAACACATCTGCCTGGTTCATACAGGAAAGTTCATCCGCCTGCTTCATACAGGAAAACATAACACATCTGCCTGGTTCATACAGGAAAGTTCATCCGCTTGCTTCATACGGGAAAACATAACACATCTGCCTGGTTCATACAGGAAAGTTCATCCGCCTGCTTCATACGGGAAAACATAACACATCTGCTTGGTTCATACAGGAAAGTCCATCCGCCTGATTCTTACGGGAAAACATAACACATCTGCCTAGTTTATACAGGAAAGTTCATCCGTCTGCTTCATACGGGAAAACATAACACATCTGCCTGGTTCATACAGGAAAGTTCATCCGCCTGCTTCATACGGGAAAACATAACACATCTGCCTGGTTCATACAGGAAAGTTCATCTGCCTGCTTCATATGGGAAAACATAACACATCTGCCTGGTTCATATAGGAAAGTTCATCCGCCTGCTTCATACGGGAAAACATAACACATCTGCCTGGTTCATACTAGAAAGTTCATCCGCTTGCTTCATACGGGAAAACATAACACATCTCTCTGGTTCATACGGGAAAGTTCATCCGTCTGCTTCATACGGGAAAACATAACACATCTGCTTGGTTCATACAGGAAAGTTCATCCGCCTGCTTCATATGGGAAAACATAACACATCTGCCTGGTTCATACAGGAAAGTTCATCCGCCTGCTTCATACGGGAAAACATAACACATCTGCCTGGTTCATACTGGAAAGTTCTTCCGCCTGCTTCATACGGGAAAACATAACACATCTGCCTGGTTCATACAGGAAAGTTCATCCGCCTGCTTCATACGGGAAAACATAACACATCTGCCTGGTTCATACAGGAAAGTTCATCTGCCTGATTCTTATGGGAAAACATAACACATCTGCCTAGTTCATACAGGAAAGTTCATCCGCCTGCTTCATACGGGAAAACATAACACATCTGCCTGGTTCATACAGGAAAGTTCATCCGCCTGCTTCATACGGGAAAACATAACACATCTTCCTGGTTCATACAGGAAAGTTCATCTGCCTGCTTCATATGGGAAAACATAACACATCTGCCTGGTTCATACAGGAAAGTTCATCTGCCTGCTTCATACGGGAAAACATAACACATCTGCCTGGTTCATACAGGAAAGTTCATCCGCCTGCTTCATACGGGAAAACATAACACATTTGCCTGGTTCATACAGGAAAGTTCATCCGCCTGCTTCATACGGGAAAACATAACACATCTGCCTGGTTCATACAGGAAAGTTCATCCGCCTGGTTCATACGGGAAAACATAACACATCTACCTGGTTCATACAGGAAAGTTCATCCGCCTGATTCTTACGGGAAAACATAACACATCTGCCTGGTTCATACAGGAAAGTTCATCCGCCTGCTTCATACGGGAAAACATAACACATCTGCCTGGTTCATACAGGAAAGTTCATCTGCCTGATTCTTACGGGAAAACATAACACATCTGCCTAGTTCATACAGGAAAGTTCATCCGCCTGATTCATACGGGAAAACATAACACATCTGCCTGGTTCATACAGGAAAGTTCATCCGCCTGCTTCATACGGGAAAACATAACACATCTGCCTGGTTCATACAGGAAAGTTCATCTGCCTGCTTCATATGGGAAAACATAACACATCTGCCTTGTTCATACAGGAAAGTTCATCCGCCTGCTTCATACGGGAAAACATAACACATCTGCCTGGTTCATACAGGAAAGTTCATCTGCCTGCTTCATACGGGAAAACATAACACATCTGCCTGGTTCATACAGGAAAGTTCATCCGCCTGCTTCATACAGGAAAACATAACACATCTGCCTGGTTCATACAGGAAAGTTCATCCGCTTGCTTCATACGGGAAAACATAACACATCTGCCTGGTTCATACAGGAAAGTTCATCCGCCTGCTTCATACGGGAAAACATAACACATCTGCCTGGTTCATACAGGAAAGTCCATCCGCCTGATTCTTACGGGAAAACATAACACATCTGCCTAGTTTATACAGGAAAGTTCATCCGTCTGCTTCATACGGGAAAACATAACACATCTGCCTGGTTCATACAGGAAAGTTCATCCGCCTGCTTCATACGGGAAAACATAACACATCTGCCTGGTTCATACAGGAAAGTTCATCTGCCTGCTTCATATGGGAAAACATAACACATCTGCCTGGTTCATACAGGAAAGTTCATCCGCCTGCTTCATACGGGAAAACATAACACATCTGCCTGGTTCATACTAGAAAGTTCATCCGCTTGCTTCATACGGGAAAACATAACACATCTCTCTGGTTCATACGGGAAAGTTCATCCGTCTGCTTCATACGGGAAAACATAACACATCTGCTTGGTTCATACAGGAAAGTTCATCCGCCTGCTTCATATGGGAAAACATAACACATCTGCCTGGTTCATACAGGAAAGTTCATCCGCCTGCTTCATACGGGAAAACATAACACATCTGCCTGGTTCATACTGGAAAGTTCATCCGCCTGCTTCATACGGGAAAACATAACACATCTCCCTTGTTCATACAAGAAAGTTCATCCGCCTGCTTCATACGGGAAAACATAACACATCTGCCTGGTTCATACAGGAAAGTTCTTCCGCCTGCTTCATACGGGAAAACATAACACATCTGCCTAGTTCATATAGGAAAGTTCATCCGCCTGCTTCATACGGGAAAACATAACACATCTGCATGGTTCATACAGGAAAGTTCATCCGCCTGCTTCATACGGGAAAACATAACACATCTGCCTGGTTCATACAGGAAAGTTCACCCGCCTGATTCTTACGGGAAAACATAACACATCTGCCTGGTTCATACAGGAAAGTTCATCTGCCTGCTTCATACGGGAAAACATAATCTTGGATATAGCTTCCTTGCCTATTCTTGGTAGTAGCTTACTCCCCTGGGGATATTCTAGAAATAACTGCCCGACACCCGTTTCGACAACAAGTGACCTCTTCTGAAATTTTGATTCATGAAACCCTGAAATGTTGCCGCGACAGCAAACCTGAAGAAAAACACTTCGCTGGTCGGATAAGAGAAACTTCAACCAATAACTCTATGGGGAATGATAACAAGAACTGTGTCATCATATGTCTCACGGCGAGACCTCGATCATCTGATAACAAATCTACACTGTAACTTCATACTCCTGCTGAGAAACACACCTGGAAGCAAAAGGTTAACCAACTTGATTTATGTTTCATAATGCGTATGTCTGATAATGGCGTAATGCTCCATACGACATGGAAATGCTACGCGTTTTTGGGTAGATGCAAACATGATAATGTATACAAATGCAAATGCAGGTTCAGGCCGCTGGGGAAGCTCTGACAAGCTTGCTTCAACACGGCTGTTGAGGACAAATACCGCCCTGCTGGGGATTAACGGGTATCGCAAAGTATTCTGGCAAAATAAATGCCGGAAATACAACCAACTCTACCGGGGAGAGATTACACATCGATTTCCACTGGGAGGAAAGAACAACCTGCTGGGAAGATTAACTCAACTGGGGGAGAAGCAACCCTTCTGGGGGACAACTGTCTGGGTACAGTTTACAACTTGGAACTACCACTCCGCTGGGGATAATCATCCTGACGAAGGTATGACGACCTGCGGGGAGAAAGACAACCATCCTCGTTGGGGATAATCCTTCTGAACCTACTATGACTTGGTTACGTGTCGCGGAAATCCTCCCAGCTGGGGATTGAACGTGCACATACTCGACTCTCTGGGGAGTATAAACTCTGCAGGGGATACTGATCTTGTCTGGCTGGAGATACCCTATGGTCAACTTCCATGAGGATACTCTTCTGGGGAAACTAATCCTTCCTTCTGTAAGGGATAATCTCTGGGGATAAGATGCGACCTGCTGGGAAATAAGGTCAAGCCCTTCTTCCAGGGCCTCTGGCTGGGGCCACCATTTTCTGATTGTCCGCCTCAAGGGCGAGAACCCTGCAAAACACAAACGAGACAAAACAAACCTATACAACCAAATCTATTCGGGTTAGCGTCTGTGACATTACTTCAGTCAATTCGAAGTTTTAGCAATTATTGGCAAGGCCAACAAAGTTATGCACATGCGAGTCCATCAAAAACATCGACGTTTTCCACATACAAAACAGTAAAGCACAAACATCAAATACTGAATAACATGTTTTATTGATCGAGTCTGTAAATAGGCAAAGCTTTGTACATCGGATGCAACTCCTGAAAAGAGGAAGTTACGCACACACACATACATATATGCATAAAAAGCATAAAAATATAAAACAATATTTGTATACATGTCGGCAACGTGGTGCAGACAAACATCATGAGTTGATCCTCCTATGACTCGCCTGACTTTGGCGCTTTCCCGGTATTCGACTTTCGAAAGAGATTGTGTTGGATAAACGAACCCTCAGGTACTCCCAAACCACTAAGCAATGTAGTATCAAATCCGGACCGCAGTCATTTGCTTTTTCAATCCCTAACTTTTGCGTGAATCGCCCTTTGCGGGTTTTCAATTCACCGGGATACCCTTTTTTGCCGAAGTCGCCCTTTTGCAGGTTTTTCGACTTCGCGGGTGTACATCTTTTCAATTTTATCCCTAACTTTTGAAGGTGAGATAATACTTAGAAGGGGGGGTTGAATAAGTATGGAAAATTAAGACTTGAAAATAATCACACAATTATTTTTATCCTGGTTCGTTTAACAACTACTCCAGTCCACCCTTCCAGAGTGATTTGCCTTTCTCAACAAGAACTTAATCCACTATTAAATCAAACTGATTACAATAGTATCACCTAAGAACAACAGTTCTTAGTCTTCTCAAGAGCTACTGATTCTAACTGAATCCTCTTAAGGAATATCCTTTACAATCAATGTAAATTAAATACAAGAGTTTTAATGCTTCTATAAAGCTTTTATCACAACAGTGATTTTTCTCTTAAGTTTAAGTACAATGAGATTCTATGAAGAATAAGAATGAGAGCTTTTAGAATATTATGATTTCTTTTCAGCAAGTGTGTAACTGAAGAATGAAGTGAAGATCTCCTTTTATAGGCAGCTGAATCATGCAAGCTGAACGTTGAAAAGAGAGTCCCAAAAGGTCTGAGCCTTTTTGTCTTCACATCAACTGACCTTTCCTTGAAATAGATGGCACAGAAAAATCCTTTTTGTCTGTGTAAGTGTGTCTAGCACAAATAAGGAAAGAGACGTTGAATAGTTCCAACGGATATATTCTTGAAAAATACTTCTTCAGTTTCAGCAAGTTCTTCAGAGTCTGAATGGATCAGAGTCTTCTAATGAGATTCAGAACTATGCTGTATCAGAGTCTTCTGCAGCGTGTGTGCTTCTAGCGTGTTGATCATCAGAGCATTTTGACACAGAACTTCAGTACTTGGCAGCGTAGGTACTTTCAGAAACTTCTGTAGACTAATGCTTTGAGAAACTCTTCAATCAATATTCTTCTATACTTCTGATGCTTCAGCTTCAGATGCTTCTGATAATCTTCAGATGCTTCTGACTATCTTCAGATGCTTCTGACTCAGAATGTTCTGGAGCTTCTTGCTTCAGATCCTTCTGGAGACTACGCTTAGGATCTTCTGTAAGGAGCAAACAGATTCTTCTGTAAGGTGCATCTGGCGCTTCAGAGTCAGAATAACTTCTTGTATTCAAGGCAGATTTGCTTCTAGAGAGTTAATATAATTTCAATCTGCAGTAAAACTCTCAAACAAATTTTAGAGTATATAATTCTTAAATATAAATTTCCTAACAGTTATCATCAAAACAAAGAGTAATTATTAAGAACCAATCTGTGTTCTAACAATCTCCCCCTTTTTGATGATGACAAAAAGTATCAGAAATTTTATTTAATTGAACATAAAGAATTATAACTCCCCCTGAGATGATGAATCTCCCCCTGAGTTGAATATGAAACAGGAATAGAAACTTCCCTTTTTATCTTGAGTAATCTTCAGAGTCAGATCTTGTTTGTCTTTGTAATAATTAAGGGTCAGACTATCTTGCAGATATGAGATTCAGAGTTTGATAAAAGATAAATGATCTGAGAAACTCAGAGATTCATTTATAGAGTGTTCTTATCAAATGTTCTGAAATAGTCAATTTAGATATGAGAAAAAGTAGATATGTCTGAAGATTCATTCTAGTGAAATTATATTAAATAGTTCAGATCTTTAATTTCTCCCCCTTTTTTGTCATAAGCAAAAAGTAAAAACTTTTAATAAAGACAAATAAAAGGAACATGAAACAGATAATTCAATGGAGAATAACAAACTGATTCATTTAACATAACAGAGCAAGAGTACATTGGAAAATATCAGAAGATATAACAAGAACATTCAGATGCAAAACAACAGATGCACAAACATGAGAAAAAAAATCTAAGAGTGTTTTGACAAAAGCATCTTCAATAGGTCTGTGATCTCAGATGATGATTGCTCTTGCTTTGACATCCACTTAGTCATTGTCTCATTCTTCTCATCTTGTTTAGACATCCACTCTGACATGTCCTCATATTTCTTGTCTTGCTTCGCCATCCAAGATCTTATTTCAGATTGACCAGCTTCCAGAGCAGCAATCTTGTCTCCAAAATCTGGATTTTCTGTCTTTATCTCTGATGAAAAAGATGGAGGTTCTGCAGTCTGAACAGAGTCAATTGCCATATCTTCTGGAGATCCTGAAGAGGGTTCTACCAGAGTCATAGTCAATGTATTGGCAGTTGGTTCTGGTGGAGGAGGAGGAAGAGGAGCATCCAAACAAAGCAGAGGTTCAGTCTTGTTGACAATCCAGAATTGAGTTCTTTCAGCTCTGAGCTTTGCATCATCAGAACAGATGTTCTTCAGATTAGAAGCTACAGTGTTGAATCTATTGATAAATCCTTTCCAGATGATGTTAGTCTCATTTGCATCCATAGTTTCAGAGCATCTCTTCTGAACAGTACCTAAAGACATCTGTATTTCTTGCAAAAACGTTTGAAATAAATGATCAATATTAAGTCTGGGTGGTAGTTTAAGCAAGGTTTCCAGAGTCATCTGTTTAGGTTTGGGAGTTGGTGGAATTAGTGATTTAGAGATGGAAATCAGAGGAGGGGGAACATATGGAATGAATGGAATTTCTGGTTTTTGAGGTAAGGATTTGTTTAAAGCATTAAGCAGATTTGGTTGAGGTCTTGTGCGTGGGTAAACAACATCAAAGGATGCATTGGAGTATGGTACGAAAGCAGAGTTTGATGGTTTATCAGATGCAACTGTGTTATCAGATGCAGGATGCAGAGCTGAAACAGCAGCTTTACCAGATGTAGCAGATATGGTGGCTAAGGATCCTTCATTGTTCATAGATTGAATATATGAAAGGATTACAGATGGAAGGGCCTGTCTGAGTTTTGGTTTCAGAGGTTTCAAAGGTTCAGAAGGCTCAACTCTATCATAAAAATCTTTCAGTTTGAAACCATAAGATAAATTATGATAAAGAGAAGACACTTGGGCACAAGATATTCCAGATGATGATGGATTGGAAGTGGGAACAATCATCTCAGATGAAGTTGCAGGTGGAGGCATAGGGTCTGGAATGGTAGTTTTAGCAGGTAAGGTTGATTCAGGTTCAGGTTCATGCACAGGGTATTTGTCAGATGGATTAATTAGAAAATCAGGATGAATTTCTGATTCTGATGAATTGGAGGATGTTGTAGGTGTACAAGAGGTAGAAGAAACTTGAAACACTGTTTTTAATGGAGTGATATCAAGAACTTCTGTCTCAGGGATATGAGAAGGTTCTGAAGGGGTATCAGATTGTTGTGAAGGTGGTTCAGATGAAACAGGAGCAGAAGTTACTTTAGTGGGTTCAGAAGTAACAGGTGTTACATGTTCAGAAGATGGAATGTTTGATGGTGGTATGACAGAGTCTTTTTCTGGTTGATCTTCTGTGGTTTGTTTTTCTGGATGATCAGAAGTTTTTGGTTGATTTTCTGTTTGTGGTTGAGCAGAGTTTTGTTTATTAGAAGTTTGTGGTAGTTCTGATGGTTGTGGTTCTGTTTGTTGTGGTTCTGTTGGTTGTGGATCTGATGGTTGTGGAACTGATGGTTGTGGAACTGTTGGTGATGGACGTGGAGTGAAGTGTTTGATGTGTATTTTGGGTTGAGGTGGTTTTGATACAGAGGCAGTGGTTTGTTTTTGAGGTGAGACAGAACTAGGGGCAGCAACAGATGTTGTTTGAGTGACAGGTGGTTTGGGAACAGACTTAATAGATGAATCATTAATAACAACATTTTTAGAAATAGCAGAAGTCTTTGTACCTTTGAGTTTAATCCTCTTAGCAGATGCAGAGGCAGCTTCTCCAGAATCCTTTCTCTTTAAAAGATCCTTGGGTTTCTCAGCAATCTTAGCCTTCTTCTGGACAGGTTCAGATTCTGCTGCAGGCTGAGATCTTTTCCTCTGAAGTGGAACTTCTTCTTCTTCTTCTTCTTCTCCTGCAGCTGGCAGTGGTTGCTTGACAAGTTGAAACACATTGGCTGGAACAGGCACTCCTTCCTTTTTGTTATCCTCTATATACATCAGAACAATGTGTCTAGGTTCTTCAGCAAAGAATAGAGGAAAGTCAGATACTGGAACCCTTTTATTCAAATCAGACATATTTAACCTCTTTGGAGCAGTAGTAAGTTCATCTACAATCTTGAGTCTCAGAAGGCTTTTAGCGTTCATAGGTTTTCCCATAATGAACTCTAGTTCCTCTGTAACACCAGCATCATACAGAGCAGCCACTAAACCATTTTCAGTGAGAAGATCTGAGAGCAACCTTCCAAAAGGTATCCAAGTCCTGATCTTCTGGCCTTTTTCTTTTACAGATTCTCTGGATGCATTGATGTGATTCCACAGATGCATGAACAAAATGTAAGGAAGATCTACCTTGTTGCTCTGACTAAGGCAGTACATAAAATAGATCTGTTCATTGTTGACATAATCTGGGGAATTTGTTGACTTTTTGTGATGTATGCATCCCATGAAGATCTTGGCCCAGATCTTGTAATCAGGCTTCAGATCTTTGAATCTGTTAGAGGCTTGTCCAGCAGTCATAACTTCCTCATAAACTTCATCCATATCCACACGCCTAGCTGGCAAGTGTGAAATACCATTTGTTTCTTCATAACCAATCAGTCTTCTAATCAGATCCTCTGTGATGATAATCTCCTTTCCCAACACAGATGATAAAATAAACTTGGGATACACAGATGCATGAATCCAGAATTCCTTAACAAGTAGAGGGTAAACTGGTCCAAACAATCTATCAAAGTATTTCACCCAACCTTGAGCTCTAACAATGGAGCGAAAATCAAACCCATTGTCAGCCAGAGAATCAAATTCAACCATGGATTCACACAACACTTCTAGTTCATTAACAAGTGTGAGAAGGGTTCTCTTTGGAGGAGTATATGGAGCAGCACCTAGGTTATCTGAAGTCACAGCAGCCATTGTAGATTGGAATTGTGCAGTGGTTGATGAAGAAGACGCCATTGAAGAATGCTTTTTAGAACACTTAGGTTTTGAGTTTTTATGCAGAGAGAACAATAGATGAAAACGCATGTAAATTCTGAGAGTGAAAAGTGTGAAAGTGAAAACACAACAAGTATTTATACTAATCACATAGGCACATCAAAAGACAGAAAGAACGCACGTTTGAGCAGCATTAAATGAAGAGAATAAAATCATTTCAAATAATAAATGCTTCTGACAATTTTGGGGGGAAAACCAAGATATTTACTATTCAAATTTCACCTCAAACGTCTTTTCAGCTGTGAACACGCCACCTCTTCAGATTTTGTGGGACACGTGTTTGCTTGCATGCTGTTCTGAATTCTCTCAAGAAATGAAACGTTAGCCAACGTTCAGATCTTCTAAAGATAGTTAGTTCAGATTTTCACATCAGAAATATTAATCAGAATAGAATTAATGAACAGAAGAAGTACTTCAGATGAATTAAGCATTTTTGCATCTGGAACAATTTGCTTCTGATAAATATCATTCTGGACAAAAATCCATACCAATATTTTTCAGAATAAAATTAAATCTATCTTCAACAAGGGGTTTTGTAAAAATATCTGCCCATTGATGATCTGTATCAACAAAGGCTAAATTAATGATTCCCTTCTGAACATAGTCTCTGATGAAATGATGCTTAATTTCTATATGTTTTGCCTTAGAATGTAAAATGGGATTCTTGGACAAACATATAGCAGAAGTATTATCACAAAAGATAGAAATGTTACTCTCAAAAATTTGATAATCTTCTAGTTGACTTTTCATCCAGAGCATCTGCGTGCTACATCCAGCAGCAGCAATGTATTCAGCCTCTGTGGTTGAAAGTGCAATTGTGGGTTGCTTCTTGCTGTACCAGGAGATTAAATTTCTTCCTAGAAATTGACAACTTCCAGAAGTACTTTTTCTTTCCACTCTGTCTCCAGCATAGTCAGCATCACAGAATCCAACTAATTTGAAATCATCAGATTTTCTGTAACACAGACCCACATTAGAAGTACCTTTCAGATACCTTAGAATTCTCTTGACAGCTGTCAAGTGTGATTCTCTAGGATCTGATTGGAATCTAGCACACAGACAAACACTGAATAATATGTCAGGTCTAGAAGCAGTAAGATAGAGAAGAGAGCCAATCATACCTCTGTAGAGCTTCTGGTCTACTTTCTTACTTACCTCTTCTTTGCCAAGTGAGCTAGTAGGATGCATTGGAGTCTTTGCCACCTTGCTGTCAGACATGTTGAATTTCTTCAGAAGTTCTTTAACATACTTTGTCTGATGTATGTAGGTGCATTCTGGAGTTTGATTAACTTGGATTCCTAAAAAGAATCTGAGTTCTCCCATCATGCTCATTTCAAATTCTGCCTGCATACATGTAGCAAACTCCTTTCCAAGCATAATATTTGTTGATCCAAAAATAATATCATCTACATAAATTTGGCAAATTAGAAGATCTTTCTTTATAGTTTTACAGAATAGAGTTGTATCCACTTTGCCTCTGATAAAATTCTTCTCCAGAAGAAAATTACTCAATCTCTCATACCAAGCTCTGGGAGCTTGTTTTAATCCATATAAAGATTTCTTTAATTTGAAAACATGATCTAGAAATTTTTCATTTTCAAAACCAGGAGGTTGGTGGACATAAACTTCTTCTTCTATAATACCATTAAGAAAGGCACTTTTAACATCCATCTGATACAGAGTGATGTTATTCTGTGCAGCAAAAGAAATAAGAAGGTGTATAGATTCTAACCTTGCCACTGGAGCATATGTCTCAGTGTAATCAATACCTTCTTGCTGACTGTATCCTTGAGCAACCAGCCTTGCCTTATTCCTCTCAACTTCTCCTTTCTCATTTAGTTTATTTCTGAAGACCCATTTTGTACCAATAATATTAAATTCTTGAGGTCTTTGAACTAGATCCCATACATCATTTCTGCTGAATTGGTTAAGCTCTTCTTGCATGGCAATAATCCAATCATTGTCTTGCAGAGCTTCTTCTACAGAAGATGGTTCAATTTCTGACACTAGTCCAAATAGTGATGCCTCAGATGATCTTAGAAAGGATCTTGTTCTGATGGGATCATCCTTCTTTCCAATAATGACATCCTCTGGATGAGAAGCTTTAATTCTGGATGATGATCCTCTGATAGTTGACTCTTCAGAAATTTTTAGATTATTCATCTGAGAAGTTAAGGGAGTGGCATCTGGAGTTGCTTCTGGTTCCTTCACTTGAAGTTTGTCTGCTTCTGGAACTTCAGAGTCAATAAAGACTACTTCCCTATCTGCAGAGTTATCAACCTGCTTTGGCTTTTCAGAGCCAAGCTTATCATCAAATCTGACACGAATGGATTCTTCCACAATCTGTGTCTCAGTGTTGTATACTCTGTAGCCTTTAGAGCGTTCAGAATATCCAAGCATGAAACACTTCTGTGCTTTGGAATCAAACTTGCCCAGATTTTCCTTAGTGTTTAACATAAAACAGATACATCCAAAAGGATGAAAATAAGAAATGTTGGGCTTTTTGTTCTTCCACAATTCATAAGGAGTCTTCTTCAGAAGAGGTCTAACAGACACTCTGTTCTGAATGTAGCATGCTGTATTGATTGCTTCTGCCCAAAAATGTTTTGCCAGATTTGTCTCATTGATCATGGTTCTGGCCATTTCTTGCAAAGTTCTGTTTTTCCTTTCTACAACCCCATTCTGTTGTGGAGTTCTAGGACAGGAAAAATCATGAGCAATGCCATTTTCAGAAAAATATTTTTCAAAATATTTATTTTCAAATTCACCACCATGATCACTTCTGACTTTTATAATTTTGAAATTCTTTTCATTCTGGACTTGCTTGCAGAAGTCAAAGAACACAGAATGTGACTCATCCTTGTGTTTTAAGAACTTTACCCATGTCCATCTGCTAAAGTCATCAACAATGACCAATCCATACTTCTTGCCTCTGATGGATGCAGTTTTCACTGGTCCAAACAGATCAATATGAAGTAGTTCTAATGGTTTAGAGGTAGAAACAACATTTTTTTATTTGAAAGATGTTTTTGAAAACTTCCCTTTTTGGCATGCTTCACAAAGAGCATCTAAAGTGAACTTCAGATTAGGGAGTCCTCTGACAAGATTAAGTTTATTAATATGAGATATACGTCTCATATTAATATGGCCCAATCTTCTGTGCCAGACCCATTGCTCTTCATTCACAGACAAGAGGCATTTAACATTTTGAACTTTAAGTTCTGAAAGATTTATTTTATAAATGTTGTTTTTCCTCTTACCACTAAATAGGATAGAGCCATCCTTCTGACTAATAGCTTTACAACATTTTTGATTAAAAGTTATATCATAACCATTGTCACTTAATTGACTTATGGACAATAAGTTATGTTTTAACCCTTCAACAAGTAAAACATTAGTAATAGAGGGAAGTTTACCATTTCCAATAGTGCCAGATCCAATGATCTTGCCCTTCTGGTTCCCTCCAAACTTCACGTCCCCTCCAGATCTAAGTTCCAGGCTTTGGAACATAGACTTTTCTCCTGTCATGTGTCGTGAGCATCCAGAGTCCAGGTACCATGATTGGTGTCCTGACCTTGCTGCTAAGAACATCTGCAACAGGAATTATTTTGTTTTTAGGTACCCAGATCTTCTTGGGTCCTTTGGGGTTAGTTGGTTTGTAGGTTTGTCTAAACTTCTGTTTTGCAACATAATGTTTATTCTGACTTGCCTTAGGTTTAAACACATAAGTACTCTTCTCAGAGCTTGTGTGTTTAATGTCATTCAAGTGACCAAATTTGAATTGAGAATACAGAGGTGTCTTCCTGATGAAAAGTTTGTCAACAGGTTTTGGATTGCTTCCAGATGAAGACTCATATCTAATGCCTCTTCTGTTGTTTCCACTAACACCATAAATCATGGAAGCCATCTTGCTTCTGTCTATGCTCTTAGTGAGAAATCTCTGAAAACTAGAGTCATATTTTTCTAAAATATTTTCACAAGACTTAGTCTCAGATTCAGATTCTTGTTGAGTTTTATCAAAGTCATTTTTGATTTTTAAATTTATTTCTTTCTTCTCAACAAGTTCTGTTTTCAGAAGATCAATCTCAGATTCAAGATTGCTTTTCAGCTTCTTGTATTTGAGTTTGATGTTGTTATAACTTTTAAGAACTTCTGTTAAAACTTTAATGAGTTCTTCTTTGGTAAGTTTAGCCATTACCTCTTCTGCATCATCATCATCATCAGATTCTGATTCATATCCTGAGGTACCTTCCTCTTGATCCTCTGTCCTGGCCATCAGTGCAACGTTTGCACATTCTTCTTCTGATTCAGAAGATGATTCACACTCATCTAAGTCATCCCATGTTGCCATCAGAACCTTCTTCTTTTTGTTGAACTTCTTCTTAGGTTTTTCTTTCAGAAGTTTGGGGCAGTCATTCTTGTAGTGCCCAGGTTCTTTGCACTCATAGCACACAACTTCTTTCTTAGCAGATCTTCTGTGACTAGAAGATTCCTTTATGTTATAAGATCTTCTGAAGTTGTTGAATTTCTTTCCCTTGTGCTTCCAGAGTTTGTTAATCCTTCTGGACAACATGGATAACTCATCTTCTTCTTCAGAAGAAGACTCTTCAGAGCTTTCTTGAATGACCTGCAAAGCTTTAGCAGTTTTGTTAGATTTTAATGCTACAGATTTACCTTTATCTTTCTTCTGAGGTTCATCTTCCTCAAGCTCAATCTCATGGCTCCTCAGTGAGCTGATGAGTTCTTCTAGAGAGATCTTGTTCAGATCTTTGGCCATCTTCAGGGCAGTCACCATTGGTCTCCATCTGATGGGCAGACTTCTGATGATTTTCTTTACATGATCTGACGTGGAATATCCCTTGTCCAGAACTTTCAGCCCAGCAGTGAGTATCTGGAATCTGGAGAACATGGCTTCAACAGATTCAGAGTCTTCCATTTTGAAAGCCTCATACTTCTGGATCAGAGCCAGAGCTTTTGTCTCTTTAACTTGAGAATTTCCCTCATGAGTCATTTTAAGGGATTCAAACATATCAAAAGTTGTCTCCCTGTTTGTGATTTTCTCATACTCTGTATGTGAAATAGCATTCAGTAATATAGTTCTGGCTTTATGGTGATTTCTGAAGTCTTTCTTCTGAGAATCTGTCATAGATTTTCTGTCAAACTTTTTGCCATCCCCATCTGTGGGATGTACATATCCATCTATGACAAGATCCCATAGATCAGCATCATATCCTAGGAAAAAACTCTCAATTCTGTCTTTCCAGTAATCAAATTTTTCTCCATCAAACATTGGAGGTTTGGTGCTGATCCTATCCCTCTCTTCATATTTATTGTTAATATTTGACATTGAATTATCAGCCATGATAACAAGTAAATATATTTATCAAAGTATGTCTCTCTGGATCCTTACTGACACTGTTAAGTGATAGCACACTCAGAACCGGAGCTCTGATGCCAACTGAAGGTGAGATAATACTTAGAAGGGGGGGTTGAATAAGTATGGAAAATTAAGACTTGAAAATAATCACACAATTATTTTTATCCTGGTTCGTTTAACAACTACTCCAGTCCACCCTTCCAGAGTGATTTGCCTTTCTCAACAAGGACTTAATCCACTATTAAATCAAACAGATTACAATAGTATCACCTAAGAACAACAGTTCTTAGTCTTCTCAAGAGCTACTGATTCTAACTGAATCCTCTTAAGGAATATCCTTTACAATCAATGTAAATTAAATACAAGAGTTTTTTAATGCTTCTATAAAGCTTTTATCACAACAGTGATTTTTCTCTTAAGTTTAAGTACAATGAGATTCTATGAAGAATAAGAATGAGAGCTTTTAGAATATTATGATTTCTTTTCAGCAAGTGTGTAACTGAAGAATGAAGTGAAGATCTCCTTTTATAGGCAGCTGAATCATGCAAGCTGAACGTTGAAAAGAGAGTCCCAAAAGGTCTGAGCCTTTTTGTCTTCACATCAACTGACCTTTCCTTGAAATAGATGGCACAGAAAAATCCTTTTTGTCTGTGTAAGTGTGTCTAGCACAAATAAGGAAAGAGACGTTGAATAGTTCCAACGGATATATTCTTGAAAAATACTTCTTCAGTTTCAGCAAGTTCTTCAGAGTCTGAATGGATCAGAGTCTTCTAATGAGATTCAGAACTATGCTATATCAGAGTCTTCTGCAGCGTGTGTGCTTCTAGTGTGTTGATCATCAGAGCATTTTGACACAGAACTTCAGTACTTGGCAGCGTAGGTACTTTCAGAAACTTCTGTAGACTAATGCTTTGAGAAACTCTTCAATCAATATTCTTCTATACTTCTGATGCTTCAGCTTCAGATGCTTCTGATAATCTTCAGATGCTTCTGACTATCTTCAGATGCTTCTGACTCAGAATGTTCTGGAGCTTCTTGCTTCAGATCCTTCTGGAGACTACGCTCAGGATCTTCTGTAAGGAGCAAACAGATTCTTCTGTAAGGTGCATCTGGCGCTTCAGAGTTAGAATAACTTCTTGTATTCAAGGCAGATTTGCTTCTAGAGAGTTAATATAATTTCAATTTGCAGTAAAACTCTCAAATAAATTTTAGAGTATATAATTCTTAAATATAAATTTCCTAACAGTTATCATCAAAACAAAGAGTAATTATTAAGAACCAATCTGTGTTCTAACAACTTTTGCCCGAACCTTTTATTCATTTTTTACAGTTCGCCAGGATGCCCCATTTTTGCCTGGACTCTCTTTTTACTGTCCAGCGGGTCACTTTCAAGCAAAGTATTTTTTAACTGCGTCCGAATTCACAGGAGACGTAAAGTCTTCACCATCCATGGTAGATAGTAGCAAGGCTCCTCCAGAGAAGACTTTTCTGACAATGTAGGGACCTTCGTAATTAGGGGTCCACTTGCCCCTGTGATCTGTTTGTGGCGGGAGAATCCTCTTCAGCACAAGGTCGCCCGTCTGAAAGCTTTGTGGACATATCTTCTTATCATAAGCTTTCTTCATCCGGCTCTGATACAACCGATCGTATGCGAGAGAAGCTAGCCTCTTCTCGTCCATTAAGTTGAGCTGATTCAGTCTATCCTTAACCCATTCTGCCTCGCCAAGTTGGACATCTCGTAAAACCCTCAAGGAAGGAATCTCAACCTCCAGTGGTAACACTGCCTCCATTCCGTATACCAATGAAAAAGGGGTTGCCCCGGTTGATGTGCGTACTGTCGTACGATAACCGTGCAAAGCAAAAGGTATCATCTCGTGCCAGTCCTTATATGTCACAACCATCTTCTGGACAATCTTTTTTTATGTTCTTATTGGCCGCTTCAACAGCGCCATTCATTTTGGGCCGGTAAGGAGAAGAGTTGTGATGCTCAATCTTGAAATTCTGACACAGCTCTTTCATCATTTTGTTATTCAACTTCGAACCGTTGTCGGTGATAATCCGCTCAGGGATTCCATATCTGCAGATAATATCTCGTTTGATAAATCTGGCGACCACTTGTTTGGTGACATTGGCATATGATGCTGCTTCCACCCACTTGGTGTAGTAATCAATTGCCACCAAGATGAACCGGTGTCCGTTGGAGGCCGTAGGCTCAATCTTCCCGATCATATCGATTCCCCACATAGAGAACGGCCAAGGTGATGACATCACATTCAGAGGACTTGGGGGTACATGGGCCTTGTCTGCATAAATTTGGCATTTATGACACCTCTTTGCAAACTTGAAACAGTCTGTTTCCATAGTTAGCCAGTAATAACCTGCCCGCAACAATTTTCTCGTCATAGCATGCCCCCCAACATGTGTACCAAACGTACCCTCATGTATCTCTTCCATGAGCAACTTCGCCTCTTTCTCATCTACACAGCGTAGCAACACCAAGTCGTGGTTTCTTTTGTATAGGACACCGTCAGGATTCAAATAGAAATTGCCAGCCAATCTTCTGAGAGTCTTCTGATCTCGACTGGATGCCCCATCCGGATACTCCTTGTTCTTCAGGAAATTCTGGATGTCAAAGTACCAGGGTTTACCATCAGGAGCCTCGTCAATGGCAAATATGAATGCAGGCCTATCAAGCCGAGAGATAACAATCCGGGGAGCCTCGTTCCAGAAGTTAACTTTGTACATCGAAGACAATGTCGCCAAGGCGTCAGCCATTTGATTTTCTGCTCGCGGCACATGATGCAATTCCACCTTGTCAAAGAAAGGCAACAATATCCTTGCATAATTGATATATGGTATCAAATTGGGTTGTCGTGTCTCCCATTCTCCTTTTATCTGATTCACCACCAGAGCCGAGTCTCCGTATACATCCAGATTCTTGATTCGCAAATCAATGGCTTCTTCAAGCCCCCATAAAAGGTCAATCGAGCAGTAAAGGGGATGTGCGACCCCTGAGGAGTAGTGATAATTGCGCCTATTCCGCTACCATAGGAATTTACAGCTCCGTCAAATATCAACTGCCATTTGGAACCCAATTCGGGTCCTTCGTCCGCCAACGGTTCTTCACAATCTTTCATCTTTAGGTACATGATATCCTCGTCAGGAAAATCAAACCTCATCGATTGGTAGTCATCAATAGGCTGCTCAGCAAGATACTCCGACAAAACACTCCCCTTAATAGCCTTCTGAGAAACATACTGGATGTCATATTCGGTCAAAACGGACAATTCTTCCGGATAGCGCCTGTTTTTCAAATACATATTTGATAGGATCCATCTTCGAAATGAGCATGGTTGTATGATTCAGCATGTACTGTCTTAAACGTTTGGCGGCCCAGGCTAGCGCGCAACACGTCTTCTCAAGCATTGAGTATCTCAACTCACAATCAGTAAACTTCTTACTCAGATAGTAAATCGCATGCTCTTTACGTCCGGTCTCGTCATGTTGACCGAGAACACAACCCATACTTTCCTCAAGAACCGTCAAATACATAATCAGAGGTCTCCCGGCCACTGGGGGTATCAAAACAGGAGGTTTCTGCAAGTATTCTTTTATCTTGTCGAACACCTTTTGACAATTTTCATTCCAGGTCACAACCTTATCCTTTTTCAACAACTTGAATAACGGCTCGCACGTCGCAGTTAGGTGAGATATGAATCGGGCGATGTAGTTCAATCTCCCTAAAAATCCACGCACTTCTTTTTCTGTTTTAGGCGTCAGCATTTCTTGTATTGCTTTTATTTTCGCAGGATCAACCTCTATTCCTTTTTCGCTCACGATAAACCCCAGTAGTTTGCCCGATCTCACCCCGAAGGTGCACTTGTTAGGGTTTAGTCTCAACCTGAACTTCCTAAGTCTCTTGAACAGTTTCAGCAGATTAACCAAATGTTCTTCCTCCGTCTGGGATTTGGCAATCATATCATCAACATAAACCTCGATCTCTTTATGCATCATATCATGAAAGAGAGTCGTCATAGCATGTTGATATGTTGCCCCAGCATTCTTCAATCCGAAGGGCATCACTTTGTAACAAAATGTTCCCCAGGGAGTAATGAAAGTAGTCTTCTCCATGTCTTCTGGCGCCATTTTAATCTGATTATAGCCCGAGAAGCCGTCCATGAAGGAGAATACGGAGAACTGAGCAGTGTTATCAACCAGCACATCGATGTGAGGAAGTGGAAAGTCATCTTTCAGGCTCGCCCTATTCAAATCACGGTAGTCTACACACATTCGCACTTTACCGTCTTTCTTCGGTACTGGCACAATATTAGCGACCCATGAGGGATATTTTGTAACAGCTAGGAAACCAGCATCCCACTGTTTTTGAACTTCCTCCTTGATCTTCACAGCCATGTCCGGTCTAGTTCTTCGGAGTTTCTTCTTAATAGGAGGACATTCCTCTCGCAGTGGCAGACGGTGAACAACCATATCCGTATCCAACCCAGGCATATCCTCGTACAACCAAGCAAATATATCACTGTACTCTTTGAGCATCTCAACCAACTTTCGCTTGATGTCGCCCGGCAGCGCAGCCCCTATACGGATGTTTCTCACAACCTCTTCCGACCCCAAATTGATAATCTCAATGACCTCCTCATGAGGCAGAATGATTCTCTCTTCTTGTTTCAATAACCAGGTCAACTCTTCTGGTACGTCGCCATCTTCCACAATCTCTTCCTCAACCTGAAATACCGGGTGCTCGAAGTCGAAATGAGTCATAGGCGGTTCATAGATGTCATCTGAAATAGTAATCATGCAAAGGAAATGGTTAAATGCTTCAAAACGCAGACAAAGCCAATAACCACATTGCCATTTTATTGTAAAAGACAAAAACAGGAAAAACAGGGATCACAACATTTGTATATGAAAAACGCCTTTATTTCATTATTAAACAATGTAATGTACATAACCAAATGGCCCTAAGCAAAATCACTATGCCCCGGGTAGGACACAAGATTATTTAACAATTAAGAAAACAAATCATTACTGTTTAGTTGTCACAGGAACAGTTTCCCGGATAGACCAATTGCAGAGACTTTGTCCTGGCACGCTTGGCTTGATCCATGCGTCCATGTCACAGTCGCTATCTCCGTCTTCAGCATCGGAAACAGCATTAATAGTCTCGAAGCTCACCCCGCTTGGCGTGATGGTTATCGGCCCTCTGAACTTGGGCGCTCCTGAAGAGGATGCTGATGACGAAGGATGATATCCAAGCCCGAACCTGTCATTCTTCACGGGAATCTCCAACACCTGACCCCAGCCTTTGATTTTGCCTGCCTGAACTAGAGCTTGAGCCTCTTTGTAAGATGACACTGCCACATCTGATATTTTGCTGGAACCCTGGGCTTTGTCTTTAATTCGCAACCCCTCGAAGGCTTGACAGGGTGTTTCGTGTATTTCGCCGTCGACCTCGACATATTTGAACGAAGACAAATGGCTAACCAGAATATCTTCCTCTCCACAAACAGTGACGACACTATCCCCAACCATATACTTCAGCTTTTGGTGTAACGTGGATGTGACTGCCTCGGCAGCATGGATCCATGGGCGCCCCAGAAGGCAACTATACGCTGGCTGGATGTCCATTATATAGAATTCTGTTTCAAATATTTCAGGCCCCACCTGCAACGGTAATGTTATTGATCCGAAAACCAACCTCCTCGTTCCATCAAACGCCCTCACCACTAAATCACTAGGCGTGCAAATAATCCCCCTGACATCCAATTTCATCATGGCTTTCTTCGGTAGCACATTAAGGGAAGATCCAGTGTCTACTAAAACATGGGACATGACCGTGCCCCGGCATTCGACTGACACATGCAATGCCATATTGTGCTCTCGCCCTCTCGGAGTCAAATCAAAGTCTGTGAAGCCCAGACTGTGCCCCGATTGACATGCGCCATCACCCTTTCTAACTGATTAACAGAAACTTCTTGAGGAACGAACGACGTGTCTATAATCTTCAGCAAGGCGTTCCGATGGGCCTCGGAACATAACAACAATGATAGGATGGAAATTTTTGACGGTGTTTGCTGGAGGTGCTCCACGATTTTGTAATCACTTTTACGAATGAGCCTCATAAACTCCTCCACATCCTTAAGTGACGTTTCCTTTTCATTCGACTGAGAAGGACCACCCTCAGCCACCTTGGTTTTACCCTTGGCTAATCTTTCTACCTCTACCTCGGGTGACGTGAAGATTCTTCCGCTTCTGGTCATACCCCCTGTTCCGACAACATTATCTACAACCCTAGCTGGTTGTCCATTGACTTCAATTTTCTCACCGTCGCAATATACCTCCAACCCGTAAGTCCACGGCACTGCTTTAGTACTCTCAAAAGGAACTGGTCCTGCCTTGGTAATTGTGATCGTTGGCCACCAGGCAGGCGCCGTTATCGTTATTGTTTTCCTCGGTATCGTCACCGTCGCAACATCGTTCACCCCATCACACAACGCCTCTACAGGCTTTTCAGGCGCGGTTCTATCAAATTGCAAGGTACCTTCATCCATCATAGCCTGAATGCCCCGCTTCAACTCACTACAACCCTCTGGCTGGGTCCAACAATCCAAGCAAAATTCATCACAACCCGGGAATACACCCCCTTTTAGCAACCTGCTTTTAATCTCACCCAACGGTGTCTTCAGCTCATTGACATCCATCACTAGATTCAAATTTTCTTCTGTCAAGATGGCATTTGCCCCGTGATTGGGCATAGGCTGTTGTACTATATTTGGACCCACCTATCCAAAGTTGATAGCTTTGTTGTCCAGCAAATCCTGAACTTTGTGTTTAAATGCTTGACAAGCTTCTACGTCATGCCCGGGCGCTCCAGAATGGAATTCGCAATGTTTGTTAGCATCATACCCATAAGGGAGTACCGTCCCTGTAGGTGGTGCCAAAGTCCTCTTTTCAACCAAGTTCAACCCTAGCAGGGTCTGAAGGAGTTCTGCATACGTGGAAGGAGGTGCGTCGAACACTCTTTTCGGTCTCGCATTTTGTACCCTTCTCGGGCCAGGATTCTGTCCTTGCTGTTGTTGTGGTTGTGGTTGTCGTTGCTGCCCTTGCTGAGGAAAGGGGATAGTGACACTAGCTATCTGTTGTGGCTGAACATACTGATTTCTTCCACTGCCCCTGCCCCTGCCACCAAACACGGCACTAGTATCACCCTGTCGTCTACCACCAAATGCTTTTCTGGCACCTCCTGTTGAAGTAGACTCGCCTGCTTGGAACCTTCCAACTTTAATCCCGTTCTCAATCATCTCCCCCATAAGAATCAAATCTGAGAAGCTGCTCAATGACACACTAAACAATTTTTCGTAGAACACCCCCGTAAACGTCCCAATGAACATATCATTCATCTCCCTTTCAATTAAAGGAGGATGCACCCTTTCTGCCATATCGCGCCACCTTTGCGCATACTCTTTAAAACTTTCACCGTTCTTCTGTGACAAACCCTGCAATTGGACCTGGTTTGGCGCCAGATCGCTGTTGTATTTGTAATGTGTCATGAAAGCATCAGCCAATTGCTTCTAGGTTTTGATTTGCGTGGGCTCCAGCCCCATATACCATTCAAGTGAAGGTCCTGATAAGCTATCCTGAAAGAAATGCATGAGCATCCTTTCATCATCTGAATACGCGGACATCCTTCTGTAATAAGAGCGGACGTGGACCTTAGGGCAGGTGTCCCCCTTGTACTTGTCAAACGTGGGAGCCTTGAATTTCAACGGCACCCTCAGCCCTGGTACCAAGCCCATTGTAGTCATATCCAAACTGGTGGAGTTCTGACTCACTACCCCCTTCATCAGTTCTTCAAGCATTCTGATCCTCTGCACAGGATCAACAGGTCCTTCAAATCCCATGCCTCTTCCAGAAAAGGCGTCCTCCTGGCGGTCTTCACCCCAATTCACATTTTCATTTCCATATCCGTCGTAACCAGTGTTGCGACCAAACCCTTGCTGATTGATCATGGGACCTCGTCCCCCGTTACCGAAACCCTGGTTGACCCTAACAGGTCCAAATCCAGTGTTGACAGGAATCACCCCAGCACCATTCATATTACCAAATCCATCATACCCCTGGTTAGCGTTACCAAAACCGTCGTAACCGAAACCCTGAGTATTGAAGCCGAATGTCCCGTCCTGATTGACATAATTAAATCCCTGATCATTGTAGTCGAAACCATTATTGTCGAAACCATTACCGCCATTGTTGTTACCACCGCCTTGGTTGGCGTCCCCAAATCCACCATTGTTAACAACAGTCTCATTTCCATTCCCTGTGTTGCCATTGCCAGCGCCAGCACCATCATTTACAACCACAACAGGTGGGGTCACTACAGGTGGAACCACAGGCGTAGGGGGCCCATCCTCCGGAATAGTTTCAACGTGTGCAGAATTGTGGTCATTGTTGCCGTTCCCATTAGTCCGCGTCAGCAGCGGCTGTACCAAAGTCTGGAGGCTCTCCTGGCCCTTAGAAATGTTCTCCATTGCTTGCATGAACAGATTCAGCTTCTCGCGGATTTCCTGCATCTCTACTTGGACTTGATCCATGATTCTCTTGCAGTTGTTTCGGGTTGAATAGCGGTGGACTCTTTGTTCGTCAATCCTGAAAAACCTGCAAATGCAGGAAATAAGATACAGATTCGAGAATATGGGTCATGCAATATGAATACAGATGCAATTGTGTAAATATGCTACAGGTTATATTCCCCCCGATTCTAGTTTCGGAGAGAAGGCCATCATGACAATGGAGTCCCCATCAAGCAAGCAAGGAATCAGAAAAACCCTCATATATAAACACATGCCAAGAGGCTGAGTACAAGAGTACAATTGAATACAACTGAAGAGACCTCGACCAACAAGCCTGGCGATGGTCAAAATACAAGTACAAATAACAAAGGCAAGGCAAAGATAAATCAGGCCAAATGGCGTGCTCTGACGTCTTCCAATATCCTCAACGTCTCCGAATGCCCTAGTCGGGAGATCAGTTCCTGTATCAGTAATGCATGTCGCTCAGCCGTGGATCTCAGCCTTTTGTCGTCGTCCTTGCAGGTTCCTTCGCCAAAACACTCATCGAGTCTGCATCTCTTGGAGCCGGCCTTCACTTCAAAACCTCTCAGCTTCTTGTCAAGGTCACTTACTCTAAGCTCAACAGCGCTCCTAAGTGATGTCTCTTCAGCAATCCTTGTGTCTTGGGCTCTAATCTGCGCCTCTAGCGTTGCAATTTGCAGCTTCAGTTCATCTTCACGCTCCTTCCGTTCGGTAAGCGTGGCATTCCACAATGCTTTCCACTTACTGAGGCGGGAATAAGCTTTGCTTAAAAGTACCTTCTTGGAAGCAAGCACCTTGCTAACACCGTTCAAGGCTATTCCCACTTTTTCTTTCTTGTTGGTCTCTTCCGTCAACTCTGAACCCAACCTATTAATCAATTCGGTCTGTTCCCTTACAGTGAAGGTAGCTTCATTCTTCTCATGACGCAACTGGAAGATCTCTTTCTCTAACTCATCATTGGCTTTCTTTAGTTCTTCGTTTTCGGCCAACAATTTGTTATACTTTTCAAGCTCTATCGAAGCAGGTACCTCAATCATTGGAAGATACAGGGGTTCCGCAGCAGGATAAGGCATCAAGGAAATACTAGCTCTCTCGCGGATCCAAGCCAAGTAAGGGTCATAAGCTTTGTTGTTGCTCTTACCAAGCAAAGATTTCCCTCTCCTATGGACGTTAGCCCATGCATGTCTCAATCTGATCAAAACAGTCGTGTCTAATAAGCCTGTGAGATACAGAGATTCCTGTATCTCCTTCTCAATAGGAGCGTCCCTCAGAGCATAACCAAACTGTCTCACCAGCAGAGAAGGGTTATAGTTGATACAGCCTTTCCGTCCAATCAAGGGGACATTCGGAAAGCCACTGCAACAATATATAATATCAGTGCCAAGCATGCTCCGATCAAACCAAATGACGTTCTCAGCAGACAGCCCCATCAACCGGGTAGACCAATCCAAAGTATTAGCAGCATCAACAAAAGGCCCTGTCTTCGGAAGATGTCCCTGGAACCACCTGTACAAGAGAGGAAGACAGCAGGGAACATTCTTGCCACGACGTTTCTCATTCTTATAGTGAATAGAATGATAAACATCGCCCAAGAGAGTAGGAACTGGATTCTTTGAGGCAAGAATCAAGAATGCATCTGAGTCAACAAAGTCTGGCACATTGGGAAACAGGACAATCCCATAGATGCAGACAGCTAGAATGGCACTGAAAGCAACCCAACATCCACTCTTCGCGCACTGTGTAGCCTTCTCAACCAGGACAGACAGGTGAAGACCATAAACCCCGTTCAGTTTGACCAAACCTCCAGGGAACTCAAAAGCGTCTAAACTGAAAATCTCAGAAAGTGTAGCCAACTTAGGCTCAGCATCAACATGTATAAAGGGCATCTGGTCTAACACAGGAACTCCCAACATAGCAGAATACTCCTCCAAAGTGGGTGCCAGAATATAGTCTGGAAATAAGAAACATCTCAGCTGCGACTCATAAAACTGCATCAAAGTATACACCCCAGTCGTCTCAAATGCGGAAGGGCTGTATAACAAACTAAACAATCTCCCATAAGATACTCTGAACTCAGCCCTCACTCTCTCATCTGCTAGAGCAACTAATCCCAGCAAAGAACTGATATTTAGTGAATGCAACCGGTAAGCAACCGTCCTCTTCGTGAACTCCCTGTTTGGCCAGAAAATACACTAGAATCAGAGGGGGATGATCACACCTGCAACATAAATACACGTTAATGATATGCAATATGAGTATGCAACAATGCAATATGCAAAAATAGTGCAGCGGGGATCAAGTGACATATTGCTGAGGAGATCCATCCATAATAACTGTCTTCATAGGCTCACAATACTGCTCAAACCTGGTCTCGACAGACCAAAACAATGCTCCAGCCTGGTCTCAACAGACCCATACCAAAGCTCTGATGAAGAAACCCAGGTAACCAAACATACTGATCCAAAATCCAGAAAACCGGGTGATCTGGAGGTCAAGTTTCCTGCATGCCCCAATCCCCCTCACAGGTAGGTGTCCTATCAACTGACACAAGGTACGGCATCCTATGCGGTCGTTGACGTCACAGACTTTCAAGACTGATGATACGATACCCAGAAGGTGTGGCATCATCATGTCCTGAAGAGGTCCCACTTAGCCAACTTCCAATTGATCGGTCCCCATAGTCGACAATCCTCGGGTCAGACAACTTATCAAGCCCTAAGGGCCAGGCAAGAAGCATCAAAGAGAATTTCGCGGCTAGCTGGTGCGAGCTAAGCAAGCAGGCTAACCACTACTCTCTACTTCTAAGTCTAGGTGTAACCTCAAGCCCAGGTCCGGCTTATCTCTCAACAGATCACCCAAAGTGTCCCCATCAGAGTCGCCAGCTGTCGCTACTGCGAAAATCGGCGCCGGCTATGGCAGAAGAGTCGCCACCGTGCGTTATTTATCCCAACGGGGGGAAAGGAAACGCTCGAAGTAAACCTAACGCAAAACGGGAAAGGGATGGTCATCGCAACCAAATCCTGGATTCGGGAGTCGGTTACGCAAGGGGAAGGTATTAGCACCCCTCACGTCCGTCGTACTCGACGGGATCCACGCTTGTTTTCTAGTACGGATTGTTATTCTATCTACACTAAAGGGTCAAGGGTTAAAAGAAAATAAAATGACTCGGCATAGTATCGCACTTTATGCCTACGTATTCCCGTCTGGAACGAGAAATCAGAGTCAACGTAGTTCGCCTAACTACGGGTAAAAGGGGGGGAAGGTTGCTCGCTAGGATACAGCATCCTATGCCTACGTAATTTCATACAGCATGAAAGATCAGAGCAAACGTAGTTCGGGCCACGGAAGACACAGATTTGTCTGACTATTTTTATCTTTCTGAAAAGAGGTTTCTTCTGATTAGGAGTCCAAGCGGACAAAAATGACACTTTGATGTTTGTTGTCAGTCTTTTACGCAAGAAGTGTTTTTTTAGTGTGTTCGCAATCTCTGACGCACTAGAGACTGTGATTTGAGAGTGACTACGTCGTATGTCACCCTAAGGGTAACACGCTAAGCAATCAGATTACTGAAGAGTGACCCTCCCGCAACCTTTTCTCAAATAGCTTAAGGCTCGTGACGTACGACAGCGATTATCCTTATTACTGTGTTTTGACTTGTTTTGAGAGGGAAGAGAAAGAAGCTCTAAAAAAGCCTAGGGTTGAAAAGGGGATAAAACTAACCTAATGTTGTCATGCATGGGTTAAAACCTAATGTCTGTCATGTTTCTCTCTTGCACAGAGAGAAACAGAGATCCTAGGGGATAAACAACAAAGAAACAGATATATACAGTAAACAGTAAACATGCATGAGATGCAGCAGTACAAGCGAGGCAAGGAAGTCCCACTCAACCTCGAACCTGGGAAAACAACAGGCAAAGTGAACAGTATTCACTTCAAACCTTTGGGGCAAGCTGAACAAGCCAACAAACAATACAGAAAAAGAAATAAAACCCAACACCAGCTCTGACAGCAACACCAGCTCCTACAGTAAGCAGCTCAAGCAGCAACAGCTCTGACAATTACAATTGATTAACAGCAAAAAAGGTTGACAGTAACAACTTCAAGCAAGATCCCATCTTCAATCTTCAATGATCCCCAAGCTTTAGATAAGCTCCTGTCTCCAAAGTACCCCAGCTCCAGCAAGCATGAACCCTAACCAGTAAACAGCTTCAAACAGCAGCAAAGCCCTAGCTTCAACAGATAGCCAGCTTTGACAGGCACAAGCTTCAACTTCACCAATCTTCAATGAACTTCATTCTTCAATAGGTTCCCATCTTCAATGCACTCACTCTAGAAGAGAATCAACTAATAGATGAAGTTGAAATGTTAAGAGGTTTAATGATAACCCAAGGAAATCACTAAGATATTAACACAGCAAGTGAAAGGTATCCTCAAGGTTCTACCCAACCAAAGCATGCTCTACATCCCTCCTAAGGAGAGATGGAACTTCTTTGGGGGACCTTGTGTCATGGGATGGAATAGAGGCACAAGAAGCTCTCTATGTTTGGAAGAAGAAACAAGACTACTCTAATGCCCTTCCTATGAACCCTAATCCCTAAGCCTCTGACAAGCCCTCTATCAAAAGAGAAGTCATCAACTCCAAGCTTCTTCAAACCATCCAAGGAAACTTCATTTGATCTTCAAGTCATCCAAGCAAAGCCCAAGCCAAGAACACTCCAAAATAGCCCCCACACAAGCATAACCAATTCCAACATCCAAAGGAGAAACCCATAATCATCACACAAGTTGCAAAAATCAAATAAAATAGTAATACTCATCATAAAATCCTAGATTAATTTCTAAGGGAACCTAACTATATACCCTATATCCCATATAGATCCCCGAACCTAAATCAATTTTAAAACCCCAAAACTATGTATTAAACTACACCTAAATGTTGTGAAACCCTAATTTTAGCACTCATTCTAATCACCTCTCAAACTATTCTAAGTTTTATTCACAAAAATGTGATAAAATTTCTAAAGGTACATGCTTCCCTAACCTAATCAACCTCACAAGTATCAATCAAAAATCATGCACCAATCTCTCATACTAAATTCAGAAAAATGAAGTACTAAACAAATGTAAAATAAAAGCAATAATATTGTAAAATATACCAAAAAATATAAAATGCATGAAATTAATATTTTTATTATTTCACCATTTTCTAGAGGTCCTAATGAAAATAGGGAAAAAAATTCCCATCCAAAAATAATCTTTTTCCAATTTGTTGTGAATTTTCTAATTAACCTAAATGAAATGTACAAAATGAGAAGAAAATACAAGAAAATAAAAATGAGGCGTGTGGAATAGCAATTACATGCAGTACAATTCACCAATTGGGCTCAGGAGGGGGTGTTAACATCAAAGCGCTCATTAGGCCCAACACTGACTCAGGAAATAATTGGAAAATAAGATGAAAAATGAAAAACAACCGTGCCAAGTAGCAGCTGCCTCAAGTGTTATTCTCAAATGGGCCTCAGAAAGGGGTGTTAGTAGCAAGATTTTCGTTAAGCCCATACCAATTCACTAAATGAAACGGAGCGTTTAGGCTCTTTCTCAGACTCCTTCACAACGTGACATGCGATCTGGGCCATTGGATGATTAGTTTGGTCAAAAGTCTTACTAGATCCTAGGGTTAAAAGATCATCTTCCTCATTTTGAAAGTTGGAGGGAAGGATCAACAGACGGTGGCCGGAGGTGGCGCCACCGTCGTCCCCAAACACCATTATCCTTAATCCTCACCAAAACCTAAACCTGAATACATCATCCTTCTCGTTTTCTCCCCAGGAATCTAACCATACCATCCATTTGTGTTGAAACCTCCTCCTTCTCAAAACACGAATGGTAGTTCAGAAAATGCTCAAACAAAAATTCTCACCAAACCTAAAATTGAAAGGTCTAACATCATCACCACCTAACACTGAGTTAATTCCACTATCTAACTAGGTTTAATCCTCAAGAATCATCAAGATACGGCCATGAACAGAAATGGTGCTCAACCTAATTTTGTCTCTAAATCGTGAAAATTGTTACCAGAAAGTTCCTAGCCACAATCTACAATGAGCCTAACCTATCAAAACCTAAAGAAACTATACGAATCGAGCCATAGAATGAAGTTTAAATACCTGCAAATCTTGGATGAACAGAGTGATAAAACCTCCAAATCAAGCCTCAAGAATCTCCAGATTGCTTCACTAACACCAAAGGGAACTTCTGTATGCAAAGAAATGGATTGAAACTTCTGGAATCACCAAATGCGATTCTGAGTTGCAAGCTGCGAAATCACGATGCCAACTCACGATCCTTCAATGTTCTTGCCTTGAATTATATCTAGAATCACTCACCAACACCAGAGGAAGCTGTTGAAATCAAGAATTTGGATTGAAATGGATCAAATGGTTGTAACCGAATTTGATTTGCAAATGGAAAACTCAATGTGCTATCTCTCACTTCTCTCTTAATTTCCACCAACCAATGCCTTGAACCACTTCTAATACTTATATAGAGCATGTATGAAAGCTCTAGAACCTTCTGGATTGATCCAATGAGAAGTTCAATATCTCATGCCATGGAAATCTTATCTCATGCTACTCTCATGACAGTTCAGATAACAGCTTGTATTTGCACCTCATTCTGATCCAATTTGTCCTCAAATGATATTTTGAAAGTGCTTGAATGATATTTTGACTCATCCATACACATGCTTTAACATCTCAATCCATGACTTCCATGACTTATAGCTAGGTCTTGATGCCCTTTCTTTGCTCTCCTTGACCTAGGGTTACCCAGATGAAACCCTACCTGTACACACCTCAACTGTGGTTCTTGAACTTGATGCCATGACTTGTTTAAGCTTCAATAGGGCTCTCTAGGCATTCCATGGGATCCATACACACCTCAAATTCATAATTCCATGCTTCATACCCCATTGATGACCCTCAATACCCCTCAAGTTAGGAGAGGAATCCACTTGTTGACATTCAAATCTCCTCAAAGTTTCAACCCATTTCTTGATGACTTGGATGTTCTTCAGCTTGAATAAGACCCCTTGATGTGCTTCTTTAGATAAGGATGGCACTTGTTCCCCTGTTAGATGACTTGCTATGTTATGATATGCAAATGATGGGACTATGTACATGATGTAACCATGCAAATGATAATGCAATTAAAACATAAACCAGGTGAAATAGGTTGAGCAAATTTTAGGGTGCAACAGATCCCAAAGTATAGAAAATGATCCCAATGATCATTTTCAACAGATTTGACATAATGAAGGTTATAAACCTCGATAAATCAACGTTTACGAATAAATGACTTTCATTGATCGAAAAATTGGAATAAAATTAAAATGAAAAGAGTGGAGAAGAAAATGAAAAGAAAATAAGTGTGGTCTCATCTAAATCACCATTTTGTCAATAAATTGATAATAATGATGTTTGGTTTCTTTATCGACCAAAAAATGAAATCGAAAATAAAAAAGAGAAATTAAGCTGAAAATGATATAAATTATGAATAAATTAATGGAAAATCAAATTAAATCATGGGATTTAAAACCAAATTAAATGTTAACTAAAAAACAAGTTTTGATAAAAAGATAAATAATATAAAAAAAATCTGGTGGGGGTGTGAATATGGGAGAGGATCACTTGGGCTCAGGGTCCATCACCCCTCCAAGGCCCACGAAATGAAATGGTGGCAAGCCACAAAAAAGAAACGGGCAAAAGGCCCAAATCTACACTAGTAACAGAATCCATAAGGTACCAACAACATTTCTTAAAAAACAAAACGAAAAAGGAAAAAGCTTATCAAACAACAACAACATCGTGGCCTATCAACGTATCCTCTGCTCAAAAAACAAAAATCAGGAACATAGGTAATACAACCATGGCAACGACAAATTGCTCAAGAAAAGCTTCCATCATGGCGTACGAGGAAGATGATGAAATGGAAACGAAGCAATGTCCCACCTTCTTCGTCTCTCTCGCGTGGATCTCCGCCTCCGTTCTTGATTTCTCGTTCGATTCAAGTTTGTATCAGGTTTATGATCCGTGTTTTATTCAAGTTGGATTTGGATTTTTTTTCAATCTCTATTCTCCTCTTTCTATTGTGTTCATGATTTTCTTTGGGTTTGAAAAAGGGGTTTGTGTGATTGAGATTTGAGTGATGAGAATAAGCTGACGAAAATATAAGTGAGATGAGGGTTTTTATGCAACTTTGAGGTTGAAGGGATTTTAGCAGCACTTTGTGGATTCTCTCCTTTTTCTCCCCCTCATGAGGCGAGAGAGATATGGTTTTATAGGGAGAGGGAGTGAGTCCTTTCGGTGTGAAGGGGTTGAGAGGAAAGTTGCTGCAAGTGAGATTTGGAAAGATCTTGACTTCGATTTTTATCATACATGTTGTGGGCCTGAGTGTTGTAACGTTTTCTAGGATTTTCATTTTTTTTCGCACATGGAAGTTTTTTTATTGTAGTGGCTTGAGTCAGTTTTGTGTGATGCCTCCCTTCATTTCCTGTTTGCGTTGGACATTATCTTGTGAGAACTTACGCCATTGTCGCGTGATTTGTTGCAGGTTCTTTTTGTAGTGAGTTGTGAATTATTATTGTGAATTATGTTGCAGGTGGATATGGTATGAAGGTGGGCCACTTATTGGTGAAAGAAGGTGTCACACCCTAATTTTTGACCGTAAGATCCCACCTGTTTCTTGACTTTAATTTAATATTTATGTTTTGCGGCTAACCAGCTCGTGCAAGTGCAGTGGTGTCAAGCGTGGTGAATACCTCTGGCTAATGGGTATCTGGAAATTGAGTACGGACATATCTTCATGTGTGATTTCAAAGAACGACAACTGAGGATGTTACTACACTGATTTAATTTTGTTTCGAGTTAACTTCTCCGTTTCAAATTTAGATTCTATTAAGGAGTTTGTGGAATAGGACTCAAAGGGTCCTCAAGGCGACAATCAAGACACATTTGGTTCATTTACGAGTAATTTCCAAGTAGGGAATGGAGGAGTAACTAACGGTAATATCGTCAGCTCGAGAGTCTCTTCTTAATTAGCTACAACCACATACAAGTTCTTCCGACATAAGGCATTGCAAATCAACAAGAGATACAAGTCATAACTTAAGCAACTGAATAAGATTGCGGTTTTGTAAGGGAAATGGAACTATACAGAAGAAGTCTCAAAGTTGCAATGTTTGGGAGACAAGTGCAACTCTCTCTATTTCTCATGATAAAGTTATAATTCAAACAAGATACGAGCTTATGCACACTGTGCAAAGCAATCCAAAGGAATCACCATATTTAGACAACCGTACAACAATTGAAGCAACATTTGGCAACACTAACAATTTGAGGTACATAAAGATGTCTTATAGTTCAAAAACAATGAAACAAGCTCTTGTCAGCGCAAGCGAAACAGCAAGAGGATAATACCATCTAACTGCACAAAATGGAAATTTACATAGCCAAATCATGTTACTGAATGGAAATGTTTTAGCTGTAAATTCAGACGGTGAAATCCCTCCTTTGGAGCCAATATTTGCTAAAACTCATTACAAAGCCAAACATCTGAGCCACCTCAAGAACATTCAGAGCTACACACGAACCAAAACGATTACAACGTAGGAGAATTACAAAAAGTTAACAGCTATCACAAATCCCTAAGTCCTAATCCTAAGCATCCAAAATCCTTCTGTTTCCTCACATTTTCCCGCTTCATTATGGCTTCGTCGAACAACCCTCTCTGTCAGCGGAGAACCTAATTAGACAGTGAAGAGTCTCTCCATAGAGCTTTACGCAACAAGAGGTTCACTTCCTCTTAGAACTCGTTCAAAGTTAGAGTTAAAACAAGGCCTGAGTTTATGATAATTTCTGATGATATTACTGCTGCTCTGGAAAGATTGCTGATCCGGAGAAGTTAACGAGCTTACCACGCGGAAGAACGCGTCCACCCTTACACCATCTTGATGCATGATTCAGCGTCATCACTTCCTACAAACCAAAACACAGCATAATTATGTGACTTTCGAATACGACGGTGTTCATGATAGAGAACAGAAGAAGATATTAAAGCATGACTAATAATTTAACCCCTACTGGAAATTCCAATCCTGAAAGGAATCATACCGCATACAAGGTCTCAAATATGGATGGGAAGAACTTAACGGGATCCTCTTTGTTGCACCCCAAAATTTGACCAACAATTATTTATCCATCAAGTGTTTGAAAATGGATACCCTCATCAGAAAGTTCAAGAGATCCTTAGAGGAATGGGTTGAAACCAGGGTTGGTGATTTCATGCTGTGAGAGTGAAGCCATAACTGATTTTTGGAGGAAGAACTCAGAATCGGTTTCTGAATTGGAGAGAGTTTCAAGCCAAATTTCTGATTGGAGAGTGATCCTTGCTCATCACTGAAGGTGTTTGAATCAATTCAGAGTGGATTTTGCGCCTTGAAGACCTTCTGTTGATCACTTCTTCACAGGTATGTAACCTTTAAATTATGCTTCGATCTAGGCTGAATTAGGTAGAATCTTGCATGTCGTTAGGTTCTAGCATGAACAAGGATCGTTTCTGGACAGTTTCATGGTATTTGGTGATGATCAAGAGTGATGTGCAATTTCTGTTGAGAGTTAGTTATGAGGATTCTTGATGTTTCAATCGTGTTTGGATAGTGGAAACCGATCAGTGATAGATGAGGATTAGATCCATGCCTTTAGTTTTGAGAATCATGATGATCAAGATTTGTGTAGTTTCTGAAAATCCTATGGTGTTTTGATTTAGAGGATGATTTAGGGTATTCTGAGGTTGGATTGAGGATCTCCATGAAAAACCGAGTTGAATTGATATAGTTTGGGGTTTGATTGGTGACTTGGGTTTGGGTGTCCACCGGAGAAGACGGTGGTTTCCACCGTGAACCACCGTCTGTAACATTGAGGGCTGCCTGAGGTATTTGAGGAAGATAGATGAGAGCCATCAGATCATGGCTTGACCTTTGACCGAGAGTGAGATTGGAGGGCCACGATTGAATTGGAAATACTGAGTTCAAAGCAAAACGCCGCGTTTCAATTAGTGAAGGGCGTTGGGCCTCGTCCAGATGTTCTATCCGCACCCCCTTTTGGTTGGCCCGATTGAAACTTAACTGGCGCGTGTTTCTATTCTCACCCCTCCCTCATTTTCTTTATTCTTTATTTTTTTATATTGTTTTACATTTTTCATGAACTTTAAAAATTCATTACAAATTGATAAATGATGAGTTTTTGGTCATTCTTTTTTCTATGAGTAGATAATTTTGTGTAGAAAAATATAAAAATAAAAATGAAATTTTATTTTTAATGTGGAATTAATGGTGGTATTTTCTTTTAAATAGGGTATTTTATTTCTTTTAGTTTGTACCTTATCTTGCAAGAATTGTTTTAGGACCTTCCCCTAGGTTTTTTAATTCATTCTTTTTTGTGTGATTAGATATTGAACCCTAGTTTCATGTAGGATTTATCCCTTGATTTTAGAAATTAAATTTGATGTAGTTTGATAGTTAGACATTTAGGTGCTCTAATTAGGGTTTTAGGTTGTATACTTGAACTTCAACATTTTATTTTTGGGGTTTTTAGGCCAAATTAGTGTATGGGGACTATATGGGACCTAAGGGTAGTTAAATAGGATCCTCTAGAATGTATATTAGGAATTTGTATGGTATTTTAGTATTTTTCATTGATTTTTGAATTGAATGTTGTTTGTGTGGCCTTTAGGGCTAGTTTAGTTTTGTTTTGCCTTGCTTTGGACTTGTTGTTGGCTTGAGGAGCTTGGGCATCATGTGAAGACCTTGTGAAGAGCTTGTGAATCATCCTTGAATCTTTGAAGACCTTGCAGAGGAGCTTAGCTTAGCTTTTTGTTTTGTTTAATAGGACCTAGGGTAAGTAAAGCCATAGATAGAGTACTTTGTTCAATAAACAAGGAGTGTCTTGTTCACCTCCTTTTTTCTCTGTGACATAGAGTCCCTTAAGGGTATTCACCTCTCTCCTTTGGAGGGATTAGTGACCTTGCCCTATAAGGTAGAACTTTGAGAGAGCCTTTCCTTTGATGTTAAGTTCTCAATGGCATCCTTTGGAAGTCAGTGAGCACTGTAACATCCCCACCTCATCTTGTTAACTGAATCTTGTTTGCTGGAGCATTTGAGCCCTTGAAGATAGAAGCTAAGGCCTTGAAAAGGATGATTCCTTGGAGATGGTTGAAGTCTGAAGACTCTGTGAAGATCAAATTGATGCCTGAAGATCCCTGGAGATAGTGAAGCCTGAAGGTAGAGCTGATCAAAGGAGCTGAAGCTCAAAGGGAGAAGATGAGTTGATACTCATGTTGTAGGGTTGATACCTGGAAAGCAAGTGATCTCTGAAGTCTGAAGACTGGGTTGCTGCTGGAGGAGCTGAGGCTTTCTTCTGTTTTCTTTGATGTATTGTGTGTTTTGTCTGATTTGTCTGCTGCATTAGATTAAGCACATTTAGAATAAGTTCAGTCTAAGAGCATGAGTGCATCTGATTGTATTGTTATTGCTTGGCTTTGCTTGCGGGTATTCGGTAGAGCCCAGCTCCCTTGCCCATGTGTTTATTTTGCTTGATAGCATGATTTCATTTTCTGTCTGTATGATTACAGTTTACTGTTTGTGCTTGATAGCATGTTGTTTATTTCAGTATGATTACTGTTATTTCATGACTGGCTTGAGGTCGAGACGAGCTTGTGGAGGCTGAAGCCCCACACACATTTCCTCCCTCACTTGCATTGCATGCATTTTACTGTTAAAGCTGATGCTTTTGTCTGTTTTGGTGTATCATTGACATGATCCCTTAGGACTCTCATTTCCTCTGATGAGGATTTGATGATAGACTTTTAGGTTGAAACCTATGCATGACAACATCTAGGAGTTCCCTGTTCAAAGCTCAACCATAGGATGAATCCATGGCATGATAACAGTAGGACTTGATAGTCTCCCTCCTAGTTGGGCCTGTTCTCTTCTCGTCTCGAAACAGTTTAAGATACAGTAATCATGAATGATTTCTTTCGTACGTTACGAGCCTTAAGCTATCTGAGAAAGGATTGTGGGAGAGTTTCTTTTCCACAGTCTGGATGTTTAGTATGGTACCCTTTGGGTGACATGCGACGCATTCACTCTCAGGTCATAGTCTCTAGTGCGGTTGAGATCGCAAACATAATAAAAAACACTTCTTTCGGGAGATAACCCGTAGTTAGCCGAACTACGTTTGCTCTGATCTTTCATACCAGATGAAAGTACGTAGGCATAGGATGCGATATCCTAGCGAGCAACCTTCCCCATAATCCCCCGTAGTTAGCCGAACTACGTTGACTCTGATTTCTCATTCTCTGATGAGAATACGTAGGCATAAAGTGCGACGCTTTGCCGAGTCATTTTTCTTTTCTTTTTCAGCCAGCCTTGATAGGTAGATAGATTATAACCAACCTGTCCAAGTAAACAAACAAGCGAGGATCCCGTCGAGTACGACGGACGTGAGGGGTGCTAATACCTTCCCCTTGCGTAACCGACTCCCGAACCCAGACAATGGTTGCGATGACCTTGTCTTACCCTTATTCGTCAGGTTTTTCCGATCGTTTCCTTTCCCGCTCTGAGGGATAAATAACGAAAGGTGGCGACTCTTCTGTTTTGCCGGCACCTTATTTTCGCGCAAGCGACAGCTGGCGACTCTGCTGGGGACTTGATAGTTTCCTAGGGATCCAACGTCCCGAAAGTGAGTCAATTTTGGGATCCAACGTCCCTTAAGAGAGTCAATCCTATCGTTTGTGTGTTTGCTTGTTGGGTTGCGTTTATTTATCGCATTTTTACTTCTCGCACTTTATTTCCCGCATTTTGTATTCAGTAAAATATGATTATTTGTGCTGTTGTGGGATGGGAGTTCTGATTGAGTGAGAAGCCAGACCCAGGCTTGAGTGCACCATAGACTTAGAGTGGAAATTAGTGGGCGCGTGCTTGCTTTGCAGGCACTAGTGTCTCATGAAATCCACGCTCAGACGAGGTTCATCCGGTTGGCTTCACTTTCAACCCTTTGGGTTGAGACGGTTGCTGGTTTGGTGGATTGTCGACTCTGGGGACCGATCATTTGTGATTCAGCTAAGTGAGGCCTCTTCAGGACTTGATGATGCCACTCCTTCTGGGAATCGTATCATCAGTTTTGAAAGTCTGTGATGCTGATGAACGCATAGGATGCCGTACCTTGAGTCAGTCTAGGTTCATACCTGTGAGTGGGACTAGGTCTATTGCAGGAAACTTAGACCTTCAGACTACCTGGTTTTCTTGACAGTGAATCAGTTATGTTGGGTTCTCAGTTGCAGACATGTTCTTGATAGAGCAAGAGGTTTTTGATCAGAGGATCTTGTCGCCGGGTGTTCTTGATAGAGCAGGCTTTGATCAGTATGTTATCATCGGTAGTTTGTTCTGGATGGAGCAGATTTTGAGTGAGGTCTGAAGACCTCATCGGCAGATGTTATTTGTTCTTGATAGGGCAGATTTTGAGTGAGGTCTGAAGATCTCATCAGCAGCTGTGTGTTTGTTCTTGATAGGGCAGATTTTGATTTGGGGTCTGAAGACTTCAACAGATGTTTCTTGATCTTGCGCCCGGGGTCCTTATTATCTGGCACTTACTCTTGTCAGGACAGAATTTTGGTCCTATCAGATGGTTATTCTCAGCAGATCAGATCAGTGGTTTTACACCGGGGTTTCGTCCTCATTAGTGACTGTTGATACCGAATCTCCACAGCGGCCACCTGGATATATTATTGCATACCTGCATCTTGCATTAGTTTACGCATTCATCTGCATTCCATTAACGTGTGTCTGTGTTGCAGGTACCGTTTCCCCGATCCAGGATTTCCCGTCTCCTACTGTTGTTATGGCTTCTCTCAGGAAGACTGTTGCGTACAAGTTCCCGACCCCCGATGTGTCGAAGCTGACTGGTTTGATAGCCCTGGCAGGGGATTCTGTGAAGGATAGGTTCAGGAAGTCTTATGGCAAGTTGCTTAGTCTGGTCTACAAACCTTCTGCGTCTGAGTTGAACGGGTTACATGCTCTTCTGCAGTTTTACGATCCTCCCTTGAGGTGTTTCACTTTTCATGACTTCGTTCTCGCGCCGACGTTGGAAGAGTATGCTGATATGTTGGGTGTGCCTATCAAAAGGCAGATGCCTTTTGTCCACATGGATGCTGAGCCTGATCTGGTTAGCTTGGCTTCCTCACTCCATTTGAGCGCTTCTGAGTTAGTAGTGACGAGTTGGAACAAGGTCCCAGGGTTCTCTCTGCAGTTTCTGATAGCTAAGGCTCAGCAGTGTGCTAAGGACAAATGTTGGGACGCCTTCAGCGCCATCCTTGCTTTATGCATATATGGCATCATCCTATTTCCCAGCATGCCTGATTTCGTAGACTTTGATGCATTCCATATATTTGCCTCAGGGAATCCAGTCCCTACTCTGATCGGAGACGTTTACCATTCAGTGCATTACAAGAATGAGAACCGGAGAGGGAAGAATGTTTCATGCTGTGTACCGTTGTTGTACAAGTGGTTTGACAGTCATTTGCCCAAGAGGGGTTCTTCTGTCTTGTCTGCAGCCACAGTTGAGTGGCCTGAGCGTCTGATGAGCTTGTCGGTAGAAGACATTGTTTGGTTCGTTGACAGAAGCAGGTTAGGCACCGAGATGATCTTCAGTTGTAGTGGGTTTCCTAACGTACCTCTGATAGGTAGGAAGGGTTGCATCAATTACAACCCATCATTGCTAGTTCGTCAGTTTGCATATGCTTTGAGGAATCCACCGAAGGAAGAAGAGGTACGGGAATCTCTGTACCTCACGGGTATTCTAGAGGGGGAGTTGTTGTCCAAGCTTCAGTATGCGTGGAACAATATCAGCACGAGAGGAAAGTCTTTGTTGGGGAAGAGCGACAACCAAGCTTATCCACCTTATTCAGATTGGATCAGAGCCAGAGCCAGCACTATAGGGATGCCATTCCCTCATGTCAGACCAGAGAGTCCTCCACCAGTCGAAGAGCCTACCCCTGTGTCCATTCATCAGCACAACCAGGTATTAGCTGAGCGTGATGAACTGAAGAGGGCAAATGCAGAATTAGAGAAGGAGTTAGCTCGTCTTCGAAGTGAGAGGAACGAAGCCGTGCATGCTCTCAAGAAGCAAACAGAGACGGTGAGCCAGTTGAGTGCGGACTTGGCAAAGCAGATTGCTGATCGGGAACGCTTAGGTCAAGACTTCAGAGCTGCTAATGATGTGCTGGCTACGAAGAAGACGCATTTGGAGGAAGCATATCGGAGAATATCTAAGTTCGACCAGCATTGGAAGACCTCCATGGCTATCAGGAAGGAGCGAGAAGACAAGCTGATGTTGCAGATTTCTAAGCTAGAGACTGAAGTGAAGGACAGTGAGCGGAGGTTTGATGAAGAGACCGCCCGCAGGTACTCCGCTGAAGCACGTCTCAACAAAGCTATTGCTAGCCTGAAGGAGCATAAGCTGATGTTTGAGTCTAAGAAGCGGAAGCTGGAAGATTGCTTTGGCGAAGGCGCTTGGGAGAGTTCATTTCAGGGGCTTCAGCATACTATCAGGCAGAGGGAACTACTCGTCGAGGGGTTGCTCACTTCGCCAGGTCACTCAGAGACAAAGGAGTTATTAGCAGAGTATCGCGCCCGTGGCCGTACTTGACTAGTTATATCCCTGTTGTTTTTGATCTTTGATGTATGCTGACCATCGCCAGACTTGTTGGCTGAGGTCATGCTGTTGATTTGTACTCGCTGATACTGTGTACAGCCTCGACAGGCCTTTCTATATATATATGAGATTGATGTTTCCACGATTGGGCTCGGATTTCTTCTTCCTGTTATTATCAGCACCGTCACTAAGGCACTAGGATCGGGGGAAAATCTCCCACGCACACAGACACACGCATGCATCTGCATGAAGCATATTTGCATGGTGTATATCTTATTGCTTTTCCTAACCTTTATTCTTCACAGGTTTTTCAGGTTCCGCGCTGCTTCCGATCTCCAGGATTGATCAAAGACTCATCCACCGCTACTCAACTCGCGCTAATCAGACGAGAATCATGGACCAGGTACAGTCAGATGTTCAAGAGCTCCGCGAGCGGATGGATCGTTTTATGGAGCTGATGCAGGTGGTCGCGAATGGTCAAGATCAGCTTCGTACTCTGGTTCAACCTCTGATCTCCAGGGTTGACAGTAATGGCATACTTCATGGAGGGGCCGTGCCTACTCCTCCTCAAGGGGATACTCCACAGAACGTTGTTCCTGCTGCCGGAGGCAACGGCAGTGCTAACGGCAATCTGATGACTAATCTCGGACTCAACGCGGCGGGCGCCGTCAACGGCAGTTTGGGAGCCAATGTTAACATGGGGCCGGTCAACGGCAATGCTGGTGCAGGAAATCTGGTGGTGCCTCAACCGTGGCTGGAGGACCATCAGGATGATATATTCTCCCAGAGAGGTATAGAGGCAGAGTTGAACGTCGAGGCTCGACTCAGGTTCAAGGCGCTGGAAGACAAGATGAGGAGCATAGAAAATCAGAACACATTGGGCGTTGACATGTCCAACCTCGGGTTGATTGCTGACTTTAAAGTACCCCACAAGTTCAAGGTGCCTACCTTTGAGAAGTATAAGGGTACTACTTGCCCCCGGGTCCACCTTCGATCTTATTATAGAAAGATGTCTGCTTATTCTGACGATGAGAAGTTGCTGATGCACTTCTTTCAGGATAGTCTTTCTGGTCCATCACTCGAATGGTATATGGGCTTGGAGCCCGCTGCTGTGCGCACCTGGAAAGAGCTTGCAGAAGCGTTTGTTCTCCACTATCAATATAATAGCGACTTGGCTCCCAACCGAGTTCAGCTTCAGAATCTCTCACAGCGGAACAATGAAAGCTTCAAAGAATACGCCCAGCGGTGGCGTGAATTGGCTGCTCGGGTTCAACCGCCGATGGTTAAGCGTGAGTTGGTACAAATGTTCGTGGCTACCCTTCCTGGAATCTATTATGAAAAGCTGGTCAGTGGCATGTCGGGAACGTTCTCGGCTCTTATCACTCTGGGCGAGCATGTTGAGAACGGTATAAAGATCGGAAAAATTCAGGGCGAATCATCCTCAGTTGGAGGAGGTAGCAAGAAACCCTATACTGGCAAGCGTCGAGAGGGGGATGCCAGTGCTGTCACTAATGCTAGGAGAAAGGGCAAGGGCCCTCAGTCTCAGATCGCTAGCATAAATATTCCAGCTGCTCCGCCGCAGCCGCAGCCGCAGCCGCAGCAACCTCAGCAGCAGAATAATCAGGGGTATAAAAGATATCAGAATCGGGCTCCTATGGCAAGCCGTCAGTTTGATACTCCACCTATGCCATATGCGCAGCTTCTGCAAACATTGCTTCAACTCCAATTAGTTCAAAAGAGGACGTTGGCTCCCTTAACAGGGGCGCCACCCCCGGGGTACGATGCCAATGCTACTTGTGAATTCCATACTGGGGCACCTGGCCATACGATTGAGAATTGTAAAGCTTTTAAGCACAAAGTCCAGGACTTGGTGGACGCCAAGGTTATCAACTTTTCTGACAACGTGCCCAACGTCACCAAGAATCCGATGCCTCATCATAAGGGGGGCGGGGTGAATGCTGTCATCACCGAGGAGAGTGCGGACTTGCTGACTGATGTCAAAGATTTGAAGACGCCGTTGAGTTTTGTCAAGGCTAAGTTGCTGAAGAAGGGCTTCTTTCCTGGATGTGGATAATTATGTATGGCTTGTGCTACGCTTCCTGATGGGTGTGAGCAGCTGATCGAAGGTATCCAAAGTCTGATGTCCGAGGGTATTTTACAGTTCAGCCGGAGCGTTGAGAGTACATTAGGGGAAGTCGTGCTGAAGCAGGCAGACGAAGTTGCTACCATTACCATTCCTCGCCACCCTATCACTATTTCTGCGCCTCGTCCGCCTACTATTACCATCACCCGGGCCGGACCAATCCCATTCGAGAGCACCAATGCCGTTCCATGGCATTACAGCGCCGAAGTTTATTGTAATGGTCAGAAGATAGAGCTTGAGCCGTGTGGATCGACTGTGCAGAATCTTACTGAAGTCAGTGGCATCACTCGGAGCGGTAGAGTGTTCGCACCAGCAGAGGTTGCAGCAGAGAAAGGGGTCCAAGCTGACGCTGTGGATAAGGGTAAAGGTAAAGCTGTTGAAGAGGTCCCTGCAGGGGCAGAGAAGGACTTGCTGGTTAAAGATGCTGAAGAGTTCATGCGACTAATCAAGAAAAGTGACTACAAGATTGTAGATCATCTTCACCAGACTCCGTCAAAGATCTCGATTCTTAACTTGTTGTTGTGCTCTGAGGCGCACCGCAATGCATTGCTGAAGGTATTGAATGCTGCATACGTGCCGCAGGAGATATCAGTAAATCAACTCGAGGAAGTAGTAGCCCATGTCAATGCTGGTAATGGGCTGGGATTTACAGATCTGGAGCTGACTCCTAAGGGAAGAGATCACAACAGCGCCTTGCACGTCTCAATAGAGTGCAGAGGCACGATTATGTCACATGTCCTGGTAGATACGGGTTCCTCGCTTAACGTGCTTCCGAAGAAGGCACTGATGAAGTTGGATACCCGTGGACTGCTGTGCACGCCCAGTGATCTGGTCGTGAAAGCCTTTGACGGAACCAAGCGCCACGTCTTCGGAGAGCTGACCCTGCCAATTCAAGTTGGTCCAGAGACGTTCAATGCGGTTTTCTATATCATGGATATCATGCCCGCCTATAGTTGCCTCTTAGGTCGGCCATGGATCCATTCTGCTGGTGCCGTGACGTCCACGCTGCATCAGAAGCTTAAATATGCTGTTGGGGGCAGCATAGTGACAGTCTGTGGAGAGGAGGACATCATGGTAAGCCACCTGTCGTCCTTCAAGTACGTTGAAATGGATGGTGAGATCCATGAGACTCTTTGCCAGGCTTTTGAAACCGTCAGAGTGAAGGAGGTGGCTCCCGTTGTCGCAGAGAAGCAAGAGTTGAACCTCTCCTCGTTTAAGGAAGCTAGAGCCGTTGTCGAAGCTGGTTCCACCCCAGGCTGGGGGCATGTTTTGGATATACCAATCAAGCAGGATAAGTTTGGATTGGGATATTCTCCGCAAGCTGAAGCTTCATCTTCTTCTGGTAGCTCGTCTCGTGGGAAAGGGCCGATCCTATTCACCAAGGGGGGAGTAATCTTCGAGAGTATCAATGCTGCGTCGGAGGACAGTGGAGACAGTGATTGCGATCTTGACGCCTGGTTTCAACCGAGCAAGCCAGGCGAGCGCCTCCACAATTGGACCATCAGGGAGATTATCAAGCCGACAAGTGAAGAGTAATGATTTGCTTTTTACAATCTTTGTATAACCCTGTGTCCTGCCCGGGGCATAGCGGTTTTACTGTCAGGGCCTTGTTGGATTATGTGTATGCATTTTGTTAATAAATAAAAGGCGTTTTCTTCGTAAACAAATATTGTGTTCTCTGTTATTCCTATTTTATGTTTATTTTGAAAAAACAGCAAAATGGCAACGAGGTTCGTGCTAACCTGCATATTCCTGCTTTAAACTTAACCCTTGTTATTGCAGGATCCACGTAACAGACAACATCGACTCTGGACCCTCTACGGCTCACTACGACTTTGATTGCCCGATCTATCAAGCCGAGGATGAGATTGATGAAGATGAAGACCTTCCGGAAGAATTGGCCCGCTTGTTAAGACAAGAAGAGAAGGTTATTTTGCCTCACGAGGAGGATATTGAGATTGTAAATCTGGGTTCTGAGGAGCTCGTCAGAAATGTCAGAGTAGGGGCTGCGCTGCAGAATGATGTCAAGCACAGACTGGTCGAGATGCTTCGAGAGTATAGTGACGTCTTTGCTTGGTCATATGAGGATATGCCCGGACTCGACACTGATATTGTGGTTCATCGCTTGCCGTTGCGAGAAGATTGCCCTCCAGTCAAGCAGAAGCTCAGGAGGACGAGACCAGACATGGCTGTAAAAATCAAAGAAGAGGTCCAGAAGCAGTTGGACGCAGGATTTCTAGCCGTTACCACTTACCCTCCGTGGGTCGCCAACATAGTGCCTGTACCGAAGAAGGACGGTAAGGTACGCATGTGCGTCGATTATCGGGATTTGAACAGGGCGAGCCCTAAGGATGATTTCCCGTTGCCTCATATCGATGTGTTGGTCGACAATACAGCCCAGTTTTCCGTGTTTTCGTTCATGGATGGCTTCTCCGGTTACAATCAGATTAAGATGGCACCGGAGGACATGGAGAAAACGACGTTCATTACCCCCTGGGGAACATTTTGCTACAAGGTAATGCCCTTCGGTCTGAAGAACGCAGGGGCCACTTACCAGCGAGCAATGGTAACTTTGTTTCATGATATGATTCATCATGAGATCGAGGTCTATGTGGATGACATGATCGCAAAGTCCCAAACGGAGGAAGAGCATCTGGTCAATTTGTTGAAGCTGTTTGAAAGGCTTAGGAAGTTCAGGCTGAGGCTGAATCCTAACAAATGCACTTTTGGAGTGCGGTCTGGAAAGTTACTGGGGTTTATCGTTAGTGAACGAGGTATTGAAGTTGATCCTGCGAAAATAAAAGCTATCCAAGAAATGCCAGCGCCGAAAACAGAGAAAGAAGTTTGTGGTTTCTTGGGCCGAATAAACTACATTGCAAGGTTTATCTCTCAGCTCACGGCCACTTGTGAACCGATGTTCAAATTGTTAAAGAAATATCAGGCGATTACTTGGAATGAGGATTGCCAGAAGGCATTCGATAAGATAAAGCAGTATCTTCAAGAACCTCCAATCTTGATACCCCCAGTGGCTGGACGGCCATTGATCATGTACCTGACGGTTCTGGAGAATAGTATGGGGTGTGTTCTCGGTCAGCACGACGAGACGGGCAGAAAAGAGCATGCCATTTATTATTTGAGTAAAAAGTTCACTGAGTGTGAATCTCGATACTCGATGCTGGAGAAGACGTGTTGTGCACTAGCTTGGGCTGCCAAACGTCTACGACAGTATATGCTCAATCACACCACTATGCTGATTTCGAAGATGGATTCGATCAAGTACGTCTTCGAGAAGCAGGCTCTTTCGGGCAGGATTGCCAGATGGCAGATGGTGTTGACAGAATATGATATTCAGTACGTCTCTCAGAAAGCCATTAAGGGGAGCGTATTGTCTGATTACCTTGCCGAACAGCCGATCGAAGACTACCAGCCGATGAAGTTCGAATTCCCTGACGAGGACATTATGTTTCTCAAGGCGAAGGATTGCGATGAGCCATTGCCCGATGAAGGGCCAGATAGGAAATCCCATTGGAAGTTGATATTCGACGGAGCGGTTAATTCCTATGGAAGTGGTATCGGGGCTATCATCACGACTCCTCACGGGTCCCACATCCCTTTTACTGCGAGACTGACGTTTCCAGTTACCAACAACGAAGCAGAGTATGAAGCATGTATTATGGGTCTAGAAGAGGCAATTGATTTGAGAATCAAGAATCTAGACATATATGGTGACTCAGCGCTTGTAATCAATCAGATTAAAGGGGAGTGGGAAACTCGTCAAGCGAATTTAGTGCCATACATGAATTATGCCAGGAGGCTGCTTCCGTTCTTCGACCGAGTGGAACTTCATCATGTACCCAGGGCTGAAAATCAAATGGCTGATGCTTTAGCTACGTTGGCTTCCATGTATAAAGTCAATTATTGGAATGAGGCTCCAAGAATTGTACTTTCGCGTCTTGATAGACCGGCATTTGTCTTTGCAATCGAGGATGCCACTGACGGCAAGCCATGGTTCCACGACATCCAGACCTTCCTTATGACTAAGGAGTATCCGGCGGGTGCGTCTACCCAGGATAAGAAGACTCTAAGGAGGTTATCTGGAAATTTTTATCTCAATCCTGATGGAGTGCTGTATAAGAGAAACCACGATCTCGTGCTACTCAGATGTGTAGATGAGAAAGAGGCAAGTATGCTCATGGAGGAAGTCCATGAGGGCACATTTGGTACGCACGCCGGCGGGCATGCCATGACGAGAAAGATCCTGAGAGCAGGGTATTACTGGCTGACTATGGAGTCGGATTGCTTCAGATTCGCGAAGAAATGTCATAAATGCCAGATTTATGCTGATAAAGTTCATGTGCCGCCGTGCCCATTAAATGTCATGTCCTCCCCTTGGCCGTTCTCCATGTGGGGCATTGACATGATAGGCAAGATCGAGCCCACCGCATCCAACGGTCATCGTTTCATTCTGGTAGCTATCGACTACTTCACCAAGTGGGTGGAGGCAGCCTCGTACGCTAATGTGACCAAGCAGGTGGTAGCTAAATTCATAAAGAGGGACATCATCTGTCGCTATGGAGTTCCCGAGCGGATCATTACTGATAATGGTTCGAATTTGAACAACAAGATGATGAAGGAGCTGTGCCAGAGCTTCAAGATTGAACACCACAACTCATCTCCTTACCGGCCGAAGATGAATGGCGTTGTTGAAGCGGCCAACAAGAACATCAAGAAGATTGTTCAGAAGATGGTTGTGACGTACAAAGATTGGCACGAGATGCTGTCGTTTGCCTTGCACGGTTATCGTACGACGGTGCGTACGTCGACCGGGGCAACTCCTTTCTCCTTGGTGTACGGTATGGAGGCTGTCCTACCGCTAGAAGTGGAGATTCCCTCTTTGCGAGTTTTGGTGGATGTAAAACTTGATGAGGCAGAATGGATTACGAACCGCTTGAACCAGCTCAGCCTGATGGACGAGAAGAGGTTAGCATTGATTGCATTTGGTCGTCTGTACCAAAGCCGAATGAAGAAAGCTTACGATAAGAAGGTGCGTCCTAGAAGCTTTCAGACGGGTGATCTCGTCCTGAAGAAAATCCTTCCGCCACACTCCGATCACCGGGGCAAGTGGACTCCGAATTACGAAGGGCCGTATGTCGTCAGCAAGGTCTTCTCGGGAGGAGCTTTGTTGTTATCCACGATGGATGGTGAAGATTTTGCATCCCCGGTGAACGCGGACGCAGTTAAAAAATACTTTGCTTGAAAGAGACCCGCTGGACAAAAAAGAAAGAGTCCAGGCAAAAAAGGGGCATCCCGGCGAACCAAAAACAGAATAAAAGGTCCGGGCAAAAATTAGGGATATATTGAAAAATGTACACCCGCGAAGTCGAAAACCTACACTGGGCGGCTTCGGCAAAAAAGGGTATCCCGGTGAACTGAAAACCCGAAAGGGCGGTTCACGCAAAAGTTAGGGATTTGAATAAGCAAATGACTGCGTTCCGCGTATGGACTTTCATTGTTTAGTGGTTCGGAAGACCTGAGGGCCGTTTATCTGAATCAATCTCTTCCAAAGCTGAAGCGTCGAAGAGGTATCAAAGTCGAGTGGGTCTTAGAGGGATCAACTCATGGTGTTCGTCTACGCCTCGATTGCCAACATTTGTATATACTGATGTATATTTATGTTTTCTTTTTTCGTGCGGCTTCCTCATTCCAGGAGTTTGCCTCTGTTGTAAAACATCTTTGCCCATTCAGGGGTTCATCATCAATAAAATGCACATTATTCAGCAATTCTGCTTGTCTGTTTAGCATTTATCTGTTTTGTTCACGAATGAAAACGCCGATGTTTTTGATAAAATGCGCATACATAGACTGGCGGGCCCAGGCCCATTGATTGTTGAAACAATTGATTAACTGAATATTGTCACGAGATAATAACCTGGATAGGACCCTTTGAGGAGGGAGTCTTGTCTTGTTTGTTTGTGTTGTTGCAGGTGTAGTACCTTCCGGAAGATGTGCAGAGCGCACCCCTGGAGCAGGATTCTTCCCCAGCACCGGGTCACCAGTGCAGATTTCATAGAAATCGTCGGGTGCCGAAGCTCGTGCGTTCCCCAGTAAAGTCACCGAAGCAGGTGTCTCTCCCCAGCACCGGGTCACGAGTGCAGGCTTCATAGGGAATTGGTCGTACGCCGAAATATGCAGTAACTGATGGTGCCAGACTGAGGGCTCCAGCGGAATTGAGATTCCCCACCAGAGTCATGCTCTCTCCTGAAGTTGGATGATTCCCTCTTCCCCAGTAGAGTGTTAGAACAACTGATGTTGTATTCCCCTGCAGAGTTGTACTCTCCCCCGAAGTCAGATGATTCTTTCTTCCCCAGTGAAATTGAAATTCCGCACCAGAGTCGTACTCTCCAGTGAAGTAGAATGATTTCTCTCCCCGGCTGAGTCCACAGAAAAGCAGAATCCTTGGAAGCAGTTGAGACCGTGAGTGGTTTCCCTAGCAGAGCGTGGGGCAGCTGATGCTGTATTTCCCCAGAGTCGCACTCTCCCCAGCGAAGCAGAACGACTTCTCCTTCCTCAGCCGAGTTTGCAGATGTCCAAGAGAGCCGAGTCCTTGGAAGTTGATCAAACCATGTTTTCCCCAGTGGAGTGTGGAGCAGCTGAAGTTGTTTCCCCACAGAGTGGTTATCCCCAGAAAAGTAGCCGAGACGGCCACGCAGTCTATTCTTGCGATGGATATCAGCAGGTCCAAGTTCTCGTAGAGCTTCGGTCCCCCGCAGCTGATCAACCGAAGTTGTTTTCCCTGCAGCAGTCAATGGAAGATCATTTCCCCAGACAGAGCCTGATTGATATTGGCGTGTCCACATTTTCCTCAGCAGGATGATTCCTCTACCTGAGTAGTTCTTTCTCCTTGACAGGAGAATTCCCCTTCGGCATTTATTTTGCGGACGGGATCGCATCATTGTGCATGACCGCATAGCATTTAACACTGCATAGCATTTAACGTTGCATAGCATTGTGCATGATTGCACGGCATTTAGCATAAACGCATATCATTCCCACCGTGTGGGGCATAGCGCAGAAGTATATGCATCATAAGCATGATCTAGGTCGTTATTATTCTTGCCTTACAGGTTTTCAGCCGAAGGATCAGTTGCTCAGGAGGATTCCTGACATTCTCTCCAACAAGGTCACTTTCTTAGGATGATTCTTAAGACCCCGGTGTAATCCCCACAGTCGCTCGCTCAAGATGATTTTTGGGATCCCCAGCGAAGTCTTCAGTTCAAGATGATTCTTGAATTCCTCAGCAGGGCCGTTTGCTTAAGATGATTCTTCAGACCTCAGCGCAGCTTCCCGAGTTGTTTGCTTAGGATGATTCTTGAGCTCCCCAGTAGCGTCCCCAGCAAGAGTTGCCCAGGAAGATTCCAGGGATCCCTAGCAGAATAAAGTCTCCAGAATGGTTATCGGTTCAGGATGATTCTTGAAGGTGTCCGACGGAGCTGTTTGTTCAAGATGATTCTTGAAGTCCTTAGCAGCGTGATATGTCTGCTCCAACAGTGATGGCTAATCTGAAGAGTAACTTCGTAAGCGCCTGAAGGCAGTATCAGAAGGTTCCTGTGAGCTCAGATGTCCTTGTTGATGAATCAACGTGTGGCTGAAGACAAGGTTCCAAGATTTTGTATTCAAAGTGATCCGTGTTGGCCTGAAGACCAAGTCAGTTATCCTGAGGTGATGATTGATTGCGATCAAGTGAATAGTATTTCTTCTGACTGAAGTCGAAGATGTTTCTCCAGCTGAAGCGGAGTTTTTGCCTGAAGGCAAAGTGTTTGAATCCCCGTAGAGTCATGAATGGCTCTGGATACCATTTCTCTGACTGAAGTCACAGATTTCCTAAGTTGAAGCGAAGGTGCCTGAGGGCAAGGTTATCCCCAAAGGTCATGAATGACCTAGGATTCATTTTTCGGACTGAAGGCCGAAATATATCCCTGACTGAAGTCACGGATGCTCTATAGCAGAGGCGGAGTTGCCTGAAGGCATATCCATGTATCCTTGAAGGCCAAGGACCATTTCTTCAGACTGAAGTCGAAGATACCTCCTGCAGAGTTGCCGACGGGCAAAGTTTACATCCTTGAAGGCCAAGGATGCTCTTTCTAGCTGAAGCTGGAATAGCCGAGGGGCAGGGTTTCATCTATCTTCAGAAGAACTTGAAGATTCTCCAGCGGATCTGGAGTGGCCGGGGGCCAGGGTTTCATGTATCTTTAATGTTGAAGTTCTACGGTGGGCAGTGTGCAGTAGTATTCCGATGCTCGTTATGGTTCTGAGGGTGAACCCCAGATCAGAGTGTGCTCGGTTAAGTCTCTCAGTCCCAGCGGAGTAGTTTCAAATACGCAAGTGCACCTTTTGTTCCATTCACCAGGGGTGAACCCCAGGTCAGAATTGTTCAGGGTTGCATCATTTTGTCCAGCGGCGAGGTTGGATGTTTGTTCGACGGCGAGGTTGAACGTTTGGATTTGACGGCGAGGTCAGATCATCATTTGTCCAGCGGCGAGGTTGGATGTTTGTTCGGCGGCGAGGTTGAACGTTTAGATTTGACGGCGAGGTCAGATCATCATTTGTCCAGCGGCGAGGTTGGATGTTTGTTCGGCGGCGAGGTTGAACGTTTAGATTTGACGGCGAGGTCAGGTCATCATTTGTCCGGCGGCGAGGTTCGATGTTTGTTCGGCGGCGAGGTTGAACGTTTGGATTCGACGGCGAGGTCAGACTCTTTAAATCCCCAGTAGAGATGATGTTTGTGCGACGGCGATGTCGAGTGTCTCTAAGAGGATGTTTGTTTCCGACGGCGATGTCAGATTCAGTTTTCCAGCGGCAATGTTGGGCATGTCAAGGTGATCCAGTCTTCTGACGGCGATGTTAGGTGATGCAGATCCTTTGGTTCTCCAGCGGCGATGCGAGGTATTCTGTCAGATGTATTTTCTCCAGCGGCGATGCGGGGTACTTTGTTTAGAGATGTATTTTCCCCAGCGGCGATGCGGGGTATTTTGTTCAGTGTTGTATTTTCTCCAGCGGCGATGTTGGGTATTTTGGTGATTCAGGTTTAGGTCTCCGGCGGCGATGTTGGACGCTTGTTTCCCCGAGTTATGGTTGTCCTTGACGGCGATGTCAGGTGGTTTAGTCTTCCAGCGGCGATGTTGGGTGATGTGGTTGTCCGAAGGCAATATCAGAAGAAGTTGACGAGGATAACTGGCGGCGATGTCAGATCAGTATCTCTCCAGCTAGCGACCGTGCAGCTAGCATTGCAATATTCGAAGATTTGTTCCCCGCAGAGTACCGTGTGCTCGTACAGTTGGCAAATTTTCGGGTTTACCGGTATTCAATCGTCTCGCACCTTGATTGGCTGAGAGCCGTTCGCTTCTCACCCAGTCAGGTTCAAGCCGTTTGAATAGGGGCAGCTGTTGCACCCCAAAATTTGACCAACAATTATTTATCCATCAAGTGTTTGAAAATGGATACCCTCATCAGAAAGTTCAAGAGATCCTTAGAGGAATGGGTTGAAACCAGGGTTGGTGATTTCATGCTGTGAGAGTGAAGCCATAACTGATTTTTGGAGGAAGAACTCAGAATCGGTTTCTGAATTGGAGAGAGTTTCAAGCCAAATTTCTGATTGGAGAGTGATCCTTGCTCATCACTGAAGGTGTTTGAATCAATTCAGAGTGGATTTTGCGCCTTGAAGACCTTCTGTTGATCACTTCTTCACAGGTATGTAACCTTTAAATTATGCTTCGATCTAGGCTGAATTAGGTAGAATCTTGCATGTGGTTAGGTTCTAGCATGAACAAGGATCGTTTCTGGACAGTTTCATGGTATTTGGTGATGATCAAGAGTGATGTGCAATTTCTGTTGAGAGTTAGTTATGAGGATTCTTGATGTTTCAATCGTGTTTGGATAGTGGAAACCGATCAGTGATAGATGAGGATTAGATCCATGCCTTTAGTTTTGAGAATCATGATGATCAAGATTTGTGTAGTTTCTGAAAATCCTATGGTGTTTTGATTTAGAGGATGATTTAGGGTATTCTGAGGTTGGATTGAGGATCTCCATGAAAAACCGAGTTGAATTGATATAGTTTGGGGTTTGATTGGTGACTTGGGTTTGGGTGTCCACCGGAGAAGACGGTGGTTTCCACCGTGAACCACCGTCTGTAACATTGAGGGCTGCCTGAGGTATTTGAGGAAGATAGATGAGAGCCATCAGATCATGGCTTGACCTTTGACCGAGAGTGAGATTGGAGGGCCACGATTGAATTGGAAATACTGAGTTCAAAGCAAAACGCCGCGTTTCAATTAGTGAAGGGCGTTGGGCCTCGTCCAGATGTTCTATCCGCACCCCCTTTTGGTTGGCCCGATTGAAACTTAACTGGCGCGTGTTTCTATTCTCACCCCTCCCTCATTTTCTTTATTCTTTATTTTTTATATTGTTTTACATTTTTCATGAACTTTAAAAATTCATTACAAATTGATAAATGATGAGTTTTTGGTCATTCTTTTTTCTATGAGTAGATAATTTTGTGTAGAAAAATATAAAAATAAAAATGAAATTTTATTTTTAATGTGGAATTAATGGTGGTATTTTCTTTTAAATAGGGTATTTTATTTCTTTTAGTTTGTACCTTATCTTGCAAGAATTGTTTTAGGACCTTCCCCTAGGTTTTTTAATTCATTCTTTTTTGTGTGATTAGATATTGAACCCTAGTTTCATGTAGGATTTATCCCTTGATTTTAGAAATTAAATTTGATGTAGTTTGATAGTTAGACATTTAGGTGCTCTAATTAGGGTTTTAGGTTGTATACTTGAACTTCAACATTTTATTTTTGGGGTTTTTAGGCCAAATTAGTGTATGGGGACTATATGGGACCTAAGGGTAGTTAAATAGGATCCTCTAGAATGTATATTAGGAATTTGTATGGTATTTTAGTATTTTTCATTGATTTTTGAATTGAATGTTGTTTGTGTGGCCTTTAGGGCTAGTTTAGTTTTGTTTTGCCTTGCTTTGGACTTGTTGTTGGCTTGAGGAGCTTGGGCATCATGTGAAGACCTTGTGAAGAGCTTGTGAATCATCCTTGAAGCTTTGAAGACCTTGCAGAGGAGCTTAGCTTAGCTTTTTGTTTTGTTTAATAGGACCTAGGGTAAGTAAAGCCATAGATAGAGTACTTTGTTCAATAAACAAGGAGTGTCTTGTTCACCTCCTTTTTTCTCTGTGACATAGAGTCCCTTAAGGGTATTCACCTCTCTCCTTTGGAGGGATTAGTGACCTTGCCCTATAAGGTAGAACTTTGAGAGAGCCTTTCCTTTGATGTTAAGTTCTCAATGGCATCCTTTGGAAGTCAGTGAGCACTGTAACATCCCCACCTCATCTTGTTAACTGAATCTTGTTTGCTGGAGCATTTGAGCCCTTGAAGATAGAAGCTAAGGCCTTGAAAAGGATGATTCCTTGGAGATGGTTGAAGTCTGAAGACTCTGTGAAGATCAAATTGATGCCTGAAGATCCCTGGAGATAGTGAAGCCTGAAGGTAGAGCTGATCAAAGGAGCTGAAGCTCAAAGGGAGAAGATGAGTTGATACTCATGTTGTAGGGTTGATACCTGGAAAGCAAGTGATCTCTGAAGTCTGAAGACTGGGTTGCTGCTGGAGGAGCTGAGGCTTTCTTCTGTTTTCTTTGATGTATTGTGTGTTTTGTCTGATTTGTCTGCTGCATTAGATTAAGCACATTTAGAATAAGTTCAGTCTAAGAGCATGAGTGCATCTGATTGTATTGTTATTGCTTGGCTTTGCTTGCGGGTATTCGGTAGAGCCCAGCTCCCTTGCCCATGTGTTTATTTTGCTTGATAGCATGATTTCATTTTCTGTCTGTATGATTACAGTTTACTGTTTGTGCTTGATAGCATGTTGTTTATTTCAGTATGATTACTGTTATTTCATGACTGGCTTGAGGTCGAGACGAGCTTGTGGAGGCTGAAGCCCCACACACATTTCCTCCCTCACTTGCATTGCATGCATTTTACTGTTAAAGCTGATGCTTTTGTCTGTTTTGGTGTATCATTGACATGATCCCTTAGGACTCTCATTTCCTCTGATGAGGATTTGATGATAGACTTTTAGGTTGAAACCTATGCATGACAACATCTAGGAGTTCCCTGTTCAAAGCTCAACCATAGGATGAATCCATGGCATGATAACAGTAGGACTTGATAGTCTCCCTCCTAGTTGGGCCTGTTCTCTTCTCGTCTCGAAACAGTTTAAGATACAGTAATCATGAATGATTTCTTTCGTACGTTACGAGCCTTAAGCTATCTGAGAAAGGATTGTGGGAGAGTTTCTTTTCCACAGTCTGGATGTTTAGTATGGTACCCTTTGGGTGACATGCGACGCATTCACTCTCAGGTCATAGTCTCTAGTGCGGTTGAGATCGCAAACATAATAAAAAACACTTCTTTCGGGAGATAACCCGTAGTTAGCCGAACTACGTTTGCTCTGATCTTTCATACCAGATGAAAGTACGTAGGCATAGGATGCGATATCCTAGCGAGCAACCTTCCCCATAATCCCCCGTAGTTAGCCGAACTACGTTGACTCTGATTTCTCATTCTCTGATGAGAATACGTAGGCATAAAGTGCGACGCTTTGCCGAGTCATTTTTCTTTTCTTTTTCAGCCAGCCTTGATAGGTAGATAGATTATAACCAACCCGTCCAAGTAAACAAACAAGCGAGGATCCCGTCGAGTATGACGGACGTGAGGGGTGCTAATACCTTTCCCTTGCGTAACCGACTCCCGAACCCAGACAATGGTCGCGATGACCTTGTCTTACCCTTATTCGTCAGGTTTTTCCGATCGTTTCCTTTCCCGCTCTGAGGGATAAATAACGAAAGGTGGCGACTCTTCTGTTTTGCCGGCACCTTACTTTCGCGCAAGCGACACTCTTGTCGCAAGAAATCGAAACCTCATTTAAATAACACACCTAACATCACCAGTGACAACGCACCGAATAGTAAATAATGTCATATGTCAAGCTAAATGTCAAACCGTTCGTGGGTAAGCGGCTATGGACAATAAAGGCACTGCAATGTCGGCGAGCACGCAGCTGTTCCTTACTGCCAGGTTGGAGATTACGATACCATCATAGAAGTATTACTGCACAAGATAGAGGTGTCAATAAGGAATTAATAATCCCAATTTGAGTTCCCTCTGTGTCAGGGGACAGCCAAGGCATCTGAAGATTTAATTCGAAGTAAACTGGGTTAAGTTTTAAAGAAGGTACCTGTGTAGACGGTAAAGTGATCACTCCTCCCTCCGTCCGGTGTCAACTTCTGTTTGAGAACACCTTTTGATGCGAATAAGTGGCTTCCGGACAGCCCTTTTTACCTCCTAGGAAGTTTAAAGTCGCGGCAGATACGTCATAGTTGGAGACGCGCGACTAGTTCACTGCTGCACAGCCACCCTCACACAAAGGACAAGTACTTGAAAAATCAGATCAAAGATACAAGGCCACAAGTCAGTCTACAACTCCAAAATCAATAGCATCACCACCAGAACAGGTCATAACAGTCATACTACTCAAATTCTCGGACTCAAACCCAACAGTTCCAGCAGCTTCTTCAGCATAAGCATTCATTCACTAATCAAAATTATCGTCAACTGCAATATCAGCAGCAGTAGCACCACAGAAACAGATATGAATTTGCAACTTTGGGATCACTAGTTCAAGTACACGTAAATGAGTTTTCAAAGTTCAGGACTACTACCAACATTGAAGCTTTGGGGCTCACCAGTTTCACTACCGTATTTTCCCTGGGCTGCTAGTTTCCCTTTGGCCCAAACCATCTGCTATTCACACATGCCAAATAGCAATTCAGAGTTAGTAATCAATTGAGGAATATGTTTTTTTTTTCAAAAAAAGATCCAATCCCAGACAGCTATCAGATTCTTCAGCATCAATTAAGAGATCCTTCAAATCAAATCTTACAGAAAGTGATTCTTATCAACAACATTAACTAAATCAAAAACGAGAAAGGAAAGTTTTCAAATCTTGGCCAAACAGGAATAGAAGGTCTTAATACAAGCAATCAAAGATTCAATCAGAGCTTTAAAGACGGGAAAGCCCAAAATCGCCTATAAAAAGAGGGATTTGGATCGGAGAACACACTTTATTGGATGAAATTCGAAACTCAGCAAAAAATCATGAAAACCTTAAGTAACTCGAATTGAAAGGAGAGGAGGAACTCATCTTTTCGCTGAAACCTTCGAAGATCGACGCCTCCGAAGCCCATCGCGAGACCGCTTGAGGAAATCGCTCGCGCTTCACATCTTGCTGCCGCCACCAACCTTCAGTAAAATTCTTCATACATGTTAATGTTTTTGAATGATTAACGTTTCGATTTTTGTTTCAGGTACAAGAATAGACGTAACGATGAAGGAAAAGGGGGGAGATTGAAACGGAAATTGAACGGGAGAGGTGATCGAGTGAAAGGGCGTTGGGGATTAGGGTTTTTTTTTCGCCGTCATTTGTTTTTTGTTTTATCATTCTGCTGTTTTTGTATCACTATGAGTTGTATATGCGCACGACCATGGTAGTACCATGGTCCGTCACCACAATCACCGCACGATCACGATCTGACGGATCTCATCACGCAGTCCATCGTAAGTACCACGCGCACCCCACACCTAATCGCATGCCCCACTCATTAACACTTTAATCCACAGTTAATCCGCCTTAACTCTAATTAACAATAATTATCTTTTTAATCTGTTTAATTAAAACAATAATTTGCCTAATAATTTAATTAATTAATCATTTTACTAAAAAATCAATAATCAAATCTTTTCTTAAATCAACTATTTTTTTTAATCAATTAATCCTTTAATAAGTAATCTATTTAATTAATTTAATATTTGGCCAATACTTTTTTATTAAGAATATTTCTTTTTTTCATAAGATAAGTAATTATGTTACCTCATTTAAATAACCAACTTTTTTTCAATAAAATCTTTTAATATGGCTATCTATTTAATAAAATCTCCTAAAAAAATAATAATAATTAGATTTATTCTATAATTTGGGAACCTATTTCATAACTTAAAATAATATATTTAATCTATAATCATTAATAATAATTAAAAGTACCTATATTAACAAAACTTTTATCTATCTAATAAACTCTTTTTGTCATATAAAAAAAATACCAATTCACCCTCTAAAGCAATCTTCTCTTAAAATCAATCAACCTTTTGCTAATAAAATTAAATTAACATTTTCTAAGACCAACCTCATCAATTAATCTAAGCTTTTTTTATTAAACTAATTCAACTTTTCTCAAAACAATTCAGCCCACCCTTAAAATTAACTTCGTCTAGAACCAACCCAATTGTGCACGCTTACGCATCCACGCACATTCACATACACAACTCACACACTCACTTAGTGCTTTCATGCGTGTGTATGTTTACTTTATCTGCTTTTATTTCTTTCCGCAATTTACAATTATCGTATTTATCTTTCTTGCATCGCATTCCGTCCAAAGGAAGAATCTGCGCATGACTTAAACAATCATGCGCATACATCTACATTTGCATCATTTTCCCCATTGATCCTTGATCCCATTGAAATTGATCTTTAAGATAGATCCTACCCCATAGGAAGGACCTTTTCTTTTTTTTACAACTTAGAATGAACAAAACAACTTATATAATTATTCAAACATTAGAGAAAGATGTTAATCATCTTAAGCGAGATAGAATCTCCACCTCACAACAATACAATCTCTTACACTTGTGGCGGTTAAATCTCCCTTAAAATGACAACTCATCTTTTCTCATAAACTCAATCAACCAACTACCATAAACCTGTAGGAACTTTGACCACAGTCAAAGACTTCCTCAAACCCTTTAGGGGAACTACAGATACTCTGATTCCACTCCCATAAGGATATGTAGGCATAAGATGCGATATCTTATCGAGTATACTTAGAAATAAACCCCTAGGTATCTCACCATTAAGTAGATAAACCTTAGCAAATAAACAAACACAAAACAAGAGGTTCCTGTAGAGTACTACAGAAACTTAGGATGCTAATACCTACCCTAAGTTTAACCAACCCCCGAACCTATAACTCTCTAGCTTGCATTTGCATTGCATTGTGGGTATTTCGATCTTTTTCCCTTCCTTTGGACAAATCAAAGTTCGGTTGCAAATGAATAAGATTCAAACTAATCAATAGTTTGGTATCCAAATTTCACTGCGACAGAAATGGCGACTTCACTGGGGACCTCAGTGGGTTTCCCTAACTTGTTTTGTTTTTATATATTTGCTTATATTGTTTATTTGTATAATTGCTTGTCTATTGCTTTTGGGTGGTACTCTTGAATGGTGAGACAAAGTCCTACACCCGGACTTGAGTGAACTTAAGATAGGATAGTGATATGTTCGACGAGGCTTATAGGGGGTGGAATCCCGACCAAGCTGACTTGAAAACCACGCTCAATTGAGGCCCTCTCGAAAGTTGTATTGTTGAACGAGTTCTTAATCGTGAAAACATGCACTATATTCGACGTTGGAGTCTATGATATTGAGGACCATAGTTACCTTAACCCTACTTTGGCCTTTATTAAGATGTAGTGCGGGGCTATGAGGGGGTACCCCCTGAAATAGTGTTACGCGATGCTATACTCAAAAGAGGTTCTCTTGAGAATATTATTAACCACCGAGTACTTGGGAAGTTGATAATATCCAAAAGATGGGCTAATGACTTTGGGAACCTTATTAGAACCTTGTTCTGCTGGTACAATCAACCTTTAGTCCGTGTCCTTTGGGAATGGGTATACCCTTTGACTCCATGCTCGTTGCAAACCTAGGGTCCCCCTTTGTTTGTTTACCTTTGTGCATCTATGTGCTTACTTGTGTTTTTTGCATTCATAAAACATCATACCGCATTGGACTTCATGGGATTCACCTTTGTTTATGAACATTGTAGGGCACTATGGATCCCAACAGAAGACACACTTTGAAATACACTTTTAAAAGTCCTAAATTGGATGACCTAAAGAAGTTGGTAGCCTTGATTGAAGACCAAGAGAAGTTCAAGAGCAAATATGGGAAGCTGATATATTTATTAAGTCGCCAAGTAGACGAAGGACTTCTTTCCACTTTATTGCAATTTTATGATCCGCTGTATCATTGTTTTACGTTCTCAGACTTCCAACTATTACCTACATTGGAAGAGTATTCCTTTTTAGTTGGTCTACCTATCCTAGAAGAATCTCCCTTCCCTTTCTTGGAGAGGGACCCTGAGGAAAGAGATATTGCTAAGGCTCTTTATCTAAAAGTATCTGACGTCAGGAGAAACTTAATTAGTAAAGGTGGTATTTTAGGCTTAACTACGAATTTCTTAATCAGTAAGGCTATGTTTTATACCGATTATATGAACAAGACCCCATTCGAGGCAATCTTCGCTTTACTCATTTATGGAGTATTTATATTCCCAAGTTTTGAAGGGTTTGTCGACCTTAATGAGATCAAGATCTTTCTGAAGAATAACCCAGTGCCAACTCTATTGGGTAATACTTATCATTCTGTGCATCTCCAAAACTTCTATGGTGGAGGGATGATCACCTGTTGTGTGCCCTTACTTTACAAGTGGTTTATTTCGCACTTGCCTAAGTCTAGTTCTTTTTTGAATCTCGATAAAGTGCTTTGGTCCCCGAGAGTTATGGCGTTGACCCACTCAGACATTGATTGGTACAACCGAGCGTATGATGGGACTTTAATTATTGATGGTTGTGGGGATTTTGCTAATGTGCCATTACTTAGTTTTAAGGGAGGGATCAGTTATAATCCGGTCTTAGCTCGTCGACAGTTGAGATATCCATTGAAGGAACCGCCTAAGAGTGTTCAAGTGGAGAGCATTTTCTTTAGGGATGACAAGGAACTCCGAGACAAGATTCTGGCTGCGTGGGATCATTTGCATAAGAAAGGGAAGAAAAGTCTGGGAAAACTTAATTGTGTATCCTTGGAACCATACCTTCAGTGGGTCAGAGAGAGAGCAATCAAATTGAAAATGCCCTATTCTCGTCAAGATCCTATATCTCCGAGAAGAGAGCCCACTTATGTCTTTATGTCTGAAGCTGAGAAGTTAGAGGTTGCTTTGAGGAAGTCGCATCATGAGTCAGAATCATGGAAGAACAAGTATCAAGTAGTGGTCACAGAGAACGATGAACTTCAGAAACATAAGGATGAACTTCAGAAGCAGCTACAGTTGAAGGATGAAGAGTTACTTCCCTACAAGAAGAGGAAAGTTCTAGAGGATTTATTTTCCTCCGACCCACAATGTACTATTTGGAAACTGATTGTGGACAACCTTATCCGTGAGAAGACCCAGTTGGAAGAGCAACTCAAGCAGCGAAATTCGAAACTTCCTTAGGGATTTCATTAGCTTTTATTTAGCTATTCATTTGGGACTCTTAAAAGCATAATTATTTGTAATCCGTTTCAAAATTAATAAAACATTTTCTTTTACCGCAATGTTTATAAATAGTTGGGATCCCATGAAGTCCTACTCATCTTGCATTACATTCTTTTCTTACTTCAAGAAACTCAATTTCGTTTCACAGGTATTGTAACCATGGACTTCAAGAGAGAAGCATTGGAGTACACTTTTCAGAGTCCTAACATTGAAAGCTTAAGAGAGCTAGCAGATCTCATTGAGAACCGTCACGCTTTTACAATAGAATATGGAGAAGCCTTTCGTTTTCTCAAGCTCAAGATGAAGGAGGGGCTGTTGGAGACCCTCGTTCAGTTCTATGATCCGCTGTACCATTGTTTCACCTTTCCAGATTACCAGCTGATGCCGACCCTAGAAGAGTATTCTGATTTCTTGAAGATACCTGTGACGGCCTGACCTATATTCACCGGCCAGGAAGACATACCCAGTCACCAAGAAATTGCAAATGCTACTCATCTCAGCCTAGCAGATGTCCAAGCACACTTAACCACCAAGAAAGGAGTCCTTGGATTCCCAGCTGATTTCTTGATCGAAAAAGTCTGTTACCATGCTGAAAGAAAGGAGGTCCTTATCTTGGAAGCTACCTTTGCTTTGTTGGTCTATGGGATTTTCTGGTTCCCAAATATTGATGATTTTATCGATATGGATGCGATTAAACTATTCATACTCAAGAATCTAGTTCCCACCTTGCTAGCTGACACGTACCATTCAATCCACTCGAAGAATGCCGAAGGGGGAGGACATATCGTTTGTTGTACCGCTTTGTTGTATTCATGGTTTATTGATCGCCTAGTTCGGCATCCGTCTATTTGGGATGAGGTAGAAACACCCCATTGGTCCGAGATAATTATGGCCCTTACTCACTCTGATATTGTGTGGTACGACCCTGCTTATGGAGGTGTATGTATGATTCCCAACATTGGAGGATTCACCAACATACCGCTCATTGGGAGAGAAGGATGCATCAGTTACAACCCCGCTTTGGCCCGCAGACAATTTGGGCATCCCATGATCGAAATACCTGACCAAGCTCTGTTGGAAGGGATCTTTCTCAAGGAAGGAGAAGATCCAGACTTGAAGGCCGTCATAATTTACGCATGGAGATACATCAATAAGGAAGGGATGACTGCTTTAGGATACCCCAATTGTGTTGTCTCTGAAGAATATCTACATTGGGTGCGAGAAAGGGCTCTCGACCTCAAGATGCCTTTCCCATTTCACGAACCTATGGTGTTGAATCTTCATGATCCGATTGGTTTGACGTGAGTGAAGTAGATCAGTTGAAGGCCGCCTTGGATGAGGCTCGGAAACTGAAGACTGCTTGGAGGAACAAGTTTTTCACCCTCAAGGTAGAGAAAGAGAGGTCCCAGAAGCTGCCAGAGATAGAATTTGCAAAGAAAAGGAAGGCGCGAGAGGATTTATTTTCCTCTCACACCTCTTCCAGAACTGACACCAGAGATGATCTTCCCCCAGCTACTGTGGCTTGGAAAGAATGTGTCGATCGGCTCATTAGTGAGAAGGCCGAATTGCAAGAACGCGTCAACCAGTTAGAAGAAGAACTTTGTGCGCAAGAGGAGCATGGGGAGTAGATCTCCGAGTTCTCTTCTGCTTTTGGTTCAATGTAATAAACTCTTAAAAGAGTACTTTGCTTTATAATGCTTCTCGAATATCAAAATAAAATAAGTTTTTCCAACGTTACAATACCGAAAAATAATTTGAGTTTCTTGAAGTTTCATACTCATTTGCATAGCATTGTTTGCATACCAGGGTCTCACTCTTGCTTCATCTCCACAGACAAGCTGAATCACCGATACGGTACTCGCGCCAATCAACGCCAAAAGATGGCCCAGCTTGAACAAGAGAACAAGGTGCTCCGTGATGAAGTTGCCATCCTGAAAGAAAGTTTGGAGAGGTTGAATGGTCTAGTGGAAGCTCTGTCCAATCAAGCCGCACTCAACAACCAAGATGTTCAAAGGATTGTGATCTCTAAACTGACACCAACACCGATCCCAGTGGTGTCTTCTGTTGCCGAAGTGACCTATAGCATGCCTCCAGGTTTCCTGTGGGGGATGCCTCCTCATTTCTTTCCGGCGGGCTACCGTTCGTCTGTACCTGAGATCCCTGTTGTGACCACTGTCCAAGCTACTCCTGCAGTTACTGCTATAATGACTACCGCACCTCCACATGTGAACGATGTTCCGTATATTCTGGATGAGCCGATTTTACATGGGTCGCCGACCGAAACTGTGGGTCTGGAAGAAAGGATGGATGGATTTCAAAACCAAATTTCTGAGATGCAAAAGGAGTTGAAAGCCCTTCGTGGGAAGGATTTGTTTGGAAAGAGCGCTTCTGACTTGTGCTTAGTTCCAAATGTCAAGGTTCCACTAAAATTCAAGGTCCCTGATTTCGAGAAGTACAAAGGAAATACTTGTCCTCAGAGTCATCTCATCATGTATCCTAGGAAGATGTCTGCACAAATTAATAATGATCAACTGCTCATTCACTATTTCCAAGATAGTCTGACAGGTGCTGCACTCAAGTGGTACATGGGGTTGGATAGTACGAAGATTCGGACTTTCAATGATCTAGGGGGAGCCTTTGTAAAGCAGTATAAGTATAATATGGATATGGCACCCGACCGAGACCAATTCAGAGCTATGACACACAAAGATAAGGAGAATTTTAAGGAATATGCCCAACATTGGTGTGAGTTGGCCGCACAAGTCACACCACCGCTAGAAGAAAAAGAGATGACCAAGATTTTTCTGAAGACCCTTGGTCCTTTCTTTTATGAGAAAATGGTAGCAAGTGCACCCAGTGACTTTACTGAAATGGTTAATATGGGAATGCGTTTAGAAGAAGGTGTCCGTGAAGGAAGATCGGCTAAAGAGGAGAATGCTCCTAATAATACTAAAAAGTATGGGAGTGGTTTTGTGAAGAAAAAAGAGCAGGGTGTAAACGCCATTCAAAAGGGACAATTTAGAAAAAGGTATTCGCCATCACACCAAGTTGCAGCAGTATCGCTAGTGTTTAATGCTCCAACTTATCAACTACAGTCTTCGCAGCTGAGCCAGCAGCCTCAGCAAAATCCGCAGTATCCTCAACAGAATCGACCATTCAACAATCAGGGTCTTGTGTATAGAAAGATAAACTTTGAGCCCATTTCTATGAAATATGCTGATTTGTTTCCAGCTTTGATCCAGAAGGGTCATATTCAGACAAAAGCTCCACCTATGGTTCCCGCAAATCCTCCTCCTTCTTATAGAGCTAACAAGTTTTGTCCTTACCATCAGGGTGCTCCAGGTCACGATATTGAGAGTTGTTTTGGTATGAAAACAGATGTCCAGAGACTCATTAAGTGCGGGATTTTGTCCTTCAAAGATTTCGACCCTAATGTGCAGGTTAATCCGTTACCCCCACATGGTTCACCCTCCGTCAACATGATTCAAGACTATTTGGCAGATAATGATCATGAAGTTTCAGATGAAAGGGCCGAAGAAGTTTGTGTTATAGTACCTCACTTTAAGGAAGTGGAGCGTATCAAAATCGCTTATAATAGCAGAAAGTCGGTTGTTACTCCTATGGTAATCAACGTGCCTGGACCCGTCCTTTACACTTTTAGTAAGGCTATCTCATACAGATACAACACCACAATGTTGGAAAATGGAAAGGAAGTACCTTTGCCCATTATACCTTTAGTAGTTAACATCGCAAATGTCAGCAGAGTAACAAGGAGTGGTCGAGTTTACCCGACTGTACCACCAAAAGAAAAGGAAGTCTCATTTGAACAACCAGGCTCAAAAGATCCAATTGTGGGGCAATCTGGTGGATCCAATTTGACCAATTCAGATGATTGTCTAAAGGTGATCAAGAGAAGTGAATATAAGGTTGCGAATCAGCTTCTCCAAACCCCATCGAAGATTTTTGTGTTGCAATTGTTGATGAGTTCTAAGGCTCATAGAGAAGCACTCCAGAAGATTTTAGAGCAGGCATATGTTGAACAAGATGTAACTACGGAATAGTTTGACAACATCATTGGTAGTATTACTTCATATGACAATCTGGGTTTCAATGAGGACGATCTCCCAGAGGAAGGGAAGAAACATAACATGGCTCTACATATTTCTGTGAACTGCGGAAATGATTCTCTGTCCAGTGTGTTAGTTGATATTGGATCTTCTCTAAATGTGATGCCTAGAACTACTCTATCTAAGCTATCCTATCAGGGACCACCGATGAGGCCAAGTCATGTTATCGTCAAAGCTTTTGATGGGTCTAGGAAGACAGTAATTGGCGAGGTAGATTTGCCAATGACTATTGGATTACAGACTTTTATGATCACGTTTCAAGTCATGGACATTCGTTCCGCCTATAGCTGTTTGTTAGGGAGGCCATGGATACATGAAGCTGGGGCAGTTACTTCCACCCTGCATCAGAAGTTGAAATATGTTTTTGAAGGAAAAACGGTCACAGTTTGTGGGGAACGAGCCTTAGTGGTGAGTCATTTGTCATCATTCTCGTATGTTGAAGTTGAGGAGGAAGTTAGTACGCAATTTCAGGCTTTGTCTATTATGGGCAAGAGTGTCTAGAAATCTCAGGCATCCATGTCATCATTTAAAGATGCACAGCGTGTAGTGAACAGCGGTCCTCAGACAGGTTGGGGCAAGGTGTTGTCTTTGCCAGAGAACAGAAATAAAGAAGGTCTTGGTTTCACCAGCAGTTCTGCTCAACAAACTACCAAAAATCAAGGGTTTCCGCTGATTAATGAAGTGTTCCGTAGTGGAGAGGTCGTCCATCATCCTCAAGTTAATGTTGTGTCAGAGGATGGAAATGAAGGTTACATATTAGATGGTTCTGCAAGGTCCTCCAATCCTTGCGAAGATTATGAGCTCTATATGGAAGATCCAGGTTATGTTTCAGATGAGTTTGACTACAGCTTTGGAGTCTACGATGTGACCGAGGAAGATTCAGATGGGGATGCTCCAGACTTTGTAACCCAAGGAGTTTTGGTTAAGAACTGGAGTGTGGTTGAGGCCCCTGCTGTCGTTCATATATCAAAGTAAAGCATTTGTTTTTTAAATTTTCTCGCTCTGGCCAAGGCGAAACTGCATTGTTAGGGCTTACTTTTAAATAATTCCCTTTTGCTCTACCCAAGGCAAAGGTGACTTTGTTGGGCGTGTCTCTTTGGTTTTGCTATCATCAATAAATCACTTTCATTTTCATTTGTGTGTTATTTTTCTTATATTTATTTACGATGTCGGAAAATAATAATTAGCATCTCGCGTACACACACTTTCCATTTTACGAAAACTTATTAAAATCATATCACTTGCGCAGATTGCTACATAAATTACATCCTGGGAATAATGATCCACTGCCTTCTCTGAATTTTGAGTTTCCCGTGTATGAAGCTGAAGACGAAGAAGATGATATTCCAGAAGATATTTCCAGACTGCTTGAGAAAGAAGAGAAAGTTATCCAACCTCATCAAGAGCCGGTGGAAGTAATCAATTTGGGAACAGAAGAAATCCGTAGGGAAGTGAGAATTGAAGCTTTGCTCAAGCCTAAGGTGAAGAAACAGTTGATCATTTTGCTCGGAGAGTTTGTTGATGTGTTTGCTTGGTCATATCAGGATATGCCTGGATTAGACACTGCTATAGTTGAACATCGTCTACCTTTGAAGCCAGAGTGCCCGCCAGTAAAGCAGAAGCTCAGAAGAACTCGACCCGACATGGCTCTAAAGATTAAGGAGGAGGTACAGAAACAGATTGATGCAGGTTTCCTTGTCACTGTCGAATATCCGCTCTAGTTGGCTAATATAGTGCCTGTTCCGAAGAAATATGGTAAGGTTCACATGTGTGTAGATTACAGGGATCTGAACAAGGCCAGTCCGAAAGATGACTTTCCGTTACCTCACATTGACATTTTAGTTGACAGTACCGCAAGATATGAGGTTTTCTCCTTTATGGACGGTTTTTCAAGTTACAATCAGATTAGAATGGCTCCCGAAGACAGAGAGAAGACGTCATTCATCATGCCCTGGGGCACCTTTTGTTATAGAGTTATGCTATTTGAACTGAAGAATGCAGGGGCAACATATCAGAGAGCTATGACTACTTTGTTCCATGATATGATGCACAAGGAGATAGAGGTTTATGTGGATGATATGATAGCTAAGTCGAAGACTGAGGATGATCATGTTAAACACCTGTCTAAGCTGTTTGGTCGTTTAAGGGAATACAAGCTCCGTCTGAACCCCAACAAATGTACATTTGGAGTATGATCAGGGAAACTATTGGGTTTTATTGTCAGTCAAAGAGGGATTAAAGTGGATCCCGACAAGGTGAAAGCTATCCGGGAAATGCCAGCTCCTACCACCGAGAAACAAGTCAAAGGATTTTTGGGACGTTTGAATTATATCTCTAGGTTTATATCCAACATGACTGCTACATGTAAACCTATTTTCAAGCTTCTGAGGAAAGAACAAGGGTATGTTTGGACTGAAGATTGTCAAAAGGCTTTTGATAGTATCAAAGAGTACTTGCTTGAACCACCTATCCTGATACCGCCAGTTGAAGGCCGACCTTTAATTATGTATTTGATTGTTTTGGAAGATTCGATGGCTTGTGTACTCGGTCAACGAGATGAAACAGGAAAGCAAGATCATGTCACTTATTACCTGAGCAAGAAATTTACCGATTGTGAAACGAGATACACTATGTTAGAAAAGACTTGTTGTGCTTTGGCGTGGGCCGCCAAACATTTGCGCCAGTATATGATGAATCACACCACTTGGTTAGTTTCGAAGATGGATCCTATCAAGTATATTTTTGAGAAGCCCGCTTTGACTGGGAGGATTGCTAGATGGCAGATGTTGTTATCCAAATATGATATCGAGTACCATACTCAGAAAGTTGTTAGAGGAAGTGTTCTGGCTGATCATTTGGCTCACCAGCCTATTTTGGATTATCAGCCTTCAAACGATGATTTTCCCGACGAGGATGTTATGTTTTTAAAGATGAAAGATTATGAAGAACCCTTGCATGGTGACGGACCAGAACCAGGATCTCAATGGGGTTTAGTTTTTGATGGAGCTGTCAACGCTCATGGAAAAGGGATAGGTGTTGTTATTGTGACTCCTCAAGGGTCCCACATTGTTGCACCCCAAAATTTGACCAACCAAATATCGAATTTGGCTTATGTTTCGACTCATTTTGCATTTGCATTTGCATACCGCATACATTGCATTTTTTCGGTCAGATTGATTTTATCGGGATTATAGCCCTCCTCTGGCGTTTCAAACAGTTCATACCAGTTTCGAATAACGAGGATTTATTTTGGGAATTGGTGTTTGTCCCGGTGTTTTCAGCTCTCGCTGTTGTTTTTTAGGATATTTCGGTGTCCGATTTTTACCGTTTATTTCGTTGTATTCTCGCATTTTTTTTAATCGATTTAATTGGGTTTTATTGCATTTTCTAGATTTTTTTCCCTTTAAATAGATTTTTAAATAGATTTTAAATAATTTCTAGGTATTATTTGAATTGTTTTTCTAGAACAATAGATTTTATTAGGTTGAATTGTTTTTCTATTTCTTATCAATTTATAGATATTAGTTGGTTTGTTTTAGCAATTTATGGTTTTAATTCTTGTCTAGATATTAATTGAATTTGTTTAGATATAATAGGTTTTATTAATAGATTTAATTTTTTATAGATTTAATTTGGTTTAGAGTAATAGATTTGAATTTCTAGATGATAATTGGGCTTTAATCAATTTTAATTGGTATTAATTAGCAGTTTTTTTAGTTAACTAGTATTAATTTTCGTTGAGTATTAATTGATCTTTTTAATCATCATTGAGTCATTAATTGAAGTCAGAATTAATTGGGTTTTTTATCATGTTAATCAATTTTCGTTAATTAGTCATTAATCATCAGGTTCAGTTTTAATTGAGGAAACCGTGTGGATTGTGGGCTCTGTTGGGCCCAATCCATTGTCTCTCAGTCCACACCCCCCAATTTTTCTTTTCGCACCCCCCCTGGGCTATTTTTTTTGTTGTTATGGTATTGGGCTGGGCCCAATTGGCCTTTCTGAATCACACCCTGCATTTTCCTGCGCACCCCCCCCCCCTCTGTACCCTTTAGTTCCATTTTTTTTTTTTTTGTTTTGAATGTATTGTGGGCTGGGCCCAGTCCTGTTTTTACTGCTTTACACCCCAATTTTCAGGTTGTACCCCCTCCCCTTTAGTTTTTAATTTATTGCTTGTATTGGATGGTTGATTGTAATAATTGTAGATTTTTATTTCTCTATTTTTTTTTCTTTTAGGATTATAGTTTTATTTTCCTAGAATATTATTTTCTTAGCATATTTTTAATATAGAATTTATATTCTATTGTTTTTAGCATATTATAGAATATTGCATAGTATAGAATTTTCATTCTGTTTTCTTATAGGATATTATTAGAGTTAGATAGATTTTATATGCTATTTTCTATTATGCAATTTACCTGTATTTTTCTTTAGAATATTTTCTAGTAGAAATTAATTGTCGTATTTTAGGAGTAGCATATCATTTCCTCTTGTGATTGGACTTTCTCTCCTCGTTTCTCTCCTATTTTCTTTTCTTATCTGATTTTATCTTCGATTTTATTTTTGGCTGGCCGCGTGACATGATTCAATTGGAGAATGATTTTCGATATCATTTCTATATCTTGTCTTTGACACGGATATCAATACGCTACCTCTAAGAGTTCGATTTCTCTTATAAGTCGAACCATGACGGTCTAAGCGTTACATTGTTCCTGATTCGAACATCCTCATCAAGGATCCAGAGAGGAGAAGATTGGAATGGAGCTTGCGCGCATGTCAGGAGCCAACAGAGCCGCTTCGTTCGATAATCATCTTTCTTATTCAAGTCTTCGTGCAACCGTCGAGTGTTGTGAGTTGTATCATTAGATACGTAGGAAATGACAGTTGAGGGGTTTCCTCTCAATCGTCTAGAGTGTCTAGTATGGTACCCTTTGGGTGACATGCGACGCATTCGCTCCTACGCCTTAGGTTCTTGCGTGTGTGTCCCGAGTTCCTTCCCGTTTAGGCGTAAGCCTGCTTCCTCTTTGTTCTCGCCCCCGTGCGATCGAAACCCTTTTCACTCGCGTTCAGGTGATTGAGACCCCTTCTCTTACCCACATGCAATCGAGACCTGCTTCCTGTAGCGCCGAACTACGTTTGCTCTGATCTCTCGTACCAGACGAGAGTACGTAGGCATAGGATGCGATATCCTAGCGAGCTCCCTTTTCCCTTTTCCCCCTTTTTGTTGTAGTTGGCTGAACTACAACTGCTCTGATTTCTCGTATCAGACGAGAATATGTAAGCATAGGATGCGATATCCTAGCAAGCACACTAACAACTAACGTCTCTATTCTCTCGCTGCTATGCGATCGAGATTTTCCCGCTGACGACTGATGTTTCCTTTCTCTTGCCCGAGCGCAATCGAGACCAGACCGTAGTTCTAGAACCCGTAGGTTCCCATACCTTTAAACCCGACATACTACGTCCGTTCTACCGCAAACAGGTAACGCCTAAGTCTCCGTCGAGCGAGCAGCATACACCTAACTGCTAGAATGCGTACGCTAGTATCGTCAATCCTTTCTCTCACCCCTGTGTGATCAAGAACACCTTGTCTAGCCGTAGTTAGCCCGAACTACGTAAGATCTGATCTTTCACGCCGTGTGAAAGTACGTAGGCACGAGATGCGGTATCTCGGCGAGTAAATTCCCCCGTAGTTTCCCGAACTACATTGACTCTGACTCTCCCATTGGACGAGGAAATACGTAGGCGTAGAGCGCGATGCTCTATCGAGTCAGTTTCTTTCCGTTTAGTTTTAACAGCCGTAGATAGATTGTTTTTCACCCGTAGACAAACCAGCAAGCGTGGATCCCATCGAGTACGATGGACGTGAGGGGTGCTAATACCTTCCCCTTGCGTAACCGACTCCCGAATCCAGACAATGGTTGCGACGACCTTGTCTTATACCTTTGCGTCAGGTTTTCCCGATCGTTTCCTTTCCCGTTCTGAGGGATAAATAACGAAAGGTGGCGACTCTTCTGTCTTGCCGACCTCGTTTTTCGCAGTAGCGACAGCTGGCGACTCTGCTGGGGACTGCGATAGTTTCCTAGGGATCCAACGTCCCTTATGCGAGTCAATCGGGGGATCCAACGTCCCTGCGAGAGTCAATCCTAGCGCTTGTTTGCTTGTCTGTGGGTGTTTACTTTTTGTGATGTATTATGTATATTACTGTATTTACATTTCCCGCACTATTATTATTATCTGTTGCTATTGTGCTGTTGTGGGAGGGGAACTCTGATGAGTGAAAAGCCAGACCCAGGCTTGAGTGTACCTAGCATTAGTTGTGGAAATTAGTGGGCGCGTTCTTGCTTTGCAGGCACTAGTGTCTCATGAAATCCACGCTCATACGAGGTTCTCCCGGTTGACTTCTTTTCTAGCCCTTTGGGCTTGAGGGGTTGTTGGTTTGGAGGATTGTCGACTCTGGGGACCGATCACTTGTGATTCAGCCGAGTAAGGTTGCTTCAAGAGATGATGATGCCACACCTTCTGGGTATCGTATCATCATTCTTGAAAGTTTGTGACGCTGATGACCGCATAGGATGCCGAACCTGTGTCAGTTTAGGTCCATACCCGTGAATGGGAGGGTTTTTGCAGGGAACTTGACTTCCAGCCTACCCGGTATTTTGGTTTTCTCTCGTCAGAGCGAACTTATTCCGTCAGCAGCGCAGCAGTATTCGGAGCTTTGTGGGGGATGTGATCCCGTGTTTGCTGCATTAGCATTTTGCATTGCATTTCATGTGCATCTCATGCTCGCAGTTGATTTCCCGGCATTCGCATTGGACTTGAGTTAGTCTCTGGAAGGATCATGAACTCCGCAGAGCAGAATCAGTTTGTTACCAAGGCAGAGTTTGAGTTGTTAAAGAACCAGTTGAGTCAGTTCATGGAAACCATAACAGCCATGACTGGAGGAGAGAACAATATTCAGAAGACTCAGGTGAACAATGTTGCTCAAACCCAGAATGTGCAAATTCTTGTCAGAGACAGAGATGCATCTTCTCTTCATGACACCGACTATCAGTGTTTTACTTTCCCTATGCTAGATCGTCAGAGGGTTGCTCTGAAGGTTAATGCTGAGAACCTGAGGGTTGTTGAGTATATGAGAAGACTTCAGCTGTTGGAAGATCAGATGGCTGCCTTGATAAATAAGAATACTCTCAACCTGAATGTTGTGAGCATGTGTTTGGTGCCAGGCCTTGTGTTGCCTCCGAAGTTCAAGACGCCCAATTTTGAGAAATACAAAGGGGATAGTTGTCCGAAGCTACATTTGGTTATGTTTGTGGAGGCAAATCGCCACACGTCACACGAGTCTGCAAGACATTGTTCAATACAGGTTTCGATGATGACAAATTACAAACCTTGGATGGATTGGAAATTATAAACTCCAGATCTACTAAACAAATGCAACGTATCACCTACCATATCCTTTTATACTTGTCTTAAAAATGTTGTAATAAATATACTATGTGTAGATAAAATGCAATCATGACCAGAGGCATGAAAAACCACAAAAAGATCAATTTTTGCAGGTTTGCAGGGCATGAGTCGACCATAGGGTCGGCGCATGCATCAGAGCATTTTTCCACTGGTCAGCGTATGAAGGCAATGAGTCGACCATAGGGTCGGCGCATGAAGGAAATATTTTCCAACGGGTCAGCGCATAAAGGCATGAGTCGACCATAGGGTCGGCGCATGAAGGAAATATTTTTCAACGGGTCAGCGCACGCCGACTGTATGGTCGACGCATACTGATACATTTTCCAGATTTCCAAAAACGCAGGCCATGCGTCGATGCGCAGACCTGCTGCGGTCGACCGTTCGCGCGGAAATCCAGTTTTTAAATGATTACCTCTACTATTTGAAATACTGTTATGTCTTTAGTTGGTTTGGTACTATATATACAAGTTTAACCACTTATGTCACATTAACATTTGATAAAATTGATTCATGTGTTCAAGAATAAGAAAGAGTGAAATAGGTGTCCAAGATTCATCATCTTCATCTTCAACATCTCACAACACATCAATTACACACAGCCATTTTTAAAGTGCATTGTGAGTGATTAAAGGTGATAAGGTTCGAAGCTTAGATTGGGTAATTTAGTTCGGGTTGAAGCTTGTGACAGGTTCTTTCTTGAATAAAACCGTTAGGGTTTTATCCTCCAAGATTGGTTTGAATTTTGGGGGTTTTTGGACAAGATTCTTCATCAAGGGTCAACTAAGCGAAGGTATTTGTGAAGAGGTGTTCTTCAACAGTCTAGTAGCGGATTCAGTAATATTGAAGGGAAGATCTCGGGTTTGATTTGTTGCTGTTGAGATCAGCCGGAGCCGAAGGTTTGAACAACAACGGGTTATTCAATAAGGTGGCTGGAATCGGAGGTCCATCAACAACGATCGGAGGACTTGATTCATCTTGAATCAAGGGGCAAGGAGTGAAAGCAACATTCAACATATTGAGATTTTTGTTGTATATTTGTTGCTCAATCCTTGTATAAACTGTTACATTCAACAGGTGATATCTATAAAATCTATCTCAATTCTAGTTTTAGAATTGAGGGAAGACGTACCCCGAAGCGAGGACGACGGGGGAACTGCCTCACCAAATACTTGTCTTCTCTATTTTTCAGCATTTACGTTTTAGCTCAAAAATAAGTGATTTTTGTATAAGCACTCTTGTCAAACTATGATATCAATTGAGTAAGAGGTTAAAACTCTGTTTTTGACTCCAAAGTACAATAAGACATTGTACTAGGCTAGTTGGAATCACTTACTCAACATAAATATCACTTGGAGTGTTTTGCACACCAAGTGTTTGACAAATTGCCTAAACCAAAATTATCTTACTTGTGTATCTAGTTTTGGTTTGCTCCTTAAATCATTGGAACTAGGAATCCTAACAACTGAATTAGATCATTGATAAGTGTGATTGGTGTTGTGATTCTATTTTCCATATTGTCATTAATCCAAAGGCTTGCGCATATCCGGTTTTCCAATAACCGTTCGTTTTAGACTATATTTTCTTCGGCCGCTTTCGCACTTAAAACAAATTTTCAAAACCAATTTTTAAATTGGTAGCGCTGACTCAAATTTTAATTGGGATCTATTCAACCCCCCCTTCTAGATCTGTGCCATAGTCTAACAAGTGGTATCTAGAGCTCCGGTTATTCGGTGCTTCAAATACAACGTTGATAGAAAATGGCTTACGAACCAAAAGGGGCGTACAATAGAGCTCCTGTTTTCAACGGTGAAAATTATAGTTATTGGAAAGACTGTATGCGGGTGCACATAAACTCCATAGACAGAAAAATATGAACGTTATCCTCAATGGTCCAATAAAAATTACTATGACCAATGCGGATAACATAGTTGTGTCAAAGCCCGAAGCACAATGGACCGATGACGATGAGAAAAAATACAATTATGATTGGAAAGCCAAAAATATCTTAATCTCCTCATTAGGTGTAGATGAATACTATCGTGTATCCCATTGTCCTACTGCTAAGGCCATGTGGGATTCACTATAAATCGCCCATGAGGGGACGAACGATGTTAAGTTGGCTAGAATCAACACATTAACACAAGAGTTTGATCTCTTTTTCATAAAGCAAGGGGAAACCATTGCTGACATGCAAAAGAGATTCACTCATCTCATCAAACGTTTACATTCACTAGGAAGGCCTGTTTCCAATGATGTTGCTACTAATAAGATCTTAAGATGTCTTAACAGGGAATGGCAGCCAAAAGTGACTGCCATCAAAGAAGCACATGATCTTACCTTATTAGACTTGACAACATTGTTTGGCAAACTACAAGAGCATGAACAGGTACTCTTGAGCCTAGACCAACGCGAAAAGATGGAAAAGAAAGACAAAACGAAGGTGAGTGAAAAGAAATCGATAGCTCTCAAGACTTCCTCATCGAAGTCTCAAGCAAAAGAGCAAAGTGATTATTCCTCAAGTGACGAAGAAGAAGAGGACAAGAGCGAAGATATGGGGTTATTCGTTAAACGGTATAACCGTTACATGAGAAAGAACGACATCCAACATTCCGAGAAGAACTTGGTAAACTTCCAGAAACAATCGAGGTACTCCAAAGATGATGACTCAAAAGGTAAAAAGACTAGAGGGACGTGCTACAAGTGTGGAAAGCCCGGTCACTACAAACCGGACTGTCCGATGAACAAAAAGGGAAAGGAAAAGGAATCATCAAAGTCACACAAGAAATCATCAAAGCCTAGGAGAGCGTACATAGCTTGGGAAAGCGACAGCGACTCTTCCTCCTCTGATGAAAGCTCTAGTGATGAAGAAGAGTCCGTGAATCTATACCTCTCCGCTCATCAGAAAAATAAGAAAAAGCAGGTACGTCACTCTAAATATGATAAGTCCTCAAATATGTCGCATTCAGAATTACAAACCGCATTTAATGCTTTACACAATGAAGCAACTGAAGCCTTCAAGAAACTTGCATCTAATAAAAGAATTTTTACATACTTAGAGCACAAAGTTAAAGAGCCCGAAAAGAAACTAGAGGACCTTAAGGCTTCCATTGTGGATGGTAATAAATCGGATTGTAAGGACAATAGAAATCCTTTCGACTTTGGGTGTGATACTTGTCATATTTGGCAAGGTGAGGTTAGAAACCTTAAGGCCAAATTAAACAAGGCACTTGAGCCTAAAATTACATTTGCTATTGATAAAAGGGATTTTAGAAAAAGTATGATAAACCCATATCAAAAATATGCATATGTAATTAGGGACCAAGCAAGTAAAAGTGATTCTAAAGTCGATTTTGCATGCTTATATTGTTGCAAGAAAGGCCACTCCATTGGTAAATGCCGATTTAGGAGATTTCTTGTTCCTAAAGGCATCTACCAATGGTTGCCCAAACGCAACCATTCTGTCGCTAACCTATTAGGACCCAATATGCCATTGGGTACCTCCTTTTGCTAATTATGTTTTGATAGGTGAAATGTGTCGAGACCACCGAGAGAAGATGGGTTCTCGACAGTGGGTGCTCAAGACACATGTCAGGAAACATATCCTTATTCATAGACTTCGTGGCTAAGAAGAAAGGGTATGTAACTTATGGTGATAACAACCGCGGAGCAATACTAGGTAAAGGTAGTGTAGGTAATCCCTCCTCTACTACGATTTCCGACGTGTTGCTTGTCGAAAACCTTAAACATAATCTGCTTAGGATTAGCCAATTATGCAACAAAGGATACAATGTATATTTTTCAAAAGATTGTTGCAAAATTGTGCATGAAAATGATAAGAAGAATATGTTCAATGGTTTTAGAGTAAACAATGTATATATGCTTGACTTAAATGAAGTATCGTTAACAAGCGACAAATGCCTCATAACTATGAGTGAAGACTCATGGCTATGGCATAGGCGTTTAGCGCATGTTAACTTTGACTTACTCAATAAGGTAGTCTCAAAAGACCTAGTCTTAGGCTTTCCCAAAATAAAGTTCACCAAGGATCACCTTTGTGATGCTTGTCAAAAAGGGAAGCAAACGAGGATCTCATTTAAATCCAAAAAGATAGTTTCAACAACGAGACCTCTTGAACTTCTTCATATGGACTTGTTTGGGCCGTCTAGGATTAAAAGTCTAGGAGGAAACTATTACGGGTTCGTAATAGTGGATGACTTTTCTAGGTTTTGTTGGACCATCTTTTTAGTAAGTAAGAGTGATACATTTGCCGCTTTTGAAAAGTTTGCTAAGCTTTCCCAAAATAAGTTAAATACAAACGTAGTGTCAATTAGAAGCGACCATGGAGGTGAATTTGAAAATCACTTATTTGAAGAATATTGCGGTAACCATGGTATAGATCATAACTTCTCCGCTCCACGCACACCTCAACAAAACGGGGTTGTGGAGCGTAAAAACCGAATTTTAGAAGAATTGGGAAGAACAATGATTAACGAAAGTGGTTTACCGAAATATTTTTGGGCCGACGCCATTAGTACGGCGTGTTATGTTTTGAATAGGGTGCTTATTCGCCCCATTCTAAATAAAACACCGTATGAACTTCTAAAAGGACGAAAGCCAAATGTTTCTCACTTGCATGTGTTTGGCTGCAAATGCTTTGTATTAAATAATGGAAAGGAAAACTTGGGCAAATTCGATTCCAAGGCCGATGAAGGTATCTTCCTCGGATACTCTCAATCGAGTAAAGCATATATAATATATAATAAACGATTGCTTGTTGTAGAAGAGTCTGTGCATGTTACTTTTGATGAGTCCTATCCGAGAAATGTCGGAAAGGATAGTGTTGTTCATGGTGTAGGTACATCCACAGAAGACATACTCAAAAGTGGCGAGACGGGGATTGATCAACCTGACAAAGTCAAAGTTGAGGAGGATAAGGATGTACACCATGATGTAACCGAGGAAGTTCATCCGCCTTCAAACGATGATCTCCCTCAAGCTTAGAAGTCTTCCAAAGACCATCCAATTGAAAACATTCTTGGAGACATCACAAAGGGTGTAACAACTCGATCGAAGCTAAGTAATTTCTGTTATCACTTCGCATTCGTTTCACAAATGGAACCTAAAAACCCTAAGGAAGCCCTACTCAATGAACACTGGTTTTTGTCAATGCAGGAGGAACTGAATCAGTTCACTAGAAATGAGGTTTGGGACCTTGTCCCTCCTCCACGAGGTCATCGAGTAATCGGCACCCGATGGGTGTTTAGAAATAAATTGGACGAAAACGGAGTAATAACTTGCAACAAGGCGCGGTTAGTCGCGCAAGGGTATAACCAAGAGGAAGGCATCGACTATGAGGAAACTTATGCGCCGGTTGCCTGACTCGAGGCTATACGCCTTTTACTTGCTTTCGCTTGTGCGAAGGATTTTAAGTTATTTCAAATGGACGTCAAGAGTGCGTTCCTTAACGGGTTCATAAATGAAGAAGTCTATGTTGCTCAACCTCCGGGTTTTGAGTCTCATGAGTATCCTGATCATGTCTACAAACTGAAAAGAGCTTTATACGGTCTCAAACAAGCTCCTAGAGCTTGGTATGAGAGACTAAGCAAATTTTTACTTGATCAAGGCTACTCAAGAGGAAAGGTTGACACTACTCTCTTCATTAAACGTCAAGGAAAGCACTTAATTCTTGTACAAATTTATGTTGACGATATCATATTTGGATCCACTAACATGAGTCTCGTAAGAGAGTTTTCTGAGCTTATGCAGGGTGAATTCGAGATGAGTATGATGGGTGAACTCACATACTTTCTCGATTTGCAAATCAAGCAACTGAAAGAAGGAACATTTGTGAGCCAAACAAAATACTTTTTGGAGCTTCTCAAGAGATTTGACATGGCAAATTCAAAAGCCATAGACACTCTTATGCCAACATGTGTAAATATGAGTAAAGATGAAAGTGGTAAGGACGTTGAGGTAAAAAGGTATAGAGGTATGATTGTCTCTCTTCTCTATCTTACTGCTTCTCGTCCCGACATTATGTTTAGGGTGTGTATGTGCGCCAGATACCAATCATGTCCTAAGGAATCCCACCTAAAATCTGTCAAACGCATACTTCGATACCTATCTGGTACTCCGAAATATGGACTGTGGTATTCCAAAGGTAATGATTGTTCATTGGTAGGCTTCTCCATTTCCGATTTTGCCGGTTGTAAATCGGATAGGAAAAGTACCAGCGGTACGTGTCACTTATTTTCAAATTCCTTGGTCAGTTGGCACAGCAAGAAACAAGTGTTCGTTGCTCTGTCAACCGCCAAAGCGGAATACGTAGCCGCCGGTAGTTGTTGTGCGCAAGTCCTATGGCTTAAACAACAACTATTGGACTTCAATTTAAAGCTAGAACGTGTTCCAATATTTTGTGACAACACCAGTGCTATAAATCTTACCAAAAATCCGGTGTTACATTCGCGTCCCAAACACATAGAAATTTGACACCATTTTCTGAGGGATCATGTAGAGAAGGGTGAGGTTGTCTTTGAACACGTTGACACCAAAAATCAACTAGCGGACATTTTCACAAAGCCGCTAGCCATTGAGCCCTTCTTTCATATCCGTCGAGAACTTGGAATTCTCGACATTTTTGATCGGGTTTAATAATTACTAGTTTCATAATTAATCTATTTACAACTATGCTTTTGTACTTCTAACAAGTTTAGCTTTTGTTGCAAGTACAAATATGTTGTTAACAAGTGTGGTCGGTATAGAGGTGATATTGCTCCTTTCTCTCTCTCTTTATCTCTCTCTCTAAACATTCATAACTTAAAACTAAGTATATCGTTTGACAATCATGGTACTTATATATGTCTATGACTTTTGCTGCAAATACTATGTGTGTTGGATGCAAATTATATTGTGAAAGGGTGAATAGGCATGATAAATAGGCAAGTGTGGCATTCTACTTGACATAAAACTGAAAAATTGGGTTTTTGAAGGTTATGAGTCGACCAAAACAGGACAACGGTCGACGCATGCTGTAGACTTTCAAAATTATCAAAAAACACATAGTATGCGTCGACGCATGCAGGGGTTATGGTCGATGGCTCGCGCAAAAACCCAGAATTTTTTTTGAAAACCGTTCCATCTTCTCTCCTTCTCCATTTAATGTGCAGTCAACTTTTATTATGATTTGATAGTGCATTTTTCTTGTAAATTGCATCTAGGCATCTATTGTGTCCCCTTGTCTCCTCCCTCTTACCAAAACCCTAAACCTCTCTATTAAAGGGAATAGTCTTCATCTTCTCCAAAATCATCCTCAACTACTCTCCAAAAATCTCCATAAATCATCAACAATGGCTTCTCTATTTCGCAAAAATACGGGTAAGAGATCAAGGGCCTCATCATCATCCGCTTCAGTCCTTATTACCGCTGTCTCCCTAGTTCATCCACCTGCGGTTGAAAACTTCAACAAGAATCTCAGCAAAAGAGCAATCGTTCCATAACATGCCTTCTACAAGGCAACGGCGGAGCGCATGCATCTCACCCAAATTCTGTCTCTGCTGGAGTTTCAGGGGTTCTTCAACTTTCTAGAGTGCAACACAAAATACAGTGAGGATTTAGTCCGGGTGTTCTACACAAGTCTGCGTGATAACTTTCAAGGTCAATATTTCCACACTTCTGTCGGCAATAAACTGGTAAACATAAATTCTGAATTCTGGAACAAGTATTTTGATTTGACTGTAGATGCTGATGCACCACCTCTTCATGAGGTAACAGACTCTCGTACGGTGCCAGGATATGAGTTTAAGAGTGCTCTGAATGACATGCTCAAAAGACCCTATTCAGATGCTATTGTCAACATTGATTCCTTTCCTAGAACGGTTACAGTAGGGAAACTTCAAACAGGGGAGCGCATCCTTCAGTGGATTGCCGCTCGCATCCTGCGACCGAAAAAAGGTGGCATGTCCCGTGTCGAACAAGCTGAGGTACATCTCATCTATATATTGAAACATAAGATCAAAATAAACTGGCCATACTATATTGCAAGCAGGATTTTTGCTCTGAGAGACTCAGGTAGAGGCACTGCTCTAGCCTATGGGTCGTTTATTTCAGAAATTCTTGCTGCAGCAAATGTTGTATACCCAATATTTCCTTGTGTTTCAGTCCCCTCTGACAAAGAATTTAGCACCAAAACCTTTGCCATGATGGGATATTTTTGGTGTGATGAACGACAATCATACAAGTTTGTCCGTCGAGCAAATATTCCTCGGGTGACTCATGACAGTTCCGATGACAGCTCTGAAGAAGAAAGTGAAGAACAATGTGAACAGGATGATGATAAAGAAAATACAGCTGCAGAGGTACAAGAACCTGTATGCGAGACGCAAGACTATCATCAATCGTCGGTTCAACATGAGATTCCAAATACCGATTGGCTCCAACATTCAGCTTCATCTAAAGAACAAGAAGAAGGTTACACAAATCATGGATGGGGTGAATGGCAATACACAGGCTGGACCACCCTGGGTAGATTCTACGATCCATATCACAGCTACCCTCAAAACCATCAACATTCTAAGCACTCATCACCTCCTCCACCATCGGACAACTCTGAAGTAATTAATATGCTGCAGTCCATGCAGTTAGATCAACAGACCTTCATGAGGAGTCAAGATATGCAAATGGAACAGATCAGAGCTGAGCTTCGTACTCAAAATGAAAGGTTAAATTCATTTTCGACTCGGATGGACGCCCGTCTTGAAGCTCTTGTTGCATCACATGAAAGGCAAGACATGGAAATCACTGACTGTCTCCATCACCTCAACATGTCCGTAGAAGCGTTTGTGGACTTCTCGGATCCTTACCGCAATCCCGATACTGCATACCGGGGGAGGGGCCGAGGTCGGGGGAGGGGATATTAGTTACATAGTTGCATATTTGTTTCTTCTGTGTACTTTCCATTTTTCCGTTTTATGTGTGCCTGACTATTCACCTATTTGCATGTTTTCTTAATTATCTATTAATTCCAGTTACTTTTGTTCATTATCACTCTTATGTGTGAAGTTTGGTAATTAACTATCACCTATTGTATGTTTTATTTTAATTGATGCGTTCTCCTTCTCTTTTTGATGTTGTCAAAGGGGGAGAAGAACATGTAGCAAGCACCAAAGCCAAGCCAGGATGTTCACAACAGTTGACGGTTACAACAGTTGATGGTTGTTTGTTCTGCAGCCTCATATTACAAAAGAAAGGGGGAACTTGTGTATACATTGCATATTGTTGTATTGGTTGTTTTGGTTGTATACAGGTTGTCATCATCAAAAAGGGGGAAAATGTGGAGGCAAATCGCCACACATCACACGAGTCTGCAATACATTGTTCAATACAGGTTTCGATGATGACAAATTACAAACCTTGGATGGATTGGAAATTATAAACTCCAGATGTACTAAACAAATGCAACATATCACCTACCATATCCTTTTATACTTGTCTTAAAACTGTTGTAATAAATATACTATGTGTAGATAAAATGCAATCATGACCAGAGGCATGAAAAACCACAAAAAGATCAATTTTTGCAGGTTTGCAGGGCATGAGTCGACCATAGGGTCGGCGCATGCATCAGAGCATTTTTCCACTGGTCAGCGCATGAAGGCAATGAGTCGACCATAGGGTCGGCACATGAAGGAAATATTTTCCAACGGATCAGCGCATAAAGGCATGAGTCGACCATAGGGTCGGCGCATGAAGGGAATATTTTTCAATGGGTCAGCGCACGCCGACTGTATGGTCGATGCATACTGATACATTTTCCAGATTTCCAAAAACGCAGGCCATGCGTCGACGCACAGACCTGCTGCGGTCGACCGTTCGCGCGGAAATCCAGTTTTTAAATGATTCCCTCTACTATTTGAAATACTGTTATGTCTTTAGTTGGTTTGGTACTATATATACAAGTTTAACCACTTATGTCACATTAACATTTGATAAAATTGATTCATGTGTTCAAGAATAAGAAAGAATGAAATAGGTGTCCAAGATTCATCATCTTCATCTTCAACATCTCACAACACATCAATTACACACAGCCATTTTTGAAGTGCATTGTGAGTGATTAAAGGTGATAAGGTTTGAAGCTTAGATTGGGTAATCTAGTTCGGGTTGAAGCTTGTGACAGGTTCTTTCTTGAATAAAACCGTTAGGGTTTTATCCTCCAAGATTGGTTTGAATTTTGGGGGTTTTTGGACAAGATTCTTCATCAAGGGTCAACTGAGCGAAGGTGATTGTGAAGAGGTGTTCTTCAACAGTCTAGTAGCGGATTCAGTGATATTGAAGGGGAGATCTCGGGTTCGATTTGTTGATGTTGAGATCAGCCGGAGCCGAAGGTTTGAACAACAACGGGTTATTCAATAAGGTGGCTGGAATCGGAGGTCCATCAACAACGATCGGAGGACTTGATTCATCTTGAATCAAGGGGCAAGGAGTGAAAGCAACATTCAACATATTGAGATTTCTGTTGTATATTTGATGCTCAATCCTTGTATAAACTGTTACATTCAACAGGTGATATCTATAAAAATCTATCTCAATTCTAGTTTTAGAATTGAGGGCAGACGTACCCCGAAGCGAGGACGGCGGGGGAACTGCCTCACCAAATACTTGTCTTCTCTATTTTTCAGCATTTACGTTTTAGCTAAAAAATAAGTGATTTTTGTATAAGCACTATTGTCAAACTATGATATCAATTGAGTAAGAGGTTAAAACTCTGTTTTTGACTCCAAAGTACAATAAGACATTGTACTAGGCTAGTTGGAATCACTTACTCAACATAAATATCACTTAGAGTGTTTTGCACACCAAGTGTTTGACAAATTTCCTAAACCAAAATTATCTTACTTGTGTATCTAGTTTTGGTTTGCTCCTTAAATCATTGGAACTAGGAATCCTAACAACTGAATTAGATCATTGATAAGTGTGATTAGTGTTGTGATTCTATTTTCCATATTGTCATTAATCTAAAGGCTTACGCATATCCGATTTTCCAATAACCGTTCGTTTTAGACTATATTTTCCTCGGCCGCTTCCGCACTTAAAACAAATTTTCAAAACCAATTTTTAAATTGGTAGCGCCGACTCAAATTTTAATTGGGATCTATTCAACCCCCCCCCCCCCCCCTTCTAGATTCGTGCCATAGTCTAATAATGTTCTGCAGAAGAATGACTTCACATGTTACCAATGACGAGCTTATGATTCACTGTTTCCAAGATAGTTTGATCGAAGCATCTTTGGATTGGTACATGCAGTTGAAGAGTGACAATATCAAATCATGGTCAGATTTAGCCAATGCCTTCATGAAGCAATACGATTACAACCTAGATAGGACTCCTAGTCGCGTGCATTTGCAAGAATTATCTCAGGCGGAGAACGAACCCTTTAGAGGGTATGTGCAGAGATGGAGAGAATTGGCTGCTCGGGTTCAACCACCCCTTGTGGAGAGAGAAATGGTCGACCTTTTCGTGGGTACTCTGAAGGGCCATTACTATGGCACATTGTTCAGTTGTGGAAATGCAAGCTTTGCGGACTTGATAAGAGTAGGAGAACATGTTGAGAGCGGAATCAAGAGCGGAAAGATTTAGGACATTCCTTATACTGCAGTCTATGAAGATGAATCAATTGTCAGTTCTCAAGAAGAATGGGAGAAAGAAAGTGATGTCCCAGAATCTCCCATACCTCAGATTCAGTATCCCGACACTTCGAGTGCTCAAATCCAGCAACCTGTTGCGTCTGTCTATCAGATATCTGTTACCCGACAGAGTCAACAGTCGTATCATCGTCAGCCGCGTCAGCACGCCCGACGAAGACCAAGGAAACCTGAAAGGCAGTTCACTTTGCTACTGGTGTCGTATAGTCAATTGTTGCCGGATCTGGTCAAAAGTGGGTTGATAGTGCTGAAAGAGACTGATCCAATGATTCCTCCTTACCCTCTAGGTTTTGATGCCAACGCTCGCTGTGAGTACCATGTTGGGGCACAGGGGCATTCAACAGATGACTGTAAGGTGCTTCGAAGCCAAATTCATACCTTGCTGGATTCCAACAGGATATCTGTCACGCCTCAGGGTGTCGACCTTCCTTCATCCAGTCAAGTGAGTGTATCAGCTCATGTTATGGGAGAGTTCACCGAGAGTAGATGTTCAGAGGAGTATCAGGATGACTTCGACGATCAATTCTGAAGATGGCTGGCTCAGCAGCAAATCAAGTTTGAAAAGCCCGGTTCCCCGCAACTGGCAATCTGTGTTTTATCATGACATTTCTTTGCATTTGTAGTTTCTTTTCTGTTAAAGCGCAAATTGCATTCGTAAAACTTGTATTGTTTTCAATTGATATTGATAATAAAATGAGTATGCATGTTTTGATTTAATCCAGTCGTTTTCACTCAATGTTTTTACAGATATCCAACGCTTGGTTAAGCGGAATCCGGGGAAGATGACGAAGTTTAAAGACGCGCAAGCTTCCGATTGTATGCTTTTGAAAATAAAACCTGCTGATGATGTACAGGCATTATTTCAAATCCCTAAACACCATAGTTATAAGGAAGATAATCCCTTGTCAACCCCTTTGAACCTAGTAGTAGGAGTTTCTTTCGGAAAACGGAAAAACCCTCAATCTTAACCCGGGGCAGGGTAGGTGTTAACTAATTTGACCGAGCGTCCAAATTGCAGAAAGGAGTGTCCGTTTGAGGATCAATCACACCTCTAGAGGTCATGCCTAAAAAACCACAGTGGTTAAGCGTAAGGAGTGAAGCAGTCACATTATTCCCCAAAGAGTCAGACAACCAGTGTCACAAGACTTGTTCAAAAAAAAAAGAGGGCAAAAAGAATCAAAAGCCCGCTAAGTCAAAGCTTGAAAACAAATGACTTAGGCAAAAACAAGGGCATCCCGCTGGACTTAATAATCAAAAGAAGCTCAAAGGAGCCAGTCCAGGCAAAAGTTAAGGAAAGAAAAAGAAAAATGAAAGGATTACAAAAGAAAACTCCTCAAACGAAATACGAGTCGTGTGACCCCAAGTGTCAAAGGCGAAGAGCGAGTGGTTGTCACTCCGAAAACTCATAGTTTCTCGAACTATCACTCCTATCCTTCAACCTCTGAGAAGTGAGCGCTAAGGTCGAATTAGCTAAACGTAGGATTGGAGAACATCAAGGAGAACGGGTGGGTTAAAATAAATTTTGAGCCTTTATCCTTTCCTTCAAAACCGTGAACCTGACCACGTTACAACCGGAAAAAGTCCTAATTGAAGCAGGTTTGTTTCGAAGGCATACATCGGTAAAGATCGCGTCGAGACTGGCTCCTAAAAGGGTTCTTCTTACCATGTTGGTACTGATGTTGATATTCTGATAAATGTTTTGTTCATTATGTGCGATAAACTGTTTTCCTTTTCCAGCGAACAGATTGGATGTCAAAATTGTCATATGCATTACATTAATATATCGTTTATGCAGAACAACTTGTTTTACTTTCGAGTAAGCGCTTGACACCAAGAAAGTTTCCTACAGTGGAAAGTCTGATCATGATAGAATGCAGAACGCCCGAATACTCCGTGAATCGGGGCAAGCTATATCAGGTAATCCCTAGTGATGTCAGCCATATGATGTCAGCCATCCGAAGTCGGTTACTCTGAAGCAGTCAGGTCAAGATTCGACGAATCTCTCGAGGACAACCAGTGTATCTCCCCGCAGATCAGCCAATCAGGGGCAAAGTTGTTGCAGACAGGGGCAGGCCACTCTAAGAAAAGTGCAGAAGTTGTTTCTTGCCCGAGGGGCATTTGACCCGAAGCATCTCCCCGAGGTTCAGAGTACTGGGGCAGTTCATGTCAGACCATCAGGGTACAGATTTTCAGATTTCCTTTAGAGGAATATCCCCACACGGATCCCGCAGACTAGGGCATATCAGAAGCGAAGGAATTGTTCTTCTCCGTGTCATTAGAGCTACTCAGAGCTACTCAAGCAGGTTCAGCCAATTTTCAAGTGTGAGACGAATGTCGGGAAGTCGTGCTGTTATCCCTCGACCCTTCAACCAGAAGTCGTGAACTCAGACAGGATGTTTTCCAGTGTTAGTCGTACCTGACCCATCACGGATAGCCTGAAATCCCAATCCCTATTGGCAATCGCCAGGAGGCCCAATCCTTATTGGCGCGCCATTCCTAAAGCCCAATCCATATTGGTAATCACTGTGAGGTCCAATCCGTGTTGACGCATCAGTTTCAAAATCCAATCTTCATTGGTATGCAGGAAGACTCCGTCTATTTTCCCCAGCAAATTCCAATTTTCATTGGCACGTGTAAGCTATCCCCAGGGAAGTCTAATCTACTTAGCACATTTGGTTATCCCTCAGCGGAGTCGGTTCACCTTTCCAGCATTTATTTTGCTGGAATAATTCTGTGATACCCGGTTATCCCCGGCGAAGTTGGCTTTGTCTTCTGCATTTATTTTGCTGAAGCGGTTCCATATCCAGTTTCTCCAGCAGCGGAGTTGGCTTCACCTTTCCAGCATTTATTTTGCTGGAATGGTCCTTCTGTGTACAGCTTTTCTCTAGCAGCCCGAGCCTGCATTTGCATCTTTGCATATATCATCATATTTGCATTTCATCATCAAATGCGTAGCATTCCATCCTATATGGAACATTATGCCATAGAGAAATTCAAACATATGCATATGCATACGAAGCATAAGCCAGTTTTTCTATCAGCCTTCCGTGGCAATGTGAATTACTCTGCAATCAGTTCAGGGGCATTTACCCAGCAGCTTTGTTCAGATAGTTCTGTGGTTTATTTGATTCTCATATCATACGACGGTTATGCTTTGTCTATCAATCATCTGATGACGATAAACTCTTATTTCCGTCAATTCATATTGACGACGTGTACCTCCGAGCAGGTTTTCTTCCCGTCAGTTCATATTGACGATGTATTTCCCCAGCAGGAATTTTCTCCGTCTATCTTTAGACGTTGTGAGTTTGGATATGGTTTTCTCCGTCTATCTTTAGACGTTGTGAGTTTGAGCAGATATTTTCTCCGTCTATCATTAGACGTCGTGAGTTTGAGCAGATATTTTCTCCATCTATCTTTAGACGTCGTGAGTTTGAGCAAGATATTTTCTCCGTCTATCTTTAGACGTCGTGAGATTGGATATGGTTTTCTCCGTCTATCATTAGACGTCATGAGTTTTGGGTATGGTGTTCTCTCCGTTTATCTTTAGACGTTGAGAGGTTTCAAGGCGATCTTTCAGATGTTAGCTTTCTTTCTGTTTATTGGATGAGATGACATTTCAAGAGAGGTTTTCCTGACTGTTGATTCTTATCGACATCGAGACTCTTTGAAGAATGTTTGGTTTTCCTAGTTGTCGATTCTTATTGACGACATGGCTCTTTGAAGGTGGTTTTCTTCCTGTCGGTTCTTACTGATGATGTGGCCCCTTTGAGGATATTGTTCTTTCCATCAACTCCTGTAGACGAAAGGATTCTGAAATTTGATGGGTGGTGTTGAAGTTTATATGGTTTTCTTTCCGCTAGTTCTCACTGACGATGTGGTTCTTCGGACAAGGTTTTCCTCTCGTCTATCATTAGACGATGCGAGATCAAGATTATTTTTCCTCCTGTCTACCATTAGACAGTGTGAGCCTTCGGGATGGTGCCCTTCTGTCTATCAGTAGACGATGCGAGTATGGATATTGTTCTCCTCCGGGATGGTGTCTTTTCGTCTACCTTTAGACAATGTGAGTATTTCTCTTCCTGTCTATCATTAGACGACGTGAGAGGATCAAGTGCATGTTGATCCAAACTTTGGGTTTGTTATCTGTGGCGTCACGCAGATAAATGGTGCTAAAGTCGGTTTCTTTGTCAGATGATTGATCAGTTTATTACCGTGACAACTGGGTTCAGTTTCTGGATATTTGTTCCCCAAAGCAGTTTGTGCAGTTTATTTCTGCAGGTTGGCAAATTTATGGGTTTCTTTTGTATTCAACCGTCTTCTACCTTTGAATGTTTGAAAGCCGTTTGCTTCTCAACCCTTCAGGTTCAAGCCGTTTGAATAGGGGCAGCTGTTGCACCCCAAAATTTGACCAACCAATTATCGAATTTGGCTTATGTTTCGACTCATTTTGCATTTGCATTTGCATACCGCGTACATTGCATTTTTCGGTCAGATTGATTTTATCGGGATTACAGCCCTCCCCTGGCGTTTCAAACAGTTCATACCAGTTTTGAATAACGAGGATTTGTTTTGGGAATTAGTGCTTGTCCCGGTGTTTTCATCTCTCGCTGTTGTTTTTGAGGACATTTCGGTGTCCGATTTTTACCGTTTATTTCGTTGTATTCTCGCATTTTTTTTAATCGATTTAATTGGCTTTTATTGCATTTTCTAGATTTTTTTCCCTTTAAATAAATTTTAAATAGATTTTTAAATAGATTTTAAATAATTTCTAGGTATTATTTGAATTGTTTTTCTAGAACAATAGATTTTATTAGGTTGAATTGTTTTTCTATTTCTTATCAATTTATAGATATTAGTTGGTTTGTTTTAGCAATTTATGGTTTTAATTCTTGTCTAGATATTAATTGAATTTGTTTAGATATAATAGGTTTTATTAATAGATTTAATCTTTTTTAGATTTAATTTGGTTTAGAGTAATAGATTTGAATTTCTAGATGATAATTGGGCTTTAATCAATTTTAATTGGTATCAATTAGCAGTTTTTTTAGTTAACTAGTATTAATTGATATTTTTAATCATCATTGAGTCATTAATTGAAGTTAGAATTAATTGGGTTTTTTATCATGTTAATCAATTTCCGTTAATTAGTCATTAATCATCATGTTCAGTTTTAACTGCAGCCTTAAGTGAGTCAATTAATTCAGTTACTTAGTCTTAATAGCCATTAGTGGAGTTAATTGAGTCAGAGGTGTTTAATTGCCATTTTCGTTGTGGGCCAGATGTCTAATTCTGGAGGCCCAACCCAACAGCGTGCCACTTGGCAGTATAAGAAACCTCCACCCGTTCCTTCTCTCTCTTAGACACCTCAAACGCCACCTCACCTTTGCATGCATCACGCCGCATCACACTCTTCCTACTCCCACACGCGTCCACCTCACGCCACTTGTCCCGCTCACACGCCACTAGCACATGCACGCTGCCACGTGCTCTCCACCGTCTCCCTCACCACTCCGGCCATGCAAACGTCGGAAAGGCTTCACCGGAAAAATCAAACCCAACCAAGACTCACTGTAACCATCATCGGAGATCCAACTGTCGCCGGAGAACTCAACAAACCACCGGAAACTTCATCGTTTCTTCAACATACATCATCAACGTCATGACCTATCCTCCAGATCTCCAATTAATTCCACCGTGTTCGTCTGAACCCTCAACCATCTTCATCAAGACTTGTCCAGAAACCGATGAAGATTCATCAACATTCATCCTAGTTCTTCGTACTTTTCCAGAAATGATCAAGAATCTTCAACAATGTTCATCATCTCCAGAAATCACCATCATCCGTTCATCAAAAAAATTCCAGATCTACACCGTGTTCATGCAAGATCTTCATCCTCATAACTGTTTCCTCCATAATCATCAACATCAGTTCCAAAATCTTCCATCCATCTTCAAGATCGCGTCATGTTCATGCAAGAAGAACCTTCGAGTACTCATACCTATCCTTCTGATCTTCATCAATCTGCAATCATCATCTGGAGTCATCATTAGTCGTTGTTCTTACCAGATTCCAAGAACATCCAGGAGTTCTTCGTGAACGTTCATTCAACCTTCAAGCAATATCCATCAATGATCTGGATCTTATCTTCACCAAGTTCTTCATGGATGAATCTTCAACCTCCTTCGGGTTTTTGTTTAGCACGAAAGAAGAAGGCTAGCGAAGCAAGGGGAAGAAGCGTAGGTTGAGACGGTGGAGGTTGAAGGAGCTGAACTGAAAAGGTTGAGAGTGAACGTCAATGGCGGCGGCGGAGTGTGAGGGGAGAAGGGACCTAGGGTTTCAGAAAGAGTGAGGGAAGAGGAAACCGTGTGGATTGTGGGCTCTGTTGGGCCCAATCCATTGTCTCTCAGTCCACACCCCCCGTTTTTTCTTTTCACACCCCCTGGGCTGTTTTTGTTGTTGTTATGGTATTGGGCTGGGCCCAATTGGCCTTTCTGAATCACACCCTGCATTTTCCTGCGCACCCCCCCCCCCCCCCCGTGCCCTTTAGTTCCATTTTTTTTTTTTGAATGTATTGTGGGCTGGGCCCAGTCCTGTTTTTACTGCTTTACACCCCAGTTTTCAGGTTGTACCCCCTCCCCGTTAGTTTTTAATTTCTTGCTTGTATTGGATGGTTGATTGTAATAATTGTAGATTTTTTTCTCTATTTTTTTTTCTTTTAGGATTATAGTTTTATTTTCCTAGAATATTATTTTCTTAGCATATTTTTAATATAGAATTTATATTCTATTGTTTTTAGCATATTATAGAATATTGCATAGTATAGAATTTTCATTCTGTTTTCTTATAGGATATTATTAGAGTTAGATAGATTTTATATGCTATTTTCTATTATGCAATTTACCTGTATTTTTCTTTAGAATATTTTCTAGTAGAAATTAATTGCCGTATTTTAGGAGTAGCATATCATTTCCTCTTGTGATTGGACTTTCTCTCCTCGTTTCTCTCCTATTTTCTTTTCTTATCTGATTTTATCTTTGATTTTATTTTTGGCTGGCCGTGTGACATGATTCAATTGGAGAATGATTTTCGATATCATTTCTCTATCTTGTCTTTGACACGGATATCAATACGCTACCTCTGAGAGTTCGATTTCTCTTATAAGTCGAACCATGACGGTCTAAGCGTTACATTGTTCCTGATTCGAACGTCCTCATCAAGGATCCAGAGAGGAGAAGATTGGAATGGAGCTTGCGCGCATGTCAAGAGCCAACGGAGCCGCTTCGTTCGATAATCATCTTTCTTATTCAAGTCTTCGTGCAACCGTCAAGTGTTGTGAGCTGTATCGTTAGATACGTAGGAAATGACAGTTGAGGGGTTTCCTCCCAATCGTCTAGAGTGTCTAGTATGGTACCCTTTGGGTGACATGCGACGCATTCGCTCCTACGCCTTAGGTTCTTGCGTGTGTGTCCCGAGTTCCTTCCCGTTTAGGCGTAAGCCTGCTTCCTCTTTGTTCTCGCCCCCGTGCGATCGAAACCCTTTTCACTTGCGTTCAGGCGATTGAGACCCCTTCTCTTGCCCCCGTGTAATAGAGACCTGCTTCCTATAGCGCCGAACTACGTTTGCTCTGATCTCTCGTACCAGACGAGAGTACGTAGGCATAGGATGCGATATCCTAGCGAGCTCCTTTTTCCCTTTTCCCCCTTTTTGCTGTAGTTGGCTGAACTACAGCTGCTCTGATTTCTCGTATCAGACGAGAATATGTAGGCATAGGATGCGATATCCTAGCAAGCATACTAACAACTAACGTCTCTGTTCTCTCGCTGCTATGCGATCGAGATTTTCCCGCTGACGACTGATGTTTCCTTTCTCTTGCCCGAGCGCAATCGAGACCAGACCGTAGTTCTAGAACCCGTAGGTTCCCATACCTTTAAACCCGACATACTACGTCCGTTCTACCGCAAACAGGTAACGCCTAAGTCTCCGTCGAGCGATCAGCATACACCTAACTGCTAGAATGCATACACTAGTATCATCAATCCTTTCTTTCACCCCTATGTGATCGAGAACATCCTGTCTAGCCGTAGTTAGCCCGAACTACGTAAGCTCTGATCTTTCACGCCGTGTGAAAGTACGTAGGCATGAGATGCGATATCTCGGCGAGCAAATTCCCCCGTAGTTTCCCGAACTACGTTGACTCTGACTTTCCCATTGCACGAGGGAATACGTAGGCGTAGAGCGCGATGCTCTATCGAGTTAGTTTCTTCCCGTTTAGCTTTAGCAGCCGTAGATAGATTATTTTTCACCCGTAGACAAACCAGCAAGCGTGGATCCCATCGAGTACGATGGACGTGAGGGGTGCTAATACCTTCCCCTTGCGTAACCGACTCCCGAATCCAGACAATGGTTGCGACGACCTTGTCTTATACCTTTGCGTCAGGTTTTTCCCGATCATTTCCTTTCCCGTTCTGAGGGATAAATAACGAAAGGTGGCAACTCTTCTGTCTTGCCGGCCTCATTTTTCGCAGTAGCGACACACATCCCATTTACTTCCAGATTAACATTCAAGTGTACTAATAATGAAGCTGAGTATAAAGCGTGCATTATGGGTCTTGAGGAAGCAATAGATTTGAGGATTAAGAATTTGGATGTGTTTGGCGATTTTGAAGCGGTAATCTACCAGATCATTGGAGAGTGGGTAACTCGACATGATAATTTGGTCCCATACAGAGACTATGCTAAAAGACTGTTACCATTCTTTGACAGAGTCGACTTTCATCATATCCCTCGTGATGAAAATAGAATGGCAGATATGTTGGCAACTTTGGCCTCAATGATTGTGGTGAACTTTTGGAATGATTGTCCTCGAATTGAAGTAAAACGTCTTGACAGACCCGCCTACATCTTTGTCGTCGAGGAAGTTGAAGATGGCAAACCCTGGTACCATGACATTGAAGTATTCCCTAGAACTCAAGAATATCCTTTGGGGGCTTCCAACAAGGATAAGAAGACTTTGAGAAGGTTGGCTGGGAGTTTTCTTTTGAGTAACAATGCTTTATACAAACGGAATTTTGACATGGTCTTGCTGAGATGTGTTGACAAACAAGAAGCAGATATATTGATGACGGAAATTCACGAAGGATCCTTTGGCACTCATGCCAATGGACATGCCATGGCTAAGAAACTCTTAAGGGCTGGTTATTATTGGATCACAATGGAATCAGATTGTTACAAGTTTGCTAGAAAATGTCACAAGTATCAGATTTACGCATATAAGATTCATGTGCCTCAGACTTCGTTGAATGTTATCTCAGCCCCGTGGCCGTTCTCTATGTGGGGAATTGATATGATTGGTATGATAGAGCCGAAAGCATCTAATGGACACCGATTCATCTTAGTAGCCATCGATTATTTTACCAAGTGGGTCGAGGCAGCTTCTTACGCTAATGTAACTCGACATGTGGTTGTTAAATTTATCAAGAATCAGCTTATCTGCCGGTATGGTGTGCCGAACAGAATTATTACAGATAATGGTTCCAATTTGAATAACAAAATGATGAAAGAATTGTGCGAAGAATTCAAGATCGAGCATCATAATTCTTCTCCTTACAGACCAAAGATGAATGGGGCTGTCGAAGCCGCCAACAAAAATATCAAGAAGATCATTCAGAAAATGGTCGTTACTTATAAGGACTGGCATGAAATGCTCCCGTTCGCCTTACATGGGTATCGTACGACGGTGCGCACATCAACTGGGGCAACTCCGTTTTCACTAGTCTACGGTACGGAAGCAGTGCTCCCGATAGAAGTCGAGATTCCTTCTATAAGGATTTTGATGGATGCAAAGTTATCAGAAGCTGAATGGTGCCAGAACAGATACGATCAGTTGAACTTAATCGAAGAAAAGAGGATGGCGGCGTTATGCCATGGACAGTTGTATCAGCAAAAGATGAAGAATGTATTTGACAAGAAAGTTCGACCCCGCGTATTCAAGGAAGGCGACCTCGTGCTCAAGAAGATTCCGTCTTTCCTCACTGACGTCAGAGGGAAATGGGCCCCGAACTATGATGGATCGTGCGTGGTAAGAAAGGTTTTGTCAGGAGGTGCTTTGATGTTAGCAACAATGGACGGAGAAGAAATCACTCGCCCTGTGAATACGGACGCTGTCAAGAAGTATTTCGTTTAGAACTCGGGAAGTTCTCGTTAACTTAGGAAAAGCTAGTTGTTATTCCCTTGATGTAATCCCTATTATTTTCCAACACTGTAATACTGGGGTCACGCTTTTCTGCGGACCACCATTCAATAAAAGTTTTCTTTCTTCTTTCATTTATCAAAAATCTTTATTCTTGATAGCAAAATCCAGATTGATTTGAAAACTTGTTTTACTTGATATATGAATAACAAAAGGATGACCATGGATGTTTATTTCATCCATGGAGGAACGACAATCATTCATGATTCCCAGAAACGAGAGGATATTTATTTTATCCAGAGATGAAGTTTGTTTACGTTCAAGTTTTCTTTACAGGTGGTAAGAGGTCTGTGGATATTTTGCTTGGGTACCTTTCCGTTTGAGGCGTTTATTTTTGCCTCTCCCAGTTTGTTAGCATACGCATAGCATATAGATAGATAACATGGCATGTACATTTTGTTGCATCTCTTTATGTTTGTTTTATTTTATCGCTTTGGCCGTGGTTACCCCCAGGCATTTGGGTGTGTCTTATCCCTCCAAATAGAGTTGCCAGCCCTAGGCAGAAAGAGCACAATGTTTCTACTTTCCCCATGAAGTTCGACCCTCGTGGAAGACGGTTATTCCAGTATATTCCATTTGAGTTCATACCTCAATGGTCGGGTCTTGCTTGACAATTTCTCTTCGGCTACTTCCCGAATTGAATTTCGGTCCTTGGCAATCACATTGTGGATAATCTCCAACTTTCGGACTTGGATTAAATGTGCATTTATTTTTGCACTTTATTCCCCAGGAAGAATATTTTCGAAGAATATTCATGAAGACAGGTATTGCTCCAACAATAATATCGCAGGTTTTCTCAACCATCTACATTTGGACTATAAACAATCTCTTTATTTGAGCAACTCGTTTTGACTAAGATCTTATTCAAAACGACAAACGACAGTTTCTACAAGACAGTTCATTCACCCTCAGTGGGTTCTTCAACATCATCAATTCGTCAAATGGCATCGCTTCGCAAATCCATCAGAGAAGTCTGCCAAAGACATTACAAGACACTTCTCCTTATTTGAGAATTTCCACTACAAAAATTTCAAATATTTTACAACTACAATAAAGATGCTCCTCGGAAATGAATTCCCCAGTAAGTTCATTACACAAGTTTATTTCCATCAAGTGACATCTCCCTCGAGAAGTCGAGGAAGTTTACCACATTAGTCTCTTTATTTAAGAGGACATACATTACGATCTAACCGGATTAACATTTCTTCTGAAGAGCCCCGGTGGAGTCTTACAACCTCCATTACATTACAAATTACAATCTGCAAAGTTCTACATCTACAATATACATTGACATCTACGATCTGCAAAAATCTATGATCCCCTGTGAAGATGCTCTCACGAGTTTTCATCACTTCGGGTAGAGACTGAGACCAGCTCATGGTTCCCATACCATGCCGCTCGGGGAGGTTCTACATCAGAGACTGAGACCAGCTCATGGTTCCCATACCATGACGCTCGGGGAGGTTCTACATCAGAGACTGAGACCAGCTCATGGTTCCCATACCATGACGCTCAGGGAGGTTCTACATCAGAGACCGAGACCAGCTCATGGTTCCCATACTATGACGCTCGGGGAGGTTCTACATCAGAGACTGAGACCAGCTCATGGTTCCCATACCATGATGCTCGGGGAGGTTCTACATCAGAGACTGAGACCAGCTCATGGTTCCCATACCATGACGCTCGGGGAGGTTATACATTTTACTATTTCCAGTTGGATTTCAATAGAAAAATAAAAAAGAAGAAAAGAAGAAAAAGAATACGAAATAAAACTGAGTTATTGACCCAGTCAAAAAAGTCATTATCGTTATTACCGTCGTCTGGATTGCCCCATGTCGGTAATAAGCTACCCTTCGATTACAAATTTCTCACCTGTTGTTTAAATCGACATATCCTTGGTCTATGTGCTACTGTTGTACTAGGGAGATTCCCTATTGGTTGTTGTTTCCTGTTCCCGTAGAGTCCCACCTCGTTGGGTCTGTTGCTCCTTTGTCTAGCATGTTGTGTCCAGTTCATCCCCTGTGACATCTTTTCCTCACAGGACTGTCTATCTTGCATTTCCATATCACTGCATATCATTTGCATTTGGTGGCATCTTAGGGCCAAAAATTTGTGCAATGTTTGTATTTAAGTCCCTCCTATCTCGTCGAGACAAAGATTTCAATCTCCATATCTCCGGATAGAAGTAACTTAAATAGGGGCATCTGTCACACCCTAATTTTGACCGTAAGATCCCACCTGTTTCTTGACTTTAATTTAATATTTATGTTTTGCGGCTAACCAACTCGTGCAAGTGCAGTGGTGTGAAGCGTGGTGAATACCTCTGGCTAATGGGTATCTGGAAATTGAGTACGGACATATCTTCATGTGTGATTTCAAAGAACGACAACTAAGGATGCTACTACACTAATTTAATTTTGTTTCGAGTTAACTTCTTTGTTTCAAATTTAGATTCTATTAAGGAGTTTGTGGAATAGGACTCAAAGGGTCCTCAAGGCGATAATCAAGACACATTTGGTTCATTTACGAGTAATTTCCAAGTAGGGAATGGAGGAGTAACTAACGGTAATATCGTCAGCTCGAGAGTCTCTTCTTAATTAGCTATAACCACATACAAGTTCTTCCGGCATAAGGCATTGCAAATCAACAAGAGATACAAGTTATAACTTAAGCTACTGAATAAGATAGTGGTTTTGTAAGGGAAATGGAACTATACAGAAGAAGTCTCAAAGTTGCAATGTTTGGGAGACAAGTGCAACTCTCTCTATTTCTTATGATAAAGTTATAATTCAAACAAGATACGAGCTTATGCACACTGCGCAAAACAATCCAAAGGAATCACCATATTTAGACAACCGCACAACAATTGAAGCAACATTTGGCAACACTAACAATTTGAGGTACATAAAGATGTCTTATAGTTCAAAAACAATGAAACAAGCTCTTGTCAACGCAAGCGAAACAGCAAGAGGATAATACCATCTAACTGCACAAAATGTAAATTTACATAGCCAAATCATGTTACTGAATGGAAATGTTTTAGCTATAAATTCAGACGGTGAAATCCATCCTTTGGAGCCAATATTTGCTAAAACTCATTACAAAGCCAAACATCTGAGCCACCTCAAGAACATTCAGAGCTACACACGAACCAGAACGATTACAACGTAGGAGAATTACAAAAAGTTAACAGCTACCACAAATCCCTAAGTCCTAATCATAAGTGTAACGCCCCGATTCTGAATTCCCATTTTTATTGAGTCCTTATTTGATTTATTTAAGTGATTATTTTATGTATGTGGAATTTATGTGTTATTATGTTATGCTATTTTTGCCGACTTTGAGAGTTTCGGGTAAAAATAGGTTGGAGGGTATTTTAAACATTAGTAGTAATGTTAAGTTGGAATATTTTGTGAGAATTAATTTGGTAAGTGTGTGGAAAGAATTTGAGAGGAAAGAAAATAGATTATGAGTATATGAGAGAAAAGAGAAAGATAGTAAGATAGAAGAGAATGAAAAGAGGAGGAGAGAAAAGAAGAGAAAGTGGAACAAAACCTAGAATCATCAAGAATCAACCTTAACTTGCGATTAATCAGGTAAGGGTGAGAATTTTTATCATCTTAGTAATGTATATGATCATGTATGTGCTAGATTGGATTCGTTGGATCGTTTTCTATATTTCCATTTCTAGGTCGGAAGTTGATTTAATCGGTAGAAACTGAGTTTTATCAGTTAGATTTTGGAATGGACGGTGTAGTGTAGTCGGGTGATGAGTGGGTCGTGCTACTGGAACTGATTTGGATTAAATCGGTCAATTTGTGAGGTTTGGGCTTTTGGAACGCCATGAGAGTTCGCAGGTTCGCAGGTTCGCCAGGCGAAGCCCAGCGAGCAGCAACAAACCAAGTCAGTAGCATATACCCTGTTTTCATTGGCAAGTTCGCCAGGCGAATGAGTGAGGTGAGGGTTCGCTAGGCGAGTATGCTGGCGAGTGCTAGCGAGTAATTCCAGAATAACTCCCAGTGGTATTCGCTGGCAAGTTCTCCAGGCGAACAAAGTAGCGAAGGTTCGCCAGAGGCTTCGCCGGGCGAAGGTTAGCGAACACAGCAGCATATTTTCTTTTCTTGTGTTTTCCATTCGTGGATTGGTGGTGTGGTTTGGTTGCGATCATTCCTTGTCTGAGATGACTAATTATATGTTGTTATGTGTGTTATGGGTAGCCGTATGGCGTGAATCCTAGTTTGTGATTTATGAAGGGTGAAATATGGTCGTTTGGCAATTTTGTGCATTTACTCGAATTGAATGGAAATGCATGGTGAGATTGATTGTGAATGTGAGCCATGTATGAAATTGGTTTGAATGGGTGAAGAATATATATATATATATATATATATATATATATATATATATATATATATATATATATATATATATATATATATATATATATATATATATATATATATATATATATATATATATATATATATATATATATATATATATATATATATATATATATATATATATATATATATATATATATATATATATATATATATATATATATATATATATATATATATATATATATATGCTTTGTGATACATATATTTGAATGCATAATGAATGTATACGAAGAATGTGATGAATGCATGAGTATGTTTGTAAACATGTATGCATTTCAAGAGTGTCATGAGTCATGTTGCATGTGAAGCATCATGGTATGCATTCTTGTGTTGAATTGATTCCTCGGTGAATCTGCAGAACCTCGTGTGCCCTTGTGGGGTGTGAGCGATGGTTATTTATTGATTCCTCAGTGAATCTGCAGAACCTCGTGTGCCCTTGTGGGGTGTGAGCGATGGTTATTTATTGATTCCTCGGTGAATCTGCAGAACCTCGTGTGCCCATGTGGGGTGTGAGCGATGGTTATTTTGGTTCTTCAATTGAACCTGCTAAAATGAGTTGGTACCGCATTTGCATCTGCATAGAGTCGTGTGTCGGTCTCTATGAGTTGCATGATGACATCTGTGCATGATGTATGGTGAATAAACATGAATGTAGATGTTTGTGTAAATTGTTGATGATTGGCGTGAATGGAAGGCTTGAAGATACATGTATGTGTGAATATATATGTATATGTGTGTATGTTTATGAATTAATATAAACATTGTTGATGCATATGGTGTATGCTTGGTGTTCTATTTATATAGATACATGTGTGGATACATTGCGATGTACGGTGTAGCGAGATGAGTTGCGGTGAGAACGCGGAGGACGTTATTGGATGTTATATATATGTATGTGTGTATATATATATATATATATATATATATATATATATACATATATACATATATATATATATATATATATATATGTGTGTGTGTGTGTGTGTGTGTGTGTGTGTGTGTGTGTGTGTGTGTGTTTATATGCATTATGTATTATGATATTGTTTCTCACCCTTCTGCTGTTTTATAATGCTCTTTGAGGCATTGCAGATTAGATTGTTGGAGTCTTTGTGAAGCGAGTCTTCATTTCTTTTGGTCAGATGGCTCTGATATGTAACACTGGGTAGTTAGGAATTGTTTTGATTCTTTTGTGATACATATGTGTATGTATCTGCTGCTGAAACTTTTGTAAACTCAACTGATGGATTAAATTAATCTGAACGATGTATATGATGCTTATGTTAATGAAGTGATTTCAGTGTTTAGATGTTTCCGCTTTATTCTAAATGTTGATATGTGGGTTTTAAGCGTTATGCTTTGTTTTTAGTTGAGATTTACCCCTTTTGTTACATATCTTCATGAGCTGGTATTATTTATGTTTCGTTTTGATGGTAATGTGATGCGCCTCTTTTATACCATGTTATAATTCTGATGGAATTTTTATTAGTGTCCAAATGATTTAATTGTTTATTTGGGGGTATAGAAAGGGGGTGTTTTATTAAGTGGTATCAGAGCCAGTGTTGAGTCAGTTGTGTCTGTCTCATTGTTTTGTTGGTTGAACGGTTGTTTAACCTTGTTGTTATTTTTGGGAATAATCATAATATGGTTGGTCGTAATGACAATGCGATGGCTGCTACATTTGAGGCAATGGCTAGGGCAGTGCAGGGTGCGCCGAATGTGAACGCTAATGATGAGTTTAGAAAGAATCAACCGCCGGTATTCAAGGGAAGGTTTGATCCGGACGGTGCTCAGATTTGGTTAAAGGAGATCGAGAGGATCTTTAGAGTTATGAATTGTGCTGAAGGCAACAAGGTGAGACTTGGGACTCACATGCTGAGAGAGGAAGCTGACGACTGGTGGGTCGGTATGAGACAAGTTCTTAAAGTAGACGATGAGGAAATCACTTAGGATTTATTTCGCACCGAATTTTTGAGAAAGTATTATCCTGAGAGTGTGAAGGGAAAGAAGGAAATGGAGTTCCTGGAATTGAAACAAGGCAATATGTCCGTGATAGACTACACGGCTAAGTTCACAGAGTTGGTGAAGTTCCATCCTCACTATGATGCGGTGACGGCGGAATTTTCCAAGTGTGTTAAGTATGAGAACGGCTTGCGCCCTGAGATCAAGCAAGCGGTGGGTTATCAGAGGATTAGGAGATTTTAGGACTTGACCGAATGTTGTAGAATCTTTAAAGAAGATAGTAAAGCTCGTTCTACTCACTATAAGAGTTTGAATGAGAAGAGAGGGAAGCAACCGGTAAGGAGTGGACCTTATGTGACGCCTGCTGATAAAGGCAAGCATAGGGAAAACTTTGTTAAGAGGTCCGGAGGTGGAAGTTCTGGTCCCATTAAGTGCTATAGGTGCGGTGAAGTGGGGCACAAATCTTTTGAGTGTAAGAAGGATGGAGCGATGTGTGGTAACTGTGGAGGTATCGGCCATGCTAAAACTGACTGTAGAAGGAACGTGGTGAAGTGTTACAATTGTGGGGAAGTTGGTCATATTAGTACAAAGTGTACTAAGCCAAAGCAAGCTCCAACAAGTGGGAAGATATTTGCATTAGCCGGTGCAGACACTACTAATGCGGATCGGTTGATTAAAGGTACATGATTTATTAATAATACGCCTTTAGTTGCTATTATTGATACCGGAGCGACTCATTCGTTCATTTCTTTTGAGTGCGCTAAGCATTTGGATTTGTGTTTATCTTCTTGTGGTGGTGATATGGTTATTGAGACACTCGCTTCGGGGTCGGTAACTACATCTTTGGTATGTTTAAGTTGTCCTTTGACCATATATGGTAAAGACTTCATTATGGACTTGGTGTGTTTGCCGTTAGGAGGATTAGATCTGATCTTGGGTATGAATTGGTTGCAGTATAATAGAGTCTGTATTGATTGTTATCACAAGTTAGTAAGGTTTCCTTCCTTGGAGGAGGATGAGGAAGAAATTTTTCTATCTACTAAAGAGTTGAAGAAACTTTTGGCGGATGAGGCTCAAGTGTTCTGTTTGTTTGCATCATTGTCGGAAGAGAATAAGGTTGAACTGGATATGGTTCCAGTGGTGTGTGACTTTCCAGAAATATTCCCGGAGGTCATTGCGGATGTACCGCCAGAGAGGGAAGTTGAGTTTTCGATCGATCTAGTTTCGGGTACTAGATCGATTTCGATGGCACCGTATCGTATGTTGGCATCGGAGTTGGTAGAGTTGAAGAAACAGTTGAATGATTTGTTGGAGAAGAGGTTTGTTAGGCCGAGTGTTTCTCCTTGGGGTGCACCAGTATTGTTGGTTAAGAAGAAAGATGGGAGTATGCGGTTGTGTATTGATTATCGACAGTTGAGCAAGGTAACTATTAAGAACAAGTATCCGCTTCCTAGAATTGATAATTTGATGGACCAATTGGTTGGCGCCCGTGTTTTTAGTAAGATTGATTTGAGATCAGGTTATCACCAGATTCGTGTTAAAGAATAGGAATCGATATGGAGGAACAAGAATAATCTTGGATTACTTTTTGAAAAAGTAGAAATCCATTTTCTGGTAGTAATAAAACTATTCCAATTACAAAAATTATAAAGAAACAACCTTAATAAATGAAAAAAAGGGGCATCTTTCACCCAATATCGAAGGATTTGAACTAAGATTTCCAGATGGATAGGATAGGTTATTCGTATATCTGACACATAATTTAAATATGTAAATTTATCTTCCAAAAAGGGAAAAATGGAATGAATTGATCTCAAATTTTTATAAGATTGGAGGATTTCTGCCTCCTCTAAGGAGGAGCTTAATTGTCGCAAAAATGGAATTTCCACGACGATGGCAAACCCCTCTGATATTATTTGAGAATCCAAATTCTTATTATATCCCCAAAATCGATTTTTGTTAGAATCATTAGCCTAAATGATTAAATGATTCTGTTGATACATTCAAGTAATTAACTGTTTTACAATTAGTAAACTATATTTATTGTCATAACCTACATTTTCCAAAAAAATGGATCTATTCAAATTATGACTATAAGCAAGTCCATAAATATACTCCCTAAAAAGAAGTGGGTATAGGAAGTCCTGTTGGCGAGATCTAGCTCGTTCTAAATATACTTGATATTCCTTCATTTTCTAAATTTGATTTGGTCAAAGATTCATTGGATTATGAAATGATACATAGTGCGATACAGTCAAAACAAGGTATTCTAGATCTATATTCGAATTGAAATAAAAAACAAATATGAAGCGATACCTAGAAAACGAGTTAAAACCCATTAATGGACTATCTCCCCTCGCTTGTTCCTTCTCATTTTTCTAAGACAAACAAGCTAGTTAGAAATCCTTTATTTTTTGGACCAATCGCTCTTTTGATTTTGGAAAAAAATCAGATCTTTATCAATATACTCTTTCTTCTACACATTTATTGCTACCCCATAAAATAATGGGGAATAGCTAATAATTAGGACTCATAACAAAAATCGTTAATCCATCATTCGTAGGAAAAACTTTTTCCACAGCAAGCACTAGTTCTTTTTTAACGTATAATTAGATGTGGTAATCATTCAAATCAAAAATGAAAGCTCGTTGCTTTTTGTTTCCCTATAATTGGAGCAGCTAAGCTCTATCCCTTTATTAATTAAACCCAACAGAATTCATTTGTTCGGAGCCAACAATTCAAAGAAAAATATTGGTCGGATCAAATATGAATGAAAATTTTTTAGAATTCACCGTTGATACGACATGCTGCTTTTTCCATTCATTCCTTTTTGGATTAGTCGTGGTCTTACAAACCCTACCGATGGTAGGGATGAACCAATTAGTTCATAGAAATGTGTAAAAAATGGAGTCGCACTTAAAAGCCGAGTACTCTACCATTGAGTTAGCAACCCTAATCCAATTACAAACAAGGATGTCTATATCCAATCGCAATAAAAAAAGATGCAATTTTATAAATAATAGAATCAAATGTTACATATTATGTTACATATTACATTAAATTACAATGAATGACATTAAATTACAATGAAAGAAAAAAAAAATACAACGAATCCACCATTTGATGAAGTAAAAAACCTATCTGACATGAGTCAATCGATCCATTTATTCACGATCGGATTATATTGGTTTGATACACTGTTGTCAATATTAATAGAAAATACTTCTATTTTAATTCATTATATTCCAAATCAAAAAAGAATAATGAAATAGAAAAAAATCTATCAATCCGAAAGATCCATAGGATTCATTTATAGATACAACAAGTATTCTGTACAGCATTCGGCTCAATCCTTTTAGTAAAAGATTGGGCCGAGTTTAATGGAAATTAATAGAACAAATTATTATTACTGGATTACAAAGTATCCATTGCTGGGAATTCAAATTTGATTTCCTTCCAGACTTCACAAGCAGCAGCTAATTCAGGACTCCATTTGCAAGCTTGACGGATAATTGCATTACCCTCGCGAGCAAGATCACGTCCCTCATTCCGAGCTTGTACACATGCTTCCAGAGCTACTCGATTCGCTACGGCACCAGGTGCATTTCCCCAAGGGTGTCCTAAAGTTCCTCCACCGAATTGGAGTACAGAATCATCTCCAAATATCTCGGTCAGAGCAGGCATATGCCAAACGTGAATACCCCCTGAAGCAACAGGGATAACACCTGGTAAAGAAACCCAATCCTGAGTGAAATAAATACTGCGACTTCGATCTTTTTCAATATAATCATCACGTAGTAAATCAACAAAACCTAAAGTAATCTACCTTTCTCCTTCAAGTTTACCTACTACAGTACCAGCGTGAATATGATCTCCACCAGACAAACGTAAGGCTTTAGCTAATACACAAAAGTGCATACCATGATTTTTTTGTCTATCGATAACTGCATGCATTGCACGGTGGATATGAAGAAGTAGACCATTATCACGGCAATAGTGAGACAGGGTAGTATTTGCAGTGAATCCACCTGTTAAGTAGTCATGCATTACGATAGGAACGCCCAATTCTCTAGCAAATACAGCTCTTTTTAGCATTTCTTCACATGTACCCGCAGTAGCATTCAAATAATGTCCTTTGATTTCCCCTGTTTCGGCCTGTGATTTATAAATTGCTTCGGCACAAAATAAGAAACAGTCTCTCCAACGCATAAATGGTTGGGAGTTCACATTTTCATCATCTTTGGTAAACTCAAGTCCCCCGCGGAGACATTCATAAACTGCTCTACCATAATTCTTAGCTGATAAACCCAATTTGGGTTTTATAGTACATCCCAATAGGGGGCATCCATACTTGTTTAATTTATCTCTCTCAACTTGGATTCCGTGAGGAGGACCTTGGAAAGTTTTAACATAAGCATTAGGGATTCACAAATCTTCCAGACGTAGAGCGCACAAGGCCTTGAACCCAAATACATTACCTACAATGGAGGTAAACATGTTAGTAACAGAACCTTCTTCAAAAAGGTCTAAGGGATAAGCTACATAAGCAATAAATTGATTATCTTCTCCAGGAACAGACTCGATCTCGTAGCAGCGTCCTTTATAACGATCAAGGCTGGTAAGTCTATCGGTCCACACAGTTGTCCATGTACCAGTGGAGATTCTGCAGCTACCGCTGCACCTGCTTCTTCAGGCGGAACTCCAGGTTGAGGAGTTACTCGGAATGCTGCCAAGATATCAGTATCTTTGGTTTGATAGTCAGGAGTATAATAAGTCAATTTATAATCTTTAACACCAGCTTTGAACCCAACCTTTGCTTTAATTTCTGTTTGTGGTGACATAAATCCCCCCTTACAACGCATGAATTAAGAATTGAATTATAGAAACAACAAGGTCTACTCGACATAACTTAAGAGTTAATCAAACCTTTTTACAAATGATCCATCAACTAATATTATCAATTAATCCGAATGGGTCATTGTTAAATTTTACCATGATATTTGATTTGGCAAATACATCATTATTCTATACTCTTTCATATGTATGACGCAACCCAACCGTTTTTTTCGAATCTCTTATTTATTTTTTTTGAAATTTGGAATATAATTTTCGAATCTAAATAATAAATAAAAAATATACTCTTGACCTTGACAGTGATATATGTTGTATATGTAAATCCTAGATGTCAAAATCGACAGAATTTTCCCAATAAAAAGAAAAATCGGTAAAAAGAAATAATATGCTCAGTATAAATCCTATGCTGAGGAAATAAAAAATAAGGACCAATGAGATAGAAAAACAGAATCATAAACAAAGTTCAGGTTGCAATTCCATAGATAATATAGATAGTATTGTCTACAATCTGGATGACTGGGTTGACCTTAAAAATTAAATCATTGAAATTTGAAAACAATTGAATTGATTGGATGGTGAAAATCGATTATTAAATTACATTTATTATTCCATATTTTTTTATTATTAAATATTAAATATTTTATTAAATATGAATTAATACATTTCATTTGTTATTAAATATTCAAATAATGAACCAATCCACTTGCGTTGTTCTCGAACATTTTTTTCTTAATTTGAATTATTTTTTTTTTTGAAAAAAAAAGCCGTCTTTTGAATATCCTTTTTCATCATCAGTTGGATCGTTTTATGGTTGTATTCATCGACGACATTTTGATTTACTCTAAGTCTCAAGAAGAGCATGTAGAGCATTTGAGAGTTGTGTTGCAGATTTTGAAAGAAAAGCAATTATATGCTCAGTTGTCGAAGTGTGAGTTTTGGTTATCGGAAGTGAATTTTCTTGGGCATGTTATTTCTGGTAATGGTGTTAGTGTTGATCCATCCAAGATTGATGCGGTAATGCAGTGGGAAGCTCCTAAGTCAGTTACGGAGATTCGAAGCTTTTTGGGATTAGCCGGTTATTATCGGAGGTTTATTGAAGGATTTTCGAAGTTAGCACTTCCGTTGACTCAATTGACTTGTAAGGGAAAGGCCTTTGTTTGGGATATTGAGTGTGAGAAGAGTTTTGTTGAGCTTAAGAAAAGGTTGACAACGACGCCGGTTTTGATTTTGCCGAATCCGACGGAGTCGTTTGTGGTTTATTGTGATGCTTCTTTGTCTGGTTTAGGTGGTGTTTTAATGCAAGATGGGAAAGTTGTGGCTTATGTTTCGAGACAATTGAGAGTGCATGAGAAGAACTATCCTACGCATGATTTGGAGTTAGCGGCCGTGGTGTTTGTTTTGAAAATTTGGAGACATTATCTGTATGGTGCGAGATTTGAAGTTTTTAGTGATCACAAGAGTTTGAAATATTTGTTTGATCAGAAGGAATTGAACATGAGGCAGAGGAGATGGTTAGAGTTTTTGAAGGATTATGATTTTGGTTTGAATTACCATCCGGGTAAGGCAAACGTGGTAGTTGATGCTTTAAGTCAAAAGTTGGTTCATATGTCAACATTGATGGTAAGAGAATGGGAATTGTTGGAGAGTTTTAGAGATTTGAGTTTGGTTTGTGAGATAACGCCGAGTAGTGTGAAACTTGGTATGTTGTATGTTACGAATGATTTTCTTGCTACCGTGTGCGAAAAGCAAAAGTTGGATTTGAAGTTTGTTGATTTGATGATGAATGAGAATGAGGACTTCAAGATTGATAATTTTGGAGTTTTGAGATTTCGTGGTCGTATTTGTATTCCCGATGATGTAGAGTTGAAAAAGATGATATTGAAGGAAGGACACTGGAGTAACTTAAGTATCCATCCGGGAGCGAATAAGATGTATCAAGATTTGAAGAAAATCTTTTGGTGGTCCGGATTAAAGAGGGATGTAGCTCGGTTTGTGTATTCGTGCTTGACTTGTCAGAAGTCTAAAGTGGAACATCAGAAGCATAGTGGTTTGATGCAACCGTTGGACATTCCAGAGTGGAAATGGGATAGTATATCGATGGATTTTGTTACGGGTTTGCCTAATACGCAAAGAGGACATAATTCTATTTGGGTGATTGTTGATAGGCTTACTAAATCCGCTCACTTTATTCCGATTGATATTAGTTATCCTTTGGAGAAGTTAGCCGAGATTTATGTTGGTGTGATTGTGAAGTTACATGGGGTTCCTAAGAGTATTGTGTCGGATAGGGATCCTAGATTCACTTCGAGATTTTGGGAAAGTTTGCAAAAGGCTTTGGGTTCTAAGATGAGATTGAGTTCGGCTTATCATCCGCAGACGGATGGTCAAACCGAAAGGACGATTCAATCATTGGAAGATTTGTTGTGTGCTTGTGTGCTCGAGCAAGGTAGTGCTTGGGATGGTTATTTGGCATTGATTGAGTTCACCTATAACAATAGTTTTCACTCAAGTATTGGTATGGCACCATTTGAGGCTTTGTATGGTCGGAGATGTCGGACACCTTTGTGTTGGCATGAAACTGGAGAAAAGTCGGTAGTTGGACCGGAGATGGTACAACAAACGACGGAGAAGGTGAAGTTTATTCGGGAAAAGATGAGAGTTTCTCAGAGTAGGCAAAAGAGTTATCATGATAAGAGAATAAAGGATCTTGAGTTTCAAGAAGGCGACCATGTATTTTTGAGGGTTACACCGGTTACAGGTGTGGGTCGTACTTTGAAGTCGAAGAAGTTGACTTCTCGTTTCATTGGTCCGTATCAGATTACTGCACGAGTTGGTACTGTGGCTTATCGTGTGGCGTTGCCTCCTAACCTTTCAAATTTGCACGATGTGTTCCATGTTTCGCAACTTCGGAAGTATGTTCCGGATCCGTCACATGTGATTCCGATGGATGATGTGGAAGTAAGGGATAATCTTACAGTTGAGGTTTTACCGGTTAGGATTTTGGACCGTGAAGTTAAGAGGCTCAGAGGTAAGAATATCGCGCTTGTGAAGGTGGCATGGGGAAGTGCCGCGGAAGGCAATATGACTTGGGAATTGGAGAGTAAGATTCGTGAGACGCACCCAGAACTGTTTGAATCAGGTAATATTTTCGAGGACGAAAATTTCTAAAGTGGGGGAGAGTTGTAACGCCCCGATTCTGAATTTCCATTTTTATTGAGTCCTTATTTGATTTATTTAAGTGATTATTTTATGTATGTGGAACTTATGTGTTATTATGTTATGCTATTTTTGCCGACTTTGAGAGTTTCGGGTAAAAATAGGTTGGAGGGTATTTTAGACATTAGTAGTAATGTTAAGTTGGAATATTTTGTGAGAATTAATTTGGTAAGTGTGTGGAAAGAATTTGAGAGGAAAGAAAATAGAATATGAGTATATGAGAGAAAAGAGAAAGATACTAAGATAGAAGAGAAAGAAAAGAGGAGGAGAGAAAAGAAGAGAAAGTGGAACAAAACCTAGAATCATCAAGAATCAACCTTAGCTTGCGATTAATCAGGTAAGGGTGAGAAGTTTTATCATCTTAATAATGTATATGATCATGTATGTGCTAGATTGGATTCGTTGGATCGTTTTCTATGTTTCCATTTCTAGGTCGGAAGTTGATTTAATCGGTAGAAACTGAGTTTTATCGGTTAGATTTTGGAATGGACGGTGTAGTATAGTCGGGTGATGAGTGGGCCGTGCTACTGGAACTGATTTGGATTAAATCGGTCGATTTGTGAGGTTTGGGCTTTTGGACAGCCATGGGAGTTCTGAGTTCGCAGGTTCGCCAGGCGAAGCCCAGCGAGCAACAACGAACCAAGTCAGTAGCATATACCCTATTTTAACTGGCAAGTTCGCCAGGCGAATGAGTGAGGCGAGGGTTTGCCAGGCGAGTATGCTGACGAGTGCTAGCGAGTAATTCCAGAATAACTCCCAGAGGTCTTCGCTGGCAAGTTCGCCAAGCGAACGAAGTAGCGAAGGTTCGCCAGAGGCTTCGTCGGGCGAAGGTTAGCGAACACAGCAGCATATTTTCTTTTCTTGTGTTTTCCATTCGTGGATTGGTGGTGTGGTTTGATTGCGATCATTCCTTGTCTGAGATGACTAATTATATGTTGTTACGTGTGTTGTGGGTAGCCGTATGGCGTGAATCCTAGTTTGTGATTTGTGAATTGTGAAATGTGGCAGTTTGGCAATTTTGTGCATTTACTCGAATTGAATGGAAATGCATGGTGAGATTGATTGTGAATGTGAGCCATGTATGAAATTGGTTTGAATGGGTGATGAATATATATATATATATGCTTTGTGATACATATATTTTAATGCATAATGAATGTATACGAAGAATGTGATGAATGCATGAGTATGTTTGTAAACATGTATGCATTTCAAGAGTGTCATGAGTCATGTTGCATGTGAAGCATCATGGTATGCATTCTTGTGTTGAATTGATTCCTCGGTGAATCTGCAGAACCTCGTGTGCCCTTGTGGGGTGTGAGCGATGGTTATTTATTGATTCCTCGGTGAATCTGCAGAACCTCGTGTGCCCTTGTGGAGTGTGAGCGATGGTTATTTATTGATTCCTCGGTGAATCTGCAGAACCTCGTGTGAGCGATGGTTATTTTGGTTCTTCAATTGAACCTGCTGAAATGAGTCGGTACCGCATTTGCATATGCATAGAGTCGTGTGTCGGTCTCTATGAGTTGCATGATGACATCTGTGCATGATGTATGGTGAATAAACATGAATGTAGATGTTTGTGTAAATTGTTGATGATTGGCGTGAATGGAAGGCTTGAAGATACATGTATGTGTGAATATATATGTATATGTGTGTATGTTTATGAATTAATATAAACATTGTTGATGCATATGTTGTATGCTTGGTGTTCTATTTATATAGATACATGTGTGGATACATTGCGATGTACGGTGTAGTGAGATGAGTTGCGGTGAGAACGCGGAGGACGTTATTGGACGTTATATATATATATATATATATATATATATATATATATATATATATATATATATATATATATATATATATATATATATATATATATATATATATATATATATATATATATATATATATATATATATATATATATATATATATATATATATATATATATATATATGTTTATATGCATTATGTATTATGATATTGTTTCTCACCCTTCTGCTGTTTTATAATGCTCTTTGAGGCATTGCAGATTAGATTGCTGGAGTCTTTGTGAAGCGAGTCTTCATTTCTTTTGGTCAGATGGCTCTGATATGTAACACTGGGTAGTTAGGAATTGTTTTGATTCTTTTGTGATACATATGTGTATGTATCTGCTGCTGAAACTTTTGTAAACTCAACTGATGGATTAAATTAATCTGAACGATGTATATGATGCTTATGTTAATGAAGTGATTTCAATGTTTAGATGTTTCCGCTTTATTCTAAATGTTGATATGTGGGTTTTAAGCGCTATGCTTTGTTTTTAGTTGAGATTTACCCCTTTTGTTACATATCTTCATGAGCTGGTATTATTTATGTTTCGTTTTGATGATAATGTGATGCGCCTCTTTTATACCATGTTATAATTCTGATGGAATTTTTATTAGTGCCCAAATGATTTAATTGTTTATTTGGAGGTATAGAAAGGGGGTGTTACATTAAGTGGTATCAGAGCCAGTGTTGAGTCAGTTGTGTCTGTCTCATTGTTTTGTTGGTTGAACGGTTGTTTAACCTTGTTGTTATTTTTGGGAATAATCATAATATGGCTGGTCGTAATGACAATGCGATGGCTGCTACATTGGAGGCAATGGCTAGGGCGATGCAGGGTGCGCCGAATGTGAACGCTAATGATGAGTTTAGAAAGAATCAACCGCCGGTATTCAAGGGAAGGTTTGATCCGGACGGTGCTCAGATTTGGTTAAAGGAGATCGAGAGGATATTTAGAGTTATGAATTGTGTTGAAGGCAACAAGGTGAGACTTGGGACTCACATGCTGAGAGAGGAAGCCGACGACTGGTGGGTCGGTATGAGACAAGTTCTTGAAGTAGACGATGAGGAAATCACTTGGGATTTATTTCGCACCGAATTTTTGAGAAAGTATTATCCTGAGAGTGTGAAGGGAAAGAAGGAAATGGAGTTCCTGGAATTGAAACAAGGCAATATGTCCGTGATAGACTACACGGCTAAGTTCACAGAGTTGGTGAAGTTCCATCCTCACTATGATGCGGTGACGACGGAATTTTCCAAGTGTGTTAAGTATGAGAACGGCTTGCGCCCTGAGATCAAGCAAGCGGTGGGTTATCAGAGGATTAGGAGATTTTCGGACTTGACCAAATGCTGTAGAATCTTTGAAGAAGATAGTAAAGCTCGTTCTACTCACTATAAGAGTTTGAATGAGAAGAGAGGGAAGCAACCGGTAAGGAGTGGACCTTATGTGACGCCTACTGATAAAGGCAAGCATAGGGAAAACTTTGTTAAGAGGTCCGGAGGTGGAAGTTCTTGTACCATTAAGTGTTATAGGTGCAGTGAAGTGGGGCACAAATCTTTTGAGTGTAAGAAGGATGAAGCGAAGTGTGCTAACTGTGGAGGTATCGACCATGCTACAACTGACTGTAGAAGGAACATGGTGAAGTGTTACAATTGTGGGGAAGTTGGTCATATTAGTACAAAGTGTACTAAGCCAAAGCAAGCTCCAACAAGTGGGAAGGTATTTGCATTAGCCGGTGCAGACACTACTAATGCGGATCGGTTGATTAAAGGTACATGCTTTATTAATAATACGCCTTTAGTTGCTATTATTGATACCGAAGCGACTCATTCGTTCATTTCTTTTGAGTGCGCTAAGCGTTTGGATTTGTGTTTGTCTTCTTGTGGTGGTGATATGGTTATTGAGACACCCGCTTCGGGGTCGGTAACTACATCTTTGGTATGTTTAAGTTGTCCTTTGACCATATATGGTAAAGACTTCATTATGGACTTGGTGTGTTTGACGTTAGGAGGATTAGATGTGATCTTGGGTATGAATTGGTTGCAGTATAATAGAGTCCGTATTGATTGTTATCACAAGTTAGTAAGGTTTCCTTCCTTGGAGGAGGATGAGGAAGAAATTTTTCTATCTACTAAAGAGTTGAAGAAACTTTTGGCAGATGAGGCTCAAGTGTTCTGTTTGTTTGCATCATTGTCGGAAGAGAGTAAGGTTGAACTGGATATGGTTCCAGTGGTGTGCGACTTTCCAGAAATATTCCCGGATGACATTGCGGACGTACCGCCGGAGAGGGAAGTTGAGTTTTCGATTGATCTAGTTCCGGGTACTAGACCGATTTCGATGGCACCGTATCGTATGTTGGCATCGGAGTTGGTAGAGTTGAAGAAATAGTTGAATGATTTGTTGGAGAAGAGGTTTTTTAGGCCGAGTGTTTCTCCTTGGGGTGCACCAGTATTGTTGGTTAAGAAGAAAGATGAGAGTATGCGGTTGTGTATTGATTATCGACAGTTGAACAAGGTAACTATTAAGAACAAGTATCCGCTTCCTAGAATTGATGATTTGATGGACCAATTGGTTGGTGCCCGTGTTTTTAGTAAGATTGATTTGAGATCAGGTTATCACCAGATTCGTGTTAAAGAGAAGGATATTCAAAAGACGGCTTTTAGGACACGGTATGGTCATTATGAATTTTCAGTGATGCCATTCGGAGTTTCTAATGCGCCAGGTGTGTTTATAGAATACATGAATCGTATTTTTCATGATCAGTTAGATCGTTTTGTGGTTGTATTCATCGACGACATTTTGATTTAATCTAAGTCTCAAGAAGAGCATGTAGAGCATTTGAGAGTTGTGTTGCAGATTTTGAAAGAAAAGCAATTATATGCTAAGTTGTCGAAGTGTGAGTTTTGGTTATCGGAAGTGAGTTTTCTTGGGCATGTTATTTCTGGTAATGGTGTTAGTGTTGATCCGTCCAAGATTGATGCGGTAATGCAGTGGGAAGCTCCTAAGTCAGTTACGGAGATTCGAAGCTTTTTGGGATTAGCCAATTATTATCGGAGGTTTATTGAAGGATTTTCGAAGTTAACACTTCCGTTGACTCAATGGACTTGTAAGGGAAAGGCCTTTGTTTGGGATATTGAGTGTGAGAAGAGTTTTGTTGAGCTTAAGAAAAGGTTGATAATGGCGTCGGTTTTGATTTTGCCGAATCCGACAGAGTCGTTTGTGGTTTATTGTGATGCTTCTTTGTCTGGTTTAGGTGGTGTTTTAATGCAAGATGGGAAAGTTGTGGCTTATGTTTCGAGACAATTGAGAGTGCATGAGAAGAACTACCCTACACATGATTTGGAGTTAGCGGCCGTGGTGTTTGTTTTGAAAATTTGGAGACATTATCTGTATGGTGCGAGATTTGAAGTTTTTAGTGATCACAAGAGTTTGAAATATTTGTTTGATCAGAAGGAATTGAACATGAGGCAAAGGAGATGGTTAGAGTTTTTGAAGGATTATGATTTTGGTTTGAATTACCATCCGGGTAAGGCAAACGTGGTAGTTAATGCTTTAAGTTGAAAGTTGGTTCATATGTCAACATTGATGGTAAGAGAATGGGAATTGTTGGAGAGTTTTAGAGATTTGAGCAACGAACCAAGTCAGTAGCATATACCCTGTTTTCACTGGCAAGTTCGCCAGGCGAATGAGTGAGACGAGGGTTCGCCAGGCGAGTATGCTGGCGAGTGCTAGCGAGTAATTCTAGAATAACTCCCAGTGGTCTTCGCTGGCAAGTTCGCCAGGCGAACGAAGTAGCGAAGGTTCGCCAGAGGCTTCGCCACAGCAACATATTTTCTTTTCTTGTGTTTTCCATTCGTGGATTGGTGGTGTGTTTGGTTGCGATCATTCCTTGTCTGAGATGAATAATTATATGTTGTTACGTGTGTTGTGGGTAGCCGTATGGCGTGAATCCTAGTTTGTGATTTGTGAAGTGTGAAATGTGGTCGTTTGGCAATTTTGTGCATTTACTCGAATTGAATGGAAATGCATGGTGAGATTGATTGTGAATGTGAGCCATGTATGAAATTGGTTTGAATGGGTGATGAATATATATATATATATATATATATATATATATATATATATATATATATATATATATATATATATATATATATATATATATATATATATATATATATATATATATATATATATATATATATATATATATATATATATATATATATATATATATATATATATATATATATATATATATATATATATGCTTTGTGATACATATATTTGAATGCATAATGAATGTATACGAAGAATGTGATGAATGCATGAGTATGTTTGTAAACATGTATGCATTTTAAGAGTGTCATGAGTCATGTTGCATGTGAAGCATCATGGTATGCATTCTTGTGTTGAATTGATTCCTCGGTGAATCTGCAGAACCTCGTGTGCCCTTGTGGGGTGTGAGCGATGGTTATTTATTGATTCCTCGGTGAATCTGCAGAACCTCATGTGCCCTTGTGGGGTGTGAGCGATGGTTATTTATTGATTCCTCGATGAATCTGCAGAACCTCGTGTGCCCATGTGGGGTGTGAGCGATGGTTATTTTGATTCTTCAATTGAACCTGCTGAAATGAGTCGATACCGTATTTGCATCTGCATAGAGTCGTGTGTCGGTCTCTATGAGTTGCATGATGACATCTGTGCATGATGTATGGTGAATAAACATGAATGTAGATGTTTGTGTAAATTGTTGATGATTGGCGTGAATGGAAGGCTTGAAGATACATGTATGTGTGAATATATATGTATATGTGTGTATGTTTATGAATTAATATAAACATTGTTGATGCATATGTTGTATGCTTGGTGTTCTATTTATATAGATACATGTGTGGATACATTGCGATGTACGGTGTAGCGAGATGAGTTGCGGTGAGAACGCGGAGGACGTTATTGGATGTTATATGTGTATGTGTGTGTGTATATATATATATATATATATATATATATATATATATATATATATATATATATATATATATATATATATATATATATATATATATATATATATATATATATATATATATATGTTTATATGTATTATGATATTGTTTCTCACCCTTCTGCTGTTTTATAATGCTCTTTGAGGCATTGCAGATTAGATTGCTGGAGTCTTTGTGAAGCGAGTCTTCATTTCTTTTGGTCAGATGGCTCTGATATGTAACACTGGGTAGTTAGGAATTGTTTTGATTCTTTTGTGATACATCTGTGTATGTATCTGCTGCTGAAACTTTTGTAAACTCAACTGATGGATTGAATTAATCTGAATGATGTATATGATGCTTATGTTAATGAAGTGATTTCAATGTTTAGATGTTTCCGCTTTATTCTAAATGTTTATATGTGGGTTTTAAGCGCTATGCTTTGTTTTTAGTTGAGATTTACCCCTTTTGTTACATATCTTCATGAGCTGGTATTATTTATGTTTCGTTTCGATGATAATGTGATGCGCCTCTTTTATACCATGTTATAATTATACTCTGATGAAATTTTTATTAGTGCCTAAATGATTTAATTGTTTATTTGGGGGTATAGAAAGGGGGTGTTACACTAAGCATCCAAAATCCTTCTGTTTCCTCACATTTTCCCACTTCACTATGGCTTCGTCGAACAACCCTCTCTATCAGCGGAGAACCTAATCAGACAGTGAAGAGTCACTCCACAGAGCTTTACGCAACAAGAGGTTCACTTCGTCTTAGAACTCGTTCAAAGTTAGAGTTAAAACAAGGCCTGAGTTTATGATAATTTCTGATGATATTACTGCTGCTCTGGCAACATTGGTGATCCAGAGAAGTTAACGAGCTTACCACGCGGAAGAACGCGTCCACCCTTACACCATCTTGATGTATGATTCGACGTCATCACTTCCTACAAACCAAAACACAGCATAATTATGTGACTTCCGAATACGACGGTGTTCATGATAGAGAACAGAAGAAGATATTAAAGCATGACTAATAATTTAACCCCTACTGGAAATTCCAATCCTGAAAGGAATCATACCGCATACAAGGTCTCAAATCTGGATGGGAAGAACTTAATGGGATCCTCTTGTCGCAAGAAATCGAAACCTCATTTAAATAACACACCTAACATCACCAGTGACAACGCACCGAACGGTAAATAATGTCATATGTCAAGCTGAATGTCAAACCGTTCGTGGGTAAGCGGCTATGGACAATAAAGGCACTACAATGTCGGCGAGCACGTAGCTGTTCCTTACTGCCAGGTTGGAGATTATGATACTGTCATCAAAGTATTGCTGCACAAGATAGAGGTGTCAATAAGGAATTAATAATCCCAATTTGAGTTCCCTCTGTGTCAGGGAACAGCCAAGGCATCTGAAGATTTAATTCGAAGTAAACTGGGTTAAGTTTTAAAGAAGGTACCTGCATAGACGGTAAAGTGATCACTCCACCCTCAGTCCGGTGTCAACTTCTATTTGAGAACACCTTTTGATGCGAACAAGTGGCTTCCGGACATCCCATTTTACCTCCTAGGAAGTTTAAAGTCGCGGCAGATACGTCATAGTTGGAGACGCGCGACGAGTTCACTGCTGCACAGCCACCCTCACACAAAGGACAAGTACCTGAAAAATCAGAACAAAGATACAAGGCCACAAGTCAGTCTACAACTCCAAAATCAATAACATCACCACCAGAACAGGTCATAACAATCATACTACTCAAATTCTCGGACTCAAACCCAACAGTTCCAGCAGCTTCTTCAGCATCAGCATTCATTCACTAATCAAAATTATCGTCAACTGCAATATCAGCAGCAGCACCACCACAGAAATAGAGATGAATTCGCAACTTTGGGATCACTAGTTCAAGTACACGTAAGTGAGTTTTCAAAGTTCAGGACTGCTACCAACACTGAAGCTTTGAGGCTCACCAGTTTCGCTACCGTATTTTCCCTGGGCTGCTAGTTTCCCTTTGGCCCAAACCATCTGCTATTCACACCTTTCAAATAGCAATTCAGAGTTAGTAACCAATTGAGGAATATGTTTTTTTTCGAAAAAAGATCCAATCCCAGACAGCTATCAGATTCTTCAGCATCAATTAAGAGATCCTTCAAATCAAATCATACAGAAAGTGATTCTCATCAACAACATTAACTAAATCAAAAACGAGAAAGAAAAGTTTTCAAATCTTGACCAAACAGGAATATAAGGTCTTAATACAAGCAACCAAAGATTCAATCAGAGCTTTAAAGACGGGAAAGCCCAAAATCGCCTATAAAAAGAGGGATTTGGATCGGAGAACACACCTTTTTGGATGAAATTCGAAACTCAGCAAAAAATCATGAAAACCTTAAGTAACTCGAATTGAAAGGAAAGGAGGAACTCATCTTTTCGCTGAAACCTTCGAAGATCGACGCCTCCAAAGCCCATCGCGAGACCGTCGGAGGAAATCGCTCGCGCTTCACATCTTGCCGCCGCCACCAACCTTCGGTAAAAATTTTCATACATGTTAATGTTGTTGAACGATTAACGTTTCGATTGTTGTTTCAGGTACAAGAATAGACGTAACGATGAAGGAAAATGGGGGAGATTGAAACGGAAATTGAACGGGAGAGGTGATCGAGTGAAAGGGCGTTGGGGATTAAGGTTTTTTTTTCCGCCGTCATTTGTTTTTTGTTTCATCATTCTGTTGTTTTTGTATCACTATGAGTTGTATATGCGCACGACCATGGTAGTACCATGGTCCGTCACCACAATCACCGCACGATCACGATCTGACGGATCTCATCACGCAGTCCATCGTAAGTACCACGCGCACCCCACACCTAATTGCACGCCCCACTCATTAACACCTTAATCCACAGTTAATCCGCCTTAACTCTAATTAACAATAATTATCTTTTTAATCTGTTTAATTAAAACAATAATTTGCCTAATAATTTAATTAATTAATCATTTTACTAAAAAATCAATAATCAAATCTTTTCTTAAATCAACTATTTATTTTTTTAATCAATTAATCCTTTAATAAGTAATCTATTTAATTAATTTAATATTTGGCCAATACTTTTTTATTAAGAATATTTCTTTTTTTCATAAGATAAGTAATTATGTTACCTCATTTAAATAACCAACTTTTTTTCAATAAAATCTTTTAATGTGGCTATCTATTTAATAAAATCTCCTAAAAAAAATAATAATTAGATTTATTCTATAATTTGGGAACCTATTTTATAACTTAAAATAATATATTTAATCTATAATCATTAATAATAATTAAAAGTACCTATATTAACAAAACTTTTATCTATCTAATAAACTCTTTTTGTCATATAAAAAAAACCAATTTACCCTGTAAAGCAATCTTCTCTTAAAATCAATCAACCTTTTGCTAATAAAATTAAATCAACATTTTCTAAGACCAACTTCATCAATTAATCTAAGCTTTTTTTATTAAACTAATTCAACTTTTCTCAAAATAATTCAGCCCACCCTTAAAATTAACTTCGTCTAGAACCAATCCAATTGTGCACGCTTACGCATCCACGCACATTCACATACACAATTCACACACTCACTTAGCGCTTTCATGTGTATGTATGTTTACTTTATCTGCTTTTATTTCTTTCCGCAATTTACAATTATCGTATTTATCTTTCTTGCATCGCATTCCGTCCAAAGGAAGAATCTGTGCATGACTTAAACAATCGTGCGCATACATCTACATTTGCATCATTTTCCCCATTGATCCTTGATCCCATTCAAGTTGATCTTTAAGATAGATCCTACCCCATAGGAAAGACCTTTTATTTTTTTACAACTTAGAATGAACAAAACAACTCATACAATTATTCAAACATTAGAGAAAGATGTTAATCATCTTAAGCGAGATAGAATCTCCACCTCACAACAATACAATCTCTTACACTTGTGGCGGCTAAATCTCCCTTAAAATGACAACTCATCTTTTCTCCTAAACTCAATCAACCAACTACCCTAAACCCGTAGGAACTTTGACCACAGTCAAAGACTTCCTCAAACCCTTTAGGGGAACTACAAATACTCTGATTCCACTCCCGTAAGGATATGTAGGCATAAGATGCGATATCTTATCGAGTATACTTAGAAATAAACCCCTAGGTCTCTCACCATTAAGTAGATAAACCTTAGCAAATAAACAAACACAAAACAAGAGGTTCCTGTAGAGTACTACAAAAATTTAGGATGCTAATACCTACCCTAAGTTTAACCAACCCCCGAACCTATAACTCTCTAGCTTGCATTTGCATTGCATTGTGGATATTTCGATCTTTTTTCCTTCCTTTGGACAAATCAAAGTTCGGTTGCAAATGAATAAGATTCAAACTAATTAATAGTTTGGTATCCAAATTTCACTGCGACAGAAGGTTCTGCAAGTGATCCTCATTTTGGTTTGCATTAAGTGGGCTTGCTGTGAATTATAATTAATGAAGTTTTGTGTGTGTATATGGATTTGGAAGAATTTTGTGTAAATATATTTGTGTAACTTGGACTTTTAGAATGATAATGGGCTTAAAAAGAATGAATCATGAGCTTTTTTTTTGTTGTAGAATTTTTGCAATAAAATGTGATGGACTTTGTATATATATATATAAAATGTGATGGACTTTTAGAATGATAATGGGCTTAAAAAGAATGAATCATGAACTTTTTTTTTGGTTGTAGAATTTTTGCAATAAAATGTGATGGACTTTGTATATATATATAAAATGTGATGGACTTTTAGAATGATAATGGGCTTAAAAAGAATGAATCATGAGCTTTTTTTTTGGTTGTAGAATTTTTGCAATAATAATTAAAAGTACCTATATTAACAAAACTTTTATCTATCTAACAAAACTTTGAAATGACCCATAAAAAACCCAATATTGAATAAAACATGAATCAAACTTGATCCCTGAATTCATTATGAACTTGAAATGGGTTGGAGACTCAATAACCATATGAACTTGGCCAATTGAATACTGATAAACCAAAGGCTTCACTATAAGTCAAATGAGCAGGAACACGCCATGACATCAAATGATTATGACTTCAGACATACGCCTTAATACATTGCCTAAAATCTTAGCTGAAAAATAATTTGAATTCTGATATCTCTTCAACCATGAAGCACTGATATCTTGATCCATACACAACTGTCTTGAATTGGCACAAACCCAAATTGAAACTTCACACACATCCCCTGGACCGTGAAACATACTCTTGCCTGGTAAGATGAGGCCAAATCCAAACGATCCTATGAAACTTGATCCAATTCATCTCAGCCCCGTGATACCCTGAGTAAGCAAAAACAACACATTTTCTTGGATTTTGAATAAAAGTTGATAAACATACACAAATAAAAATTATATATAGGTAGGACAAATTTGGAGTATTACAAATACATATTTCCGTTTTTAAACAAAAGTTCCGCTCAAGTTGGAATCGACGATTTCAAGATCGGTCGAAGATATTGCGAAGATGTTGTAGCATCCAATTGGATATTGAAGTGTAATGTTGCATTATATGCTGAAATCATCTATGCTATGCTTATTTTATGTAATGAAGGTTAATTTCATTTTAGAAAATTTTGTGGTTTTGTCTCTGCTATTGATATGACTATGTTACGGAAATGTAACTACAAAAAAATTCCGGAGATACATTGTGGAATACATATTTCCATTTTTAAGACGTAATTTAAAATAATCTTTGTTAAATGTGTTTGAAAATACATCTCTAAAAAGATAAGACATTTTTAAAAATTCACGTAATGCATAAAAAATACTCCCTCCATTCTCTTTTATAAGAGTCGCATTAAAAAAAAAGTTGAGCGTCTTATGGTAAATGAAAGCACTTTTGAATTTAAGGGATAAAGGTTGGATCTAACAAAAAAAATTACGATAAATTATTTAATTAAAAAATTATTTAAAAAACCTGAATTTAATTCAAACCGTGTTTTTAGACTATTCGCATGATGAGTGTTACCGTGCTCTCCAAACCACCAATAAACTATTTTATTAAAGGGTAATGCTAACTTGTGCCCAAGTTAGTCCTTGAAACACAAATTAAAAACTAAATTAAAAAATATTATCTTAGAAATTAAATATAAATTTTAATTAAAATATAAAATTAATTTTTAAATCGATTAAATAATGCATTATTATTTATACAACTTTCCGCGTAATCGAATTCTAGATTTCTTATACAAGAAGAATATTCCACGTAACAGTAACGCATTCCTACTTTTTCTGGAACCTTACAAAACAAGAGACAATCCTCTCCCTCCTTACAATCTCCATAACATCACCACGATCAATCGAAGCTTGTTGGAATGAGTATGTCTGAAAACGAAGATCACGCTGAGGTTTCCGACATCGAACCCACTGCAGCGGCTAGAAAACGCTTGAGGGATAGGTCAAAGGTGCGTTGCGTTGCGTTGTTTTTTTTCATTTGATTTCCACATGCTGTATCTGTTTTTGATTTTTGTGATATGGATTTGCTTTGGTTTTGATTCAATTTGAAGGAGGTATTGTCCAAACAAGCGGTTAAGATCGCAAAACGTGCTGAAGAACATGAAAGTTTCATCAACAAGGTGTCTTGTTTACGCTTTTTCATTTGGGTATTTCAATATTGGAACAAGTTTCAATTTTGATGTGTTTTTCTTGTTTCTTCAGGTTACTCATTTATTGAATGTTCTTGGCTTTGGTGGGTTTTGTTTTCTCTTAGGGGCAAGTAAGTTGATTAATCTATCATTCCAACACTTAAACACAAATTTTTAGTTTCTTTTTTTGTTTTAATTTTGTATCGTTCTGTTTTACAGGGCCTCAAGATGTTCCCTTAGTTTATTGTTTGTTCTATGTTGTCTTTGTTCCTCTTCGTTGGATATACTATAGGTTCATGAAATGGCATTACTATCTCCTGGTAATTTCAGATTTATCTCTAAATCTGATTTTCAATTTTAGTACTTTTGCATCTTTGAAACTGTTACTTCTTCTCGAAGCACATATTTTTGTTTCCTGAATGAGCATTAGTCTATTAAGCACAAACATGAACACGAGAGACGAAAACAACTTGACACAGACACCTCCCACTGGTAACAGTTTGTGAAAATAATAGTGATTGTATGTGATCATTATTGTTATTGTCATTGTTGTGTTGGTGTCGGATAGTTCTACCATCTGAAGGGTTGATGATATATAGGTATTAGTTTCTTGTCATTCTTGCACAGTTTTATAGCATGCACAGTCATTTATTATATATTATTGGTTTTTCTCACATTAGAAACAAAGGACGTGTGATAGAGTATTTTCAAGTATCTTTAAAGAGGTGTACTTTATGGGTAGAATATTTATGGCAGGATCACTCACTATACAACTGAAGAAACATGCTACTGATAGTTATGAAAGGGGTATACATGAGAAAAGAGGAAAAAGAAGAGGGGGAAGCAGGGATAATTCCACTAATAACTACCTGCTGAGTGGGCTAAGTGCGGTATGGGTGAGGAGAGAGAAATTGACAGTAGTTGAATAAAAAGAAGGAACATGCAGGGGAGTGGGCAGACTAGAAATTGGAAGTTATTCTTGGGAGATCCTAGGCTTCTTTAACTGCCTAGCCTATCATTTATTATGTCATTTCTATCACTTTTTTATACACTGTAATCCACATCAGAACCACTTCGATTCTGTTTGTTATGCCAAAATCATTATTTCATTGTTCATCCCTCTCCTTTATGTCAATTTACTGTTAAATTCCTCGGTGATACTAGATTGATCCTATCAATTTGGTATCCAGAGTATGGTTGTAACAAGGAACAACATGGAGAATAGTGTTTGATGTGATAGATCAGAGGTTAGGAAATTAGAGAGATTCATTTGCTGTTACCGTGCTGGTTGGAAGAAGTTGGGAAACATATAAATAAATTTCAAAAATCTGAGTTTGAAATGGGAGAAAGGGGGACAGCACCTTTAGTATTAATGGGGATCCTACCATCAACATAGACCGAGTGTTAGCCCTTTCTCTAGCCTAGTAATACTAGTTAAGAGGAAAGACAGGGTTGGAGATTTTGTACTAACTATAGAGCCCTTAAAAAAATCACTGTGCCTAATAAGTTCCATTTTCCTGTCATTGATGAGTTACTAGATGAATTGAGTGGACCCATGATTTTTTCTAAGCTGGACCTAAATCAGGTTATCACCAGATTAGAATGAAAGAAGAAGATACTGCTAAGACTGCTTTTAGAGCTCATGAAGGTCACTATGAGTACTTAGTAATGCCCTTTGGGTTGACAAATGCACCATCAACCTTTCGATCTTTTGATGAATCAGGTATTGAAGCCCTGTCTCAGAAAGTTTGTATTAGTCTTTTTTGATGATATATTGATTTATAGTGCATAGATAACACTTCTAAGATCTTACAAATACTGCAAGAGCATCAACTGTATGCAAATTAAAAAAAAAAAAGTATTCCTTTGGGTAAGAAAAGATAGAATATTCGGGTCATTTAATCTCTGGAGCTGGGGTGGTTGCTGATCCAAAAAATAAAAAATAGAAGATATGCTGAAATGACCAAAACCAAAGGACATAAAGGAGTTGAGAGAATTTCTGGGTTTCACTAGGCATTACAGGAAATTTGTGAAGAATTATGGGAAATTAGCATGGCCTTTGACTCAATTACTCAAGAAAGATAATTTTAATGGGGGGGATGCAGCCCATCATGCTAATGACAAATTCTTTCTCAAAGTTAGGAACTCATGGATATTGTCATAGCTATTAAAAAATGGAGACCATATCTGCTAGGGAGACATTTCAAGGTTCACACTGATCAGAAAAGTTTAAGGTTCTTAACTGAGCAAAGGATCATGGGAGAAGAGCGGCAAAAATGGATTTCAAAATTAATGGGCTATAGTTTCAAAATCAAGCATAAACCGGGAAAAGAAAATAGTGCAGTAGATGCTTTATCTTGACAGATGCAATATTCTACAATTACTACTGGTCAATTGAAGTGTGGGAAGGGCTGGAAGAAGAAGCACAAGCTGATGAAAAGTTGAAGACCATTGTTCAAGAATTGCTGGCAGATTCTAACTCTCACAAGGGCTGTAAGTTGTAAAAAGGCAGAAGACAAAATTGTTTTACCAAAGAATTCATCTAGGATTCCTTGGATCTTACAAGAATGCGGGGACACTCTGGGATCTTTAGAACTTACAAAAGGATTGCAGGGCTGGTGTATTGGGAAGGCATGAGAAAAGGAATCCAAGGGTATGTACAAACTTGTGAAGTATGTCTGCAGAATAAATATCAAACTGAGTCTAGGTGGTTTGTTGCAGCCTCTTCCTATTCCAGAGTAGATATGGCGCGATATCTCCATGGATTTCATAGGAGGGTTACCTAAAGTGTTAGGGATGGTGGTGGTGGATAGCTTAACAAAATATGTTTATTTCATCCCAATTAAGCATCCCTATACAGCTAAAGATATAGTGGATCTGTTCATCAAAGTAGTGAAATTACATGGTTTTCCAAGCTCTATAGTGTCTGACAGGGACAAGGTATTATCACCCACAGACTGATGGGCAGACAGAGTGGGACTACCCCTTATGAGGCATTGTATGGAAGGGAGCCCCCCACCTTAATTAAAGGAGATACACACCATCTTAATTTGAGGAGATGCACACCACGTTAGGAGAGGGTGTACCTGAGAGAAAAGAAGAGGAGGGAAACAGGAACAATTCCATTTATAAAACTACCTGTTGAGTGGGCTAAGTGGGGTATGGGCGAGGAGAGAGAGATCGGCAGTAGTTGAATAAAAAGAAGGATTATGGAGGGGGGTGGGCAGACTAGAAATTGGAAGTTATTCTTGAGAGATCCTAGGCTTCTCGATGTTAACTGTGCTTTCAGAAAAGTGTATTTTTTAGGTTAAATGTTGTCAGAGACACATGGCTGCGAAGTCATTGGAAGAAGGCTTGTTTATTTAATTTTAAACTGTGTTTCAATTCCATTGCTGATCAAAATCATTGGAGTGATGTCTCTTTGTCATTAACATTATCATAAGGATAAAGTTAATATTTTTTTCAGTTGCTTCTGTCGAAACATAATTAATAAGAATAAGGTTTCTAAAGTATTGTTCATGTGTTTCAGGATTTTTGTTACTACGCCAATACAATTTTCTTGGTTTACCTTCTGTTTTATCCAAAGAATGAAAAGCTTTTTCTGGTTTGCTTTTCATTTGCTGAGGTGAGTGTTTTATGGTAATTTGACCTCTTAGAAGACGAGCAGTCGTCGATCTTATGCCTTATTTAAGTGCTTCTGTTGCAGGGGCCGTTAGCATGGGCTTTGATTGTTTGGCGTTGCAGTTTGGTGTTCAGTTCTGTTGACAAAATTGTCAGTGTTCTTATCCATCTTTTACCTGGTATGTTATACCTACAACTCTTACTATTCCCGTCTTTTCTTAACAAGATAATGAACTGGTGGAAAACCATCGGCTTCTATTATGACCTATATAGATATATGCATTCAATGGTCAAATATTGGACATGTCTACCAAACAATTGCATAGATAAAAAGCATTTTACCTGATGAGTTCAAGTTCTACTATTTTTATGATTTTCTAATGAAATTTCATAGGATTCTAGCGTGGTATCTAGAATTAGCTTTAGTTTAGTACCATAATCCATTAGTTTGTGCTCCAATTCACATATATCCGTGTAAAGATGTGAGATGCGAGAATGTGCCTTATACGAAAAATAGAACGCTAAATTATGTCGATCAAATGTCCCCATAATGTTCTATCATTCAACATATATCCATCTAACTCATTAATCTCTTGATTTTAATAGTTTTTCTAGATCTTTATGTGCGGAATGAAGAAAAAAATGATTTTAATATTTGTTTGTGTAAAACAACTAGAACATCTACATGAAAATGACAGTAATAGAGAGATGCTACGACTGGAATGGACTTGTCATAGAAATGTCACCTTTATGTTTCTTTATGCATCCATTTTTTGTTTTCATCACACCTTCAATGAAATGTTTTTCTTATCCAGGATTGGTTTTCTTTACCATTCGATGGTGGAATCCTGAGACCTTAGAAGCCATGCGACCAGAGGGAGCTCCCGCAAGAGTTACATGGCCTTATATCGAAGATAAATCCTATCTCTGTACATGGCTGTTTCTCGTTCCCTTAGTAGTTTACACCCTGTGGCAGGTTCTTTACTTCCTCATTGTCAACGTCTTACGTCGACAGCGGTTCATAAGAGATCCTGAAGTCATGACTTCCTACAGGTAACAAAAACTGTTTTGTCTCGTTCCATTTTGCCAAACATACTAGAGTTTTAAAAAGTGGTATTCAATCGTGATTGCGACCGCATTACCGTTTTTCATAGGGAACTTTCTAAAAAAGCTCAGAAAGCAAACAACATGTGGTGGCGTCTAAGCGGTTTGCTCGGGGATCAAAACCGCTTGTTAATGTTCATTCTTCTTCAAGGAATGTTCACGGTGGCAACAATGGCGCTGACTGTTCCGATATTTTTGTCGTACGAGTTGTCAATGGTTTTCCAAATACTGAAGGTTTCTGCATCAGTGTGGAATGGAGCTGGCTTTCTGTTAGAGGTAATGCCAAGGCAGGTAATTCTCAAGGAGAAAAAGAAATCAGAGATGCAAACTGTTCCAATTCAAAATGATCAATCATCATAGATGATGATGAAGTTGCACCTAGTATTATTAGTTGAGGTTTTGTAGGTTTACTTTAGTTCTAAAAATGGTAATTAAACGGGATACATCAATGTATATTATCAGGTTTTGTTCTTGTCTTCAACATCCTTCTATTCTAATGGTTATTTCTTATTATGGCTAGAATACAGGGATGCAACTGGGTATATTTTTAGTTAAGCCTATTAGAGCAACTTTAATGCAGGGTTGTTAAACCAAAATTCTTTATAGCTTACGTTAGTAATAAGGAATTTGCATTATAGTAGTGCTGACATGGCATATGGGATGCTCTAAAACTAATTTACGTGCTCTACACAAGCAATGTACTCTAACTCATCATTTAACAAAAATAATACATTTTTATTAATTATTTAAAATAAATAATAGATTTTTATTAACCATTTAATACCATGTGGGGTCAAGTTTTGGTTTCTTATAGACAACCATCATTAAAGTAAAAACTACTCAAATCAACTATAAATTTTTTAAATCCTACAAATCACTTTGGACCCAGAAAAAGTATCTTAGTTTACCCATTTAGTTTACTCCCACTAAAGATGCTCTTGGTGATTTGCCAATTTTTATCCGCTATACCAATTTTACTCTTCAATGATACAAGTATTTGGTATTACAGATTATCTCAATCTGAACACTAAAAACTCAAATATTTTAGTCAAAACAAATCTAAAATGATACTCCTTTTTATTGATGCAGAATATTATAAAATTTTCAAGTATAATAATTCTGCTCCAAATTTCAATTTTACAACAATTTTTGACGAAAATTTGTTTAAGCGATTGTTCTAGTAAAAAATAATTGAACAACTTTCAATTTTGTTATGGGACATTTGTTACTCATATCCATAAAAATTTTGTTACTCATATCCATAAAAATTTTCCATAGAGTATTGAGAAACTTTTGGATAAACACCTATCAATACTTTAAAAAAAACTATCCTTTCTTCGAATATATATAATAAAATTTTACAAAAAAAAATATTATATCTCTAATGTACTTTAAATTTATCTCTCGCATTCAATTTTTAGAATAGAGCACCACAACAATGGATTATTAATATAAGATTGAAGATGATGAATAATATTTAAAAGATGTCTTACAACACAACTAAGAAATCTCATATTCTAGAAAGTTTTTCACAAGATTGAATCAAGGAGATAATGTGTTTGTGAATGAAGAAACTCTCATGATTTCTTTCAAGATTCTTGACAATGAGTATTTTAGTTATTGATAAATATTCTAAGTAATCAATATAAATCAATTGACCAACTCTGATGATTGACTGACTTGCTAACCCTGAATGTTTCAACAAACATTCATATTAAAGACAAGAAATGATCTAAACATGTGCTCTAAATAAGACACAAAAAGGTGAGATAAAGCACAAGATTATTCGAGTCAAATTATGAGATTATGATTTAAATTAAAGAAAGAATGATTTGAATCAAAGATGGTAAGTGAATAATTTTCTATTTTGATTTGAATCATTTTCTGTGTTTGTGATTTGAGATACACAAAGCATGTCACAATTCATTTTTAATGAAATTTTTGATTATCATATTTTGAATCAAATAACTTATAATTTGAGTCAAGAGGTATTGTGATTCAAATCACACACTTTCCTGATTTGAATCAGGGAGGCAGACTCAAATTTTAAATTTTTAAGAAATAATTTAATTTGAATCATAACATCTTTAATTCAAGTCTAGTTTCACAAAATTCTTGATTTAAGTAATCTAGATTGTGATTCAATTTACATTCGATATTATCATGAGTCCAAATCTAATAGATTAGATGTAAGGGTGTTTTAAAATAAATGTCTAAACAAAAATAATAATATGCTTACAAACAAATAACAAATGAATTACAAATACGCGATAAATTAAATTACACACAGAGATTAAATTTGTTGGGTGAGAATATGGACACAACAAAGTCTAAAAGGGGTTGAATAGACTTATCCCTAAAAAGAAATTTTCAAAAATATTTTAGATTCCATATGTTGTGAATAGAATGCCTTGAAACAAAATATAAATGGTTTGTTTATATTCAAGAAACACACAATGGTTAAGATTAACAAAAAAAAAAAACAAGCAAGAATCACAAGAAAAAATTACAAGGATTGGTTATAAACTGCTATTCTTTCATTTATCTATCAAAGAAGATTACAAGTATACAAAAATAACAAATAACCTCTCTCTTGAATTAGGATTTTATCTTCCTATTTTTTCTTATACAAAACGAGAGACTAGCATGCTATTTATAAAAAAAAATAGCACACTAACCTAATGGACTTTTTAACAATTACCTATTATAAGCAAACATAAACATTTGGGCTTACAAGCAAGATCCAATTCAACATGCTAACAAACATAATAATATTTACTAATACATGTTAGAACAAACTTCGACTATAACACGCATTACTCCGACAACATACTAGAGTTCGATCCAATATCTCACAAATCTCCACTTTGAATCTAACTCTATAACATCAAGAAACTAGATTTCTTCATGCATCTTTATCAACTGCATACAGTGGAAAAACTTGCAACTGTGCAACGTCTCGGTGATCATATCAATATTATGATCTGTCGAAACCTTCAGCACTTGGACTTTTCCACGCTCGATTACCCCTCTGACTAAATGCAGCCTCACATCAATGTGCTTGGTTCGCTCATGATAGGCTGAATTCTTCGACAGGTGTATTGCACTTTGACTATCACATTTAACTGTGATAACTCGACCTTGAAGTTTCAGCTCTTTTGAAAAACCTTCAAGCCACAATGATTCTTTCACAGCTTTAGTTAGGTCGATATATTCCGCTTCAGTGGTAGATAAGGCAATAACCTTATGAAGTGTTTCTTTCCAACTGATTGTTGTCCCAAACATAGTGAACACATATCCAGAAATAGATTTTTTGGAATCCATACAACCTGCATAATCATAGTCGACATATCCTTCAATTGCTGTTTTACTATCATCACCCAAGGCTCCACCATAAATTAGGACTCTATTCAGATACTCATTTATGTACCTTAGAATCCACTTTAATGCTTGCTAGTGATCCTTTCCAGGATTCACCGTGTACCTGCTTACAAGACTTACTGCATATGATATGTCGGGTCTAGTACAGACCATAACATACATCAAAGAACCCACTATATTAGCATATGGAATGCTATTCATATAAGTTCTTTCGACATCAGTGTTGGGACACTGATCTATACTCATCTTGAATTGAGGGTTTGTCAGAGTCACAACATGCTTTAAATTCGACATACCATACGTTTCGAGAATCTTCCATAGGTATGCCTTTTGAGATAAGTATAATTTTGACTGCTTTCTATCTCTTTGGATGTCAATTCCAAAAATCCTGGATGCAGCTCCCAGATCCTTCACGTCGAACTCCTTATTGAGTTCATCCTTCACCCTCATTACATCTTCGACATTGTTGCTCGCTATTAGAATATCATTCACATAAAGCAACAGAATAACAAATGAACTACTAGGTCAAAATCTGAAGTAAACACAGTGGTCAAACTGACTTCTAATGAAACTTATGCGTGCCATGAACTTGTCGAATCTTTTATTCCACTGTCGAGGAGATCGTTTTAGTCTGTATAAAAATCTATTCAGCTTGCACACATAATCTTCCTTCCCTTTTTTGACATACCCTTCAGGTTGCCTCATAAGGATTGTTTCATCTAGATCACCATACAAGAACGCAATCTTCACATCCATCTGTTCCAGTTCAGGTCGAACTGGGCCACCTTGGCAAGCAACATTCAAATGGATTTGTGCTTCACAACAGAAGGGAACACATCATTGAAGTCGACACCTTCTTTCTGAGTGAACCCCCTAGCGACCAATATTTCCTTGTATCTCTTTGATGCCACTCTTTTGATTCCTTTCTTAACTTTGAAAATCCATTTACAGTTGATTAACCCGACTTCAGCAGGTTTCTTGATCAGATCCCAGGTGTTGTTATCATGAAGAGATTTCATCTCATCATCCATGACCTTCATTCATTAAGTATTCTTTCGACTCTTCATAACTTCCTTATAGTCTCTAGGTTCTTCGTCTAGAACCTCACTTGCAGAGATTAAGGCATAAGCTATAAGATCTGCATACCCAAGTCTCTGAGGTGGCTTGATGACTCTCCTCGACTTGTCTCTTGCTAGCAGGCAGTCATTATCAGTCTCCTCATCTTCGACAACATCTTTTGCGTCTTCTTCGACTTCATTTGGGATACGCAATTCAGCATCAACATGCCCCACCTTAACAGGAATCTCTCCCTATTCCATCTCTTCGTCAGCATCATCAATTTTCTTGAAAGTCATCTCTACTTCATTGAGAACTACATCTCGACTGGTGATACACCTCTTGTGACCTGGCTCTAGGCACCATAACCCATAAGCTTTGACTCCTTCAGGGTATCTCATGAACATGCATTTCAGAGCTCTAGGTTTGATCTTGTCTTGCCTAATATGAGCATAGGTCACACAGCCAAATACTCTCAGTCTGTCGAGACTAGGTGGATGTCCCGACCAAACTTCTTCAGGTGTCTTCATTCCCAAGGCAGTCGAGGGACATCTATTTATCAGATAGGCTGTTGTCGAAACAACATCCGCCCAAAACACCTTCTTCAATCTAGCACTAACCAACATACATCTAACCCTTTCAAGAATTATTCGATTGAATCTCTCAGCTAAGTCATTTTGTTGAGGATTACCTGCTACAGTCTTATGTCTTGCAATCCCAGACTCAACACAATAATTGTCGAATGCTTCATTGTAAAACTCAAGGCTATTGTCGGTTCTCAACCTCTTAACCTTTCTACCAGTTTGAGTTTCGACCTGAACCTTCCAACTTTTGAAATTCTCAAAAGTTTCATCCTTCGTCTTCTAGATGAATACCCATAGCTTTCTGGAATAATCATCAACAATGGATAGAAAATACCTTGCACCTGAGTGTGAAGGATTCCTTCCAAGCCTCCAAAGATCAGCATGAATGTAATTCAGGGATCCATGTGTTCTTTACTTGCCTTTGTTAAACTTCTCCCTACAGGATTTACCAAATACACAAGATTCATAAAACTTCAACTTTTAGACTTTGTCACCTCCTAGCAGGTTTTGCTTCCCCAACTCGACCAAGCCTCTTTCATTGACATCGCCCAATCTCATGTGCCATAATTATGTCTTCGACATAGGTTTCGTGGATGCAACATTTGTCGAACTACTTACAACCTCAGCCTCAAGGGTATACGAGCCTTGTTTCTTCACGCCTCTCAAGACCTCCTTCGACCCCTTCATGATTCTTAGGATACTTTTCTCTCCTTAAAAAACACATCCCTTCATGTTGAATTCATCAAGAGAAATCAAATTTCTTTTTAAATCAAGTACATACCTGACTTCAGCCAATAACCTTATTGACTCATCATGGAGTTTGAATCTCACAGATCCAATACCTGCAACTTTGCAAGATTTTTTGTTTCCCAGTAGCACCGATCCACTATCTTGATCACATATCTCCTCGAACAATTCTCTGTTTGGAGTCATGTGCCAAGTGAAACCTGAATCCATAATCAACTCTTTTCTTGAGTCGCCACTTGAAACCACAAGAACATTATATGAGTCGAAGTCATCTTGAACAATGTATGTGTTGCCATTATCCTTACCTCCATGAACTTTCAGGTGTTCAGGGCACACCTTTCTTGTGTGACCCTCCTTCTTACAATGATAACATAGAATATCAGATGTTTCGCCACTATAAGACTTCTACTGACTTTTACCTTTCTTCTTGTCGAACTTACCATCCTTTCGCAATAATTTTTCCTTAACAGCCAAACCTTCGTCCACCGTCGAAGGTTTATGCTCCTTTTGTTCGTTCAAGTCCTTAGAATACAAGGCTGATTGAACTTCTACAAAGCTTAGGGACTCCCTTATATACAAGAGAGTTTCTTTAAAGTGAGCATGTGTTCTAGGCAAAGCACACAACAACAACAATGCTTGATCTTCATCATCAATCTTCACATCAATATTTTCAAGATCAAGAATCAGCTTGTTGAACATATCCAACTGCTCAACCAACACTTTGTCTTCACTCATCTTGAATGAATACAAAGCTTGCTTCAGGTAGAGTCGATTCACTAGAGATTTGGTCATGTACAAACTTTCAAGTTTCACCCATAATTCCGATGTTGTAGTCTCCTTTGATACCTTTCGAAGAACCTTATCACTAAGGCTCAACAATATTGTGTTGTGGGTTTTCTCAATCATGGTCGTCTTTTCTTTTGTTGTTAACGCATCGTCCATGGCTGCCTCTCCCTTCAACACTTCCAAACAACTATACTGAAACATTAGGGATTTCATCTTCAAGCGCCACAGAACGAAGTCATTCACTACGGTGAACTTTTCAATCTCATACTTTATTGAAGGCATCTTCTCCAAGCTCACTGCACCAATTTGTTATGAATAAAATGCCTTGAAACAAAATATAAATAGTTTCTTTATATTCAAGAAACACACAAGGATTAGGGTTAACAAAGAAAACAAGTAAGAAGAACAAGAAGAAACAACAAGGATTGCTTATAAACTGTTATACTTTCCTTTATCTATCAAACAAGATTATAAGTATACAAGAATAACAAATAACCTCTCTTTCTTGAATTAGGACTTTATCTTCCTATTTTTCTTATACAAGATGAGAGAATAGCATGCTATTTATAAGAAAATTAGCACACTAACCTAATGGGCTTTTTAACAATTACCCATTACAAGCTAACTTAGGGTACAAGCTAACTTAAACAATTGGACTTACAAGCAAGACCCAATTCAACATGCTAACAAACCTAGCAATATTGACTAATTCATGTTAGAACAAACTTCGACTACAACACGCATTACTCCGTCATCATACTAGAGTTCGATCCAATATCTTACACCATAAAATAAAATCAGAGATTTTAAAATACACGGTGTCGCTACTGCGAAAATCGGCGCCGACTGACAGAAGAGTCGCCACCGTGCGTTATTTATCCCAACGGAGGGAAAGGAAACGCTCGAAGTAAACCTCGCAAAAAACGGGAAAGGGCATGGTCATCGCAACCAAAACCTGGATTCGGGAGTCGGTTACGCAAGGGGAAGGTATTAGCACCCCTCACGTCCGTCGTACTCGACGGGATCCACGCTTGCTTGGTTTGTCTAAAGGATGCAAAACAATCTATCTACGGCTGCTAAATCTAAACGGAAGGGAATTGACTCGATAGAGCGTCACACTCTATGCCTACGTATTCTCAAGAGAGAAAGTCAGAGTCAACGTAGTTCGGGAAACTACAGGGAATTGGCTCGCCAAGACCTCGCGTCTTGTGCCTACGTACTTCCACACTGCATGGAAGATCAGAGCTTACGTAGTTGAGGCTAACTACGGCTAGGCTGGGTGCTCTCACACAGGAGTGAGAAATTAATCTGGTTTGAGAGGTACGGGAACCTATGGGAAAAACTACGGTCTGGTCTCAAATGCACTCGGGCAAGAGAAAAGGATAACATCAGTCGTCAGCGGGAAAGTCTCGATCGCACAGCAGCGAGAAAACAAAAGGTTAGTTGTTAGTGTGCTCGCTAGGATATCGCATCCTATGCCTACATATTCTCGTCTGGTACGAGAAATCAGAGCAGCTGTAGTTCGGCTACTTTCGGGACCACAACTCAAATCTCGTTTTATTAACATTCTGAAAAAAGGGTTACAATGATTGAATACGGAAAATAATCTCCTAGAAACTATCCAACTATCCTGGAAAAAATCAAATGGAAAATAGTCCCCTAACAAGTGGACTTCAAAAAACTATCTCTAAAAGTGTAAAAAGTCCCCTAACATATGGACATTTAAAACTATCCCTAAAATAAACTCCATGAAGAAAATATACTCTAAAAAATATTAAATCTACAAACTAATATTTTTATACTTTTTTTCAAGTATTTTTCTTTCATATTCTTTTTCATATCTTTTTTCAATATTCTTTTTTCTCATGTATTTCTTTTAATATTTTTTTCAAATATTCTTTTTCTTTTCTTTCTACTCTTTTTTTTTAATATTCTTTTTCTCAATCCTTTTCATATTTCTTTCTACTCTTTTTTTTCCAATATTCTTTTTTCATGTATTTTTCTCTTTTTTAAACTAATCAAATGAAAAAAAGTAAGAAAAGAAAAGGAAAATACAAGAGGGGGGGTACACCAGTACAAGGGGATGTGTTAAGTAATAAAAAACAAAAACAGAAGCAACATGGGCCCAACCCAAAATCTCAACAAACACACACACACACACGCAGGGGGGGGGGGGGGTGTTCACAGAAACGGAGGGTGAGTGTGGTAACACGCGAATGGGCTCAGCCCAATCCATCAGCAAGCATAAACGGAGGGGTATGGCAAAACAAGGGGGGGGGGGGCGAATCAGAAAAATGATTGGGCCTGGCCCAATCCACACACAATCCCCTCCTCCTCCCATCTTCTGAAACCCTAGTTCCTCTCACTGTTCACAGAAACATATCAACGCCGTTCGCCTCGTTCTTTCACTCCGTCCCTTCGTCTCTGCTTCAATCATTATCATTGAAGAACACACGGATGTTCTTGAGGAATGATGAACAAAGATGCAGATCTTAGAGGAGGTTTCTGGAGACGAGACGATGAAGACTTTGGAAGCTTCTGGAAACTCTTTGAAGGTTGATAATGTGGATGAGAGTTAACGAACACTACGAGTTCTGGAGATTTGGAAGTGATGAACTTACGAAGACGATGATGAAGGTTCTTGATCTGGAGAACTGAGAAGGTTGTGAGGAGATTTTCGAACGATCTTGATGAAGGGATGAGCGTGATGATTGACGCTTTTCTGGAGATTCGCTTGAATGTTCATAGATCCTTTGTTCTCGAAGATGAAGACGCATGTATTGATGATTTCTGGAAATGTTGTACGGACATGATGAAGCTCTCAGTTGACGATCTTAGATGAAGATTAGCGGTGATTTCTGGAAAACAGATGAAGAACACGAGGGAGGTTCTTGAAGTTTCTTCTGGAAAATCTCGATCCGTGGATGAACTCAGGATGAATCTTTGATGAATGTCTGGAAAAGATTGAAGAATACGGTGGAGCTTGATGAAGATTATTGATGAAGATCGGAGAAGAAAGAGGAGAAGGAAAAAATCTGGGCGAAAATTAGGTTTTCCGGCGTTTGGACGGTGGCCGGAGTAGGTTGGGAATTGGTGGCGGTGGCCGGAGACTGTTGGGGGCGGTGGTTGCATGGCCGCCGGCCATGCAACCGGTGAGGCTCAGATGGTGCCAAGTGGCGATGCTAGGTGGCAGAGTAGTGCGTGCATGAAGGCCACGTGGGGGGTTGTGTGGCAGTGAGAGAGAGTGTAACGTGGCCAAGTTCTGAGTGTAAGAAAATATGATGTGGCCCCTCTATGATGATACGCGTGACCTGGCTTTTATAGTGGACAAGTGGCCTTTTCTGGACAAAAATGGACAAAAACGGACTGGGCCTCCAAAAAAACCACAACTGGGCCCAACGAAAATGATACAATAAAACCCAAAAAACTCTGAATTAACAATGGATTAAACCTAATTAAAAAACTAATTAAAGACTAAATGAAAACCTAATTGACTAATTAACTAATGGTTAAACCCAATTAACTCTAACTAAAATTAAAAACTGCAATTAAATCTTAAATGAAAATTAAACTAATCTAATTAATCCTGATAAACTCTAATAAGACCCTAAATAAAAGATTAAAATCCTAATTAATCTCTATTAAGCCTAAAAAAAAGAATTAACATCTAATTAAAAAACAAACTCTAATCATTTCTATTAATCCTATAAACCAATGAAAAAAGACTGTTAATTTCTATTATTTCCTATCTAAAAAAATAAAAAAAAACTCTAATGATTCCTATTTAACAATCTATTAAAACCCTATTTAATCTCTAATAAAATCTATACCATTTATTTAAAAGAAATTCTATTATTCTATTAAAACTATTAAAAAAACTATTAAAACCTATAAAAAACTCTATAAATTCTAAAAAATGATTTAAAGCTATTAAAAATATTAAAAAAATCTATAAAGCCTATTTAAAATCCACAAAAGGCTATTAAACCCTAAAAAATGCAAACAAAGGAAAATAACCAACATAAAAGAGAGCGCGAGACCAGATCGGAGCAAAACAATAAATCCCGACACCAAGAATCTCAAAAATCACTGCAAACCGAAAACACCCAGGAAGCGCGCGACTTCTCAAAATAAACTCCGATTATCCAAACCGGTCTGAAACACCTGAAATGCGACAGCAGGGCTGTAATCCCGATAAAATCACCATGATTGAGAAAATGCACTATATGCAGTATGTACATGCGAATGCGAAATGCGTCGAAGCATAAACCGAAAGTGGCACCGATTGGTCAAATTTTAAGGTGCAACACACGGAAGCAAAACACAACACGAATAGAGCTTGTAAGTTTCTCAATGAGTTAATCCAATAAGAATATTACAAGATGTCACTAAAGACGTGATTATTTCTAATACAAACTAATTGCAATATAATTAAAGCCGATTTTAAGTAAAGTGATTTAAAAATCCTTACATAGAGTTTCATTCAAAGCTTAATTGGATTAATGATGATCTAATAGGTTTGATGCATCATAGACTTAAGCATACACATTAAATTGCTATAAGTAAGATCTAACTTAAATTACATACAAATGATGAAATGGTGCAATAGATATAGTAAGGAATGCATAAAACTAAAGGAGATAAGGAAAGAAAGAAAGGTACATAGCGATATATAGTGGTTTAGCGTTCGTCCTTGTTTTTCCTACTCCACTCTTTAATGGTGTTAAAATCATCGGAAAATAATCACGATTTTCCATTATTTCATAAGTTCGATACAAGTATTTTGATTACAATGAAACATCACATATGATAATTCCTCTATTGACGCAGACACTCAAACTGCTAACAGAACAAAATCCTCAATGATCTTGATCCAATAACCATGATATCCATAATAACCTGCTCCAAGTCTTCGAAATGGTAATCCACCTTGATCCAATTGATATCTTGTTTGAGTGATTTCCATTAGCTAAGCGTTCAATTGGATAACTCTCAAGTTTTTCTACGAATTATCTTTACACAACTTCATCAAACTTGGATGTGAGGGCAACGTGTCTCAGTCCTTATTTTAAAGATGTCAAAATATGTCTAGTTGGTACTTTGTAATTTGTATGGTATCATCGAGTCTTAGTCTGCATTCATAGTTTACTAATGCACAAAAATATTTCAAAATCATGTGTCTATACATATAGAAGAACATCATATATGTTTTGTGTGTATTTGATCATGTTAGGAGACTTATGTATGCAAAAGTATTTCTTAGGTAGACCAAACTATGAGCAAAAAGTCATTTTTGGAAGTTTAGGGGCTTGAGTCGACTCAAATCCCTACTTAGGTCGACTCATGTAATGTGAATTTCAAGCTTTTGCTCTCAGGTGTGCTCGTGTTGACCCTTCAGTCGACTCATACTGTAAGTATTTGCATTTGTCATTTTTGGGCAAGCTTACATCGGCGCATGAACCTGTTCGGGTCGACGCACAGATTCAATTTTTGCATAGTTCTGCAATCAAGTGTGCTCAGGTCGACCCCCCTTGATTCTTAGGTCGACCATTTGCTAAAAATGCACCATTTTTCTGATCTGTCTCATGTCAAATTGTTGTTATATTTGTTAATTGGTCTTAGCATCATACATATTCTTTATGGCTCATCATTTGAATATAGAATAATAAAAGTGAAATATTGACATTGAATTTTCTTATCATCTTCATCCTCTTTCTTGCTTTTTCTCAACAACTACACATGACAACTTTTGTTGATCATTTGCATCATTGAAGTGATAACGTCCAAACATAGGATATTGTATCGAGTTTGGGTTGAGATTTCGGTGGGTTTTTCTTGAATAAAACCATTAGGGTTTTGTCCTCCAAGAATCTTGAGGATTTGGGGTTTTTTGTACAGATCGTTTCTTCACAGATTCAGCCGAGCGAAGGTGATTGAAGAACGGGTGGTTCGTTCAATCTAGTAGCGGTAACCGGAGAATTGTGGAAGAAAGATTTGGGTTCGAACTGTGTGTGATTGAAATAAGCCAAGCTAAAGATTTGAAGACCGTGGGGTTGTTCAGACAAGTAGCTGGAACCTGAGGTTTATTCAACATGTTTGAGGCACTTGATTTGACTTGAATCAAGGGGAGAAAAGACATAGTGTCAACATCAACATTTAGGCTTGAGTGTGTGGCAACTATTGCTTCTCTTGTATAAACTTTTGCAAGAATATAATACATATCTCAATTCTATTTCTAGAATTGGGGGTAGACGTACCCTAAGCGAGGACGAAAGGGGAACTGCCTAAACAAATTCGGTGTTGTTCTCTCTTTCTCTATTTCTCTATTTTTGAATTGTTAACGTTTGTGTACAATCAATTGTTCGATAAAAATTCTAGTGTAGTGTAGTGCTGAAAAGTGTTTCGAAAACTCATTACAATCATTTTGATTGTAATTGGAAAAAATTTGCACTACAATTACTTAGAGAATATCACTTGGGGTGTTTTACACACCAAGTGTTCGACGAATTGATCACACACAAACTATTTTTGTTTTTGTCAAATTGAGTTTAATTTTCACAAGCCATTGGAAATTGCACAAACTTAAGTGATTCTAATTGTATTGATTAGCTTTCAAAATATTGATTCGATTTCTCATTGAATTCGATAAGAATATGCAAAAAGCAACAATTCATCTCATAAAGATTGATCATATTTTTAGATTTTCTCTCGAAAGAATGCATAAAATCAGGGGGAGGATGATACTACTCAAAGTACTCGATAAGTTAAAGATTTTGCAATTGTTTTGCCATTATCAAAAAGGGGGAGTATGTAAGGGCAATGTGTCTCAGTCCTTATTTTAATGATGTCAAAACATGTCTAGTTCGTACTTTTTAATTTGGATGGTATCATCGAGTCTTAGTTTGCATTCATAATTTACTAATGCATAAAAATATTTCAAAATCATGTGCCTATACATATAGAAGAGCATCATATAGGTTTTGTGTGTATTTGGTCATGTTAGGAGACTTAGGTATGCATAAGTATTGCTTAGGTAGACCAAACTATGAGCAAAAAGTCATTTTTGGAAGTTTAGGATGCTTGAGTCGACTCAAAGCCCTGCTTAGATCGACTCATGTAATGTGAATTTCAAGCTTTTTCTCTCAAGTGTGCTCGCATCGACCCTCTGGTCAACTCATACTATAAGTATTTGCATTTGTCATTTTTGGTCAAAGATAACTCCCAACTCCGTCTTATGAACAGTCTATACTCGACTTCGTAAAAGTCTTTCATGAAGTATACTAAAACTATCCTTTTGATGGATAACTCAACGTCCAAACCGCATTTAAGAAACGATCTCTACATCTGTTACAAATAACAAACTTCACACTAAAACATTAGATACTCTAATGTATAACTAGTCTCCCTCAAACGCTCAACATTTAGAGATAAAGGTTCACAACATTGAATTAAAACTAAGGTTGAAGATGATGAACAATGCCAAAAGAATCTCACGCACACACGCACACACATATGAGCACACACACACACTCACACATACTCATACACACACACACACGTACACACACATGCACACACACACACACACAAACTCACACATACTCATACACACACACGTACACACACATGCACACACACACACACATACATGCACACATGCACACGCACCAGCCTGCACGCCTGCCCTCACGCACACATTTGCATACACACACACACACACTATAATTCTCATAGTATCAATATTCTATGGTGTCAATTGCAAGGTATCAACAAGGAGATAAATATATTGAATGAAGAACACACATAAAAGTTCTCTTAAGTTTCTAGATAAAATGAGTATTGGTTCTTGATGGTTATCATGAGCTTGATCAATAATGAAATATTACAAGATTGGTCAATTCTCTTTCTCTAGTTTCACTCAAAAAAAGATTACACACATAAAGTGTAACAAAAAGGACATACAGTCTATCATGAATTTGTACTCAATAAGTTCTTTAGAAAATATTAAAAAAAGATACAAAGGGGTTAGGAATATACATACTAGAGAAGAAAAGACAAGATGACATTTTGTCTAAAATTTTCATCTTTCTTTCATCTTGGAAAAAAAACCATAGTGATAGATTCCATGTTGTTGGGTCAAAGAAACGATTATTTAAATCTATGGTGAAAATTTGGAATTTTGAAGTTATCATTTGAATCAATATTCAAATTCATGACTTAAGTCAAAAGCAAACCATGATTCGAGTCATATTATGTTGTAATCCGGGTCAAGTGTATTTCACGATTCAGATCAAATATGGCAGAGGCAAAGTCTAACTTTCAAATCTTTTCTCATGATTCATATCAAATCTTGTCTCGTCTTTAAGGAGGATTTTGAGAAAGCTTATTATTCAATCGTTCGGGATTTTCTGGACTATATATTTTTCTTGTTTTTGTTCAATAGTAAATGGAGATCTTGAGAGCATGCTTGTGTTTTTTGGAAATCTTGTAGTCTTGGCCAATAATTGTCCGACACAAAAGATAATCATTCAAAGGGGGTTAGTAACACCCTTCTAAACCCCACGGAAAATATAAGCATAATCAGAGTAAAATTAACATGCATTCAAATAAAAAGGGCGTTACACAAAACTTGCACCACATTAAAACAATCTGTCATGCTCATAAACACCTTTCCATTTAGCAGCGGATTCATTAATGAAAATCCTTTAAAAGAAACATTTACTTTCATCATATAAAATCAACATCTCTAGGCACTAAGGCCAACATCTCATTATCTCAATTACTCCAAATATGAAAACATAACTTAGGTTACATAATGTAATCCTAAAACATAAGCAATCGATCCCCGTGTTACACGACTAGAGCATGACTCGACCCATAAATAATTACTAAACCGCTACACACGTAGCGACCTCGAACTACAAGCAGAACTTCATAAAGGCCTCCAGCAATCTAATCTGCAATGCCTCATAGAGCATTATAAAACAGCAGAAGGGTGAGAAATATTACCATAATAATCAAAGCATAAAATCATGTATATATAGGTATCATATAACCCATATTCACATTTCTCACCACACTTCATTCTCATAATCATAATCATATCACGTTCACATATATCAACATTATGAACATCCACAAGCACATCCCTTCATGCTTAATTTCACAATCATTCACAAGCACATTTATACAACAACAATATTATGCAATGTGACTCAACATATTCAATGCAACTCAATGTTATGCGGTACCGACTCTCGTTATCTTTTTTCGGTTTTCACTCTAAACCGGGTCCACCCTTCTAGACCGATAACTCGTTATCATTTTTCGGTTTTTACTTTAAACCGGGTCCACCCTTCTAGACCGATAACAACCAAGCCCGTCCCCTAGGCTTCAAACCCACCCTTCTAGGTTTGGGACAAGCCACTAGTTTCCACGAAAATAACAGACATTGCCTCTTGACTGAATGATGCATGTACAATCAACCAATCACAATAAATGCACTTAAGACCGTTCCCGCGTCTTAATCCCATGCATTCGAATAATTCACCCCTTCGAGAATTTCATTATGATTGCACATACAACATATATCAAACATTTATCAATGTATTCATTTCTCCCATCATCATCATCATATTCAACAACAATGCACACATATTACATATGTTCCCATGCATTTACACAACAATCGCATACAAATATGCACTCACAATTCATTAGACAATACACATACATTCATCATTATATTCCCATGTATTCGAATAATTCACCCCTTCGTGAATTATATCATGATTGCACACACAACATATCATAATAATCATCAACGTATCCATAATTCAATACTATCACACAATGCACACATATCCACGATATGTTCCCATGCATTTCTCACAATTATTAACGATGCACACATATCCACGATATGTTCCCATGCATCTCATACAATTATTAACAATGCACACATATCCGCGATATGTTCCCATGCATTATCCACAAATATTCACAATTCAATACAACATCATATTTAGCAAGCAATGCACGCATATCCATCATTATGCTCTCATGCATTCTTCATGTATTTTTAACATACAATCGCATATAAACAATATGCATCCACAACACATTTTTCATAGTATGTTTATTCTTTATATCATGCCATCTCATACAAGGTATACACATCACAATACTAATCATACAATTATAAGTTATGCACACATATTTCCACAATATTCTCCTGCATACTTATTACATAATTGTACACAACAATCAAACATTCACAAACTCATCAATTAATACACACATAATCATCATTATGTTCTCATGTATTTTAACCGATTACAATCAATCATTCATATCACAACTATAGGATTCACGCCCAAAGGCTACCCACAACACATATCATCACCATGGATCACATACCTATTCATATCATAGAGGTATTAACCTATGTGAATCAACCAAACAATCACCACATGAGCAACACAGCAAAAGAAAAATGCTGTCACATTCGCCTTCATTCGCCTGGCGAACCCTCGCAGCGAACCTTCGCCTGACCTTCGCCTGGCGAACTCTCTCAGCGAACACTCGCTAGGCTTCGCCTGGCGAGACTTCCCAGCGAGCCCAAGTCAGTAGCTACTGACTTCATTCGCCACCATTCGCCAGCACCTTCGCCGGGCGAACCTTCGCTATCCAACCTCGCTTGGCGAACTCGCCAGCGAAGTCCACTGGGATTTAACTTATAATTATTCGCTAGCATTCGCTAGGCTTCGCCTGGCGAAGCTTCGCCTTCGCTCGCCTGGCGAGAGCCAGCGAACCTGCGCAGAACAGAACCCTATTCTGTCTTCTCCTTCACCAATTCATCATCAACCAAACCTCAAACATCCAAATCAGTACAAATAACATCAATACATGTTACCCGACTATCCTACGGTGTTATTGCTCAGTTTCAACCGATTAAATCCTCAATCTACCGATTAATCCAACTTTTGCCCTAAATAGAAAGTGATGAAAAACATCCACAAACCCAAACCCAACATACATAATAGCATACAATGATTAAATAGCAATGTTTCTCACCCTTACCTCGATTAATCGGAGCTTCGAAATCGGTTCTTGAAGATTCTCCAAGCTTTTCCCTTTTCCTCTTCCTCTTCATTTCTCCTCTTCTTCTTCCTTTCTCTTCTTTTTCTTTCCATTATATTTCCTTCTCAATTCTCTACTACAAATTCCAATTAATAAAAATTAATTCCAACATTAATAAAAATCCCACTAAATCAATTAATTACTATAATTAATTATTTAATGAAATTTGGGCTGTTACAACTCTCCCCCACTTTAGGAATTTTCGTCCTCGAAAATGTTACCTGATCCAAACAACTCTGGATACGACTCTCGCATTCCAATTCTTCCAAATCCAATTCTCCCATAACTACTTCCACTAAAGGAATCTCTATACTTCGAAGTTGTTTCTTATCAACAACTAGAACTAGCCACGCCTCCGAAGTCAAATTCTCTCTCACTTGTACACCATCCACCTGAGTCAATGTACCTCTTCAAATTAGACATATGAACACCTCATGCAATCCTCTCAAGCGACAGCGGTAAAACAGTCTAACATGCTATCCGCCTCACGCTTCCGTTGCGCTACTCTGATACAGATCAACAAAACACAGGGTGCTCACGAGACTTCAAGCTCGACCAACACCAACTACTACCATAACTCTCAAAACACGGCCTTACTTGGATTCTTTGATCGTTTCCATCGTCCCTTGCACGGTCTTTGATCCGAGTACAACACTCTCGTTGGACATGCAACAACACAAAGGAGTCATACCCTCTTACCCAACGAACTTCATACGATGTTGTTTCCGATACGAAATGGCAACAGTCATTGTAGGCAACTCCATCAACGACAATTAACTACCCTTAGATCCATCTTGGTCCAACACACAAGCTCTCAACGAGTTCTCTTCATACTGGATAGTTTTCTTCGTTTGTCCATGCCATTCACGGACGCTAGTCAGAGTTCATCTTCAACATGACACCCAACCGCTTTCGCAATCTTTCCCATAATCTTAACGAAAAACTTGAGTTCCCATCTAACAGAATGATTCATCTTCACTGGTAGGCAACGAGTTACTCTTGTTAATCCATTCTTAACTGTCCAAATCAGATCATACTTCCTCAAATTCATCAGAAAACTCGGCACAAAGCCCATGGGAATACTATCCCATCCCACTCGAAATACTCAACAGTTGTATCAGATCCAACCATCTCTAGTGTCCATACTTCAACTCCCAGCAAGTCTAACCAACATATAAAAACTCAATCAATTCCTTCTCCATCTACGACTATCCAAAACTATTTCTCAAATTCGGTCGCATCTTCCTAGTACCTGCACGGATACTCCATCTTTCTCGATGTACTTCTCCCTGAGTATTCTTATCCAACTCACACTATTCAGAATACACACTTCATCACGACATCTCACAATACCATTTCCCTTAATCCGAAAATAAGCCCTCTGACCTTTATCCATTAAATTCAATTAATCTACCAACTCAACTCAGAATTTCCGATTTCCTCGAACCTCATCAGAATACCAAAAGTCAATCTCAACATCCAAGGCTCAACTCTATAAGAAGTCTCTTCACAGGCCGAACTCATATCTGAATTTGCTTAATCAGTTCTAACTTCCTTACCATCTTCATTAGTTGTATACCAAAATTCCCGATTCGATATCTTAGCTACCACTTGGTCTCATCCGAATGGTAATTTAACCAAAACCATACTCCTTCAGGATTTCCAATTACTTCGCTGTCTCATATTTGACTCTCTCTCAAATAAAACAAATACCTTAAGGTCAGTAACCATCTCAAATCTCAACTAAACAATTGAGGCTTCCAAACTCCGGTACGAACACACAACAGCAACCCACTCCAAATTACTTGTCAGATAATCCCTCTCTGTACTTTACATTGCCTTCAAGCATAACCAAAACTCATTAATGTTGTACTTAACACATCTCTTAATCATATCAACAAAGTATCTCAAAACACAACGACAATCCTGTCGGACTTGGCAAAACCAATACACGAACTGTTGACAGCTTTCTCAAAACTCCCTGAACTTCCTTCACAGTAGTACATCACTGCCTCTTCCCCAATACTAATAACTCAAGTTCCCGACGCTCAACATGAACCCCTATACTCTCCGAACATATCCAAACACCATCGGCTACATAACCATTGACTCTCTCAATCAAGTGTGGAAAATCATTATACCAAACAGACACTCAGCTGCGAACTCATGGTGATAACACAAACCGCACTCTCCGCGCTTACCATAACATCCAAACATTTTTCGCCAATAAATACTTAAATTCCATGTCACTACTTTCCCATCACATAGAGCACTGTAATATCTTCCAACGCTTCTAATCTTGCGTCATTCCGAATTACGGTTTTCCGTTACGACAAAATCACGGAAACAACCCTTCCACACTTAAAGGTCATCCAATACCTCTCCAACTCTTGAAATGCTTAAGGGTCCGATCATACCAACCATGTATTCCACATCTCATTTCCTTTAGTAATCACTAGAAGTCATTATCCACCCTTATACTTGACTCCACAATCTGTTGTCGTAGCACACACACCAGACATAATTCTCAACACTACTCAATCAATCTTAATTCCTTGGCCACTCAAACAAACGTATAACATGGAGCTTCCAATATCTGATTATTCTCCGCAACTAAGTCGATCACAACTCAACTTCACGTCTTGGCTGTTTACCCCTTATCTTGTCAGGATAATTCTCAGACTACCACAATCAAACGGTAAACCGACAACTCCTCCACTTCCATCAATACTCAATATTTCCATCGAAATCAAACATCTCATCACTGTCCTGCACCGACTCATCAAAACAATTCTCAAGTGCTCGGCTTTACTCAAGACAATTCACTGCACCACGCCATCTAAGCTTGCAAGACACATCTATCCCATCCAACACAATCCCAACTACTATCAACAAGAGATTAAGGGTGATCAGTTCCTCAATTTGTCGATAGACAGCCGAAACCATAATGGGGCATAGACTATCTTTACCAAACTATAATAGCGTTTAACTACACACTAAGCTACAACTCCACACTTGCAGCCTTCTAAGGAATCACAAGCTTCTCCCCCACTTAATCATTCCCTCTTCTGCAAACAAGGTTAAGCAACAACATGTATCGACAGTGTTTTCACACACATGTCGCATACAAGGGAACAAATAACATTAGACAACTTGGCCGGACGGACCGACCTGCTCTGATACCACTAATGTAACACCCTTCTAAACCCCACGGAAAATATAAGCATAATCAGAGTAAAATTAACATGCATTCAAATAAAAAGGGCGTTACACAAAACTTGCACCACATTAAAACAATCTGTCATGCTCATAAACACCTTTCCATTTAGCAGCGGATTCATTAATGAAAATCCTTTAAAAGAAACATTTACTTTCATCATATAAAATCAACATCTCTAGGCACTAAGGCCAACATCTCATTATCTCAATTACTCCAAATATGAAAACATAACTTAGGTTACATAATGTAATCCTAAAACATAAGCAATCGATCCCCGTGTTACACGACCAGAGCATGACTCGATCCATAAATAATTACTAAACCGCTACACACGTAGCGACCTCGAACTACAAGCAGAACTTCATAAAGGCCTCCAGCAATCTAATCTGCAATGCCTCATAGAGCATTATAAAACAGCAGAAGGGTGAGAAATATTACCATAATAATCAAAGCATAAAATCATGTATATATAGGTATCATATAACCCATATTCACATTTCTCACCACACTTCATTCTCATAATCATAATCATATCACGTTCACATATATCAACATTATGAACATCCACAAGCACATCCCTTCATGCTTAATTTCACAATCATTCACAAGCACATTTATACAACAACAATATTATGCAATGTGACTCAACATATTCAATGCAACTCAATGCTATGTGGTACCGACTCTCGTTATCTTTTTTCGGTTTTCACTCTAAACCGGGTCCACCCTTCTAGACCGATAACTCGTTATCATTTTTCGGTTTTTACTTTAAACCGGGTCCACCCTTCTAGACCGATAACAACCAAGCCCGTCCCCTAGGCTTCAAACCCACCCTTCTAGGTTTGGGACAAGCCACTAGTTTCCACGAAACTAACAGACATTGCCTCTTGACTGAATGATGCATGTACAATCAACCAATCACAATAAATGCACTTAAGACCGTTCCCGCGTCTTAATCCCATGCATTTGAATAATTCACCCCTTCGAGAATTTCATTATGATTGCACATACAACATATATCAAACATTTATCAATGTATTCATTTCGCCCATCATCATCATCATATTCAACAACAATGCACACATATTACATATGTTCTCATGCATTTACACAACAATCGCATACAAATATGCACTCACAATTCATTAGACAATACACATACATTCATCATTATATTCCCATGTATTCGAATAATTCACCCCTTCGTGAATTATATCATGATTGCACACACAACATATCATAATAATCATCAACGTATCCATAATTCAATACTATCACACAATGCACACATATCCACGATATGTTCCCATGCATTTCTCACAATTATTAACGATGCACACATATCCACGATATGTTCCCATGCATCTCATACAATTATTAACAATGCACACATATCCGCGATATGTTCCCATGCATTATCCACAAATATTCACAATTCAATACAACATCATATTTAGCAAGCAATGCACGCATATCCATCATTATGCTCTCATGCATTCTTCATGTATTTTTAACATACAATCGCATATAAACAATATGCATCCACAACACATTTTTCATAGTATGTTTATTCTTTATCTCATGCCATCTCATACAAGGTATACACATCACAATACCAATCATACAATTATAAGTTATGCACACATATTTCCACAATATTCTCCTGCATACTTATTACATAATTGTACACAACAATCAAACATTCACAAACTCATCAATTAATACACACATAATCATCATTATGTTCTCATGTATTTTAACCGATTACAATCAATCATTCATATCACAACTCTAGGATTCATGCCCAAAGGCTACCCACAACACATATCATCACCATGGATCACATACCTATTCATATCATAGAGGTATTAACCTATGTGAATCAACCAAACAATCACCACATGAGCAACACAGCAAAAAAAAAATGCTGTCACATTCGCCTTCATTCGCCTGGCGAACCCTCGCAGCGAACCTTCGCCTGACCTTCGCCTGGCGAACTCTCTCAGCGAACACTCGCTAGGCTTCGCCTGGCGAGACTTCCCAGCGAGCCCAAGTCAGTAGCTACTGACTTCATTCGCCACCATTCGCCAGCACCTTCGCCGGGCGAACCTTCGCTATCCAACCTCGCCTGGCGAACTCGCCAGCGAAGTCCACTGGGATTTAACTTATAATTATTCGCTAGCATTCGCTAGGCTTCGCCTGGCGAAGCTTCGCCTTCGCTCGCCTGGCGAGAGCCAGCGAACCTGCGCAGAACAGAACCCTATTCTGTCTTCTCCTTCACCAATCCATCATCAACCAAACCTCAAACATCCAAATCAGTACAAATAACATCAATACATGTTACCCGACTATCCTACGGTGTTATTGCTCAGTTTCAACCGATTAAATCCTCGATCTACCGATTAATCCAACTTTTGCCCTAAATAGAAAGTGATGAAAAACATCCACAAACCCAAACCCAACATACATAATAGCATACAATGATTAAATAGCAATGTTTCTCACCCTTACCTCGATTAATCGGAGCTTCGAAATCGGTTCTTGAAGATTCTCCAAGCTTTTCCCTTTTCCTCTTCCTCTTCATTTCTCCTCTTCTTCTTCCTTTCTCTTCTTTTTCTTTCCATTCTATTTTCTTCTCAATTCTCTACTACAAATTCCAATTAATAAAAATTAATTCCAACATTAATAAAAATCCCACTAAATCAATTAATTACTATAATTAATTATTTAATGAAATTTGGGCTGTTACAGGTTAGAGCAAGGTGGCCTCTTAAATCATTTCCCTTTCTTGGTGGTGGCAGAAAGAATGATTAGGTTGTTGTCTAGTATTGTGGACTTAGGATTTTTTTTTGGTTTTAGAGTGGGTTCCTCGGATCTTAGTGTCTCTCATTTCTAGTATGCAAATGATACTATTATTTTAACAAGGGATGAGGTGGATAATATCTGGCTTATTAAGGTTTTTCTTTGGGATTTTGAACTTGCATCAGGTCTTTTGGTGAATTTTGAGAATAATAGTGTGATTGGAGTGAATGTGGATTCTTCTTTTTTGAAATGAGCTTATGATTTTCTTAACTATAAGCAAGATTATCCTCCATCCAAGTACATTGGGTTACCAATGAGATCTAATTCTCGTACTGAGTCTATTTGGGAATCTCTAGTTACTCTGTTGTCTAGAAGATTAAGCTTGTGGAGACATCAGTAAGTTAGCCTAGAGGGTCAGGTGATTTTTCTAGTCCTTTTAAAAATGTTTGTCAAGGTTTGGAAGAAGATTATTGAGATCCAAAGAAAATTCATATGGGGTGGGGGTTAAAGGGGTCCTTAAAATCTCTTGGGTTAAGTGGACCGATGTGTGTAAGCCTAAACACAAGGGATGTCTAGGTATCTTGGATATTTGTGTGGTGAATCTAACCATTTTGGCCAAGTGGATATGAATGCTCATTTCAGGTGCTTCAGACCTCTAATGTGATATCTTATTGGCCATATATAGATCTCATGTGCTCTCCTCCCTTTTAAAAAGCATGCATGTTAATTTTTGTCGGTCTCTTTCTGATGGAAAAGAGTGTCTCTTTTAGACCTAAAGCTGAGGGTGATTCTAATTGGTTTGTGGTTAGTCTTAGTAAGAAAGTGGGATCGATTCTTCAAATATCCTTTTGGAAGAATTTATGGGCTGGGTCTTCCCTTTGGCTGTTAGGTTTTGTAGGCTTTTTAGTATTTTTGATCAAGAGGATTGGGTTGTTAAGCGAGTTGGGGTGTTGGTGGATGGTATTTTGACTTGAGATTTGAAGTGGAAGCAATCTTTCTTTGTCTATCAAGAAGTGAAAGCCAAACATACAATATATTAAATATCAAAAGAAATAAGGGGATTGTTCACTATACCCCATGTTTTACTAACTTACTCTGACAAAATTTCTGAAATACTTTCAAATTTTAAATTTTGAAATTCAAACACATAAAAACACAACTCAACCATAAAACCACGTCAAATACATGTAAAAAATATGTAATGAATTACAAAATCCAAATACACATTATACAGACATTAAAATCTGACACACCACATATTGTTGAGAACTCAAATTCACTCGAACTCAAGTGTTTAACCTCTTGAAATTGATCTCATAAAAAAATATTTATCTCAAAAACAACACATCTGAGTCATATAATGTGAAAGGGTGCTACTAGAAATTGGAAAGGCATGAAATAATTGATACATGTTCAAGAAGCCTTTCTATAAGAAATCAATATGAGGTAAATTTGAGGAGGTTAAAAACCTCCACAAATTGAAAAAGAAAAAAAAAAGTCTGTTAAGTATTCAGATTTCAAAATTTAAACAACATTATTGTATATTTAGTGTGTTTCAGATGAAGTTAAACTCTCTTATAATATAAAATAAGTATAAAATAAATTCATATTTCAATTTTCAGACATTACATAACCTTTATAATGTCATAACCTAATAAATAAATAGTTTTTTAAGTAAGATTTTATATCAACACTTTAATAATAAAAAATATGGGGTTTAAACTAAGCTTGCATGAATTGTTCACTTCATATTTGGCTGGGCAACAAAAAGCAAATATTCCCACTTCCCATTGAAAGTAGTTCCTCTTTATTAGACTTAAAAGCTATATAGTACATGCTTGAAAACTGAAATCTTGTTTTCCTCTTTGTGATCTTTAATTCTTCATGTATAGTAAGTACATCACAAGGACAATACAAAGTAAAGTCACCTTTGAAAAGCAAAACCCAGCTTACAAGTAACAAATCTTCACTCTGTCAAAATACTTTTTTAACAAGTCTTTGTATGTTTGATATATTGCTTTTGCAAAATCACACTAGTTCAATTAGCTTCATATATCAAGTAGTAAAAATCACATATTTATTCAACAAATAGTCTAAAACAATCATATATTCATTGCAGCATATTACAGAAACATACAAGCTGTAGCACACCATATGTTCACACTCCCAATAAATCTGGTAGAAGCTCTAATAGCACATCAAAAACAGAATTAGAGCTTCACCTCAGCTATCTTCCTATACAAATCAGTTTTACCTCAACTCTAGTGTATGATCTTTAGGACCATAGTAACAAAAAACCTTGGATCATTATCAATCAACAAAACCAAGCAAACCAAAACTCAAAAATCACTCAAAAAATTGTTCACTAGGCTCTAATAATTGAACAAAAAAACTATAACTAGGGCGCAATTTCTTAACATGCTTTTTTACATAGCTGCTGCAGTGGCGTCACGGTTCTTCTTAGTATTGCGAAGAATTCGATCAAATGTGGCCGACTTGGCCTCAACTGCAGTCACAAAAACATTGAAAAGTATTATGTTGCTGTCGAGATTGTGATCACAGACCATAAATTGTGATCAAATGTGCCGACTTGGCCTCAACTCTGCAAACAATGTAACTATAGTTTAGTGTAACAAATCCCTTGCAAGAGGCAATGAGCCATTGCCTTTCTCCTTGATGGAGTTGAGCTTTTGTAGCCTCCATTCTCCCCTGAGACGAGCAATGAATGTTGCAGCCTTCGCGTTCACATCAGGGCTTGGACAGAAAACATGCCCGTTCCTGTCACTCTTATGACTCGGAACAGAGTTGCTACAGGTGCTGGTTTCTGAAACTTCTTCATCAACGTGCTCCCGCTCCGGCGAAGTACATCGCGAGCTCTGGTTACTTAGTATCTTAACAAAATCCCCACGAAGTTCAAACTTCATAGCAGGAATCCTGAACGGCGGTAAAGGTGGTGGAATGGGGATCAGAGGTGACTGGTTGCCAACATTTAAGGTGTCATTGATAAAGTTGGTTGATTTGTTTGGCAATGGCGGTTTCGTGCGGTTTCCCGGGCGGGGTGGTGTCGGTGGAGGCTGGGGGATTTGATTCTGAGGCTTAGAAGATCTCCTTGACAGTGGAGGAGACAGTGGAGGCTGTGGGATTTGATTCTTCGGCTTAGCCGATCTCCTGGACGGAGGAGGTGGAGGAGGCGGCGCTGGCACTGAATGGATTTTCTTACTCTTGCCCATTCCCTTTCTAAATATACTGTGAAAAACCGAAGGTGGAGGCAGCGGAGGAGGTGGCGGCGGAATCACCGGTGGCGCTGTTGCATTGTTTGTTAATTCATCAACATTATCGTAACGGTGATTATGATCGTTTCTTGGTCTCTCTTTCTTCTTTCGCTTTCTTTGATTGGAAAGTACCGAAGCCCAAACCATTGCTATCTCTCTTTTCACGTTACTCTTTTTTCGCTCATTCTTCCCATGCTTCTGTTCCGATCGTGTCTTCGCCGACGGCCGTGGAGGTGTCGGTGGCGAAGAATCGAGCCTTGTGAACTCAGGATCTTCAAGCTCCGTTATCTCGCTCCTAGTCTCTACTGTCTGATGCATACTCTGTGATTGACGACGCCGAGAAGTAGGTGGAGGAGGTGGCGGCGGAGGAGGTGAGGATGACTTCACCGGAGAAGGACGAGTTTGGAAGGTATCTACAGGAATTTCCTTAACATGTACTTGTTCTTCTTCTTGACTTCGATATTCCGGCAACTGTTTACCGTGGTACGGTGTGGAAAATGCTGCCCTAGACGGCGAGCGAAACTGTTTTTCGATTTCGAAATCATCGAAAAAACGAAACTTATAACGGGAATCATCGGTTTCCATCTGGCGTAGATCTGGGTAAGAACTACTGCTTCTTCTCAACCGGTTAACACCGGTTACCGGTGATTGCAATCTGTTCAGAGTTTCATCACCAGAGAATCCAAACCATTGTTGCGACTCATATCCACCACTAGTTTCAACTCTTTCAGACGATACCGAAACTCTGCGGAAGGCATGGATTTGATCGGGAACGGCATCATCGGAGCTTTGCTGCGGTGACGATTCGTCGTCGTTTCGTCTAGCGAAAACGCCGAATAAGATGGCGACAAAGACGAGGATAATGTTGAAGGAGTTCCAGTTCCAGTTCCAGGTGGTTTTAACAGGAGAGTGTTGGAGGATGTTGGTGGCGGCGGAGAGAAGCGGGGGTACGGCGAGGAAGAGGAGGGTTAAGGTGAGGATGGGTAGTAGAATGATGAGGAGTGGGAGGCTGATTAACGGTGGCGATGAGCCACGGTGGGGCATCGTTGGTTGGTAGTTGCGTTGGCTGAAGCAAGGAAGAGGTTACGGGGGTATGGTTGGTTCGTCTCTCTCTGTTGGGGTATAGTATGTTTGTTTCTCAAATTTTGTTTCTTTGATGTTTTATGGAATGGATAATTGGATACAGATGTCAAGTTCAAAAATTAAAATGTGCTAACTTACTCAATTTAGACGACACATATAATAATGAATTTAGATGACACATATAATAATGAATTTAGTAGCATGTACTATATATACTACTTGGAATGACATTGTTTCTTTCTTTTAAGTAACTTTCATCTTCATAATAATTATTAACATTGACTAATTTGATTAAAAATGTTTTATATAAAGTAGCATGAGTACTTAACATATTTTTATTTATATTGGGGGCTCGGCCGATGCAATAATTCTTTTTAATTCAATTATAAACAACAAATAACTAATTTGTTTCACAAATGGTTTATTAGTGTTTTTAAAAATATGATATGTATCTCACTTACGCTCTAATTTACTTTCATGTGTTTTTAAAGAGAAACAGTTGAATACCTAACAAACGTGGTGATAACTGCATTGATACATGTCTTTGAACACTTTAATTGTCCTTTCTTGAAGGTTGATATATCTCCACATCACATAGTCTTTGAACTTGAAAACATCTCAAGTCTTTAACACTAAAAAAATGTCGACTTCGACGTTGTGTTGAAGAGTTACTATGTGATCTTTCAAGATTATGAACAGGTTTGGAAGAGAGAGTGATCACAATCTTGTGAATTTGTTTTTGAGGTTCTTCTAAACCAATGTTTACCATGTTAGTTGTTGGTGCGGTAAAGCAGCAAGCAAAAAATATTAAGTACCCAGTTTTGTCGTCTCCACAGGGATTAGTGCGATATGAACGTCGTTCAACATCCTCTACATTTCTAAGCTTATTGTTCAAAAGTTTTGGTTTTAAAAGGTTCAGGGAACCACAAATGAAAATAGAAAATATAAAATAAAGACTGAAATATAAACGGAGCCTTGTTGGGATTGGATTTCATCAATTGATAACATATGCATTCTTCTGATCAAATTAAACACAGCGCAATCATTCGTCTAATATCATCATGTATCACTCACGACAAAGCTTATCTCTAACGCGGCGTCGAGAGAACAATCGTGTTGTCTCATTGGTGATCTCTCACCCAACAAAAACACAACACAAATCATTAGGAACTGATACTCACGCAAATGCTAACCATAAATCTATCTCTAGCGTTTAGGACCTAACCGGTAATCATCCTAGATCCAGATCCGAAAAGTATATCTCTATCACGATTCAAATCAAAGATTAACAGGTAAACAAGAATGAAACCCATATCAGATAAACAATTGTTTTGCATAAAATACAATGATCAGAGTACGTACACACGCTTAACCCTTTTTACATGTATTCATCTAATCCGCCAAATATCGGTGAACATCATTCTTCATCACTATTATCACATACCCACACAATATCATGTAGATCCTACCCATGCTACTCATGCTACTTAATCAACACAACACCATAGAGGATAAAATGAATATCAACTTCAAAACCATGTCAAAAGTTTGTTCATTGATAGAAGAAAATATGAGATCAATGATGTGAAAAGGTTTTGTCAAGACCCACAAATACATAATCAAAGATATTCAATCAATAGAGAATCCAAAATAAGTTCACAAACATATATTAGGTGAAATACATAAGGTATCAAAAGATTACAATCCAAACTCCAACAAGAGATCGAAGATCTTACCTCCTCCCCCTTTGGGTTTTGAGTTTCTCTCTCTAGAAGAAATGAAAAGAGATAAGTTTTGATGTCTAGAATGGAAAAAATACAAGTTATGGAAGTTATGACCTAAAAAACACTAAAAACACTTAAATACCCCACTCAGAATCTGTCACGTTCGCCTAGCAAACAACTCGCTCCTTCATTCGTTCCAGCGAAGTTTGGTATTTTTGGCTATGTCCAATTCTGGGCGCGTTCGCTACCTGTTCGCCTAGCGAACAGCTAGCGAGCGTTCGCTACATGTTCGCTAACTGCTCGCCTAGCGAGCATGACATCATTTTGGTAGTTTTTGCATGTTGTCTTAGTTTCCTTGCCCATTTCTTGTGTCTTACTTTTCACTTGTTTTATGCCTAATTCCTGCACAATAACACACAAATCAAAGGTACCAAGAGATTTTCTCATAATGTTGCAAACCAACCAAAATAAGAGTGGTTTTCAACACTTTCTTGACGAAATTGAGTGAAAGATGTCAACTTTTGATAGATCAAATAAGTGAAATTTGGCATCTAACATTAGTCGAACGACCCAGTCAACGTGGTTAATATGTCAAAGCTTCTCAATCGAGACTCTTTGACACTTAATAATGTCTACGCAACTATGACCATCAATTTGTTGAATTTTCACTTTGCTAAAATTTTCAAGCTAACAGATGCCCCCAAAAAATGTCACTTTCAATCATATGTATCAAATGAAAAAAATGTGTAATTTTTTTGTAATTGCTTGACACTAATTAGATTAGCCTGCACATGTCATATCAATTAGACGTTTTTAGTTATCATGACTACTTTTCACCAAAATGTCACATAGCAGACGTGCGTGGGAATTTCCATCATGCCTCCACTTTCACATGTCAACTGTTTCCACAAGATTAATCCACATTAAAAAACATATTTATATAAAACTTCTTTAAATATTTTAGACGTCAAGTGTCCGCCTTTTAAGTGCCAATTGTCCCATTTTGTTGGGGGGAACTGAAATGTTTCTTCATTATAAATATTCCCTTATTTTCATTTCTCACTTTCTTATTCTTCTTCAATGAATCAAGTCGCCCCTAACATCCAACCATCTACATACCCAGATACAAGTACGTTTTCGACCCGTCACTTCAATATAAATTGGTCGACACCAAAAGATACAATTTTTCTATCGGTCCATCCATACAAACTTGTAGGCCTAGTTGATGATGTAGCTGTCAAGAAAATTAATCAATGATCTGATTTGGGTCGAAGTAATTCTAAGAGTTTGTCACCTAAAAAATATCAATATTTTGAAGAGTCAAATAACTTCCTCGACTAGGGATGGCAAAAAAAACCATACATGTGGGTACCCACGGGTAAAACTCATCACGGGCACGGGTTGTATAACTTATCCATGGGTAAAATAAATAGATATTTAATTACTTGTTTTCTTACGGACACATATATGGATTTAATGGTACCCATACCCGCGGATATCCGTATCCGTTAATAATTAGAAAAATAACTTAAATATCCTTTAAAATTATTATAATTGATAAATTCTTTTCTTTAATATCAATTAATTTAACTTGATAATTTTCTTTTCACTTAAAACTCTATATGTGTACGTTTTTCTTCCATGTCTTCTTCTTGCTTTGCGTCTTCTTCACAACTAATACACATAATTTTCTATTTACATCATATAAGAAAAATTAGCAAATGGATATCTGTAAATGCCACGTGAATCTCAAAATCCACGAATACTCGTTTGTCTGATACTCGCACGTGTATGAGGTGGGTACAGAAATCATATTTACTAAACGAGATGGGTAGCGGGGGACTAATACCCATACCCATGGGTACCCATTGTCATTCTTATCTTCAACGCTTTAAAAAAGCTAGAACCTGCCAGCCAAATACGACAAGACTCAGACCAAGGAGGCACTAGGGGTTGGCGCTACTGACACGCAAACACAACCATCAATAGGTGTTAGAGGTCCTTCTTAGGTTACTGTTGTAGTTGATTACCCTTTGTTCAATGACTCTTCCTCCAACATTTCCCTTGGTCTAGAAGATATTTTAGCTATTAAAGCCAGAAACCCTGTAGAGGCTGGTAACAACCCGAAGGTCCAATTCTGCTAGAAGATCTTCTAGCTCTTCAGCCATGTTTGGTGGCGCGATTGGATCTAACCTTGTCACTCTACTAGTTTGCTAGTTGAAGGTCGTGGTTTTTGTAGTAGATGTTTTCAAAGTTATGGAAGATGATCATTTTGTTGAGTCTGAAGTTAAACAACTACTAGCACAACTCAGTGACCATGTTTTTCCTTACCCGCCCCTCCAGTTTGTGCTGGATTTTGGCCTTTTTATCGACTACAAGAACGTGAAGCTACAACAGGCTTCTGTCAACCAACTCCAACAAAAAACTGAAGATGTGTTAAAAAAATAGACCTTAAGTACCCAATCTAATCAACAGGTCGAAGCGTTCGAGGCTCAAGCTTAAAAAGACAGGGATCAAATTTCATCTTATGACTAGTGGTGGGCAAAATATCTAGTTGTGAGATCCAAATTCATAACCAAATCCATTTAAAATATTTGGATATAATTAAATGGTTATTAACCAATTTAATTATTAATGGTTGGTTATCCAACCATATTTTATTTTTAGATCTGATTATAATTTGGTTATTATCCAAAATCCAAATGTTACAATTCAATTATAATTTTTTTAGAATTTTTTTTGTGAAAAAAGTAATTAATTTTTTCGAAAAAGAAAATATTTTAATGAAGAAAATTCTAATAGAAAATTAAATGTTTTTGAAAAAAAAGATTTTTTAAAAAACTAATTAAATTTTTTGGAAAAAAAATTAAAAACCGGTTTAAAATCGGTTATATAACCATAACCAATTTATAACCGATTTTGTAACCAATTTTGATTGAAATGTGGTTATGATTCCAAACCATTTAAATGGTTTAAAAATGATTATGGTTTGGTTTATAAAAATAACCAACCATGTACACCCCTACTTATGACTAGCAAATCTTGTAGCTGACGAAGCAAATTGAAAATTTAAGAAGAAAGAAGGCTAATTTGCAGAAATCTGCATCGAGTTGCTCCAAAGAGAATATTAATAAAGCTTCCTACATTGGTCTCTCGCATGCTGAAGTCGTCATTCATTTGGACAACAAGATTGAACTGTTAACGACTTAAGAGTCCAAACTAGATGCAAGAGTTAAATTCTCCAAGGCCCGTTTTGACAAATTCAAAACTGAGTTTCCTTTCTAACTGTAATTGTCAATTTCACTTCTTAATCGTTTTGGTTTGTATGTAATGACAATTGTCGGTCTTGAATTTTTATGTTATCGACATATTTGTTTTACATCTTTATATGCTTTATCATCCCGTTATTTTGATTTCTTGCAACATAGGCTTATACTTCTTTAAGTATTTTCCATTTACCCTTAGAATTCCAAAATTAGGGCCTAACTCCTCAAATTCATAAGAGTTATTTGAAAACACTTGGTTAACTCGAAATGGTCCCTCTCAGTTTGGTAACCATTTACCTAAGGTTTTGTCCTTTCAATCCATGGGCATAATAACTTTTCAAACAAAATATCCAACGGTAAATGCCTTTGACTTAACCTTTTTGTTGTATGCTTTAACTATTCATTACTTTTACCTAATGAGAATGTATAAGGCATCTAACTTTTCTTCATCCAAGTCGACAACTCATTCATCATCATGTTCCACTAATGGTCAGATGGAATTTCACTTTGCCTATGGATCCTTAATAGTTGTAAGTATATCTCAGCAGGCAAAATTGCATCATGGACAAATGTTAATCGAAAAGGTGTAGATTTAGTTGCTTCCTTAGGAGAGGTTCGGCAAGCCCATGGTACTTGATCCAAAGTCTTATGCCAATTTCTTGGCTTTTAACCCACACGTTCCTTAGTTAGGCAAATTATAATCTTATTTACGAATTCGACTTGACCACTTTCTTGAGCATAGTAAAGGGTAGAAGTTAATAGTTTAATTCCTTATTCTGAAGCAAACTTAGCCATCTTTCTACCAGTGAATAATGAACCTTGGTCAGTGGTTAAAGTTGAATTCCAAACCTACAAATAATGTAACTATGAATAAAATTGATCACAGCGTCTTGATCAACATTCGTCAAAGGCACCGCTTTGACCCATTTGGTAAAATAGTCAATGCCTACTGGGATGTACTTATGACTCTTAGAGGATGTAGGTCAAATTTCACCAATTAAATCTAACGACCAACCTCTAAATGGACAAGACTTAATAATTGGGTATAACTCAGTGGCAGGAACATGTTGGATCCCTGCATGCTTTTGGCATTCTTGACACCCTTTGGCAAAATCTATGCAGTCCTTCAACATAGTTGACCAATATATACCTCATTGAGACAATAACCACTTCATTTTATGGCATGCTTGATGGGCACCACAAGATCCACTATGGACATTAAAGATTTCCAAGTAAGCTTCACTTTCATTAATCCATTTGAGCAAGACTCCTATGGGGTTTTCTTAAACAACTCATTATCGATGATCACATATCTAATGCCTTATATTTGATCTTTTGATTTGTCGTCCCTATTGGGTTTTCCAAAAATTCTATAATTGATTTTCGCTAATCATTGTTCTACAAATTGTCAATGGAAAAAATTTTGAAATTTTTCTGGATTGCTATTTTGCAGGCCTTCTAACCCTACCCCTACCAGTTTTGACATAGACAATTGCAAGGGAAGAATGTTGGGTGAAATTAATTTTTCTTTGATTTCTATTATTTCTTCTATTTACTCTTTGGAGACTTTATATTCTGAAGCAATTTGAGCTAAGTCATTAACTTCGTGATTTTCTAGTTGAGGCACATGTTCTATGTCGAGTGAATCAAATCTCCTTAAGAGTGAGTTGGTTGTGACGAAGTACATAAACAAATTCTCTTTGATGCTCTTATATTATTTCGTCAACTATTCCACATCCAGTTCCGAGTTACCTATAATGTCGATTATTTTTACCCTTAAGTCTAACATTATCTTAAGGCTTGCTATTAAAGCTTTATATTAAGCCTCATTATTTAAGCAACTTCCTTGCATTTTTCATTTGTATTTGGTTGATATTCCTTTGGGGAAATAGCTAGAGTTTCAACACCAATCCCGTTTTTACGTCTGGAACTGTCGAAGTACAACCTCCAAGGTTTAAACTCCATATAATTTTATGGTGCTTAGACAATTGTATGATCTATAATAAAATCAGCAACAATCTGACCTTTCTGGGCCTTTAAAGGCGCATATGTCAAAGAATGCTCAGTTAAAGGTAAAGCCCATTTTTCTATTCTATTATGTAAAATAGGCTTTGACAGCATATGTTTAATATTATTAAAGTTGTAATAGACATACATTTGTTGGCTTTATGTAACACTTTAACTTTGTACAAGAGAAGTACAAACAAAGACACAATTTCTCTATGGAACTATATCTAGTTTCTGCATCATTTAATACTCGACTAAGTTAGTAAATAGCTATTTCGACGCCATCACCATCCTCTTCTGCTAACATACTTCCTATTATCGAATCAGACATGAAAATGTACAACTTCATGACTTTATATCTCATGGGAGGTAGCAAAATAGGAGGTTTCGACAAATGGCCTTGATCTCATCAAAAGCCTTTTGATGTTATGGTTTCCATCTGAATCCTTTTTCTTTCTTCAATCGTAGCAAGGGAGGAAAACTTTTTTCTTGCCACTTAGATTCGAAATGAACCTCCTTAAGAAATTTATCTTCCCAAACAAATATTGAAGTTGTTTCTTGTTTGACGAAGACTCTGTATTGAATATAGCCTTTGTCTTGTTCTCATTTATTTCGATGCACTTTTTATGCACCACAAAGCCTAGAAAGTCACCTGCATGGATACTAAAGGCACACTTTAATGGATTCATCTTAAGTTCATATTTCCTCATCCTCTCAAAGAACTGTCAAAGGTGGTCTAAATGACCATTTTCTGATGAGGAATTGATTAATATTTCACATATATTAACTTGCATAAAAGTTTCTATGAAATCATGAAACATTGAGTTCATTAGCCTTTGGTACGTTGCACCATCATATTTCAGGCCGAAAGTCATTACCACTCATTCATAAGTTCCCAAGACCCTAAGGCGTCAGAATGTCGTTTTTGACACATCTTCTTCTGCAATAAAAATTTGGTTATATCCAAAATAACCATCTAAAAAACTCAAATACTCAAAACCAACTGATGAGCCGACTAGCATTTCTACTACTTGCATTGGGTATTCGTCTTTTGGTGTAGCAGAATTTAAGTCTCTAAAGTCAATACAGACTCTAAGAGTCCCATTCTTTTTACTCATAAGGACAATGTTTATTAACCATTCGACATACCTGGTTGAAAGAAGGTCTCCCTTTAATCATGTTATACAAGAAGGGTGTATCAATAACAAGGTACCATACATTAATCTTCCTTGGATTTTCCTCTATTTAAAAGGTGGTCTTCAGTATTATATATTCTTTGACATGCATTTATTCACCAGAAAATCCCACCAATGATCCTTGGAAAGCTTTGAGGTCGTCAAGGTCTAAGCAAAGCCTCTCGAAAGCATCCCAACTGAAGATGTCTCCACAACTTCTGTGATCAATCAGTACCCTCTTAATATCCCAATCATCACATCTTACGGTGATGAACATGGTGTCTTTGTTGCGTATGATCAAAATGCACATGACCAATTGGCCTTGTATGTATAATAAAAAATCAACATCAAGTGAAACATATTCAACAACTTTACTGAATCAGGATGCATCCAAAAGATATCAGCAATAACATTCGAGTCTTCCCTATTTCTTGTTCAACACATATACTTTTCTTTATGAATAAGAGTCAACAACATTTGCATTTCTATCAATGAACCTCTCTTGCTTGCATTGTACGTAGCTCTAGCTTTATACATTTGGGTAACACTAGTGAGGTTTTCTGGATCTTTGTCTTTCAAGGCAGAAACTATGTATCGTGGAGTTATATTGTACTTTGCCATGTCATTCACAAACTATCTCTCATGATCTTTTAGACGATCCAATATGTCATGATCATCTAAATATTTAGATAGTTTATGATTGTGAAACCCACACCTAACCATCACCTTCCATCCAATACCACTCAGCGAAGATCTCAGCCTAAAAGGACATTTCACTTTCATATTATAAATGTCATCTGAAGATTTACTGCTTTCAAATGTATTTTTCCTTTTATAGTTTTCTTCTCTCTCACAACCCATACTCAATTTATCCTTTCTATCTCGTTGACCATTTGCAGTATCAGAACAAACATTGTTGATGTGGAATAGCAGCAAGCAAAAAATATTAAGTACCCAGTTTTGTCGTCTCCACAGGGATTAGTGCGATATGAACGTCGTTTAACGGCCTCTACATTTCTAAGCTTACTGTTCAAAAGTTTTGTTTAAAATATTCAAGGAACCATAAATAAAAACAGAAATTATAAAATAAAGACTGAAATATAAATGGAGCCTTGTTGGGATTGGAAATGGTCAACGAATAACCATTGCTTAATCAAAGATAATAGTTATTTTGAAAACCTTTTCACATCTTTGATCTGAGATCTTGACAAAACAAATATATAAAATTTCTTAAGGAGTAAAAAGATGTGATCTCAGATCTTGACAAAACAAATATTCGTTGAGATCTGAGATCAACGAATATAGGTTATTTTGAAACAAAGATCTGAGATCAAAGATGTGAAAAGGTTTTGTCAAGACCCACAAATACATAATCAAAGATAATCAATCAATAGAGAATCCAAACTAGTTCACACACATAAATTAGATGAAATACATAAGGTATCAAAAGATTACAATCTAAACCCCAACAAGAGATCGAAGATCTTACCTCCTCCCCCTTAGGGTTTTGTAGTTCTCTCTCTAAAAAATGAAGAGAGATAATTTCTGGTCTTTCTAAATGTTACAAAATGGAATTATGACCTAAAAAAAGCAAGAAAAACACTTAAATACACATTCAGGATCTGTCATGTTCGCCTAGCAAACAGCTAGCGAACCTAGCGAACTTTTGGTACTTTTGGCACTGTCCAATTCTGGGCACGTTTGCTGGCCTGCTCGCCTAGCGAGCAAGCTAGCGAAACCTTCGCTGGCACGTTCTCTACCTGCTCGCCTAGCGAGCGTGACAACATTTTGGTGGTTTGCATGTTGTCTTGGTTTCCTTGCCCATTTCTTGTGTCTTACTCTTCACTTGTTTTGTGCCTAATTCCTGCACAATAACACACAAATCAAAGGTACCAAGAGATTTTCTCATAATGTTGCAAACCAACCAAAGCAATAGTGGTTTTCAACACTTAATTGACGAAAATGAGTGAAAAATGCCAACATTTGATAGATCAAATAAGTGAAATTTGACATCTAACAAACATTCACAACTATAATACCATGTTGCTTGTCAATATGTTGTGTCCAGGCTAATACTTTAGCTCGACTCTCAAGTATCTATCATTTACATTACATAAAAAGTATAGTATTAATATCATATAACGCAACGAAAATATTAAATTTTAACTTGTTATATAGAAAATATATTTTGTCTGTGGTGAAGAAATACGTGCAACCACTACACAATATTTTGTTTGTACATGACTCTGCCGGTTCCAGACCGAACAAAGAAAGTATTTTTAAACTTGTAGCTCTGTTACTAAAAATTTCAATTGCATGCAAAATTTCCGGTTTACTTGAAACTCCCAAATTCCCAGAAGTTTTTGCTGTGTATTGAAAATTTTAAATATTTTCGATATTAGTGCCAACATGTTAATACTATTTACCGGATATTTTCGATATAAAATACAAGATATTTACAAATTTTTAGTAATATATACCAAATTTTCTGAAATTTTTGGGATATAGATGAAAATTTTTAAAATTGTGCAAATTTGTGTACCGAAAATTTTTAATATCTATTGAAAATTTTAAAATCTTAGATAAAAAAGTGATTTTTTTTTAAGTAAATATTATTAAGAACAGTTTAAATATAGAAAATATGGGATGCCAAGTATGAAAAGAGAAGTAGAGGTTAAATTCCCATGCATTACATGCATCAAGAAGTCCATGGGGTGATTGTGATTGTGTTTTCTAAAGGATCATTAATGTATATATTGAATAATAACTTCCACACCACCAAATTGATATCAGAATTAAGTATAATTAGGTATACTTACCCATTAACCAATAACTTCCCATTAAACACTATTTTATTTCCTTTACAAATTTATTTTTAATTTAATTATAAATAAATAAATAATAAGTCTCGATTTCCTTTTATTATAAATAATTTAAATAATTAATTAAAATAAATTAGTTTTGACAATAATTTATTATGAAAGAATTTATAAAATTATTCTTTAGGGTCTGTTTGCTTCAAATGAAGGGGAGAGGAGATGAGGGATTTTAATGAAGGGGAGGGGAAGTGAAGGAATTTTTTAATCAAATAAGTGTTTGGTTCAAAAGAGAGGAGGGGAGGAGAGGGGAGGAATTTTAATTAAAAATGTGTTTGATTCAGAAGGGAAGGGGAGGGATTTTATTAAGAATTTACATTTTTATCCTTATGATCTTATATAAGTCATATGATATTAAAATGTGAAAAATTCGTGCGTATTTTTGTTGGTAATAAAATTTCTAATATTGAGTAATTAAAAAAGTATTTATTTGTCACATAAAGTTAAAAAATTGAGTACAATCGATTCGACTTATAACTTTTCAACATAAATTAAACTATATGTCAATAACATCGTTTAAATTGTGATGAATCATATAACAAAACAAATATATAAAATAACTTATTACTAAATATTAATGGTTCAAAATATTTAATAAAATGAATAAACAAAAATAAATAAAATGATATGGTTTACAATTTGATATAAAAGAAAATATGATAGAGTACATAACAAAATTAAAAGAAAAAAACGAATATAACAAAACATAATTTTTTTTATAAAAAAAAGACAATGATTATGATTTATATTAATTATAAAAATTATAAAAGAATTTGAAGGTGAAGAACAATTAAAATAAGTTGATGAAAACAATCGAGAAAAAACAGTAACACAAAATATAACAAATAGTTTTGAAATACTGAAATTAAACTGAGGATATTTTAATAAATATAATAATTTTTAAATATCAAAACTCATATTCTCTCTCCTCCCCTCCAAATCTCCCCAATTCGGAGGGAACCAAAAAATGTGTTTTGGAGGGATTTTGCTCCCCTCCCATCCCCTCATAAAATTTGAACCAAACATATATAATTAAAAATTTCTCCTCCCCTCTCCTCCATCTACCCCGAACCAAACACACCCTTAGTGTGATTTAAAAAATGATCTAAGAAGTTAGTGGGAGGAATTTGATATTTATTAAATAATTAAAATAAATAAATAAAATTAATATAATAAATTAGTGGTAGAAAAATAATATTAACACCATATATTTTTGTTTATGCTGCAACGAGTATAAAAAGTTTGTGGAACAAAATTAATTCTTACTGAATAATTAATAAAATAAAATAAAATAAAATAGAAAATTAATTTTAAAAAATTATGTTTTATAATATAATAAAGATAAAATTATTATAATAAATTTATATTGTATTAAATAATAAAGTTTTCGGATTTAAGTTAATTTTAAAGAATTAATAAAATTAGGGGAAGAATACAAAACAACTTTTATATTTTATATATACGATAATAAGTTACATTAAATATATAATAGTATGTTTGGTTTGATTTTTAGAAGAGTACAAAATAACTCTAGAAATATAAAATTACTTTGGAAGCGTTTAGTTTTTATAAAGTAAAAAGATTTTATTTTTAGAATTGATTCTACTTAAAAAAGTTAAATTTGTAATTTCTAAGTTTAAATACAATTTTTACACTGAAATTTATTTATAAACTAATTTTTATATAAATATATCTAAATATAAATTAATTCTGTTAAATTTAATTATATTAAAATCAATTACATCAAACTTAATTTTATCAAAATCAATTATTTTGTGAGGTAACCTCGGTATAAAAATCTAATATTCACCCTTCAATTAAATCTACAATTATTATGGTCAAAATAGGATATTGAGAAAAAAAAATGAAAAAATGTACTTTATCTAAGATCTAGACATAGCTCGAAAAGGGCAAAAGCAAAGCCTATTATAGAATCACTTATTTTGTTTCCAAGTACTCACTTTCTTTCTAACTTGCCTAATTAGCTTTATCTTTTGTGAAAAATAAAAACTTGTTTTGGTACGTATTTGTGGATCCAGCTAGGTATCATAAGACAAAAACACATAACCGTACATGTTTTAGTTAAATAATTGGATTTGGGAGCGTGGCTGCAATGATTGAATCTAGTGTTTTTTTTACAACTAGGAAAGCGCACTTTCCTCTAAAGAAGGAACATAAACGCAACTTTTGTTCAAGTTTTTACTATTTCACTCATTGTTATAGAATAATATTCATTTACAATACATTAGTTTTTTAAAATCATTATCTTCTGAATATGGTGTGTCCGAATGTAATTTTTCAGACACATATTTTTGACTTTTAGTGAGTAAAATAAATGCAATAGGTGTTTCTGCAAGATAACTTCGAAACAAGACATTTTTGAACTTTGAGAGTTTGTAAAAATACATAGAATGTAATAAGGAAGGCTCATCGAAACCTATCATGCAACCTTTTTAATCTATCATAAATATTGTAGTCTAAAGAGAATTTTTTAGTGTACCTTATAAACTTTTTTCAACCATGTGAATTTCATATATATATATATATATATATATATATATATATATATATATATATATATATATATATATATATATATATATATATATATATATATATATATATATATATATATATATATATATATATATATATATATATATATATATATATATATATAATTTTAAAAATATTTTTTCGAACGTACCAAAATTTAAATGAACGTTAAAATATTTCAGATAGATATTTCTGGAAGCACCAAAACTTAAGTGAATGTTGAAATATTTCGGAGATATATCTTTAAAACATTTTGGAGGTTAATAATTGTTCGAACTGCAGTAAAGCGACAAAAAGCAAAAATTTAGATTTGGAAGGATTTTCTCTGAGATTTATATCGTCTCCACAGGGATCGGTGCGAGAAAAAGAACGTTGTTCAACGGTCTCTACATTTCTAAGCTTATGGTTATAGAATGGTTGAAAGATTCAAGGTACAATAGATAAATGCGAAAAAGATAAAGACGAAAAATATAAAGTAAAGACTTAAAAATATAAACGGAGCCTTGTTGGGATTGAATCTCATCAATTGATAACGCATGCATTCTTCTAACCAATTAAACGCAAATCAATCATTCGTCTGATATTCTTATGTATCACACACAACAAAGGTTATGTCTAACGCAACATCGAGAGAACAACTGTATTGTCTAATTGGTGATGTCTCACACAACTCAACAACACAGAGCATTAAGAACTGATAATCAAGCAAATGTTAAGCCTAAATCTATGTCTAGAGTCTAGAACCTAACAGATAATCATCCTAGATCTAGATCTAAAGAGTATATTTCTATAACAGTTCAAATCAAAGATAAACAGGTAAACAAAGATGACATCCATATCAGCTTCATGATTGATTCACATAAAACGCCATGATCAGAATACGTACATACGCTTAACCCTTTTTAGATGCATTCAACTAATATGTCAAATGTATGTGAACACAATTCTTCATCTCTATTATCACGCATCCTCACAATACCGTATTGATCATACTCATGTTACTCATGTTAACTAACACAATAAAATAGAAAATAAGTGAATATTAACTTACAAGACTATGTCAAAAGTTTGCTCATTGATAGATGAATATCTAAGATCTAAGATTTGAAAAGATTTTGTCAAGACCCACAAATAAGAAATCAAAGACAAAATCAATATTGAATTAAAACTAATTCACAAACCATAGATTAGATGAAATACATAAGGTATTAAAAGATTACTTCCAAATTCGACAAGAGATCAAAGCTCTTACCTTTTCCCTCTTAGGGTTTGTGTTTCTCTCTCTAAAATATGCTTGGAAATGAAGAGAGATAAAGTTCTTATGTGAAAAATACAAGTTACAAAAAGTTGTTTTCTAAAAAGTAAGAAAAGTACATATATAGTAAAACAGAAATTTGTCTTGTTCTCCTAAGGAACACCCTATTCGCCTAGTGAAAATCACTTTTGGGCACTTCAAGTGCCTCAGGAACAGATAAACCGCCTTTGAAAAAATCTAAGTTCACAGTGCAAAGATTTCTTCGCACAACAAACCTCTTCGTTGCAGATTCACCCAGCGAACTTAGGGCCTATTTCCTACTTCCTCTAATCAGGGATGGTTCGCTGGGGCTTCGCCAAGACCTCGCACAACGAGCATTTGTTTTCACCTCACCGGTGTTCGCACAACGAACATGCTAATTCTTCTTCATTTCTTTGGCTTCTTGTCCAATCCTTTGTGTATTAATGATAACACGAAATCATATATATATATATATATATATATATATATATATATATATATATATATATATATATATATATATATATATATATATATATATATATATATTGATGCATAATTCAACTGATGTTTGACTGTTTTCGATCCGATTTCGGGTTTTTCCGTGTTATTTGTCTGATATTTTGCAGGTATTTGATGATCATGTCTAAACAAGGCAATATGAAGAAAAGAAGCAATCACAGATGAAATATGGACGAAAACCGGATGAAAACAACATGAAAAATGCAGAATGCATATTTTGCTGTTGTGACGACCGTCACAGCTCCATGACGACCGTCACACGGGTGATGACCGTCACACACCGTGATGACCGTCATGCAGGCAAAAACGCCCAACTTCAAATGCACGTGCAAGATGCAGTTCCAAGTCCCAAATAGTGGACCACTACTCCCTGATATTTCTGCCTCAAAGTCCACCTTCTTCAAGTTATAATCGTTAGAATTCTATTTCTATAAAAAGGAAAGAAGGGGAGCTGCGAAAGGGAGCCGCATTCAGACAACGAAGTGCTGCCCAATTTCATTTCCAGAGCAAAAGTTCAGTTTTATTTCTTTCTATTTTTTTGTTGCCTTTCATTTCTTCTGTAATTCCTATTTCCCTTGTACGATCAATTGGCATAAAGACCAGAATCCTGCCAACATTTGTGGAGGATCTGCCCAAAGGTCAATTGGAATATTTACAGGTTTCTAATTTTAATCGTAATTTCCGTTTTCATTATGATGCATGTTATTATTCATTGTTTTTATTTATGTTTTGCCTTTCCCAAATCCATGTCTAGCTAAATCAAAGTAATCGACATGTAATAATAATTCGGAAGGGATTTGATAATAACCGGTTGAAAACTTTCTTTTTCAAAAGTTGTTTATGGTCTGAGTGTTTAAATTTATTTACTGAATAAACTTCGTCACGAAAGCGAGAACTTATTTAAAAGTAGTTTTGCCACGAAAGTGGGAAATTAGTTAAGGTACGAACCAACAAGCGAAAGTTGCGGCAAGACCAGATAGTAAACACTAGTCATTTGTTTTAATAACAGAGAAATCACTTTAAAATGAATTAGAACTTAGAGATTTCCAAAAAATAGTTTTAACCCCGAATGGGACACGAAAGCGTACATTTGACCCTTAGAATTATGATTAGCGTCAACAACCATCGTGAGACGAGAGTCTTCAGATTACTATTTTCTGCTTAAACAAACTCTGAAAAATACTTCATATACCGGTAACTTGTCAAATCCCCGAAGAACATAATTACTGCATATCGATTCACGTAATTATAATTTAAGTAACATTTTTAGTTCCCTTTAGTGACAATCTTATTCCCTTAAACATTATCTACCTAGCTAAACATAGTAACTCCCGAGAACACTAGTTTGATTACGAGTTCCTGTGGGATCGATATCTTTTATTACTACGCGATAGACTGTGCACTTGCAGTTAAGTTGTATTAGACATAGAAAGTCACGATCAAGTTTTTGGCGCCGTTGCCGGGGACCCGTTTAGTCAATAGTGTAACCTTCTGTTACACCGTGTAGACTAGGTTAACAATTTCATTTTTTCTTTACTAGTGATGTCGATTGTATGCCAAGTAATCGCTCACAAGGCGATATCTTAAAACCTTCAGTCGCAGAACTAGAGCGCTTCTTACATTTAAGAAGTCGAATCATTGAGTACCAACTCAAACATAACATTCTCGATCCTCTCACTCCCATTCCCAAATCCGAAGAAGAATCAAAGATGGCTGAAGCACCCCAAAACAAACCGCTGAAGGCATACGCTACACCCTCTCAGATGGAGCCTAGAAGTAGCATTGCTGCCCCAGCTATTACTCGAAACGATTTTAAGCTGAAACCATCATTGCTGTCAGCTGTACAACAAAACCAATTCTCAGGAAATGCAACTGAGGATCCAAACAAACATTTAACGAAGTTTGTACAATACGCAGACACAGTGAAAGCAAATGGAGTAACTCCAGACGCGATAAGACTTCGTCTTTTCCCATTCTCTCTTAGAGACAGAGCGTGGACATGGTTACAATCCTTACCATCCAACTCCGTTACGACGTGGGAACAGTTGAAGAACGTCTTCTTAGCGAGATATTTTCCGCCAAGCAAAACTGCTATGCTTAGAGCTTAAATCAACAGATTTCGACAAAAAGATACTGAATCTCTTTACGAAGCATGGGAACGATTCAAAGATATGATGAGAACATGTCCTCACCACGGTCTAGAAGACTAGGTGACAATCCATACTTTCTATAATGGGCTTTTATACAATACCAGATTGACAATAGACGCTGTCGCGGGCGGTGCACTTATGGATAAGCCATACGACGAAGCCTATCAACTAATCGAAAACATGTCTCAGAACCACTGCCAATGGGGAGGTGAACGCACTCCAACAGAGAAAACCACAGTGAAAGGTGGGATGCACGAGATCAGTAGCCTTGAAAAGTTCAACGCTAAAGTAGATGCTCTAGCACAAAAGATTGACAATCTGACCATTAACCCCACTGCAACCGTCGCTGCCGTAACTCCAAACTGCAAGTTATGCGGAAGCACCACTCATAATGCGCCCGAATGCCCATTGCTAGCCGGAATTCCACCAGACCAAGTAAATTATGCTCAAGGAAATCCTTACGCAAATACTTACAACCCAGGTTGGCGAAATCATCCAAACTTTTCTTACAAAAGCGATAATGCATTGCAAATGCCTACTGCTCCGCCAGGATATCAGAAACCAGCTGCTGCTCAGACTGCACCTAGGAAATCAAACCTCGAGTTGATGATGGAAAAATTCATAGCTACTCAAGCTCAAACAAACAAAGAATTCCTGAATCAAAACATACACACTAGCGAGCAAATTAAACAATTGACCAGAAAAGTAGACGCTTTAGCCACCCACAACAAAATGTTAGAAACACAGATATCACAAGTGGCTCAACAACAAGCCTCTGTTGCCGCACCCGCTGGCACATTTCCTGGACAACCCGAACAGAATTCAAAAGGTCAAGCAAATGCTGTCATATTAAGAAATGGAAAAGAATTGGACGAACCGATCGATCCGAGGACCGAAAACTCAGCCATGCAACAAAAACCAACTGAACAAGCAGAAAAGGAATCCGAGTTAGAGAAGAAGTAAGACAACGAGAAGGAGGATACCGCAAGCGAAAAAACTCAAGCACCTCCAGCGCCATATAAACCACCTATCCCTTATCCTCAAAGATTAATAAACTCTAAAACTTCAGGACAGTTTAAGAAATTTGTAGAGCTCCTAAAACAGTTGAATATCACTATTCCTTTTACAGAAGCGATAACTCAAATGTCGTCATACGCTAAATTTCTCAAAGAAATCCTGTCAAATAAGAGAAAGATCGAGGATAACGAGACAGTTACACTTACTGCAGAGTGTAGCGCTATAATTCAAAACCGCATGCCTCCTAAATTAAAAGACCCAGGTAGTTTCTCCATACCCTGCGTCATAGGAAAGTTCGTAATAGACAAAGGTCTATGCGATTTAGGAGCCAGTATCAGTGTTATGCCCTTATCTATATGCAAAAAGCTGAATATGGGAGACCTAAGACCAACCAAAATGTCCATACAATTAGCTGACCGATCAGTAAAATATCCCGTCGGAATACTGGAAAACGTTCCAGTACGCATAGGATAATTCTACATCCCAACCGACTTCATAATCATGGACATCAAAGAGGACTCTGTTACCCCAATTATCCTAGGAAGACCGTTCCTAGCTACAGCCGGAGCTATTATAGACGTGAAGAAAGGAAGGCTAACATTCGAAGTAGGAGAAGAAAAGATAGAGTTCATTCTCACCAAGTTCTTACAAGCACCAGCCATAGACGATACCTGCTATTTAGTAGACGAAATTGACGAATGCATAAGAGAACTTGAAAATGAAGAGACCACGTATTCAGAAATAATAAAGATTCAAATACCCGATATTTCTGAAGACGATGATTGGCGTAAACCGTATAAAGACGACAGCCTAAGCGAAAGCTTAGCACTGACTCCAAACCATATGCCAGGTCCGAAGAACCCATCTTTAGAACTTAAAACACTACCCAAAAACCTTAGATATGAATTCCTAGACGATGAACTAAAAAGACCAGTGATAGTCAACGCCGACTTAGGACAACCAGAAACCATAAAACTATTAGAAGTCCTAAAAGAAGTATCCCACCGCGTTAGGCTATAACATAAGCGATCTAAAAGGTATAAGCCCTTCAATCTGTATGCATCGAATTACAATAGAGGAAGACTCTAAAACCTCTAGAGAGCATCAGAGGAGACTGAACCCCATCCTAAGCACTGTAGTCAGAGATGAAGTAAAGAAATTGCTAGACGCAGGAATCATCTATCCAATCTCCGATAGTGAATGGGTTAGCCCAGTTCATGTCGTACCGAAGAAAGGAGGAGTCACAGTAGTTAAGAACGAAAAAGACGAATCAATAACAAAAAAAGTCGTGACTGGAAGCAGGATGTGCATTGATTATAGGAAGCTTAACAAGGCCACACGAAAAGATCACTTCCCGTTACCCTTCATAGACCAAATGTTGAAAAGATTAGCCAAACATTCATATTTCTGCTATCTAGATGGTTATTCAGGATTTTTCCAAATTCCCATTCATCCTGATGACCAAGAAAAGACTACATTCACCTGTCCTTATGGTACTTTTGCTTACCGCCGAATGTCGTTCGGACTCTGTAATGCTCCAGCAACCTTCCAAAGATGCATGATGGCAATCTTAGCAGATTTCATAGACGACATCATGGAAGTATTTATGGACGATTTCTCGGTATGTGGACAAAGTTTCGAATGATGCCTACAAAACTTAGAAATGGTATTAGAACGTTGTGTAAAAGTGAACCTCGTCCTAAATTGGGAAAAATGCCATTTTATGATCCGACAAGGAATAGTTCTAGGACATGTCATATCAAATAAAGGAATTGAGGTCGACAAAGCTAAAATAGAGATTATAAAAGATCTCCAACCTCCAAAATCCGTACGAGAAATACGGAGTTTTCTAGGACATGCCGGTTTCTACCGAAGATTTATAAAAGATTTTTCAAAAATCACAAAACCTTTGACCGGCCTGTTGATGAAAGATGTTGAGTTCATCTTCGACGACGACTGTCTAAAAGCATTCGAAACATTAAAATCAGCCCTTATCACCGCACTGATTATGCAACCGCCCGATTGGCGACTACCGTTCGAAATCATGTGCGATGCGAGTGATTATGCCGTAGGCGCAGTTCTAGGATAAAGGAAGGACAAGAAACTCCATGCCATCTACTATGCCAGTAGAACTTTAGATCCTGCCAAATGAACTACGCCACAACAGAAAAGGAACTTCTAACAATTATATTTGCGCTTGACAAATTCCGTTCTTACTTAGTAGGAGCAAAAATTATCATATACACAGACCACGCTGCCATTAGGTACCTAATAAGCAAAAAGGATGCCAAACCAAGATTATTGAGATGGATCCTGTTATTACAAGAGTTTGACTTAGAAATCAAAGATAAGAAAGGAACCGAGAATGTTGTTGCAGATCACTTATCCCGAATAGAAGGCATCAAACATGAACCAGTACCGATAAATGACGATTTCCCGTACGAACATCTGATAGCCAAATTAGAAAGTGACATGCCTAACTTAATCTCGAAAGATCCAGAATTCAAAAAAGTCGTAGAAGCCGTCTATGCCCAAGTCACATTACCTTGGTATGTTGACATCGTTAATTACCTAGCTGCAGGCGTGCTTCCACCAGATCTCACTTATCAGCAAAAGAAGAAATTCTTCCACGATTTGAAACACTATTATTGGGACGAACCTATACTCTTCAAGACAGGGGCCGACAACATATACCGTCGCTGTGTCCCAGAGGAAGAAATAGAAAATATCATTTGCCAATGCCATTCAGCACCATATGGTGGTCATGCTAGTACATCCAAGACGTGCGCTAAGATTCTCCAAGCCGGCTTATTCTGGCCTAACCTCTGGAAAGACGTTCACATCGCTGTGCTAAAATGTGATCGATGCCAACGAACTGGCAACATCTCACGATGCAATGAAATGCCCCAGAAAGGAATCTTAGAGGTAGAAATCTTCGATGTATGGGGAATAGATTTCATGGGACCATTCCCACCTTCTTTTGGTAATAACTACATACTCGTCGCTGTAGACTATGTGTCTAAATGGATAGAAGTCATTGCTGCTCCAACAAATGACGCACGAGTAGTAATCAAACTCTTCAAAAACACAATCTTTCCTAGATTCGGTGTACCCAGACTCGTCATTAGTGACGGCGGATCTCACTTCATATCACGAATCTTTAATAAACTTCTTTCTAAATATGGAGTCCGACACCGAGTAGCTACACCCTATCATCCGCAAACTAGCGGCCAAGTAGAGGTCTCGAACAGGAAAATAAAACAGATATTGGAAAAGACTGTCGCTACCTCAAGGAAAGATTGGTCATCAAAGCTAAATGAAGCTTTATGGGCTTATAGGACCGCTTTTAAGACACCAATAGGTACTACACCCTACAAATTAGTTTACGGTAAATCCTGCCATCTCCCTGTAGAATTAGAGCATAAGGCCTTTTGGGCCATTAAGACACTCAATTTCAACTACACTGAGGCAGGAGAGAAATGAATCTTGAACTTACACGAATTAGAAGAACTTCGATTAGACGCTTACGAAAATGCTCGTATCTACAAAGAACGAACTAAAAAATGGCATGATAAACGTTCAGTCAAGAAACAATTCAGTATGGGAGACATCGTACTGCTATTTAATTCAAGATTAAAACTCTTCCCAGGTAAACTAAAATCTAGGCGGTCCGGACCTTATGAAGTGACTAAAGTACTTCAGAGTGAAGCTGTTGAAATTACCGATAAGACGAATGCACCGTTTATCGTAAACGGGCAACGTCTAAAACATTATAATAAGAACGAAAACAACCCTCAAGTCTGCAGTATAACATTGCTTGAGCTTCCAGCTCAAACACTCGAATAGCTTGTCACCAAGCTATCGTCAAGCTTTAGACGTTAAAAACAGCGCTTACTGGGAGGCAACCCAATTTTCCCGCATTTTTCCTCGTTACTGTATTTCATTCTCATTTTTATTCTACTTTGAAACTTTAACAAAAATTCTAAACTAAAAATTGCCACTATTTTTACTTTCTTTTATTTTTATATTTTTATTTTATTTTTCTCTTTTCTCTTTTGTTTTTACCGCCTTTAGTTTTTAAAAATCCTGACTTCAAATTTCTATTTTAAACTTTTCAGGATTTTAAAAGTCTTCAAAACCTTCCTCCTGTTTTTCTCCGACTTACCTGCGAGTATGGCCGCGTACGACTTCACAAAGGTTCATTTTCGAGGACTAGCTCAAAAGGCAAGATTTGAAGCATTAACTGAGAGAGAACTAGCCTTAACGTTGTATTATGATAAGTCTACCATGGAGAAACTCGGAATCACTGATAGCATCCAATACCTGTTCAATCAACTGGGTTGGGAGAACACTGCTTTGAAAACCCGTTTTGCTACCTATAAGGACCTCACCTACGAATTCCTTAGTTCCTTCAGGTACCTACCCAACTATGGTTTTGGATCCAACACCGAGCTGATCACCTTTAGGATGTTTGGAATGGACCAAACCCATAGCCGGATGTCATTAGCTAACCTCCTAGGATTTCCCAGCGGACCGCATGTGTTCATCAGTGCAGAAGATGATGATCTTGATTTTGAACTCAATCAATTATGTGGTAGAATCACAGGCGACTATCACCCTGAACCAGACAGAATGTATAATGATGAGATTCATAACCCAGCTTTCAGATACTTTCATAAGATACTAGCTCACACCCTTTTCGGGAAAGAAGAAAATATTACTACAGTATCTAAAGAAGAGTTATTTATCATGTTCTGTGCTTCTCAGGGCTGTACAGTAAATGCAGTACCGTTTATGATGAGATCTTTCAGACGCCTCACTCAGGACCCACAATCACCTATTCTAATAGGAGGCCTCGTGACAATGATTACCTACGAGCTTGGCCTTAGGTTCCACCTAAATGCAAGCACTAGTTTTGGCACCATCCGACCCATGAATATCCAATTCTGCTTTAACAGGCGCATTTTAAGAACTATGGGACCTGGACCTTACGAGTACCTCATCAATGAAAAACCTGTCCAACTATTCACATTGCCAAATCATCAGATGACAAGTATCCACAACAAGGACAACTGGCTTTATGAATTGGATGAGCCTATGACACCTCCTTCACCTAAATCAACACCACAGAACTACATGTACGACAATGATCACATCTCTGAAGCACACGATTATATGTACTATGAGGATGTTGTATCAGAAGCTGAAGTAGACCCTACGACTCCTCCGCATTACAACACCTACCCTGAGCCCATTCCTGAGGAGACCACGGACAAAATGGATACTGTTCTGCACCGATTGGACAACGTTGACGTAGCTCTGACTACTGCAAAAGACGACATCACAAGCATACACAGCGAACTCGTAGTCTTCATGGACTTAGTCTGTGACCAGCTCGACTACTACGCCCGAAAGTTTGATGAATTGAAGGCACGAAAAGACTAGATATTAGCATTAGATTTAGTTACGTTTAGTTTTTCTACCTTCCGTCCGTTTTCAACTATTTTGATTTTTGCATTGTTAATTTCTTTATGTATTACATTACAATCATTCTAATTACTTGTTATTTCAATTATAGTCTTTATTCATTTATTCTGTTTTTACGTTATTCTATGTTTATTGGCCGATATAATACATTGCCATATCATTTATAGGCCTAAAAATCATTGCAAGAACACCCTCAAAGCAAAATTCTGCGTTCTGCAGATTTTGCTGGTGTGACGACCGTCACAGGAGCCTGACGCTCGTCACGAGCCCAAAACTGTTATCTGATATAACAGGGGTTGCGTTTTCTCTCCCACTCATCTCCTTTCAACTTCCAATCATCAGAAACTCACACCCCACTCCCAATTTTCGTTTTCCCCACCTTGCACCATATATTCCAACTCCCATCTCAATTTCCTACTACACTTCTGTCACACTTTTCCACTCCACAGAACCACCTCAATCTACATTTCCTCAGTATCCTCCAACAATGGCAAGAAACAACGAAACCTCAGACCTCAGCAACATTGTGTTCAGCGATGGCGACTCCGGAGAGAGACAGCGGGCCAACTATATCGCCTTCCACCAACGGTCGCTACAGCCGACCCACTATCCACATATCCCATCGCTCACGGAGCTCGGACTCCTCGACGGCGTCACTTGGATGCTTCAAAGAGCCAGCATCTGGAACCTCTACACTAATCCGTTGCCGACGTACGAACAACTCACCCTCGAGTTCCTAAGTTCGTTCACCTATGTCACTTCCAGCGGCGACCTCAGCCAACACTCCGGTGCCGCATGCTTCCGGATGTTCGGCACGAACTATCAAGTGAACCAGAACCAGATTGCCGCCATCTTACAATTCCCTCGTGGCGACAATGCTCATCGCCGCCTCACCGAACAGTTCCAGCACGAAGCCTTCGCGCTCTGGTACCAGTTAACCGGCATCAATGTCGATGGTTGGGATTCTCTGCACGCAACGCATATACATAACCCGACCATCCGGTATTTCCATCGAGCATTGAGCAACACCATCTTCGTCCGGGATAGCAACCATAAAGTAAACTCGAAAGAGCTCTTCTTTCTCCGCTGTGTCTTCAACAACAAGCCCATCAACGCCGCTCCGTTCCTCCTGACGCACATTCAGGCCAACTGTAACCGTGGCTCTAAGCCATTTTACTTTGGCGGGATTGTCACTGCCATTGCACTTGGGCTGAACCTCGGTGACCGCCTCCAGCACTTCCATGCCATTCCCTCGGTGTTCCTCGACACCGACCACTGCAGAGCCTCTCACCTCATCCGTTCCAGAGCCGATGGCAAGTACCACCCGGTAGTGCGTGGAAAAACCGTCTGAAGCATCATCCTTCCATCACGCACCCGGATGCACCCAGAGGATCGTACCAACTGGATATTTGACCTCACTGCCCCTCCTGCTGCCGCTGCTCCAACTCAGACTCACACCCAAGATTCTGGTGACGAAATCCAAGATGAGTTGGACAGACCTGAGCAACCGGAGGCATCGCAACCACTTCCTTCCGAAGGTACATCCTACCGCCGCCGCCGCCATCGTCCAGAGCCCGACTACTCCGAAGAAGACCTCCGCCGTTCTCTCGACCAGCAGGCCCAGATACTCGCTATGATACAGCAGCAGAGTCAGCGAGCAGAGCAGTTCGAAGCTTGGCATCGGACCCAAATGCAACAACTCCAAACCGGCCAAGAAACCATTACTGAGAACTTGGCGAATCTCACCTTGCAGTTCGAAGGACTCCGCGACTATGTCTACCACACCGGAGCAATGAGTTTTGAGGACCGAGCCAACCAAGTCAGAGCCAGAGGACGCGAGCGAGGACGTGACCGAGGCAGAGGCCGTGATTAGTTACCATTTTCCTTATTTGTTTACTATATTTCCAGTTTCTTTGTATTTTCATTTACTTGTACTTCTCTCTCGCATTCTTTCAAATCAGTGGGGACACTGATTGAGATAGTGTGGGAGCAGAGCGTTTATTTCCCATTCCTGTGTACTTTTATTTTTGTAATTTCAATTCGAACATTTTCACGTTTTAGAAAATAAAATCTCTTTTATATATCTTTTTCCCGTTACGCAAACATCCCCACTCTATTCGACGTAAACAAAAAATTTTCGTTCGTTCCTCAAAAGCAAAAGCATCACGAGAATGCGCCCAAGTTCAAACCAAGTTTTGAAACTCCGAGAAGACGATAATTCTAACAAAACCAGCACCGTCCTGACACCTTAGATCTCCGGTTTATGCGAGTTGGTTTCACTACCTACGCGTACCAAAATTTCAAGTGTCTATGCAAACTCAGCCCCAAGTAGTTTATACTAGCAGTCAGCACCATCCTAAAACACTTCTAAGCGAGCGACCGATGCAAATAAGTGTATGATCTCCAAAAAGATGAAAAATCATGAAAAGAAAGCCATTTAGCCCAAAATATAAAGACGCGTTCCCTCTAAGTTAGGTGCTCCTCACCCGAGCATTTAGCCCAACGGTACGAAAACTCATTAAAAAATCAATGATATAAGCTTATAAGCAATGAAAAAGATCAAAACAGAAATGAGATCATATTCACTAACAGGTCGACTTGCCATGAAAGTGTATGGACAACGGGCTTAATGTGATTGCGCTAGAACAAACAGGGTGAACTTGACGCGAGAACCTTGACACCACGCTACAGTAGCATGACTGGGACCGATTTGCATAAAAAGGAGACCTCCGAAGACGTATAGTCCAGTGTCGTCACCATACTCGTTTTGTTCTTACTAAGAATCCCGTTTTTTCCCAACTTTGCGAACGAAGAAGCTGTCTCGTGCTTGCCGACTTTTTCCTGTTTTACTTGAGGACAAGCAAAGATTCAAGCTTAGGGGAGTTTGATAACACGAAATCGTATATATATATTGATGCATAATTCAACTGATGTTTGACTGTTTTCGATCCGATTTCGGGTTCTTTCCGTGTTATTTGTCTGATATTTTGCAGGTATTTGATGATCATGTTTAAACAAGGCAATATGAAGAAAAGAAGCAATCACAGATGAAATATGGACGAAAACCGGATGAAAACAACATGAAAAACGCAGAATGCATATTTTACTGCTGTGACGACCGTCACAGCTCCATGACGACCGTCACACGGGTGACGACCGTCACACACCGTGACGACCGTCATGCAGGCAAAAACGCCCAACTTCAAATGCACGTGCAAGATGCAGTTCCAAGTCCCAAATAGTGGACCACTACTCCCTGATATTTCTGCCTCAAAGTCCACCTTCTTCAAGTTATAACCGTTAGAATTCTATTTCTATAAAAAGGGAAGAAGGGGAGCTGAGAAAGGGAGCCGCATTCAGACAACGAAGTGCTGTCCAATTTCATTTCCAGAGCAAAACTTCAGTTTTATTTCTTTCTATTTTTTTGTTGCCTTTCATTTCTTCTGTAATTCCTATTTCCCTTGTACGATCAATTGGCATAAAGACCAGAATCCTGCCAACATTTGTGGAGGATCTGGCCAAAGGTCAATTGGAATATTTACAGGTTTCTAATTTTAATCGTAATTTCCGTTTTCATTATGATGCATGTTATTATTCATTGTTTTTATTTATGTTTTGCCTTTCCCAAATCCATGTCTAGCTAAATCAAAGTAATCGACATGTAATAATAATTCGGAAGGGATTTGATAATAACCGGTTGAAAACTTTCTTTTTCAAAAGTTGTTTATGGTCTGAGTGTTTAAATTTATTTACTGAATAAACTTCGTCGCGAAAGCGAGAACTTATTTAAAAGTAGTTTTGCCACGAAAGTGGGAAATTAATTAAGGTACGAACCAACAAGCGAAAGCTGCGGCAAGACCAGATAGTAAACACTAGTCATTTGTTTTAATAACAGAGAAAGCATTTTAAAATGAATTAGAACTTAGAGATTTCTAAAAAATAGTTTTAACCCCGAATGGGACACGAAAGCGTACATTTGGCCCTTAGAATTATGATTAGCATAAACAACCATCGTGAGACGAGAGTCTTCAGATCACTATTTTCTGCTTAAACAAACTCTGAAAAATACTTCATATATCGGTAACTTGTCAAATCCCCGAAGAACATAATTACTGCATATCGATTCACGTAATTATAACTTAAGTAACATTTTTAGTTCCCTTTAGTGACAATCTTATTCCCTTAAACATTATCTACCTAGCTAAACATAGTAACTCCCGAGAACACTAGTTTGATTACGAGTCCCTGTGGGATCGATATCTTTTATTACTACGCGATAGACTGCGCACTTGCAGTTAAGTTGTATTAGACATAGAAAGTCGCGATCAATTAATCATTGACGTTTTATGCCTATATTATGCAAAATAACACACACATCAAAGAATCCAAAGATATTTGCAATATAATTGAAGAATCACACAAGAACGAGAAATAAATCTACTAAAACATGAGAATTTAGTTGAAAAATGCCAAGAAAGATGGTTCAATTTAAGTCAAAATTTGCACTTAACAATAATGCACCAGACTTTTTTCCTCCCGCATTTTTCATTTTCATTCAAACTCAACTCTTCAACTCTCTCATTCTTAACATTATCCAACTCCATCAAATCATATTTCATCAATAGGAGGCTCAAGGAAACATAAAACATCATCCATTTCATCATCAACATCATCCAAATTATAAATTTTGGGTAAGTTTTTCGAGTTTTCGGTAAATATTTGAGTTTTGTTGTAAACGAGTTAGAATCAATTGTTAGGTGCAGAAATGTTTAGAAATCACATGGAATATAGTTTAGAGTAAGTGTATGTATTGTTTGTTATCTCAAATGTATGATCAGATATTTTTTCCATAATCCTAGTAGGAGAGGACGCCATTGTCGCGACATCTGAAGCTTACAATATTCTAGAGATACATCTCCAGAAATGTTCAACGTTTCATATACTTTGGAAATTTTCGGAGTTATATCTCCGAAATAGTGTAGAGGGTGTTTCCGTAGTTATATCTCTAGAATTTACCAAAACCTTTTTTTTTTATTTATAATTTTCTTGTTTATGTTGTTCTTTTGTGTAAACTAATTATATGCCTAATTTTACCTTGCAGGTATAATGGATGACAGGGTCGACAGACTGAGACATGGTCGCGTTTCCTAGCACGCATCCGTTCAGAGAGAACAAAGCTAGCAGGTTCCGGAGGCAGCAAGTACATCTGGTAGGCAGAGGCGTCGACTTCTGTGGTACAATCTACTCCTGGGACTCAGCCTTCACCTCAGGCCACTTCATCTCAAGACACTCCACCTTCTTCTTCTTCCCGTAGGAGACAGGATGCACCAGCTAAGGCATCACTTCCACCATCCTTTCGCAGGCGTCAAGATGCACTAGTGCCACCTCTCGCTGATGATTCTCCTGATCTAGTGCCACCTTCACAAGGTGAGGTTGTTGAGGATGCCGAGGCAGAGGGATTCAGAGGTGGTCCATGTGATAAGTCCCTACTTCCTCTATATCTATACCATACTGCCAAACATATCTGGGACAGAGAGGTAGTATTAGTCTGACTTTTTATTTATTTTTTACGTTAATTTAAATTACTGACATTGATTATTACTAAAATTGATTATTACTGACATTGAACCATGAGAGAAAGATTGTTGGCTTAGCTCAGCCAGATGAGGATTGGTTTCAGTCGGTTCTGACCTTATCTGGGTTGAGTGACGTTGAATACCTCTAGTACTTCTTGAATCTCACTATGATCCATGAGTACAACTGGGGGACAACTTTCCTGACCTATCTATATTCAAAATTAAGAGATGGATGCCAGTGGAGGACGAAGCAGGTCACAGGTAACATGACACTATTGATGGTAATAATTTTTTTATCTTGATGCTTGAATGTTTTTTTATATTATGTTTTTCATTTCATATTTGCGAAACCATTGATCCCTAAATGCTTTTTATTTTTATTTTTATTTTCATTTCAGGCTTGAATCCTCCATCACTTCATGTGCATTGCCGGCTGGGTGAGTTGGGATGAGTACACTGAGGAGATGCCCCTGTGTCTGTGCTTTTATCTCACTGAGAGGGAATCAGACGATCGAGCCTTTTAGAGTCTATCTTGACCGCTTTGTTGATGAGGACATCCACATTAACAACTACATGGATCACCGTCAAACGTGGCCATTTGACGACATATCTCTATACTCCGGATGGTTGGCCTGCGGATCACGTATTAATGCTCCTTATCTGCCCATGCACGTCATGCGGTAGTTCAGGTACACTCAGACCATCCCAAGCCACCCTGATGTCCCTGCTTCTCCTGCCTTGACTCATATACATATAAAGGAAATGCTTGATGATTATCAGAGTCACCTGGTAGTGGAGGAGGATCGGACTGCCATATCGCCGAATGACTGGAGCTACATCAACGGATATATCAGGTGGTTCTTCAGGGTCTCACATCCGTACATGGTGCCGACTGCTCTAGGAGATTCGTCGAGAGCAGCTCATCAGGAGATTCTAGAGGAGGAGCAGACTCAGCTAGATCACACTAAGGATTTCTTTCTATGATGTCATCGCATAACGGAGATGGCACGGGCAGACATTGACGAGAGTATCTTCCTTGAGAGACCTGCTGTCAGACAAGTAGTGGATGACAATGTTGCGGAGGCACATAAGACACTTTTGTACCGCATACATCACGCGAGGACGGGGAGATTGATGGGCGAGGAGGCAAACCAGGCAGAGGAGGTAGATGAGAGGTTGTTAGGCACACACAATATGAACTTGTTATTAGTTTGATGTGGTACTATATTGTCATCGCGTTGTAGGGTTTATACTTTTTCTAAAATTATTACTACATTTTGGATTTCGTGTTGTAGGATATTTTACTATTATATTGTTATATTATTTTGTATGTCTGTTATTTTATTCTAGATCGTGCTTCATAATAATTCATCTGAAAAAAAATACACATCGCGTTATAAAAAAATCTTGTACTAATACACTTCGGAGATGTATCTTCGGAAAATTTTCATAGGTGCATCTATGAAAATATCCAAATGCAATTGGATTATGAGAGACATGCTCTGAGTGTTTAAAATTGAAAATAGTTTCGGAGATATATCTCCAGAATATGTTAACGTTTACTCAGAACTAAGGTGAATTTGAAGATATATCTCTAGAACCTGGGGCATAAGTGAAAATCCACATGGTGTACTAGAATCATGTAGGGTGGAAAAAGAAATTCTCTTATTACAAATGATCTTGGCCTAGTGTGCAACAACCACATGAGACACGTGAATGGTAGTAAGATGATCACATACTCGACCCATGAGCGAGATAGACGTGACGAGATTTGCTTTGAAAGAGACAACCTACCACGATCTCTCATGGAACGGGATCAAGAAATCTGATCTCGAGAGAAAATAAAACAAAATACATTTCATGATTCACTATGTTTAGAAGATAATATATACCTATTTATAAGATATATGGTTTCAGAATAGCTCTTATTATACCGACTATAAGTACTCTTTTTGGTTCATTAACTATACCTTTGACTTCATATTGATTCTTTAATTTCTTTCGTGTCATATTAGTCTCTTAACTCTTAAAACGAGTCATATTAATCCTTTTGATATTGTAGCGACCAATTTTTAAATTTTTCCTTCGTTAATTAGACGAAAAAAACTAACATGACACGTTTTGAGAATTAAATTATCAATCTGATACGAAAAAAAATAAAGGACCAATCTGAACCCAATAGTATAGTTAAGAATAAAAAAGAGTATATATATATGATCTGACCTGATCAGAAGGGGATCACGGGCTGGCCACACGCTGTTGGACTGCTACCTGTTCACCGGTGATGAGGAGGAGAAGGGGGGTGCACTTGCAAGACACTCCGATGCCAAAGTAAGAGATTAGGCAGAGTGAGAGCAAAGTACAGAAATGGGGTAAGAAGTGAATTACCTGACCCTCTTGAGGAAGATGGTATTTATAGAGAGACCCCAGCGCTGGACCAACGGTCACTTGCGTTAGGCTGGATTGTCAGGCCCAACCCAGGTGACTGCTAGGGCTTACATGGCGTAGTGAAGACCAGGACGTGGTCTTCGCCCTAGTCCAACTGCTCCTTGATCTCCGGAAAGTGGGTTTGACCTGCTCTTTCGGAGGTGGGAAGTTGGTTGGTGACGTGTCCCCGCGGAGGGGAGCACGTGGAGAACGTGCATAGGGCACGTTGTTCTCCCTGCAGAGGGGAGGTCGCGAGGTTCCCCGGAGGCACATTGTTCTCCCCGAGGCGGGGAGAACACGTGGACGTGGGAGAGCCATGGGGGTCCTGCTCGGCGGCATGGGGATCTCCGCCCGCAGAGGGCGTTGCTTGGCCACACGGGCGACTCATTTTCCCGGCTTGGTTGAGCCGGTTCTTCCCCGCGGGGAGGTAATTCTATCAAGTCGGGGATCTTGTGCCCGACTCGGTAGCTCGGACCGGGCAAGGCCTGATGGAACATTATTGGGCTCGGCCAACATAGTTCAGTTCGGGGCCCAGTCCATAACAGGAGCCCCCTAAGTCGTTGCTCCGAGGATGGGAGTGAGGACTTGATGATGTCGTTCTGGGGAAGTGGACCGGGGAAAGATTTCCCCGTGTGAAGACGCGCGTTTATTGTCGTCGATCGGTCGGGTATTGGAGGTGAAGAGACGCGTCTGTCTGCTTCTGCCACGTGTCGCGTACTGGGTGGCTGCTAGGGCGGCTACCCTAGGGTACTCAAGTGTCTAGCGACGCTTCGAGTCCCGTGCAGGGGTATAAATGAGCGGGCCCCTGCTCATTTCTCACTTTTCGCCCTCTGATTCTCAAACTTCCAGTCTGCTGTTCCGCCGTCGTCCGATATTTCCGCCGTTGCAGCCGTCGCGTTCTCTGTCGCCAATTTTACCATAGTAAGTTTTCCCTTTCCCTTTCTCTTGCTTTTCTCGTTTGTCTCTTGAGAATGGCCGGGGCCGGTTGAATGCCCCGAGGAGCGGCGAAATCTCCGCCGTTCCAGAGGGTTTGTTTAGGGTTTTTATTATGAGTGTCCCGGGGAGAGGCGCCTTTTCCGATGAATTCCCCAGGGATGGAAGTCTTTTCCGATGAATACCCCGGGGGCGGAAGTCTTTTCCGATGAACGTCCCGGGGAGGGTAGTTTTTTCCGATGAATGCCCTGGGGAGCGCTTTTTACTCCGATGAATGTCCTGGGGGCGACGTCTATTTTGACGATGCCTCCGAGGTGGGGACGATGCTCGGGGAGTCCTCATCGCCCTTTCACTTGACTTGCAGTGGAAGGGTGAATTTGATCTCTGTCATCGAATTCACCGTTACCTTATGCTTTTCAGGTGTTTAATGACTACGCTCATCTCGGGCACAATGGTCGAGGACAATGAGCCGGACGTTCCCTATTTTGATGAGCGCGTCGTTCCGATCGCAGACTGGGTGGCCGAGGAGCCCCTCACCATGCCCTCCTGCTTTGCTGCTGATCCGACGGGGGCTTACGCCACCGTAGAAGATCGGGCAGAGGGGGATCCTAAAAACTGGGAAGTCTATCGCCCCCGGCCAGGTCATCGGATCTGCTCGAAATACGGGCGGATGCGCTTTCCGATGTAGGAGTTTTACTTCAAAGAGGCTAGGCTCATGCTGCCTTTTTCGGACTTTCATCTAGGCCTCTTCGACTTGCTGAGGCTGGCCCCGTCACAACTGCATCCTAATGCCCTGGCCTTTATCCGGGCCTTCGAGCTCGTGTGCCAATATCTCCAGGTCGGCGTCACGCTGCCGTTGTTCTTTCGCATTTTCCATATGTAGCGGCAGTCGGTGGGAGGTCGGCACGGTTGGGTGTCATTCAAGCAGTCGGACAGGCTTTTTAGGACGTACATGGATTCCGTCCGAGATTTCAAGAGTCGTTTTTTTGTGGTCAGTCCCATCACGCACGAAGGGATCCGCTCGTTATATTCGGAAGGGGTGAGGATAGTGGATGGTCGTTGCGAGGCCGTCATGTTGCCCCAGGTGCACGTGGAGTGGTCCCTGGATCATTATTCTCGGGGAACAGGTGGGTACATCGTGCGGGCGGGGACGCTTGACGAGGAGGATATGGCCAGCTATCTGAAGATAGTTTCTTTCGTGCGAAACTTGCCACCGTCGAAACTGATCAGGCCTGACGGCCAGTATATCCTCGACAGTTACGGAACATTCGGGAGACGGCGAGGCTGATCAACACAAAGGCTCTGCTCGAGTGTGCCTCAGAGGAGGACGCTCTACGTTACCTAGGTGGTGGCCACCTCGTTCCCTTTTGACCTGATGTCCTTAGCCTTTTACTGACTAGTTTTCTCTTGTCGTGCAGGGAACATGGCTTCTGTTGAGGAGCGAGTGAAGAAGCTGCGCATGTCGAGGCCCGCTGCCCCTCCGAAGATGCGGGTGGCTCAGCTGGCCGGGCAGTCTTCTACCGAGCAAGATGGAAGGGGGTCGTCGGCATCCCCGGCCGGCAGCCAGTCGCCTACTTCCCAAGGGGTTCCGAAGAGAGCGAGGGTTCAGGAGGATACGCCCGTGGTCGATTTTTTGGCGGAGTCTTCCGAGGAGGGTTACCCCATCTCTCCCTGTCACCAGCATCCCGGTTACTTCCATGGGGCTAGGTCACCCAACATTCCGGCGGGGGAGGTGAAGGTCGTCCTGGGCGCTGACCGTGCAAGAGGAGGCAGGTCCTGACTGAGTATTTGGCTGCATTGATGTGAACTTTCACCACGGCGATGGTTCTGAGCGAAGAGAGTTGCTCGGTCGTGGAACTGTCGAAGCTGCAAGGGGATCTCGCGTTCGCGCAGTCTCCTCTGAACAAAGCGGCCGAGGATTTGGAGGCAAGCCGAGGGAAAGTGACCCAGCTGACCGGCGAGCTGGAGAAGGTTCGGGGGGAAGTGGACCTCGAGCGCAAAAGATGCAACGGCGTTGAGGAGAAGCTGAAGTCTGCCGAGGAGGAGCTGCGGGCGTCGAAGACTCGAGTCGCGGAGCTCGAGATCGATCTCTTTCCCGGGGATGATGAGACCGACGACGATCGACTGCTGGTTACTGTTGGTGCAGTAAAGCAGCAAGCAAAAAATATTAAGTAACCCAGTTTTGTCGTCTCCACAGGGATCAGTGCGATTTGAACGCCGTTCAACGATTTCCATATTTCTAAGCTTATTGTTCAACAGGGTTGGTTAAAAAGGTTCAGGGAACCATAAATAAAAACAAAAAAATATAAATAAAGACTGAAATATAAACGGAGTCTTGTTGGGATTGGATTTCATCAATTGATAACACATGCATTCTTCTGATCAAATTAAACACAACACAATCATTCGTCTAATATCCTTACGTATCACTCACGACAAAGCTTATCTCTAACGCGGCGTCGAGAGAAAAACCGTGTTGTCTCATTGGTGATCTCTCACCCAACAAAAACACAACACAGAGCATTAAGATCTGATACTCACGCAAATGCTAAGCCTAAATCTATCTCTAGCGTTTAGGACCTAACAGGCAATCATCCTAGATCCAGATCCGAAAAGTATATCTCTATCACGATTCAAATCAAAGATTAACAGGTAAACAAGAATGAAACCCATATCAGATAAACAATTGTTTTTCATAAAATACAATGATCAGAATACGTACACACGCTTAACCCTTTTTACATGTATTCATCTAATCCGTCAAATGTCGGTGAACATCGTTCTTCATCACTATTATCACATACCCACACAATATCATATTGATCCTACCCATGCTACCCATGCTACTTAATCAACATAACACCATAGAAGATACATGAATATCAACTTCAAAACCATGTCAAAAGTTTGTTCATTGATAGAAGAAAATCTGAGATCAAAGATGTGAAAAGGTTTTGTCAAGACCCACAAATACATAATCAAATATATTCAATCAATAGAGAATCCAAAATAAGTTCACAAACATATATTAGATGAAATACATAAGGTATCAAAAGATTACAATCCAAACCCCAACAAGAGATCGAAGATCTTACCTCCTCCCTCTTAGGGTTTTACTTCTCTCTCTCTGTTATGATGTTCCCCAATGTTACCAGATGGAAAATAATTAAAAGTCCTAAGTTATGACCTAAAAAGCAGTAAATATAGCACAAAAAGATGTTCTGTTTTCGCCCATTCGCCAGGCGAACAGGGACATTCGCCAGGCGAACAACAGAAACAAGGCACTTCAAAGTGCCTTCAGCAGCAAACCGCCCTTCTGAGCCATCGTACCTTCGCCAGGCGAAGGAATCATTCGCCAGGCGAACCTTCGCAGGCTCCACTCGCCAGGCGAACTTTATGTCCTTTTGGTCTGGGAGTTTAAGTTGAATTACTCGCTCTGGCTCGCCAGCACTCGCCAAGCGAACCTTCGCTGGAACTCGCTGGGCTTCGCCAGGCGAGCATGACAAATTCCAGCTTCTTCCAGCAGCTCTGATTTCGCCTAGTGAGCATGACAGCATTTTGGTGGTTTGCATCTTGTCTTGGTTTCCTTTCCCATTTCTTGTGTCTTACTCTTCACTTGTTTTGTGCCTAATTTCTGCACAATAACACACAAATCAAAGGTACCAAGAGCTTTTCACACTATATTGCAAACCAAACAAAACAAGAGTGGTTTTCTACATTTATTTGACGAAAATGAGTGAAAAATGCCAACTTTTGATAGATCAAATAAGTGAAATTTGGCATCTAACAACTCGCCCCAACTAGCTTTTTGCTTGTCCTCAAGCAAAGTATGCCTCTCATTTCGCAACAAGAGGATTTGCTCGAGACTAAGGTTCACCCAAGAATGGATAAAATTGGCTCAAACATAAATGATGCAAACAAGCTATGGTTTCAAATGTTTAGAATCAAACAATGCACAAGAACTAAATTCTTAAAGCAAATATAAAGCCATGTATCAATCAACAACTATGTTTTTCATGAATGAATCACTTTATCTCTCCTCTTCGAATAAGGATTGAAGAAATTACGCGTTTGCAACCGCGGGGACAATTTCACTCAACTAACAAACAATGCCAATATCAATTTAATTCATACAAAATCTAACAATCACAAGCGAAAATATGGAAGCAAGAAGATCACTAAGGTCTTTAAGGTTGTAGCTTGGTCGGGTTTACAAACAAGGGTCATTTCTAAGGCCATTGAAACGAAATTGCCGATGCAAAAGAGACATTCACCGAACACGTTATTTACACACCTCAACTTCATTTCATTTGTTTCTTAGTTGCAAACCTTCACAAACCTTATTTCACAACTTATTCTTTCGCTATTTTTCTTTTCCAAGCAAACATTCTTTTTCTTTTCTTTTCTTTTCTTTTTTCATATTCACACAATTTTTGGTGCTTGATTGAATTTTTCAAAAGTTGTAACAACCTACTATCTTTCTTTTTCATTCGCCCCAACTTAACTTTTACTCAACCCTCAAGTGAATGCTCTTAGCTTTTTATGGCAAAGAAGACAATTAAAACAAATTCAAGGGTTCAAGAAAAATTTTAGAATCTCTCAAAATTAAGAATGAGATTCACTTTGTTTAGGCTCAAAGGGGTTAACAAATTCTCTCTACTCACGGGTAAGTTGCATTTGGACATAGTTGTGCTCAATACAAACAAGTGCCTTGATCATTTCTAATGCTTCCACAAATTCACAATGATAATAAAATAAAGCATGAATCATACGAATCAACAAAGTTTATCAGAAATCCAGCATTTAGTAAACAATAGAAGCTTTCTCACAAATTGTGGTTTTTGGTCCTAAGTGAAACAATCATTCAAACAAGTTGCCAAAAGAACAAATTTCATTTACAAAAAGACTTAAGTTCTTAAGCATTCTAAAATTCTAAACAAAGGAAACCATGTACCTTGACAACATTCACTTGTTTCATACTATCATCGCCATCCTAACTTGGTTGAAGCTTCATTGAATGCTTTTATACCGATAGCAACCACTCTAGAAGGAGTTTTCATCATTCCTGAACACACTAGAAAAAACATAAAAAGAAACAATATATACAAAATATACAAAGCTTAAAAACATAGAACCGTTGCAATGCACTTCAAAATCTCAACACCAATCCCCGGCAACGGCGCCATTTTGTTGGTGCAGTAAAGCAGCAAGCAAAAAATATTAAGTAACCCAGTTTTGTCGTCTCCACAGGGATCAGTGCGATTTGAACGCCGTTCAACGATTTCCATATTTCTAAGCTTATTGTTCAACAGGGTTGGTTAAAAAGGTTCAGGGAACCATAAATAAAAACAAAAAAATATAAATAAAGACTGAAATATAAACGGAGCCTTGTTGGGATTGGATTTCATCAATTGATAACACATGCATTCTTCTGATCAAATTAAACACAACACAATCATTCGTCTAATATCCTTACGTATCACTCACGACAAAGCTTATCTCTAACGCGGCGTCGAGAGAAAAACCGTGTTGTCTCATTGGTGATCTCTCACCCAACAAAAACACAACACAGAGCATTAAGATCTGATACTCACGCAAATGCTAAGCCTAAATCTATCTCTAGCGTTTAGGACCTAACAGGCAATCATCCTAGATCCAGATCCGAAAAGTATATCTCTATCACGATTCAAATCAAAGATTAACAGGTAAACAAGAATGAAACCCATATCAGATAAACAATTGTTTTGCATAAAATACAATGATCAAAATACGTACACACGCTTAACCCTTTTTACATGTATTCATCTAATCCGTCAAATGTCGGTGAACATCGTTCTTCATCACTATTATCACATACCCACACAATATCATATTGATCCTACCCATGCTACCCATGCTACTTAATCAACATAACACCATAGAAGATACATGAATATCAACTTCAAAACCATGTCAAAAGTTTGTTCATTGATAGAAGAAAATCTGAGATCAAAGATGTGAAAAGGTTTTGTCAAGACCCACAAATACATAATCAAATATATTCAATCAATAGAGAATCCAAAATAAGTTCACAAACATATATTAGATGAAATACATAAGGTATCAAAAGATTACAATCCAAACCCCAACAAGAGATCGAAGATCTTACCTCCTCCCTCTTAGGGTTTTACTTCTCTCTCTCTGTTATGATGTTCCCCAATGTTACCAGATGGAAAATAATTAAAAGTCCTAAGTTATGACCTAAAAAGCAGTAAATATAGCACAAAAAGATGTTCTGTTTTCGCCCATTCGCCAGGCGAACAGGGACATTCGCCAGGCGAACAACAGAAACAAGGCACTTCAAAGTGCCTTCAGCAGCAAACCGCCCTTCTGAGCCATCGTACCTTCGCCAGGCGAAGGAATCATTCGCCAGGCGAACCTTCACAGGCTCCACTCGCTAGGCGAACTTTATGTTCTTTTGGTCTGGGAGTTTAAGTTGAATTACTCGCTCTGGCTCGCCAGCACTCGCCAAGCGAACCTTCGCTGGAACTCGCTGGGCTTCGCCAGGCGAGCATGACAGATTCCAGCTTCTTCCAGCAGCTCTGATTTCGCCTAGTGAGCATGACAGCATTTTGGTGGTTTGCATCTTGTCTTGGTTTCCTTTCCCATTTCTTGTGTCTTACTCTTCACTTGTTTTGTGCCTAATTTCTGCACAATAACACACAAATCAAAGGTACCAAGAGCTTTTCACACTATATTGCAAACCAAACAAAACAAGAGTGGTTTTCTACATTTATTTGACGAAAATGAGTGAAAAATGCCAACTTTTGATAGATCAAATAAGTGAAATTTGGCATCTAACAACTCGCCCCAACTAGCTTTTTGCTTGTCCTCAAGCAAAGTATGCCTCTCATTTCGCAACAAGAGGATTTGCTCGAGACTAAGGTTCACCCAAGAATGGATAAAATTGGCTCAAACATAAATGATGTAAACAAGCTATGGTTTCAAATGTTTAGAATCAAACAATGCACAAGAACTAAATTCTTAAAGCAAATATAAAGCCATGTATCAATCAACAACTATGTTTTTCATGAATGAATCACTTTATCTCTCCTCTTCGAATAAGGATTGAAGAAATTACGCGTTTGCAACCGCGGGGACAATTTCACTCAACTAACAAACAATGCCAATATCAATTTAATTCATACAAAATCTAACAATCACAAGCGAAAATATGGAAGCAAGAAGATCACTAAGGTCTTTAAGGTTGTAGCTTGGTCGGGTTTACAAACAAGGGTCATTTCTAAGGCCATTGAAACGAAATTGCCGATGTAAAAGAGACATTCACCGAACACGTTATTTACACACCTCAACTTCATTTCATTTGTTTCTTAGTTGCAAACCTTCACAAACCTTATTTCACAACTTATTCTTTCGCTATTTTTCTTTTCCAAGCAAACATTCTTTTTCTTTTCTTTTCTTTTCTTTTTTCATATTCACACAATTTTTGGTGCTTGATTGAATTTTTCAAAAGTTGTAACAACCTACTATCTTTCTTTTTCATTCGCCCCAACTTAACTTTTACTCAACCCTCAAGTGAATGCTCTTAGCTTTTTATGGCAAAGAAGACAATTAAAACAAATTCAAGGGTTCAAGAAAAATTTTAGAATCTCTCAAAATTAAGAATGAGATTCACTTTGTTTAGGCTCAAAGGGGTTAACAAATTCTCTCTACTCACGGGTAAGTTGCATTTGGACATAGTTGTGCTCAATACAAACAAGTGCCTTGATCATTTCTAATGCTTCCACAAATTCACAATGATAACAAGATAAAGCATGAATCATACGAATCAACAAAGTTTATCAGAAATCCAGCATTTAGTAAACAATGGAAGCTTTCTCACAAATTGTTGTTTTTGGTCCTAAGTGAAACAATCATTCAAACAAGTTGCCAAAAGAACAAATTTCATTTACAAAAAGACTTAAGTTCTTAAGCATTCTAAAATTCTAAACAAAGGAAACCATGTACCTTGACAACATTCACTTGTTTCATACTATCATCGCCATCCTAACTTGGTTGAAGCTTCATTGAATGCTTTTATACCGATAGCAACCACTCTAGAAGGAGTTTTCATCATTCCTGAACACACTAGAAAAAACGTAAAAAGAAACAATATATACAAAATATACAAAGCTTAAAAACATAGAACCGTTGCAATGCACTTCAAAATCTCAACACCAATCCCCGACAACGGCGCCATTTTGTTGGTGCAGTAAAGCAGCAAGCAAAAAATATTAAGTAACCCAGTTTTGTCGTCTCCACAGGGATCAGTGCGATTTGAACGCCGTTCAACGATTTCCATATTTCTAAGCTTATTGTTCAACAGGGTTGGTTAAAAAGGTTCAGGGAACCATAAATAAAAACAAAAAAATATAAATAAAGACTGAAATATAAACGGAGCCTTGTTGGGATTGGATTTCATCAATTGATAACACATGCATTCTTCTGATCAAATTAAACACAACACAATCATTCGTCTAATATCCTTACGTATCACTCACGACAAAGCTTATCTCTAACGCGGCGTCGAGAGAAAAACCGTGTTGTCTCATTGGTGATCTCTCACCCAATAAAAACACAACACAGAGCATTAAGATCTGATACTCACGCAAATGCTAAGCCTAAATCTATCTCTAGCGTTTAGGACCTAACAGGCAATCATCCTAGATCCAGATCCGAAAAGTATATCTCTATCACGATTCAAATCAAAGATTAACAGGTAAACAAGAATGAAACCCATATCAGATAAACAATTGTTTTGCATAAAATACAATGATCAGAATACGTACACACGCTTAACCCTTTTTACATGTATTCATCTAATCCGTCAAATGTCGGTGAACATCGTTCTTCATCACTATTATCACATACCCACACAATATCATATTGCTCCTACCCATGCTACCCATGCTACTTAATCAACATAACACCATAGAAGATACATGAATATCAACTTCAAAACCATGTCAAAAGTTTGTTCATTGATAGAAGAAAATCTGAGATCAAAGATGTGAAAAGGTTTTGTCAAGACCCACAAATACATAATCAAATATATTCAATCAATAGAGAATCCAAAATAAGTTCACAAACATATATTAGATGAAATACATAAGGTATCAAAAGATTACAATCCAAACCCCAACAAGAGATCGAAGATCTTACCTCCTCCCTCTTAGGGTTTTACTTCTCTCTCTCTGTTATGATGTTCCCCAATGTTACCAGATGGAAAATAATTAAAAGTCCTAAGTTATGACCTAAAAAGCAGTAAATATAGCACAAAAAGATGTTCTGTTTTCGCCCATTCGCCAGGCGAACAGGGACATTCGCCAGGCGAACAACAGAAACAAGGCACTTCAAAGTGCCTTCAGCAGCAAACCGCCCTTCTGAGCCATCGTACCTTCGCCAGGCGAAGGAATCATTCGCCAGGCGAACCTTCGCAGGCTCCACTCGCCAGACGGACTTTATGTCCTTTTGGTCTGGGAGTTTAAGTTGAATTACTCGCTCTGGCTCGCCAGCACTCGCCAAGCGAACCTTCGCTGGAACTCGCTGGGCTTCGCCAGGCGAGCATGACAGATTCCAGCTTCTTCCAGCAGCTCTGATTTCGCCTAGTGAGCATGACATCATTTTGGTGGTTTGCATCTTGTCTTGGTTTCCTTTCCCATTTCTTGTGTCTTACTCTTCACTTGTTTTGTGCCTAATTTCTGCACAATAACACACAAATCAAAGGTACCAAGAGCTTTTCACACTATATTGCAAACCAAACAAAACAAGAGTGGTTTTCTACATTTATTTGACGAAAATGAGTGAAAATGCCAACTTTTGATAGATCAAATAAGTGAAATTTGGCATCTAACAGTTACCCGGGCTGATCTGCTCTCCAGGATACGCGTGCTGGAAGGGGATTGCCTGGATGGTTTTGCTGCGGGCTTCAACAACGCTGTTGCTCAGCTCAGGGTGATGAACTCCGGGGTCGCCTTCGTTGAGGACGGGATCGACCCCTTTCATGAGATAGTTGATGGCCGGGTAGTTGACCCCAGCGCCGAGGAGGGTGGCACCGTCGTCCCTGGCGTGGAGGATGGAGCTGATGAAGAAGAGGGAGTTTAGATTGGTCCCGGGCCTGCGTGCCCGCGTATTTCGGCCTTCGCGCCATGTTTTGTATTTTGTTTTTTGTCGGGCCTGCGCGCCCTTGTTTATGTGATATTGACTGCTGGGCTGGTGCCCTCTTTTGATTAATATATTTTGAAAATTGTCTAAGTGTGCGCCTCGTTTTTGCATGTTGTTTATGCTTGTTTTATTTCTGCCCGTATTTGTATGCTTGAGTTACATGTTTGATATGCATGTGTTAGTATGCCTTTGGGTCTGTCCGGGGTTGTAGCTCGACAAAACTTGTTACCAGCGGTGAAGGGAACTGGCCAGTTTGGCCGACGTTGTTGCCTGACCGGTTCGGGGGTAGTTCTCCACGTGGCGTGGGCGTCCCATCGCGAGCTGGGCGTCCTACCGGTTTTGGTACGGCGGTGGGTAATCTCGGTCGAGGTGTTCCCCGCCGAGCAAGGCCTTCTGCCCGCGCACACAAGAGGTAGGGCTTGCTTTTCTCTGGTCGTTAGTAGACGCGAGGAAGTGCGGTGGTACCATGTCGCCCCCCCCGTGGTCGTTACGATGGGTCGTCGCGGGCAGTGTTTAGTTGTAGTACCGCTTAAGTTTCGCGGCGTTCCATGGTCGAGCTAGTTGTTCCCCGTGCAGGTTTTCGAGGTAATAGGCCCCGTGCTCCGTCTTGTCGCGGACACGGCAGGGGCCTTCCCAATTCGCAGCCAGTTTTCCCTCGTGTGAGTCTTTCTGGTTTCTGCGCAGAACTAAGTCGCCGATTTGGAAGTCGTGTTTGAGGACTTTGTTGTCGTGGCGAAGTGCTACTTGTTGTTTCAGCCGGGCTTCCCGGAGGGCTGCTCCTGAGCGAATCTCCTCGGCGAGGTCGAGCTCTTCACGCAGGGCATCGTCGTTGTCGTCGGTGTCGAGGGGAGCTTCAGTGCGTCTGGATGGCTCGCGTATCTCGACCGGTATCACGACTTCGGTTCCATACGTGAGGCGGAATGAGGTTTCCCCCGTGGTTGAGTGGGGGGTAGTGCGGTAAGCCCAGAGGACGCCGTGGAGCTCCTCGACCCATGTTCGCTTTGCATCATCGAGTCATCGTTTGAGTCCCCTGAGGATGACCCTGTTCGCGGATTCTTCCTGGCCGTTAGTCTGAGGGTGCTCGGCCGAGGTGAAGTGGTGTTTGGTTCCGAGCTAGGTGACGAAGTCGCGGAAGTTTTTGTCAGTGAACTGTGTGCCGTTGTCGGTGACGATGGCGAGTGGGACCCCGAATCTTGCGAGGATGTTTCGTTTATAGAATCGGAGTATGTTGTGGGCCGTGATTTTGGCCAGGGCTTCGGCTTCGATCCACTTGGTGAAGTAGTCTACGCCCATGATGAGGTACTTGTTCTGATAGGATCCCAGGGTGAAGGGCCCGAGGATGTCCAGCCCCCACCAAGCGAATGGCCACGGGGAGGAGAGGGATTTGAGTTCGGTTGGTGGGGCGAGGTGCATGTCCCCGTGTCTTTGGCATTTGTCACATCGTTTGACGTGTTCCTTCGCGTCCGTTTGCATCGAGGGCCAGTAGTAGCCTGCCCGTAGAACCTTTCTCGCCAGGGACCGTCCTCCGAGGTGCTGTGCATTGATGTCCTCGTGGATTTCTTCTAGGATGGTTGTGCTCTGGGAGTTATCGATGCATTTGAGGAGTGGGATCGCGAAGCCTCGGCGATATAGTTTGCCTTCGAGGAGGACGTACGAGCAGGCTCGTCGCTTGGTTGTGCTTGCCTCTTTATAGTCGACTGGTAGGTGGTCGGTGCTGAGGTAGGTGTGTAATGGTGTCATCCAGCAGTCGGTATCACCGATGGCGTTGACATCGAGCGGGGCGGTGATCGTTTTGGTGCTCGGTTGCGATAAGAATTCTTGGATGACCGACTTGTTGCCTCCTCGGTTTTTGGTGCTCGCCAACTTGGAGAGGATATCGGCGCGAGTGTTCTGCTCGCGCGGGACGTGCTGAATATCCGCGGAGTCAAAACTTTGCAATTTTTCGGTGATAAGTGCTAAGTATTCGACGAGGTTGTCGTTTTTCGCTTGATATTCTCCTCGTACTTGCGAAGCGACTAGTTGGGAATTTGTGTAGATTCGGATGTCTCTGGCTCCAAGGTCTGATGCCAGGCGAAGTCCGGCCAAGAATGCTTCGTACTCGGCTTGGTTGTTAGTTTTCGGGAAGGCCAGCGTGAGGGAGACCTCGATGAGGGTGCCTTCGTCGTTGTCGAGGATGATGCCGACTCCGCTTCCCGTGGAGTTGGAGGAGCCGTCCACGAAAATGGTCCAAATGTGGCTCCCAGAGGTGGGGTCAGATGCGGGGGTCATCTCGGCGACGAAGTCGGCCAGGGCTTGAGCCTTGACGGCTTGCCGACCTTCGTAGATGATGTCGAACTCAGATAGTTCTAACGACCATTTCAGCATGCGTCCGACCATGTCGGGTCGGCCGAGGAGCTGGCGGATGGGCTGATCGGTGTGGAGCACGACGGTGTGTGCTAGGAAGTAATGTCGGAGTCGTCGCGCTGTGGTGATGAGGGCTAGGGCGACTTTCTCGATCAGGTGGTATTAGACTTTGGGACCGTGAAGGGCTTTGCTCGTGAAGTAGATTGGTTTTTGGCCCTCCTCGGTTTCTCTGATGAGGACGGCGCTGACTGCTTTGTTAGCCACAGCCAGATATAGGTATGGGGTTTCGCCCATCACGGGACGTGTCAGCACCGGTGGTTCGGACAAGACGCGTTTGAGGTGGCGTAGGGCTTGCTCGCATTCCTCTGTCCATTCGAACGTGGTTTCCTTCCTGGGTAGTTTGAAGAAGGGGAGGGCGTGCTGGGCGGACTTGGCGATGAACCTGGAAAGTGAGGCGAGCACGCCGTTGAGGGATTGGATGGACTTCTTGGTGGTGGGTGTGGTGATTTCCGAAAAGGCGTGGCATTTGTCCGGATTGGCCTTGATCCCACGCTCGGACAGGTAGTAGCCGAGGAACTTTCCTGCACGGACGCCGAAGGTGCATTTCTCCGGGTTGAAGCGCATTCGACATGTCCTCGTGGTATTGAAGACCTTCCTGAGGTGGGCCGTGTGGTCGACTTCCGTACGGGATTTGACGATCATGTCGTCCATGTATACTTCGAGCATGTCGCCGATTTCGCCCCGGAAGACACTGTTCATCATCCGTTGGTATGTGGCGCCGGCGTTCTTTAGGCCGAAGGGCATTACGTTGTAGTAATAGTTGCCCGACGCCGTCATGAAGGCCGTGCTCTGTTTATCGTGCTCGGCTATCGGGATCTGGTTGTACCCCGAGTATGCGTCCATGAAGGACAGGAGCCTGAAGCCCGCGGAGTTGTCAACGAGTTTATCGATGTTGGGGAGGGGGTAGGCGTCCTTAGGACATGCCCGGTTGAGATCGGTATAGTCAACACACATGCGCCATTTTCCATTATTCTTTTTAACGAGTACAACATTGGACAACCAGGTTGAATATCGGGCTTCCGAAATAAAGTTAGCCTCTAAGAGGTCTTTTACAGCTTTCTTGGCTGCTGCCGATTTTTCGGGGGACTGTCTACGCCTACGTTAAACTACGACCTTCGCGGTCGGGCTGATGGACAGCTGGTGGCAGGCGACCTCGGGGTCGAGTCCGGGCATTTCTGCGGCGCTCCAGGCGAAGAGGCCGGCGTTCTCGCGGAGGCAGGCTTGCAGCTGTCTTTTCGCGAAGTCTGGGAGTCCGGGGCCGATCTTCACGGTTCTGCTCTTGTCTTCCCCGAGTGTGATGATCTCGAATTCTCCATCTAGGATGGGGCGTGCCGGGTGGGCAGGCTGTCCGTTGGCTTCGCTGATCCTTATTTCGTGATCGCGCTCCTCGGTGAAGCGACTGTCGAGGTCCACGGATCCGACCAGCTCCTTTGGTTCGCTTTTTGGCGCTATGATTGGAGTCGCCTTCTTGGTTGCTGGAGCGATGGAGTCCAAGCCTTTCAGCGCAGCCTCGAAACACCACCGGGCGGCCTCGATGTCTCCGTTAAGGGTCACCACGGCCCACCGTTTCGTGTAGTATTTCATCTTCAGGTGGACGGTGGAAGGTACCGCGGTGAGTTCTGCTATCGTTGTTCTGCCCAGGATACAGTTGTAGAGGGACGGACACTCGATGACTAAGAAGCGGATGTTGATCTCCCTGGCCGTTTCCTCTTCTCCAAAAGTGACTTTCAGTTCCACGTACCCCCAAGGTCGCGTCGTCATCCCGTTGAACCCCTGAAGGTCGGAGCCTACATAGGGGGAAAGGTTGGATTCGTCGAGTTGGAGGGTTGTGAATAGGTGGGTGTACATGATGTCCACCGAGCTGCCTCCGTCAACGAGGATGCGCATGATGTCGAAGTTCGCCATCCGCGGCCGTATGAGCAGGGGAATGTTGGAGTTGGGGGATCCCCCGGGGAGTTCCTCGAGGTAGAATGTGATCGGGTTGGATCGACCGCGGAATCTTTCGAGCGTGCTCATTTTTCCGAAGTTGCTCGTGATAAGCTCGTCGAACTTTCTTTTCAATGATCCTATGGACAGGCTCCTTGTGGCGCCACCCGAGATGACCATGGCTCTGGCAAAGTATTCCCATCGGCTGGTTGGCCGGACTGGCTCGCTGGGTAGGTCGGGGCCCTCGGGGAGGCCGAACTCTCTATCCGCGAACCAGTCCTCGGGGCGGCTGACACACAGCGCGACCTGGAGTCTGCTATCGCCGTCAGGAGAGGGGAGTTCCTCTATTTTCTTGGCCTCGGGGGCTCACCTCCCTGGGTGTATCTCATTAGGTGGCCGTCTTTAATCAGGATTTCGATCGCGTTCTTGAGGTGGATGCAGTCTTTGGTCACGTGCCTGTGGCTCCTGTGGAATCGGTAGTATTTCGATTTGTCCACATTGGGTTTGGGGGGTGTCGGCCGGGGAAAACGGACACCTTCCTGGACAAATTCGGTTTTGGCGCATTCGGCAAGTATGCGCTCGCGGGAAGCGACTAAGGCCGTGTATTCCGTGAACCGACCGGCAGGGCCTCATTGTTTGCGTTGTTCGCGGGGTTCGCGAGGCTCGCGAGGGCGATCTTCCCGACGACGGTCACCTCCCCGCCGATGGCTCGAGGCTCCGTCATCTCGGTGCCCGCGAGGGGCCTCCCTATCTCGGGTGTCTCGAGCGGAGTTGGCTGCTTGGGTTTCCTCGAATCAGATATAATGCACGGCTCTGTCGAGGAAATCCTAGAGGGAGGTTGGTCGGTGTATTCCCACGACCTCATAGAACTTGGAGTCGTGGCGTAGATCCGGCTCCATTAGGTAGCGCTTCATCTCGTCTGACGCCGTTACCTGCACCGCTTCCCGGGTGAACCTTTCGATGTACTTTCGGAGAGGTTCGTCGGGGCCTTGGATTATCGCCCCGAGGACGGCCTCCGTCTTCGGATGGCGCCGAGACGCTGTGAAGTGTTTTGAGAACAGGTCCTTCAAGATTCTCCATGACGTGACCGATTCGGGCTCCAAGCTTTTGTACCACGTCATGGCGCCTTTCCTCAGGGTCATCGGAAATAGCCTGCACTTGATAGCTCCTCGGACGTTTCGGTAATCGAGCATGGCCTTGATGTCTTCCAAGTGATCATCTGGGTCGGATGTGCCGTCGTACGTCGATAGTGTCGGGGGCTTATCCATCCCGTGGGGAATAGGGGCGGCCATGATTTCCCGGGACAACGGAGTGCGGTAGTCTTCTTCGTCGCTGAGAGCGGGTGACTGAGGAGGAGATGAACCGTTTAGAACAGGCACCTGGTTTCGGGTCCTCGGCCTCCGGACTGGGGGTTCGACGCGTGGATTCCTGGCCGGGATCGCCGAAGTGTTCTGGCGCCTCCTGCGAACTTGTCTTGCTGGGGATCTGGTGCGCTCTCGCACCACTTCTGTTCGGGGCCTCTCCAGCCGAGGTCGGCGATTTCTGGGTTGAGGCGAGGGACTCCTCGAGCCCCCATTCTGGTCTTCCCGCGGAGGGGACCTTGGGGGGCCTTCCTGCTCCAACGCTCCAATTCGTGCGTTCTGCTGAAACAGCAGCTGGTTCGTCTGGTTGATGGCCGCGAAGATGGCGGCCACTGTTGGGTCCGCTCCCGTTGGGATAGGAACGGGTTGGAACACCGCTGGGCTCGGGGGCCGGTGGTCGGCCTGGCGCAGGAGTTCTGCGGACGACGGGGAAGCGGTCTGGCCGTCCCTCTCGTCGGTCTCTGCCGGATGTGACATCTCCACCTGCTTGCTTCCGTTGACGGCAGCGTTGGGCACGGAGTCGCGCATGGTATTGTCGTGGTGTGGGCTAGCCATGATCGTATAGTGCTGGTGAAACTTTGGTTTTCTGCTCGGAGTAACGGGGAAGTTTCTGTTCCCACAGACGGCGCCACTGATCTGACCTGATCAGAAGGGGATCACGGGTTGGCCACACGCTGTTGGACTGCTACCTGTTCACCGGTGATGAGGAGGAGAATGGGGGTGCACCTGCAAGACACTCCGATGCCAAAGTAAAAGATTGGACAGAGTGAGAGCAAAGTACAGAAATGGGGTAAGAAGTGAATTACCTGACCCTCTTGAGGAAGAGGGTATTTATAGAGAGACCCCAGCGCTGGGCCAACGGTCACTTGCATTGGGCTGGATTGCCAGGCTCAACCCAGGTGACTGCTAGGGCTTACGTGGCGTAGTGAAGACCAGGACGTGGTCTTCGCCCTAATCCAACTGCTCCTTGATCTCCGGAAAGTGGGTTTGACCTGCTCTTTCGGAGGTGGGCAGTTGGTTGGTGACGTGTCCCCGCGGAGGGGAGCACGTGGAGAACGCGCACAGGGCACGTTGTTCTCCCCGCGGAGGGGAGGTCGCGAGGTTCCCCAGAGACACATTGTTCTCCCCGAGGAGGGGAGCACACGTGGACGTGGGAGAGCCATGGGGGTCCTGCTCGGCGGCATGGGGAACTCCGCCCGCGGAGGGCGTTGCTTGGCCGCACGGGCGACTCATTTTTCCGGCTTGGTTGAGTCGGTTCTTCCCCGCGGGGAGGTCATTCTATCAAGTCAGGGATCTTGTGCCCGACTCGGTAGCTCGGACCGGGTAAAGCCTGGTGGAACATTATTGGGTTGGCCCAGCATAGTTCAGTTCGGGGCCCAGTCCATAACAATATATATATATATATATATATATATATATATATATATATATATATATATATATATATATATATATATATATATATATATAAAACCCACTCAACATCATCAACCAATTAACTTTGAATTTAAATTAAACTAGTCAATAAATTATTTAACGACAAATACATTATTGCTCTCACAACAAATGCTAGCAATTAGCATCCTCCAAACAACCTATATCTAAAGTATTGTTTATTTCATTGCCTACTTAAATTGGGGGGCCACAAGGTCTTTCATTTTTTCCTATTTCTTCATATTCATTCCTATTGATACATTCTATACACCAAATGACCATTGCACACAACACAACCCCACAAGACAAAACTTGCTCTCCTGTAATCTAACTCAAAAATAAATATCAAACATTGTTTACATCGACTAAGCACGTGGATAACACACAACCATGAACATTAATTTGAGATTATTTTGTGCTTAAAAGAAATTAATCTTCTCTTTTTATGGGGTATGTTTTTTTTTCAAAGGTAGGGTAGGACAGAGAGATTGGTTTGGAAAGGAAAGCGTAGACCTACAAGCAAAGCAAAGAAAGAAACAACACACCAAGTGACCCTTATCTGATGGTTCAAGTATCCCAACAGCTACCTCAATGTTTAAATTTGATTGATATTTAATATATTTTAATGGAAGAGTCACCTAAATCTCTTGACATTGAATGATTAATGACCTAATAGCTTATTGTTCTTATAAAAAATTTAAGCATGACCTAACTTTGTTCAGAACCTTTTGATTTTTAAAAGGTTTGAAATACCATTTTTTTTAATCAAATGTTCAGAACATAGTAATATATTATATTCTTTTAAACATAAAAAAGTCATATACGAAGTCAAAAATTTTAAAATGTGGGGATAAAATTTATATTAAAAATATAACATATTATTTATTAATAAATATTATAGTTTTTTTTTTTTATAATTTTTAATATTTAAAAACATTATACAATATAACTTTTAATATTTTAAAAACATTATACTATGTTTGAATGATATATTTTGGTGTTTATAGTTTATAAACTTATATCATAATAAAAGAATCTTTTTAATAATGTTTTTTTTATTACGACTTTATAGTTTATGTTACTAATTTATAATTTTATTTTATATATAATAGTTTAGTTTACAGTTTATATTTTATCATTTTTCTTTTATTTTTATTTTTATTATTTTAAATAAAATTTAGTTTTATCTTTTATAATTTATTTTAATTTAAAATAAAGTAATTATATATTAAACGCAAAAAAAATCAAACAATTTTGTCATTTTATATTTATCAATTAATTAACTGTTAATTTTATCAAATACTTCAATTAATTTATCAGCTATCAAGATATCATATATAAGTTATAAGTTATCAATTTTTTAATTTTCTATTTATAAATATACAACATATTTTATCTTTAAAAAATTTGATAGTTCATACCTCATTAGTTATTCTTTTATTCCAAAAACATAATTTCATATAAGGGTGGCAAAACGGGTTGGGTCCGCCGGGCTGACTCGTTTAACCCACCATTTTCGACGGGTCGGGTGAGATTTCTGACTCGATCTCTTAACTTGTCTCGCCCTGCCTAACCCTATTTTAAAACGGGTTGACGACGGTGTGGAGCAGATTTTGCCCACAAACATTTTGTTAAAAAATATATTTTTTTACTTGGAATTAAAACAATATTAATGCGTTCTGTAGTATATCTACTTTTAAAACAACCCTCATTTCTTCAAACCCTAATTTTCATTTTTCACATAACCACAAACACCTCATTTTGAAGACATAAATTATTCTCTACTTTGTTCTTTATCTTCACTCATCGTAGGAAAATTCTTTATTGTAAAACATAGATAATACATTCTTTTCTATTTTCTATTACTCGTTGTCATTGGACTCGGGTTCTAAAGCTTTAAGGTAAATTTTGCACAGAGGAGTTTGTTTATCATTATGATAATAAAGTTTTGATTTGTATTTTGCTCTATTTGTGTTCTCATTTCATTTATTTTTTAACACTAAAATGCTCAACTAAGTGCTTATTATTTATCCTGATAATTATTAAATAATGAAGCATTGATTTTTCTTGAATTGTTTTATTTTTGAGATACTTCCATTGATAAGGCTATTGATTTTGATGTTGTTGATCTTGATAGTTATTAAACAGTGGGTAATGATAAGGAGAGAGATGGTGGAAGGTTCCATCCAATGGCTACAATATCATCAGAACCTTAATATGTTCACGACATATATGATAATGGATGAAGTGTTTGTCATGGAGTCTTTAAGATTGGTTTTTTATTGTTGGTTCTTGGTTGTCCTTGTTTAAATTGTGCTAGTTTGTTTTATGGATTTGTGTTCCTAGATGTCCTTAACTAGGTTATGCTTATTGATTTTTTGAACAATATGGATTAATTGGGGGGTTTTAGTATGTTTGTTTTAAATTTTTGATATTATAGTTGTGTTGTTTTGTTTATGTTGAAGAATATGACATTTACATTAAAACTTGTTAAAGTTTTATTATGTGTTCTTAAAATTTATCGACCTTTTTGATAATGATTAACAGTTTTGCAAATTATGTAATAAATTAAATTATAAAAAAAATTAGTGGACTGGTCCGCCAACTCGTTAATAAACGGGATTAACTTGCCTTTTGAGTTCGGACACCTAAGTTAGTCTGCCCCGTCCCACCCCACTTTTGGACGGACTTAAATGGAGCAGACCACCCGCTTTGCCACCCCTATTTCATAAAAGATGATATAAAAATATCTAACACATTGAATATTTTTAATATTATTTAATAGAGAATTTTGCATTATATCTTAAAATGAAATAACTATTCAATGTTATATATATATATATATATATATATATATATATATATATATATATATATATATATATATATATATATATATATATATATATATATATATATATATATATATATATTAGAATTAATTTTCAGTTCTGATGGGGGTATAGGCCTACATAGTTTTGTAGGTAGCTCCGTCCCTGATTTTAGAGTGAAAAATTAAGAATTCCAAAATTTTATATAAGTATAAGCTTGGAACACATTCTTCACTTTTCTTTTATAAATTAAATTATGAATATACATTTGTTGGCTTGGGTAGGAGTTTATTTTGTGATGTTTGAGAGTGTTATCTTACACCCTCTTAGAGTTTTGTAGGTAGCTCCGTCCCTGATTTTGTGATGTTTGAGAGTGTTATCTTACACCCTCTTAGAGTTTTGTAGGTAGCTCCGTCCCTGAATTTAGAGTGAAAAATTAAGAATTCCAAAATTTTATATAAGTATAAGCTTGGAACACATTCTTCACTTTTCTTTTATAAATTAAATTATGAATATACATTTGTTGGCTTGGGTAGGAGTTTATTTTGTGATGTTTGAGAGTGTTATCTTACACCCTCTTAGAGTTTTGTAGGTAGCTCCGTCCCTGATTTTGTGATGTTTGAGAGTGTTATCTTACACTTTCTTAGAGTTTTGTAGGTAGCTCCGTCCCTGATTTTAGAGTGAAAAATTAAGAATTCCAAAATTTTATATAAGTATAAGCTTGGAACACATTCTTCACTTTTCTTTTATAAATTAAATTATGAATATACATTTGTTGGCTTGGGTAGGAGTTTATTTTGTGATGTTTGAGAGTGTTATCTTACACCCTCTTAATTATATCGGTCATCTTCACATAGTTTTATAATACTAAAAATATTCATCTTATTTTTTTATTAATCGTATATTGTAAAAAAAAAGGTTTCAAATGCATAAAATTATATAATTCATACAAAAAATTTGATATCTATTTTACCTAACATTTTCAAAAAATTCACTACTTTTAAAAAGTTCTACCAGTATTTTCAAAAAAAAAATGGCGCGTATAAAGTTATGTTATTTTCTTGTTAAGTAACGTTCATCCCTCAATAATGGAATATTAATTTTCATCTAATGCAATATTAAGATAAAATGTCAATAATATATAAATAATTCATTACTGATTTTACCAGATTAGAAAAGGGATCAGCAGCTAGCAACACGTTGTGAGCTCCAAGTTCGTAAGTGGTGGAGAAGAGGAGGGGTATACCTGCAAGACACTCCGATACCAAAGTAATGAATGGAGCAATGAGAGAGCAAGTACAGAAAAGTGGATACGAGTTAAAATACTTGACCCTCTTGTGGAGGAGGGTATTTATAATGTGACCCCAGCATTGGGCCAATGGTCATCTGCTTTGGAATGGATTGCAAGACCCATAACAGATGACTGCCAAGACCTTACATGGCAGTAGGGAAAATCCACGGGTGGTCTTAGTCCAGGATCAAGTGTCCCACGAACTCCGGGGAGTGGAAGACCAGCTCTTTCGGACGTGGGTAGTTGGCTGATGATGTGTTCCCGTGTGAGGAACTCGTGGAGAGCGTGTGCGGTGCGTGGCCTCTAACAACTATGCAAGCTTGGGCCTTTGTGTTGGGCTTTCCCCGACATAATACTGGGTTAGGACTAAAGGTGTGAGAAAAACACAAGAAATGGGGGTTTGAATTGGGTTTTCAAAAATGAAAGCTTTTCGTGAAATTCAAACAAAGATCACAAATAGACTAATCAAGAAAGAAAGGCACACGATATATCCTGGTTCACTTGAAAACTATCAAGCTAATCCAGTCCACCCACCAAGGTGATTTCGCCTTATACACAAGGACTTAATCTACTATAATCAACTGAATACACTGCACTAGCAACTGCTAGTGACTAATAACACAAACAACCATCTCTTCTTAAGGATTCTGACTCAACTGGTCCCTTAAGGAAATACAATATGCACAAGCAACCGCTGGTGACTAACAACAAAGACTAACCATCTCTTCTTAAGGATTCTTACCTAACTGGTCCCTTAAGGAGTTACAAACAACAGTTTGAACAAAGATGTTTACAATGAAATTGCTTCTAATCAAGCAGATATAAACACTATTAATAACTCAAATGTCTTAAAGACACTAATACAATATGAACAATATTCTTTCTTTGTATTGTGATACTTCAATACTGTAGCTTCAATTCTTCATAGATTGCTTTCAATCAAAGTGTAACCTTTGTATTAATCGTTGTAAAGCTTCTTTTTTCTTCAAGTAATCAAGTCCTTATATAGCACGAAAAAGATCCGTTGGAGGGTAGATCAGGAATATCCTTTAGGTAGTTGTCAAATTGAAATAATATCGTTACATAGGGATGAAAATCGTACATAAAAGTTGTCCTTTGTGCACCAAATTAGGGTAATGGAATGGTAGTGGAATGAAACGTTGAAACGTACTATGTACTATTTTCCCTCGTATATGTTTGAGTTTCTTTTCTTTATATCAAAGGCTTCTGAATAGAAATGATTGAAGTATGAGTAGAAGAGTTGATCACTAGCTCTTTAGAGTCTATGTCTTCAGAGTCTTCAGAACTTATTCACCAGAACCTTGTCTTCAGAACTATAAGCACTCAGTATTCAGAACCTTTGGTCACTAGTAACTTAAGTCTTCAGAACATCGTTCAACAGAACTTTGTCTTCAGAGTCTTCAGCACTTATTCTTCAGAAACTTAAGTCTTTAGAGTCTTCAGAACTTCATTCAACAAAATCTTATCTTCAGATTCTTCAGCATTTAGTCTTCAGAAGTAATAACTTCAGAAGCTAGAAAGCCTTTAGAAGTAAAGTATCAGAGTCATAATCAGAAGCAGAAACCAAGAGAGCATTGCAGCAACAACATATTGTCTTTTTAGAATCTTTCTTAATGATAGTAGATCAGAAGCAGACTTGCTTCTTATAACACACAAGCGTCTTTGGTCAGATCAGATTAATCATTAAATATGATCTCTATTAGAGTTAGAGCTTTCTCTATCAGAGTCAGAACCTGTTTGTTAATTCTTCAAAAAAACAAACGTTAGAGTACTAAAATTGTTCTCACACAAATATTACTTTGTTATTATCAAAACTTAGAGATATCTTGCAGAACCAAATTTTATTCTAACAGGGACATGCCCGACGGTGGGCCAGCCATATGCCTAGTCCAGAACAGGAGCCCCCCCAAGTCTTTGTTCCTCGGTCGAGGAACAATGACTTAGAACCAGTCTGTATGTCAGAGATGAAGGGACTCTATGTGGAGAGCGATTGTACCTGCTCGCGATTGTGAGCTTATGTTTGATGTGGACGATGAAATTATGGGTGTTTGTCTGTCGGGAAGACACGACAGTTAAGAGTTGACTTGTGCTCGTGAGTTTGTCTCGATTTTTCTTCAAGGACATGCTCGTGGGAGATTTTCTAAAACTCCAAAAAATCCTCGACGACATCCACGGCTAAACCTGGTCATCTGCACGTTACCCACGTGTGTTACACCCTAAATTTTGACCCCTTAGATCTCCATCATCATTTTAGATTTATTTTCATTTGTTTATCTAACCATAACCTATTTCAGGTTTGTCTTTGTTAAGATACAGATGAATTATGGTTCCGTACAGTCAAGAATCGAGGTCTCGATGGATTAATCAGTCAATGTATTGGATTGATTCTCCATGAAACAAGTTTCCACATCATCAAAGATACTCAATTGATTCAAGTATGAATCCAATTTGAGGTTGTCACCCAAAGATTAAAGACAGTGCAGTTCAAGATCCCCGATTAGGATTTCCAATTAGGAAAAGTCAACTGTAGTTTGACTTTTGATTTAAAAGGTTTTCCAATGATAGAATTATTTTCCATGAAGCTCATATGGCATATTGAAGTCCACTCAAGAAGTTTCAAGGCCTCAGAAGACCTAGAACATCAACAGTCGACTCGGTAGTCATCGATCGATCGTTTCGTTAACCGAAAAGTCAACTCTTCAACCATAAGAAATTTGACCTCAAAGTGTGAAGAAAAAATGTTCCTAATAACATATTACAACTATCCATGAAGTTTCATGACCATTGGATCAAGGATTTAGGTGTAATCGAAAAAGTCGGGAATTAGGGTTTTGAAAGGGGCAAGACCATAACTTCCTAACCACACATCCAAATGAGGTGGTTCAAAGCTTGTTAGAAAGGTCTTGGCAAGCCCTACAAAAGTGTAAAACTGACCCATGGGCAAAAATGCATAGATTTGGAGTAATAGCCAAAATCATCACAAGAGGGAGAAAACACTTAGAAAATTTCTAAGTTTCTGGCTTTTCAAATCATGTTTTCAGCCAACTTTGAGGAGTTTTTTTGACCTAGTTCCACTTGGAATATGAAGATCATGAAAGCATGAATGTTGTAGAGCTCCATGAGGGCTTTCCAAAAAGTAATAGAACTCCTTCATAGACCTTGTGAGTTGAGAGTTATGAATCTAGCAAGTTAGGGTTTCAACACTTGAGTGCACCATTTCAACTTTTTCATAAATTCACTTTTCAGCCACTTGAATCATTCTCAACCATTGGATTGTGTCTTGATCTGATAATTAGAGAGGTTGATGGTTTAAAATGCAGAAGAAAGAAGGCTTGAAAGGCTTGACAAGATTGGCAAGCAAGTGACATTATTTTATTCAAAACAAAGAAGAAAGAGAAACTTTATGGTGAGAAATCTTGCAGCTACAGCTCCGTACACTCTAGCCTCACTTCAGTCACCTTCATGTCCTTCATACCACTTGATTTATGCCTTGCATTGAGCCAAGAACTTGAGTGTGCAGCTGTACCAAATCTTGGACAGATTTTCGTTTCAAAATCTCCCTCCAAAGGTCAAATCCAAATCTGCCCCAAACCCTTCTCATGGCCTATAAATAGATGGTTCATTCCATTCTATTCTGGAGACTAGAGATACCAAAAACATCACAAACACATAGCTCTCCTTCTTTCTCCCTTTGCTTGTAAGTGAAGAAATCTCACAAAACCACCAATTTCACCACTCTGCATTTTTCACACTAGTTCTTGTTCCCAACACAAAAACACTTCAAAGACCATATACACACCCTAAAAATGATCATTTGAAGCTGTTCCCACCATTGGTTTTCTCAAAAAACACTTAGAACAAAAATTCAACTTTTCATACACCTCACTTTGACTTTTATGCATTTTTCACACTAGATCATTACACAAACCATTTCCTACCATCACAACCTTTAGAATACTTCATATTTATGATGTATTAGTTGTTCATAGTCTCAAACAACATCTAGAATCTCATTTGCTCCAACTGTCCATTAAGGTTGCTTATTTCTTCAAGAGGAAGTAACCCTCATAAGTGCGCTCAAAAGGGAAGGATATCTGGTTTTCTTGGCAGCTAGCATAGTAAGGAGAGACTACAATAGGTATGTCTTTATAAGACCTTCCATTAATCTACATTTTCATGTTTGGTTATGTTGAAAGGCTTACACAATGCCATGTTGTGTTTGCTTTTAAGAGTTGTGTATGCTTAATATGGTCTTGGTAAAGATATTGGTTTGAGGTGTGTTGATTGAAGTATGAATACTTTGTTGCTGCCAGATTTGCTTCTTCATGTTTGATTTAGTTTATAGATGTCTTTAGAGTGATTTATCTGCATTTTATCATTGCTGTTAGAGTTAGTATGGATTTGAACCTGTCAACTCCTATTGATATGCCTTGAGTCTGTTGACTCTTTGTTTGACCACTTTATCCCTAATGTGGTACTGCTTAGGCTCTAGTTTAGCATCCTGAAGTTGTGACTCTAGGCTTTAAGATTTTAGCTGGATAGGTGTTTGGACCTTGACAATGTTTAGGTTGTGACCATGTTGTCAATGTTTATGGGGGCAGAGTTTGTCAACTCATACCTAGCTGTTGCCAAATTTTATTTTCTCATTAGAAGTTGGTCCTACTTTGATTTTCATCTAAGGGGTTTAGGTTAATGACCAAGTTTTATTGTCATGAGAGCTTTTGAATGGCTGTTGCAGTCAGCCCCCTACATATGTTAGGTATGTTAAGCATTGATAACTGTTGATTTCAGTTGGTTTTAGGTGGGCTAGATGGGGCTAGGGTGTTATAACTTAATAGGATCCTCTGTTGATATAACTTGAGGAAGAGAGAGTTGTTACTATAGGACAGTCTGAATTCATGATAGGACTTTGTTGCCATTTTGTTTTAATACCATGCTTGTTGACCAGGTTTTATTAGATTGATCAATTTAGTTTCCCATCAGAGCTTTGTTGTGGCTGATACTTGATGTAGAGTAGGATCATGGTCTGCTTGTATTCTGAACCAAATTAGTTTGATGTCATATGTGTCTAGCTGAACTCATGGTAAAACCTAGTTCCAAATGTCAATGACTTGGTGAATAACATTTGGCTCTCTACTTTTTTTGCTATCCAAGTTTTCTTTGCTGTCAAAACTGGTTCATCTTGGTCTATTTAGTAACTGTCACCAGAGCATTAAAGTGTTTGCTGCTTCTGTTTGAATTATCATGTTATTTGTTTTGTTGTAAGACCATTTAAATGATTTGGAAGCATGAGTCTGCACTGTCTGGTTGAAGCAGGTTACTAAATTGAGGAACATCATTGTATGTAATACCTATGAGCATCCTTGTTGTTAAGACTCTCTATGCATTACTGTTTTTACATTGAAGCTTGCATTATTGTTTTGCATTTTTATTTGAAGGAGAGTCAGGTTTCTGTCAGTTCCTACTAGTGTTTGTTGAGTTTTTTTTATGTCATTTAACTAACCTTTTAAGTCACTGCAATATGGTGTATAAGGGTCTTGACTCTTGGCATTGGATTGACAAACTGCTTGCTGGAACTCCAAGCTTGGTGCAATCCATTCCACCTATTGGTGACTTGACAACCACTTTTTGATTCATTAAACTGAGATGTTTCTTTGGATTCAATCCATGAGTAGCATATTTCAGACATGAACGGACCTATGTTGGTCTTGAATTCACCCTTTTTTATCATCCTGTTTTGGTTAGGTCCAATTCATATTCTTGGATGCAACTCATATGTCAGATCCTTATCATTTTGTCTTTTGGTTTAAACTTTTGTTGGAACTTGATCTGGTGCATACTTGAGGCTTGTTCAGGTTTAAAACTTAGACTATTGGCATTTGGTTTGGTCCATAAGTTTCAAAATGCATCCCAAAGCTTTCAATTGCATTCTCATTCTAATTTTATTGTGTGTGCATCTTTTGAAAAATTGATTGACACCATCATGTTCCTCTTGAAAAAACAAGTGAGTTGGACTTTTATTTCATCAAAATTGATTAAGATTTGAAGAAGTTATGATGAAATCGTTTTCACTTTGTTTTCACTTGGTTTTGGCCTTGGCTTGCCCAAAAAATATGCGATATTTAGGTATATATGCAACTGGGGTGACTTGATATAACAGATGTATCGCCACCCCAGTGGTTACTTGTCTTGCCATAAGAACCTTGTCATGCCAATGATCCTGTGTTCAACCCTCAACGAGGGCAGTTTTTGCATATTTTCTTGATTTTCTTGATATAACACGCGCGTGATGTGGTTGAATTGGTTTAATTTTGAGCCTATAATCCCAAGGTCTTGGGTTCAAGCCTTGGGGGAGGCATTTTCATTCTTTTTAGTAATTGGATTTTGTATGTAATTTTATTTAATTGTCATTAAAATTCAAATTTTCATAACTCTTTCATTTTTTATCATTTTTCAATGATTCTTTTTGATAAATTTTTATGTTAATGTGTATTTTCACATAATGTTTAAATAATCCTAAAATTTTTATTTTAGGAACACTTTACACTATGAGGAAATTGCGATTCGTTTTAGGGTTTTCACCCTCTTATCTTTCCTCATTCATTTCCACTTTGGATTTCATTCTCTTTGAGTTTTAAGTTGGAACTTGGCTTGCTAGCATCCTTGTGTATTTGAGTTTAGCTAAAACTCTGGCTTGTAAGCATTTGTGTTTGATCTTTTCTTAAAACTTGAAAGTTTTCCCCATGAAGCTTTGAACTTTTCCCTTACATTTGTTGTGACTTTATCTAATTATACTTGATTATTGTGAGTACATATGACATCTTGTAAGCTCTAGGACCACATATTTGTCAAGATACATCTTTGTGTTTGTTAAGATCCCCTTTCATCTTTGTTAAAATGTGCCATTGGTTTTTACCTTTTCATCATTTTAAGTCTTGTAAGAACTTCCCCCTTCATGATATTGTAATATCTTGATGTTTGCTTTGGTTGTAACCATTTGTCTTGATTGAAATCATTGCTTGATATTGTAATATGGTTGCTTATTCTTGGTTGTAACCATGCCTCTTATCTTCATCATGTTTGAATGTTTATTGCTTTGTTAAGTTATTTCCCCAAATGATGAAACTCTTTAGTTCTCATCCAAGTTGCCTAATCTTTTTCCCTTTCAAAGGAAAGCCTCTCTGTTGACCCTCAAGGTCATGGATATCTCATAACACTTCTCTTGACTTTGTTAAGTCATCTCCCTCTTAGTTAAGTTAGAACCAAGCCACTAGACTTTGCTTAAAGTCTAAAAGACCTATCCCTTATTAGGAGCATCCTTCAACTAGAACTTGTAGGATATAGTTTGTTAACTCTATGTAACAATCATAACAATGATTACTTACTTCCTCCTCTTGAGTGTACAACTTAGAATAGAGAGTTTTGTTAAACTCTATACAAGCATTGTTATGTTTGTTCCCTTTTGAACCTTGATCATAATCAAGTGTTCATCTATCCCTAGTGAGATGAACTATGACTGCTCTGATTCTATCCTAGTTAGGATACATAGACAGAGGATGCGATATCTTTGCGAGCAAACTTAGAAACTATCCTTAGGTCTTTACCTATACTCTTTTACCCAATCCTAAACCATAGAAAACATTTAGCAAGTATTAGCATGCAAACAAACAAAAGATTCTTGTAGAGTACTGTAGCGGTAAAAATTGTGAGTGTAAGTTATTGACTAACTTAACTCAAAGAAAACAAGAGTCGCCACCGCACTTTTATTTTATCCAAATAAAGGAAAGGAAAAAGAGCGAACAAAACCAAAGAGTTCTAAAATAAGAACACGAGACAGAGATCGGGGTAAGGGGGTTGGTTACGCAATGGGAAGGTGTTAGCACCCAAAACGTCTATAGTACTCTATAGGAGCCCTTTGAAATATTTTCGCTTTTTGGTTTGAAAATGGTTTGTTTGAAAAGAGATTGGGGAGATGAGAAGAGAATTATTTTTTTATATTTTTGTGTTTGGAGAGACTTATCGTCTCATGCCTACGTACCCATAAAGTGCAATATGGAATCAAAACCCCGTAGTTCGTGGTACAAATGACAAAATTTTGTTGGTTTTGATTGATTTTTAGATGTTCAAACAAGTCGTCATTTCAAGGAGAAAACTGCGACTATCCACCCACGAATATTAAGACAACATTTGCGTCACATAAAGATGGAGGATTTGCTTGGATTATCAACAAGACTATCACTCAACATCAACGTGGAAAATGTCAAAGTCTTAATAATATGGGGAATAGGAGATTTACATCTCAACTATAGAAATGAATCATGTCTAAATTTTATGAAAAGTTTTAAAGCGAAAAAAAAGTGCATAAAGGCACAAAAAGAGTTGATGAGTTTTTGTATTTTTTATGTCTTTTGAAATTGGTCAAAGCATGATTAACATTGATTGACTTTTATTAAGAAAAACAAAGTTTAAAAATCACTTGACAGAAGTCAAGGTTTTATTGCGAAAGCGGTTTTGAAGTTTGAAACCAAGAAGGTTTTTGAAAGAGGGAGAAAGTTTTGAAAATTTAAGAAGGGGAAGAGATGAAGTGACTATCCTAAAAAACAAAATAAGAGCTAGAGATAAGAAAGATCTAACCGACTTGTGGCACACTCCAAAGCAAGCAAAAAGAATTCCATCCGATTTAAAGTATAAGCCAGTGATCGAGCCAAATAAAGGCTAAGATTCAAAATTCTCCAAGCATAGGGAAGAAAGTCCTAATCCTAAGTCCAAAATGTCCATGAAGTCCAAGGTCTAAGACTGGTCCAAGAGTATAACCACAAAATTAATAGCACCAAATTTTTTAGATGTTTTGTCCTTTATTAGTGTTTTGAACAAAGTATGGTCCAAGTGGACAAAATAAAAATGACATAAACATAAACAAAGATATAGTATGTAATGATAAAATGGAAGCATAAAAGTAAAAAAAATAAAGAGTAAGAAGAGAATATAAACAAAATTAAACAAGGATATTGTTAGTGAATTAGTGGTTAGTGGTTAGAACATATGATCAATGATGATTAATTCTTGCACTTAAACCAAGATTAATGAAAATTCATTAGAGGATTGATAGAATCAAAGCCTCCTAACAATGATTTTCATAGGTATTGGAGTTAAGACAAGCAACTAAACATACTTGGACTTTTAAACGTAAGTTTGAGCCACGAATGATCATTTTCCGATTAAGGGACAATTTAGCGCTATGTTAAGCAATCGTAATCGGGTTTATGTAGAAACCACGACTATCTGAGGCCGGTCAATAAAATGTTAGTGTTAATACATGTTAGAGAAATGATATGTAAATCATTCTCCTAAAACATGCCACACAAAAAGAAAAGAGGTAATGATCTCATCATAATCAAGATTTTTAATTAATTAATCAAAGGTAATCTATCACTATTCCAAAGTAAGGAGAATTATCTCAATGATTATTCGTCCATAGTTTTGAAATAATGAAGATTAATCAACCTTGATAATCAACAATCTATGATCCATAGATTTCATCGATCAAAAATAAAAAGAAGAAAAAAAGAAAATGAAATCACAATTTGAATCTCGAATCGATTAAATTATCGTCAATATCAATCACCTCTCTTGGTGGATAAAATCAACACCCAAAGTCCATTGATATTGATGAAATCTTATCAACATCAAGATCCAAAACAATCAACACTTAATCGAAATATTTTTAAAAAAAATTTTAAAAGCTTTTTCAGAAATGAAATTAAAATACAAATTTAATAATAAAAGAAAAATGTGGAAAAATCCACATAGTTAAGAAATGAAAAAAAGAAAATAAAAATAAACAAATAAAAGAAAAGTAACATTGAAAAAATAGAAAAAGAAAACGAAACAGAGAAAGAGAAATAGAAAAACCAAAGTATCAGAACAACTTCTTCTTCAAAGCTTCACGCGACACCGTTCACCGTGGTTATGGATTCAAGCTTAAATCACAACGGCGGGATGCAAAATTAACACGGTTGCAATCGAAATCAAGAGCTCTTCACGATGGTACCAACAATTCAGAGAATCACAACAAAAGATAACGGATCGAAAATGACGGTGAAGCTCAATCTACCTTCAAACTCAGGTAAGAAATCAATCCAAGCTTCTTCTTGCTTCTCTTCTTCTTCTGAACGAATTCTGGTTCGAAATTGATCTGTGTTTGAGGTTGATTTGAAGTTAATTTGGTGGAATGAAGTATGAGAAGAGAATGAACGAAGGTTTTTCTGGTAGTGAGGAATTGAGGAAGAAAATCAGCAGAGATTTTTTGGCTTGAAAAGCTTGAAGAATAGAGTGAGGGATGAATTCTATTTATAGATGAGAATGAGTGAAAAATGATTTGCAGTTTGTGAGAATTTTCTGCCGTTTTGAAGTAGGTGTCTTGTGCGTAATATTTTTTGCTGGTATTTGACATGTCGTTTTGCAATTTTTCTCTTTGTAGCTCATTACATGTTATTCTTTCCTTTCACTTTTCAACTCACTTGGGTGACGTGGATTATTTTTCAACTGGCTCACATGCTACTTATTTTTTGTTTCAGTTTGTGAATATGGCTTGGTTAATGGCTCACATTCAGTTTGCACGGCTTGGTCTACGTGATAAATTTCCTTCACCCTGTTGCAAGTGGCTCGTTTGAAGCTCCTGATGCTAACTACAGAACTCATTAACATAGCTCTCGACTTGAGCAACAACTGTGCGAAAGTTACGCAAGGCATCATATTGTTCAAAAGATCCCAGTAATTCAGAAATATCGGTGGCGGATGAAAGATTTACTTCATTCAGTACATTGCCTGTTAGGGCAGCAAGTAATCTTAACAATTTAGTTTTCCCCGAGCATGATGGGCCAACCAAGATACATAACCATTGACGCTCTACGCAAAGAGCTGCAGCTTCCAAACTTTGACAGAGTTTAGGTTGTACCAGGAGATGACTGCTAGAGGTAGTATAAGATTGGGTGATATTCCTCTTAATAGCAACATTCCCCACAAATAAATTATCTGAATTGAGTTGAACACGAGGATATGGATTTAGAGATGGCGTCGCCTTGAGAATAAGTTGCGCCTCCGCCTTTTCAAATGCAAAACAATCAGCAAATGAGTTTCTTGTTCCATTCCAGTAAGTTTGCAGTTTCTTGGTCAACTATCTGGTCTGCAGGAGATGCAGTGGTCTGAACATTTTGATTGCAGCAAAGACGTGTTTCAATCTTTTCCACTGCTTGCCTTTTCACCTCATGTTGATCTATAAATTCACGTGTCTTCGTCCTAGTAAGATATGTTTGTTCAGATCCGCCTTGTGCATATGATATTGGTACAGGTGAAGAATAGTTGTCCAATGCAACTGGGTTTTCTGTCTGTGCATCATCAGAAGATGATCCCTTTCCCCCATCATTATCATCCATACCCTTGTTGTCATGTGATACCTGAAAGTCACCAGCATTTCTAAAGTTTCTTCGACGTTTCAGATTCGAAGTTCGAGAGTTGCCTTGGGATCTCCTCATAAAAGCCACTGATGTTGCTTTGGCATTTCTTTTTTTGCTCAATGCTTCTGATTGCCGTTGTAGTGTTTGGGCAATGGATGCTTGGAACTGCTTATGGCGAGCCATCTCATCCTCATGCAAAGCCAATTCCTGTTCCTCATACTTGTCAATATCTGGATACATAACAGCAATCAAGGCATCGTAGCTTGGGTCATCTCTCAATGAGCGTCGGCTAGCACAATGAGTACGACAAGCAGGACATTCATTGTTACCAAGGCGCATGGATTTGTCTATGCACTCTCTGCAAAAGCGATGAAGGCATTCCATAACGGTTCTTGTTTTTCGAATGATGCCAAGGCAGATAGGACACTGAACCTCCTTGCGTACATCTGACAATCTTATAGCCACATATTCTTCCTTCAATTTTTTACATCTCTGTTGCGTACCTCAACTTGTGGACTCTTGCCTCGAAGCAACATATCTACGCTTTTGTCGGTTTGATGCGTAAGCCAGTAGTGTCTGTCTCTCATCTCAATCAAGAAATCAAATGTTGGAGGACCTTTCCTCTCAAGAATTGTCTTCTGACATTTTTTTGCTCTGGCTTCTGCATTTCCTAGAGTAACGCTTTCAATTCCGCCAATCAGGTCAGAGAGTGTAGGATTCTTCATGACATTCTCAATCTGCTGCCCATGGGTAGCCCCTATAAGCATGATGTCTCGCTCAGCAATTGACCGGCAAGCATGAGCTTCAGCTTCTGTGCCAATCTCGTCTACTATAATCACCTCAGGCATGTGATTTTCTACTGCCTCAATCATCACACTATGTTGCATTGATGGCATGGGTACCTGCATTCTCCGTGCACCACCTATTCCAACCAATGCTGTTAACACACCAGGCTTAAAAGCTCCGGTAACATTAACAAGCAGCTGCAGTCTGGACAATACCATGGTCCTTCTGGTATAAACATTTTCATAACACCAATACACCTTGAATGATAAGCAGAGGGACACCCATCACAGCAGTAATATGCACAGCATGTCGAAATCCCTGTAAGGATTGAGAAGTAGCTACCCTGTCATCGCTCTGGTCAAGCGTTACACTGAATGCAGCCAGCATAGGACCCCACAAGCTAACTCTAGTCAAGGCATTGTTATTATTCTTTGAGATAAAATCATGCCAAGAGTAAGTCAAAGATGGAAGATCCATGATGATATTGGTAGGTTTAACAAGAGGTTTTATCTGGAGAAAGTATGCAAAAGTAAATTTGCAAGCAAGTACGATCAACCAATAGACCACATACCTGCAGTAGTCACTCATTTTCTCATAAAGACCTCGTCCAACATAGCCTGTTCTTGATATATCCACTTGAAAAACTGAAAGAATGATTGATCAGACATCTCAGAAAGTGCATGACAGGCTGGAATTTTGAGCAGCAATGCAAAGAATAGGCGTATAGCTGCATAAACACCCAGTACAAGCAGGTATATCCGGAAATAGAATGAATTGTCGGAGTTATTACTATGCCTCTCCTGTAAAACCTTCAGGTAAACATATGTCACAAACGCAGAAGTCAAGCCACCCCAAAAAAACCTTATTACTAGCCTTGAAACAGCCATGCCCCTTGCAGTTTTGTATGACCCAAATGTGAGCAATACATCCAAGCAACTCTTAACGAAGTTCATGATTGCAAATGATGGCCCGATGCTAAGTACTGTTTTAAAAGTATTCAGGTTGATATGTCCATGATTGAAAGCAATAATTGTCAAAGCCTGAAACATTAATGCCAAAAAGATCCAGAGACGGTGGAAACTTCGATATAAATGAAGAAACGTTCTATGCTCAACAAAACTACTTTTACCAGTCCTTTTCGATTTTTCGGCTTAAGGAAGAACGGTGAACCACTCCTCATTGGCCAGCCTATTTCAAAACAAGCAGGTGACCAAAAGTATTCATTGAAGTCATCATAATTTCTCCATGCTGAATGTGCAGCTTTTCCATTTTTGTAATGAGCCTCATCAGCTAGCGTTTCATATATAGGACAAATGATTTTCTCAAGAAACTTCGCAGAACCGTCATCAGTTACGCAGCTGACTGCAGCTTCAGCTTCTCCATGATCCAAAATAGCATCCAGTTCTTTTGCCATGTGGTGGAATATATAGCAAATGCACTCGGGGAGAAAGCGGACATTTGCAGCTTCACCCCAAATAAGAAAATACAGAGAAACCAAAATAAACTTCCTATCACGGTTAATTGCCTCTAAACTATTCCATGCAAGACGAGTTCGCAAGTATCGGCACCACTTGATATAGTTATCTAGCACCTTCAAGAAGACTTCATTGATTGTTTTCTCGTCTATTTTTGGATCAGATTCAGCAGGTATGCCAAGTCGTGACTGCGCATTTGCTATCATCAAAACAACATTTTCACGCTGGTTCCTTACATTATCTATCTGGAAACCAAACACGAATTCCAAAAGATCAAACATGTCTGCATCCCGTTTTCCAGATACCTTAAAACCAGCAGGAAGTCTAGGGAATTGTTCAGTATATCTGATTGAAGAAATTGCCCCTCTAACTTCTGGGAAAATTCTGATTGGATTGATTAATGATGGCGCTTCTAGAGGAACAATATTGTAAGGCGTCAACTCTCCGGATAACGTCGCACTTGACTTTTTTAGCTTTTTCAACTCCTCCATTATGAGGCCACCAACTCCATTGGGGTCTGCATCCTTGCTAAGTGCCTCAACAAAGGCAAGGGTAGATGGATCGCTAGAATTTTTTAATGACAAAATAGCCCTCTGAAGTACATTCAGGAGTATCATACGGTTCCCACCAGCAAAACATGAACTAGATCCACTAAGTATCCGTGCCCGTTCGTGCGATGAAGTATACGCCGCCAACTGGGATATTTGTTCTATTTGGCTGGCTATAATTCAACACACTTGCGACCTGGCCAATATCAGCATAAACAAACCACCAAATAAAACCTGTTATTTTCCACAGAAGGATTCCCACATATATGTTGATGAAGTGAGTATGATATGAAAGTAGTTCTTCTCCTCCAACACCATCCACTCCAAAATTTGTTTGATGAATCACACCAAAACTTGTTTGATGAATCAAAGTTCCATCTTTAGCAAATAAATTCAGCTGTCCAGTCGAAGTAAGCACTACCAGCATCTGATCATCTAACCATGCCAGACCTATAGCCATACTGTCAAGAGACCATTCTCCCTATACTTTTAATTCTGATTTGACCAATCTTGCAACCTGAACTTTCCGCTCCCAAGCAATTGCAAGCAACGAAACTCTTTCAACAGCTTCAACTCTATCGCTCCACTATATCATTATTCTCAAACTGCATCTCAACTGCTTGTGAGTGAATGTTTAATACATCTGCTTGCGGCGATCTGTTTATGGCGATTCAAGACATCAACTTTATCGTTCTGCTCCGACAACATGGAAAGTATCTCGATCCGACCAGCAGCAAAAACTCCTGCCACAATGTAAACAATGGTCAAAGGAAGCTCAGTGAACCTCTCAAACCTCTCCTGCGATCCAGTTCTGAGCATTGCTCCGAAGCACCACACCGGCGAGGCAATGAATTACATACCGTCTCAACCTCAACTTCATGGCTCAGTAAGTGATAAAATATGTATTTGCTGACATTTGTCTCAATAAACTCACATTCACACAAATTTGCATTGTGACAGATGGAGCCTTCAGCATCAACATTCCAAAACTTGGCATATTGAAGATTTGCTCTTTCCATTTAAAATCTTAAATAACTTTGAAAGTTTGATGAATCTAGCAGTTTCTGAAGTGCACCAACACAGTCTTCAACCTGATCAATAAGCGCAGCAGCTTTCTTGTAGTTGGAACCGTAAGTGATAGCATCGGTGTGGCGGATAATCCTTTGTGAACCAATTCTGACTTCATCTTATTGGTAACAGACTCCAATTCCAGCTTTGCTCAAGCAACTCTTCTGATTTAATTGTGACTTGTAGATCAATTAGCATCTCTAGTAACATATTTCTAACAATCACATGCTTTCCCATTGATTCTCTCATAATTGGACGTTGTGGAGCCAACCCTGGTGAATCAAATGTCATTATCACAAATCTAACCACATTTTCAAGCTCAGAAGATAGAAACCCATCTTCCAAAATGACTCCAAGCAACACAACCAATTTTTCAAGGACAGGAACTTCAACATCACCCCTTTGTAATGTAACTAGTAAATGTTGAACAAGGTTGATTCGCCGCAAAATTGTAAGGTTATGATTTCTGTACCAGTGCATAGACACTAAGTTTTTTTCAAGAAAACCAAGTAATGCAATTTGGATTGAAACTGAGGCCATTACCCACAATGTCCAATCCAACAAGATATGTTCAACCATGTCCGCATTTGACAAGACAATGCAATTTGAAGTTTCTGCAGCAATATCAGTATTTTCTAGCTCTGAAATGTGACTAAACGAATCTTTTGGTACGGAAAAATCATCCATGTCTCCATGAGACCCAATTGAAGAATTTTCATCCTGAAACTTCGACAAAAAACTATCCTCGAGATTGGCTTCCACCACGGGTAATTCATAGTTGAAGCAAACCCTTGATAGTTTGACCAAGATGAGGTCAAACGTCCATCTGATTTAAACTTGAATGAATGTCCTTGCCATCAATCCCTTTTGCAAAATCCTAAACACACAGAGAAGAAGAAACAGACAAATTGAAAAATATTTTTGGTATTTTAGTTAGAGATTAGTAAACAGAAACAAACATAAAGTAAATAAGAAACACAAGGGTGAAAGAACCACAAAGTATGATCTTGTTTGTGGAATGATATGCAAATGGAATGTGGGATCTTAGGGGTAAAAATTAGGGTATTACAGCTGCCCCTATTTAAGATTCTTCTATCCGGAGATATGAAGATTAACATCTTTGTCTCGACTAGATAGAAGAGACTTAAATATAACAATTAACCCAATTTTTAGCCCTAAGAGACCACAAAATGATATGATTATGCTAATGATATGCGAACATAAGACTTCTGTGGGGAAATAATGCCACAAGAGACAAACAAAAGCTCGGGAGAAAAAAGAGAGACTCCATATGAGAAAACAAAAGAGCAAGATCCTATTCCAATAAGGGAAAGGAAACGACTCAATGGAAAAAAGAGATACCAACTGCCAGTTACTGGGCGAAGATATTCGAACCGAAGATAATAGGTAAAATACTTTCTACCGGTTACTGAGTAGAAAATAAGTGCAAAAACACAAGAGAATTGTTATCTACCAGTTACTGGGTAGAAAACAAAGAAATGTATTACTTATTACCAGTTACTGGGTAAAAAAGTAATCCACTCGTTGAAATATAATCAACTACCTGTTACTGGGTAGGAAAAGAAACAACGCCAACTACTGGTTACTGAGTTGTTTAGCGGGAATAATAAACTTGAATGAAAGGGGTTACCAACTATCAGTTACTGGATAGGGTAAACAACATGTCAACTACCTGACACTGGGTAGGACGGACTCGACTACCTGTTACTGGGTAGGAGAAAAAGATAAAAGGTCAACTACCTGACACTGGGTAGGACAAACATACTCGACTACCTGTTACTGGGTAGGAGAAAGAGATATATCATCAGCTACTTGTTACTGAGCAGCTCCAAACACACAACAAACTTCTTAAATAAAGAGACAACCATTTGTTGGAAAAAGATATTAACAACTCTGTCGGGGATCTTTAAAAGAGATACGAGCAGGTTGAACCATGCAATAGAATTCTTATCGGGAGCTATTCCACAGAAATTCCAATTGACAGAAAAGCTGGTCGGATAAAGATCCATCATTTCACAATAAACTTCTCTGTTGAGGATGAACCAGATAAATGTTATTTATTGCGAAGGTAAATTTCTGGAGATTACACAAGCTGCTCAAATAAAGAGGCTTCCACATGAAGTTACATAAGTAATTACCAAGAGAGTGTTATCAAAACACTACTGGGGAAATCAAATCTTCATCTTCTGATGGGGATCAATAACAGATTCTGCTGAGGAAAATAAATCCTCAAAACCACCTTCTCGTCATCCCGGTTTCACAGCCCAGGGAAAACCACAGTAACTGCTGCGAGAGACCAAAGTTCAATCCAGGAACAAACTGGAAAGAAACGGTCAAACAAGACTCGACCCAATGAGGAAATAACTCAACTGGGGAACAATTCCATCCAGATAAAAGCTGGGGAGGAAAGCTAAATAAAACATCTTCCACGAGGCATAAACTCAGTGGGGAATTAAAAATGATAGGTACTTTCTGCTTAGAGGTCGACATTCTAATGAATAGAGGACATACGCATTCTGCGAGATAACAACATCGGGAAAAGGGAAATACCAACAAAAAATGCAGGATGCACAATGCAGCAAAGACATGCTATGCTCAACCAAAATGAATGCGCATGCAATGAGTATGAATATGCTGCTAAATCAGACAAAAGGGCAAACAGAGGGTGAACAAAACACCACAACACCACTGAAATACTCGACTAATCTCTGCAAGTTAGAGATATCATTGGAGATCGTGCTGGGGATCAACAACAGAAAATCTGCAAGAGATACACAAGAGCCATCAAAGGAAAATAAATCCTACTACAAGGCTTAAATCTCGCTGAATAAATGGAAATATTGCTTGGGGAAAAGACCCCAAAGATCAATCTTCAACCATTAATAATTCAACAATATGAACTCCGCTTTGAGAAAAAAAACTGTTGGAGAAAAACATAGCAACACAAATCTTCCAACCCTGCCAGGGGAATAAGAAGTTAACATCATAGCAAAAAGTCAAACTGTGGGGGATTTTAAATCAACACACAATCACAAGGTGAGTGACAACCCGACAGGTGACCACTATGTCAACACTTCTCAACATTGCTCTCTACTTGGGGGATAATTCAAAGCAAATGCATAACCTCCGCTAGGAATCATCAAAGACAAATCTCCGTCTGGGCAAAAACATCAAGGAGAAGTGGTCTTCAAATTTCTCAACTGTCCTATCATTTGAATCAAGACTTTGCTGTGGAAAACCGTTCAACACTCGTCTGGTTTATCCAAAGAAACAAAACTCTGCTAAGGGAATATCAGCAAACTCTACTGAAGAGACCTCAATATAGCTCAAATGGGGAAACATCAACACAACTCTACTGGGGAGCTGCCAATAAATTCTACCAGAGAGGCAAGAAAGAACCCTGCTGAAGAGAACACTTATGCTTTTCGCTTCAAGATTCTACCATTCTTGGGATTACTGTTGATATTCTTTCTTTTATTTTCACAAATCAAAGAAAAATGTTTTTATAATTTTCAAAATTTAAATCAATTATTCACATTTGTTTCAAAAATCATCATCAAAAATAAAATGAAATTCTGTAAACAGAAACAAAATAAGAATTGCAAACAAAGGGACAAAGGCCCAAATTCTATTGATAGAATGGTAGTTCGCAAATGGCGTAACTCCATGGATCATTACAAAGTTTGAAAAATGGTAAGTACAATGGAAAGTTCTACATTGAAATACAATGACCATTATTCTCCCTAACAACTTTGAATTCCAACTGTGCTTGAGACTTCAGCGGAGAATATTTGAAGTAAAACCTTTGATAGGAAATGTTGCTTCAAACGATCAAGACTGGCCAGATGCAGTTACTTGCCATGATCCCTAACTTTTGCCTAGATTGCCCTTTCGGGTTTTCAATCTACCAGGATGATTATTTCTGTTTTTGTCTCTAATTTTTGCCTGGACCGCCCTTTCGGGTTTTCAATCCACCGAGACGCTCATTTTTGCCTAAGCCGCCCTTTCAGGTTTTCAACTTAGCGAGCTGTTCTTTTATTTTTTAGGCGAAGTATTTCTTGACTGCATCGGCATTCACAGGACGAGTGAACTCTTCTCCATCCATAGTTGTAAGAATTAATGCACCGCCAGAGAAGGCTCTCTTAACAACATATGGGCCTTCATAATTAGGAGTCCACTTGCCCCTAGAATCAGTAGTAAAAGTCGAGATCTTTTTGAGCACGAGGTCACCTTCTCTGAACACACGGGGTCGAACCTTCTTATCAAATGCTTTCTTCATTCTTTGTTGATATAATTGGCCATGACACAAAGCCGTCATTCTTTTCTCTTCAATCAGATTCAACTGGTCGTATCTACTTTGACACCATTCAGCCTCAGCCAACTCAGTTTCCATCAAAACTCTCATAGAAGGGATTTCAACCTCTATCGGGAGCACTGCTTCCATGCCATAAACAAGAGAAAAAGGGGTTGCCCCTGTTGAAGTGCGAACGGATGTACGATACCCATGCAGAGCGAAAGGAAGCATATCATGCCAATCCTTGTATGTAACAACCATCTTTTGAATAATCTTCTTAATATTCTTATTAGCAGCTTCAACAGCCCCATTCATCTTGGGTCTATAAGGAGAAGAATTATGATGCTCAATCTTAAACTCATCGCATAATTCCTTCATCATCTTGTTATTTAAATTCGACCCATTATCAGTGATGATCTTGCTCGGAACACCATACCGACAGATGATTTGATTCTTGATAAACCGGACCACTACTTGCTTAGTCACATTTGCATATGATGCCGCTTCAACCCATTTGGTAAAATAGTCAATAGCCACCAATATGAAACGGTGTCCGTTCGACGCTTTAGGCTCAATCATTCCAATCATATCAATGCCCCACATTGAAAAAGGCCATGGAGAAGAGATAACATTGAGAGGAGTTGGAGGTACATGAATCTTGTCAGCATAAATCTGGCATTTATGGCACTTTTTCACATATTTACAACAGTCAGATTCCATTGTCAGCCAATAGTAACCTGCCCTTAACATCTTCTTAGCCATTGCGTGTCCATTGGCATGGGTGCCAAAGGATCCTTCATGAATTTCTTTCATCAACATATCTGCTTCGTGTCTATCCACGCATCTGAGCAAGATCATGTCATAATTTCTCTTATACATCACATCATCATTCAAGAAGAAACTACCAGCCAATCTTCTCAAAGTTTTCCTATCCTTCTTGGATGCCCCAAGTGGGTACTCTTGATTCTGAAGAAAGCATTTAATATCATAATACCAAGGTTTATCATCAACCACCTCTTCAACTACAAACACATGAGCTGGTCTATCAAGACGCATCATATCAATCTTTGGCACATCATTCCAATGATTTACCACAATCATGGAGGATAAAGTCGCTAAAGCATCTGCCATTTGATTCTCTGCTCTTGGTATATGGTGAAACTCAACTTTATTGAAGAAAGTTGACAACCTTCTTGCATAATCACGATAAGGAATCAAATCAGGTTGACGTGTCTCCCATTTCCCTTTAATCTGATTAATCACTAAAGCTGAATCTCCATACACATCAAGAATCTTGATTCTTAAATCGATAGCTTCTTCCAAGCCCATAATACACGCTTCATACTCAGCCGCATTATTTGTGCAATTGAAAACCAACCTTGCAGTGAAAGGAATATGAGAACCATGAGGAGTAACAATAATTGCACCAATACCTCTGCCATATTCATTAACCGCCCCATCAAAAATCAAACCCCAACGGGATCCAGGCTCAGGTCCTTCTTCATGTAATGGTTCCTCACAATCTTTGACCTTTAGATACATCACATCCTCATCAGGAAAGTCAAACTGAATAGGTTGATAATCATCAATTGGCTGGTGTGCCAAATGATCAGCCAAAACACTGCCTTTTATCGCCTTTTGAGTTCGGTACTCGATATCATATTCTGATAACAACATTTGCCAACGAGCAATCCTCCCAGTTAAAGCAGGCTTTTCAAAGATATACTTGATTGGATCCATTTTAGATATCAACCAAGTTGTACAATTCAACATATACTGACGGAGGCGCTTGGCAGCCCAAGCTAGAGCACAACATGTTTTTTCAAGCATCGTGTACCGAGACTCACAATCATTGAATTTTTTGCTTAAATAATAAATGGCAAATTCTTTTCTCCCGGATTCATCTTGTTGACCCAGAACACAACCCATAGACTCTTCTAGCACGGTCAAATACATGATCAAAGGTCTTCCTTCTACGGGAGGAGACAAAATAGGAGGTTCAAGCAGATACTCTTTAATTCTTTCGAAAGCTTTCTGACAATCTTCTGTCCAGACACAACCCTGATCTTTGCGGAGAAGTTTGAAAATCGGTGCACATGTGGCAGTCATATTAGAGATAAATCTAGAGATATAGTTCAAACGTCCCAAGAATCCTCTTACTTGTTTTTCTGTTCTGGGTGCAGGCATCTCCTGGATAGCTTTAACTTTACCAGGATCAACTTCAATGCCTTTCTGACTGACAATAAAGCCTAACAATTTTCCAGAACGAACACCAAAAGTGCATTTATTAGGATTCAGACGAAGCTTAAACTTTCTCAAACGTTGAAACAACTTCAATAAATTTTTAATATGATCTTCTTCAGTCTTCGACTTACAAATCATATCATCCACATAGACCTCAATTTCTTTATGCATCATATCATGGAACAGGGTGGTCATAGCTCTCTGGTACGTTGCACCAGCATTTTTTAAACCGAAGGGCATCACTCTGTAACAGAATGTTCCCCAGGGTGTAATGAATGTTGTTTTTTCCATATCCTCAGGTGCCATCTTTATTTGATTATAACCGGAAAATCCATCCATAAATGAAAAGATATTGAACTTAGCAGTATTATCTACCAACAAATCAATGTGTGGTAGTGGAAAATCATCTTTTGGACTTGCTTTATTCAAATCTCTATAGTCAACACACATTCGGACTTTTCCGTCTTTTTTTGGAACAGGCACGATATTGGCCACCCATTGAGGATATTCTACGGTCACAAGAAAACCAGCATCAATCTGCTTTTGAACCTCTTCTTTAATCTTCACTGCCATGTCAGGATGAGTTCTTCTCAATTTCTGCTTCACGGGTGAACATTCAGGCTTTAATGGCAAATGGTGCTCCACAATACCAGTATCAAGACCAGGCATGTCTTGATAGGACCAAGCAAACACGTCAACATATTCTCTAAGAAGCTCTACCATCCTCTTTTTAACATCTGACTGAAGCAGTGCCCCAATCTTGACTTCTTTCTTATCATCATCGGAACCCAGATTAACCAATTCCACCGGCTCTTCATGAGGCTGAATGGCCTTCTCCTCGTGCTCAAGCAAACGAGAAATCTCATCAGGAATTTCTTCAATATCCTCCTCTTCCGCTTCAAACACAGGGAACTCAAAGTTGGGAGGGGGCATATGGTCATTGTTTCCAATGGGTTTAACAATTAATCTGCACAATGATTTTATGTTTGATTTTAGAATATGAACAAAAAAATGAAAATATTATGCAGATAAGAGTGATTATAACATTATTATACTTTTTTCGGTTTTTTATGTTACCATTTTTCAGAAGTAAAGCAAAAAAGGAAAACAACATATGGATAAACAGAAAAACATTTTATTGATGATGATAAAAGTTGAAACAAAGCCCTCACAAATTCACTTTCACCTTGGGCAGAGTGAAAGGATTTTTGAAAGAAACAAAAACAAATTACTTTGAAACATGAACAACAGTAGGAACATCAACAGCGATCCAATTCTGGCATATCGATCCACGTGTCACAAAGTTGGGCATTTCTTCCTCTTGGTCATCTTCAAGAATTGCAGCTGTAGAATGATCTTTGCAATGGATGAACCCAGCACTTCGAAAGACTTCATGAATACTCTTCAGCTCTTTTTGGGTTGAACCAGATGTAAAACCCAAACCAGCTCTATCTTTTTTCTCAGCAACTTCAATGATTTGGCCCCATCCATCAGCTTGGCCATTATCCACTGCACGTTGTGCATCCTTTAGAGAAGACATGGACACCCCATCCTTCTTAACAGCTTTATCAACCACAGAAAGAGCCTGAAACGGAGTTCCAATATCCTCTTCCGCATCGATATAAGAAAAAGATGACAAACTGCTTACCAACATAGCCTGTTCTCCACCAACAACAACAAGCTTACCATTCTGCACGAATTTTAACTTTTGATGCAGTGTCGAAGTAACAGCTCCAGCTTCATGGATCCATGGGCGTCCTAAAAGACAACTGTAAGCAGGACGAATATCCATGACTTGAAAAGTGATCTGGAAAAAACACGGACCAATCTTGATAGGGAGATCAACCTCTCCAATCACGGTTTTCCTCGATCCATCAAAGGCTTTCACAATGACCCCACTGAACCTCATAGGAGTACCTTGATAAGATAATCTGGACAAAGTAGATTTTGGCATCACATTCAACGATGACCCAGTATCAACCAGCACATTGGATAGAGCGTCTTCCTGGCAATTCACGGAAATATGGAGAGCCAAATTGTGATTTCTTCCATGATCGGTCAACTCTTCATCACAAAAACTCAGATTATTACACGCAGTGATATTGGCAACAATGCTATCAAACTGATTAACAGTCACATCATGATCTACATAAGCTTGTTCCAATACTTTCTGCAACGATTCACGATGAGCCTCAGAGCTCATTAACAGGGATAAAACAGATATCTTTGACGGTGTATGTAACAATTGATCCACCACATTATATTCACTCTTCTTGATCAATTTCAATACCTCATCATTATCTGACTTCTGGTTTACACCACTTGATTGACCAGACTCTACAGAAGTCCTCAACTGAATTTGCTTACTCCCAGTATCTTCACTTGTCTTTGAAGGCACATTATCAAAGACTCGACCACTTCTGGTTACACGTCCGACATCAGCAATAGTCACAACTGAGGGAAGAGAAGGAATGGGAACCTCTTTTCCATCCTCCAACATAGTAGCATTGTATTTGTAGGGAACAGCTTTATCGGATTCATACGGCGTCGGGCCAGGCAAACGGATAACCAAAGGCGTCACAGCAGATTTCTGACTGTTGTAAGAAATTACAACCCGCTCAGGAATATTGAAACGTGGGACTATGACATTCACCTCGTTCTCCACTTCATTTCTGTTTGCAGTAACCTGAATCAAATTCTCATCCATCATCTTTTGTAAGTCCCTTTTTACAATCACACACCCTCGAGGGTTCACAGAACAAATACAACAGGCGGCATAATCATGCTCAATATCATGTAACTCACTCAAAGTAGCATGCATTTCAACAAGCGATCTCCGAATCCAGCGAATGTCGAAAATACGGTATGTACCAGGACAACCATATACCATATTAACAGTTGCATTACCATGTTTAGGAAACGGATTTGATTGCACATTAGGGTTGGTATCTTCAAAAGACAGAATACCGCTTTTTACGAGCTTTGCAACTTCATGCTTCAGAGGATAGCAATTTTCGATATCGTGTCCAGGGGCACCTTGATGAAATGCGCAATGAGCATCTGGCTTATACCACCATGGAATTTCAGTTGGAACAGCCGGCGGATCACGAGGTTGAACCAAATTATTCTTTATTAAAGCCGGAAAGAGCTCAGTATACGTCATTGGAATGGGATCAAATTGTGTTTTTCTCTGTGTACGACCTTGTTGAGTTGTCTTCTCTTGGAAACGTGGTTGATAACTTGCAGTAGCTTGAGCGGTAGGGGTGTTACTGACAACAGGCATAACAGATGCTACTTGTTGCTGACGACGACTACCATTGTTGTTCACAATTCTGCGTCTTCTAGACCTTTCCTGAGATATAGCATTAGTTTCTCCCTCTTTTTTCTTAGGGAACCCAACACCAGGCTTTTTTGTACTTCCAGAATTTCCTTCTTTTATCAGACGTCCCTCACGGACAGCTTCCTCTAATCTCATCCCCATATTAACCATTTCCGTGAAATCACTAGGAGCGCTCGCAACCATCCTTTCATAGTAAAATGAATCCAGAGTCTTCAGAAAAATCTTGGTCATTTCTTTCTCTTCAAGCGGAAGGCTTATCTGAGCTGCAATCTCACGCCATCTTTGCGCATATTCTTTAAAAGTTTCTTTCTCTTTTTGAGACATTGCACGAAGCTGATCACGGTCTGGCGCCATATCGAGATTATACTTATACTGACGAACAAAAGCTTCACAAAGATCGTTGAATGTCTTGATTTGTGTACTGTCGAGTCCCATATACCATTTCAGCGCAGCACCAGTAAGACTATCTTGAAAATAGTGGATCAACAACTGATGGTTGTCAGTATAGGTAGACATCTTTCTAGCATACATAATCAAATGACTTTGCGGACAAGTGTTCCCTTTGTATTTTTCAAATTCCGGAACTTTGAACTTAGCGGGAATCTTCACATTTGGAACAAGGCAAAGCTCATGAGCATTCTTTCCAAATAACTCCTTTCCTCTTAAAGCCCTGATTTCTCTTTGCATTTCAGCAAACTGATCTTGAAAGTCATCTATTCGATCCATAACATCCAAACTCTCGCTCGGAGCAGTATGGAAAATTTGTTCTTCAGTATAAGGCATAGCGTGAGTTACAGGCGGTGGCACAGGTATGACAGTAGGAACAACCGGAACTTCAGCATTAGGAACAACATTAACCACAGGAGGTGGCACAGCCATGACAGCAGGGAGTCTAGAACCTTCGGGAACAGGAGGGCGATATCCCTCTGGCACATAATTGGTAGGCATGCCCCAAGGGAAACCAACAGGCATTTGATATTGAGAAGCATTAATCGGGGCCACAGAAATGGGCGTTGATCCGATTTCAGAAATCACAGTTCCTTGGACAGGAGAAGGAGGAGGTAGTGGTGGCTGATTCTGAGCAGCCACCAGAGCTTCCATTGCGGCAGTCAGTCTTTCCAAACCATCTTTCAGAGTTGATACCTCTTCACGGAGCTCGCGATTCTCTTGTTGCAACTGATCCATCTTTTTCTTAGAGCTAGCCCGAGTGTTGTAGTGATGCGACAGCTTGGCTGAAGGAAGGCCAAAAGAAACAAATAAGACATCTGGAAAAGGCAACACACAATGCACGATGATGCGAATGCAAATGCAAAATGCAGGTGTTTCAACCAGTTTTCAAGGATCTTTAAAATATAAAGCAATTACAAACATCATAAAGAAAAAAATAGCACTTCTTGAAATACTGATAAACATCTCATTTCATTGAATATTGGAAAGAGTTACACTTGGAAGTACAAAATACAATAATATCAAAATAAGAAAAAGCTAGGTCCTAAGGAACATCTGATGACGATCCAAGCTGATACTTCCTTCGGAGTCTCTTAATCTCTTTCTCATAGTTGTGTTTCATGGTGATCTTCTCTAGCACAAGCTGATCTACAATACCCTTCCAAGCACCAGAAGTAGGAGGATGTGCTGATGGAGTAGTAGAGGAAAATAAATCCTCTGCATGCCTCTTCACAGCGCGCCGCTCAAGTAACTCTATCAAGTCGTCTTTCTCCTTCATCTGTTTTTGCAATTCCATCTTCTCTTTGTCAGAAGCTTGAAACTTACTTTCCCACATCTCTTTCTCTTCCTTCATCTTAGTCAAAGCATCTTGAAGTGTCTTCACATCATCAGAAGAAACAGGGATTGCTGTAGGGAGTGGCGTAGAGATCACAGTAGTCAGAGGTTTCTCAATAGGATAAGGCATCTTAAGCTCCATAGCCCTCTTCTTCACCCAAAGTGTGTACGGTTCTAAAGCAATGCAAACTTGTCTTCCAAGCTCCCCTCTACCCAACCTGTGAATCTTAGTCCAGGCATGCGCCATTCTTCTTCTCAAACCAAGAGAATCATCCCCTCCTTGAAAGAATAAACCCTCTAATAAAATATTCTTAGGCCTATCCTTCAGCATGTAACCCAGCTGGCGGCGAGCTAGACTCGGGTTGTAGTTAATTCCGCCTTGTATCCCAAGAAGAGGAACATTGGCGAATTCTCCACAACTATCAATAATCCGGACATTATCGTAAACCGAAGAAGACCAAGTGATATCAGTATGCGTAAGAGACATAATCCTTTGAGACCACCTTAAGCAATCCTTGTTTTTCCTAAAAGCAGATGTCTGAGGTAAGTGTGAAACGAACCAATTATACAGCAGAGGTAGACAGCAAACAATGGTACCGTTTCCCTTAGAGGTCCTACTATGGATGGAAAAATAAGTATCACCAAGCAAAGTTGGAACAGGGTTCCCAATCGAGAAAATCCTAATAGCATTAATGTCCACAAAATTATCAATATTAGGAAACAAGACTAGTCCATAGATGAGTAAAGCCAATATAGCCTCAAACGCCAATGTGCGACCAATGTCAGCAAATAAAGTAGCCTTCTCAATCAAGAACTTAGCAGTTAAACCCTTGAGGCCTCCCTTAGTCTTTAGATTTGTATCAATATCCGACTTCGTCAAATGGGTAGCTTCAGCAATATCTTGAGGCTTAAGAGCTTCCTCCAAACCAGTATACGGGACCTTATCAGAAACCGGTACACCCAACAAATAAGCATATTCTTCCAAGGTCGGCATGAGCTGATAATCGGGAAAAGTGAAGCATCGGTAAATAGGATCATAGAACTGCATAAGGGTATTCAGAATTCCGTCTTCAATATTGGTAGAAAGAACAAATAAAAGTCTCCCATAACGAGATAAGAAGCCCGAACGATCATCTACCAAGGACACTAGCTTTCTCAACTCTGTAAGATCAGGAGCCCGAAAACCGTACTTCTGAGTGTTTCTCCTTCCAATATCCATAATCAACAATATCTGCGATGTTTGCAAAAGAAAATCTCTGAGATCCTTAAAAACCAATTGAAACACAATGCTCATGAATGCATGAGTGCAAGATGCAACACCCACAAACAAGTCATACAAAGCACACAGGTTCAAAGGTTCGGCACGAGCATGGAGCCAAAGGTACGAATCAACCAACCCACAATGGTATGTACTATGGTTATATCATCACCTGTAGAACAAGGTTCTAAAAAGTTCCCAGAATCATAATTCCATCTTTTGGATATTATCGGCTTAAACGACTACTCGTCGGCCAACAATATTCTCAAGAGAAACTCATCTGAGTGTGGTATCGCGTAACGACCAATTCAAGTCTACACCTGAACAGCCACCGCACCACGTCCTAATAAGGCCAAGATGGGTTAAAGGGTTCTAAGGTCCTCAGCTTCTCAGGCTCCCAGTCGGAAAAAAAATAATATCAATTACGACTACTCGTAAGACATCAGTAATTTCCAAAGGGGCCTCCACCGAGCGGGGGATCTCAAGTCAGCTTAGTAAGGACTACTCCACGTAAGCCAACAAGACTATACCACCCTCCTATCATAAGTGCACTCAAGTCCGGGTTAGGACTTATCTCACCACACAAATTACCAGGCACCAAAACAGAACAATCAATAACAAACAAGTCAAACAGAAAGCGATAAATAAATCAAAGTAGGCGAAACCCACTAGGAACCGTTGGAGTCCCCAGCAGAGTCGCCACTTTTCTGTAGCGGTAAAAATTGTGAGTGTAAGTTATTGACTAACTTAACTCAAAGAAAACAAGAGTCGCCACCGCACTTTTATTTTATCCAAATAAAGGAAAGGAAAAAGAGCGAACAAAACCAAAGAGTTCTAAAATAAGAACACGAGACAGAGATCGGGGTAAGGGGGTTGGTTACGCAATGGGAAGGTGTTAGCACCCAAAACGTCTATAGTACTCTATAGGAGCCCTTTGAAATATTTTCGCTTTTTGGTTTGAAAATGGTTTGTTTGAAAAGAGATTGGGGAGATGAGAAGAGAATTATTTTTTTATATTTTTGTGTTTGGAGAGACTTATCGTCTCATGCCTACGTACCCATAAAGTGCAATATGGAATCAAAACCCCGTAGTTCGTGGTACAAATGACAAAATTTTGTTGGTTTTGATTGATTTTTAGATGTTCAAACAAGTCGTCATTTCAAGGAGAAAACTGCGACTATCCACCCACGAATATTAAGACAACATTTGCGTCACATAAAGATGGAGGATTTGCTTGGATTATCAACAAGACTATCACTCAACATCAACGTGGAAAATGTCAAAGTCTTAATAATATGGGGAATAGGAGATTTACATCTCAACTATAGAAATGAATCATGTCTAAATTTTATGAAAAGTTTTAAAGCGAAAAAAAAGTGCATAAAGGCACAAAAAGAGTTGATGAGTTTTTGTATTTTTTATGTCTTTTGAAATTGGTCAAAGCATGATTAACATTGATTGACTTTTATTAAGAAAAACAAAGTTTAAAAATCACTTGACAGAAGTCAAGGTTTTATTGCGAAAGCGGTTTTGAAGTTTGAAACCAAGAAGGTTTTTGAAAGAGGGAGAAAGTTTTGAAAATTTAAGAAGGGGAAGAGATGAAGTGACTATCCTAAAAAACAAAATAAGAGCTAGAGATAAGAAAGATCTAACCGACTTGTGGCACACTCCAAAGCAAGCAAAAAGAATTCCATCCGATTTAAAGTATAAGCCAGTGATCGAGCCAAATAAAGGCTAAGATTCAAAATTCTCCAAGCATAGGGAAGAAAGTCCTAATCCTAAGTCCAAAATGTCCATGAAGTCCAAGGTCTAAGACTGGTCCAAGAGTATAACCACAAAATTAATAGCACCAAATTTTTTAGATGTTTTGTCCTTTATTAGTGTTTTGAACAAAGTATGGTCCAAGTGGACAAAATAAAAATGACATAAACATAAACAAAGATATAGTATGTAATGATAAAATGGAAGCATAAAAGTAAAAAAAATAAAGAGTAAGAAGAGAATATAAACAAAATTAAACAAGGATATTGTTAGTGAATTAGTGGTTAGTGGTTAGAACATATGATCAATGATGATTAATTCTTGCACTTAAACCAAGATTAATGAAAATTCATTAGAGGATTGATAGAATCAAAGCCTCCTAACAATGATTTTCATAGGTATTGGAGTTAAGACAAGCAACTAAACATACTTGGACTTTTAAACGTAAGTTTGAGCCACGAATGATCATTTTCCGATTAAGGGACAATTTAGCGCTATGTTAAGCAATCGTAATCGGGTTTATGTAGAAACCACGACTATCTGAGGCCGGTCAATAAAATGTTAGTGTTAATACATGTTAGAGAAATGATATGTAAATCATTCTCCTAAAACATGCCACACAAAAAGAAAAGAGGTAATGATCTCATCATAATCAAGATTTTTAATTAATTAATCAAAGGTAATCTATCACTATTCCAAAGTAAGGAGAATTATCTCAATGATTATTCGTCCATAGTTTTGAAATAATGAAGATTAATCAACCTTGATAATCAACAATCTATGATCCATAGATTTCATCGATCAAAAATAAAAAGAAGAAAAAAAGAAAATGAAATCACAATTTGAATCTCGAATCGATTAAATTATCGTCAATATCAATCACCTCTCTTGGTGGATAAAATCAACACCCAAAGTCCATTGATATTGATGAAATCTTATCAACATCAAGATCCAAAACAATCAACACTTAATCGAAATATTTTTAAAAAAAATTTTAAAAGCTTTTTCAGAAATGAAATTAAAATACAAATTTAATAATAAAAGAAAAATGTGGAAAAATCCACATAGTTAAGAAATGAAAAAAAGAAAATAAAAATAAACAAATAAAAGAAAAGTAACATTGAAAAAATAGAAAAAGAAAACGAAACAGAGAAAGAGAAATAGAAAAACCAAAGTATCAGAACAACTTCTTCTTCAAAGCTTCACGCGACACCGTTCACCGTGGTTATGGATTCAAGCTTAAATCACAACGGCGGGATGCAAAATTAACACGGTTGCAATCGAAATCAAGAGCTCTTCACGATGGTACCAACAATTCAGAGAATCACAACAAAAGATAACGGATCGAAAATGACGGTGAAGCTCAATCTACCTTCAAACTCAGGTAAGAAATCAATCCAAGCTTCTTCTTGCTTCTCTTCTTCTTCTGAACGAATTCTGGTTCGAAATTGATCTGTGTTTGAGGTTGATTTGAAGTTAATTTGGTGGAATGAAGTATGAGAAGAGAATGAACGAAGGTTTTTCTGGTAGTGAGGAATTGAGGAAGAAAATCAGCAGAGATTTTTTGGCTTGAAAAGCTTGAAGAATAGAGTGAGGGATGAATTCTATTTATAGATGAGAATGAGTGAAAAATGATTTGCAGTTTGTGAGAATTTTCTGCCGTTTTGAAGTAGGTGTCTTGTGCGTAATATTTTTTGCTGGTATTTGACATGTCGTTTTGCAATTTTTCTCTTTGTAGCTCATTACATGTTATTCTTTCCTTTCACTTTTCAACTCACTTGGGTGACGTGGATTATTTTTCAACTGGCTCACATGCTACTTATTTTTTGTTTCAGTTTGTGAATATGGCTTGGTTAATGGCTCACATTCAGTTTGCACGGCTTGGTCTACGTGATAAATTTCCTTCACCCTGTTGCAAGTGGCTCGTTTGAAGCTCCTGATGCTAACTACAGAACTCATTAACATAGCTCTCGACTTGAGCAACAACTGTGCGAAAGTTACGCAAGGCATCATATTGTTCAAAAGATCCCAGTAATTCAGAAATATCGGTGGCGGATGAAAGATTTACTTCATTCAGTACATTGCCTGTTAGGGCAGCAAGTAATCTTAACAATTTAGTTTTCCCCGAGCATGATGGGCCAACCAAGATACATAACCATTGACGCTCTACGCAAAGAGCTGCAGCTTCCAAACTTTGACAGAGTTTAGGTTGTACCAGGAGATGACTGCTAGAGGTAGTATAAGATTGGGTGATATTCCTCTTAATAGCAACATTCCCCACAAATAAATTATCTGAATTGAGTTGAACACGAGGATATGGATTTAGAGATGGCGTCGCCTTGAGAATAAGTTGCGCCTCCGCCTTTTCAAATGCAAAACAATCAGCAAATGAGTTTCTTGTTCCATTCCAGTAAGTTTGCAGTTTCTTGGTCAACTATCTGGTCTGCAGGAGATGCAGTGGTCTGAACATTTTGATTGCAGCAAAGACGTGTTTCAATCTTTTCCACTGCTTGCCTTTTCACCTCATGTTGATCTATAAATTCACGTGTCTTCGTCCTAGTAAGATATGTTTGTTCAGATCCGCCTTGTGCATATGATATTGGTACAGGTGAAGAATAGTTGTCCAATGCAACTGGGTTTTCTGTCTGTGCATCATCAGAAGATGATCCCTTTCCCCCATCATTATCATCCATACCCTTGTTGTCATGTGATACCTGAAAGTCACCAGCATTTCTAAAGTTTCTTCGACGTTTCAGATTCGAAGTTCGAGAGTTGCCTTGGGATCTCCTCATAAAAGCCACTGATGTTGCTTTGGCATTTCTTTTTTTGCTCAATGCTTCTGATTGCCGTTGTAGTGTTTGGGCAATGGATGCTTGGAACTGCTTATGGCGAGCCATCTCATCCTCATGCAAAGCCAATTCCTGTTCCTCATACTTGTCAATATCTGGATACATAACAGCAATCAAGGCATCGTAGCTTGGGTCATCTCTCAATGAGCGTCGGCTAGCACAATGAGTACGACAAGCAGGACATTCATTGTTACCAAGGCGCATGGATTTGTCTATGCACTCTCTGCAAAAGCGATGAAGGCATTCCATAACGGTTCTTGTTTTTCGAATGATGCCAAGGCAGATAGGACACTGAACCTCCTTGCGTACATCTGACAATCTTATAGCCACATATTCTTCCTTCAATTTTTTACATCTCTGTTGCGTACCTCAACTTGTGGACTCTTGCCTCGAAGCAACATATCTACGCTTTTGTCGGTTTGATGCGTAAGCCAGTAGTGTCTGTCTCTCATCTCAATCAAGAAATCAAATGTTGGAGGACCTTTCCTCTCAAGAATTGTCTTCTGACATTTTTTTGCTCTGGCTTCTGCATTTCCTAGAGTAACGCTTTCAATTCCGCCAATCAGGTCAGAGAGTGTAGGATTCTTCATGACATTCTCAATCTGCTGCCCATGGGTAGCCCCTATAAGCATGATGTCTCGCTCAGCAATTGACCGGCAAGCATGAGCTTCAGCTTCTGTGCCAATCTCGTCTACTATAATCACCTCAGGCATGTGATTTTCTACTGCCTCAATCATCACACTATGTTGCATTGATGGCATGGGTACCTGCATTCTCCGTGCACCACCTATTCCAACCAATGCTGTTAACACACCAGGCTTAAAAGCTCCGGTAACATTAACAAGCAGCTGCAGTCTGGACAATACCATGGTCCTTCTGGTATAAACATTTTCATAACACCAATACACCTTGAATGATAAGCAGAGGGACACCCATCACAGCAGTAATATGCACAGCATGTCGAAATCCCTGTAAGGATTGAGAAGTAGCTACCCTGTCATCGCTCTGGTCAAGCGTTACACTGAATGCAGCCAGCATAGGACCCCACAAGCTAACTCTAGTCAAGGCATTGTTATTATTCTTTGAGATAAAATCATGCCAAGAGTAAGTCAAAGATGGAAGATCCATGATGATATTGGTAGGTTTAACAAGAGGTTTTATCTGGAGAAAGTATGCAAAAGTAAATTTGCAAGCAAGTACGATCAACCAATAGACCACATACCTGCAGTAGTCACTCATTTTCTCATAAAGACCTCGTCCAACATAGCCTGTTCTTGATATATCCACTTGAAAAACTGAAAGAATGATTGATCAGACATCTCAGAAAGTGCATGACAGGCTGGAATTTTGAGCAGCAATGCAAAGAATAGGCGTATAGCTGCATAAACACCCAGTACAAGCAGGTATATCCGGAAATAGAATGAATTGTCGGAGTTATTACTATGCCTCTCCTGTAAAACCTTCAGGTAAACATATGTCACAAACGCAGAAGTCAAGCCACCCCAAAAAAACCTTATTACTAGCCTTGAAACAGCCATGCCCCTTGCAGTTTTGTATGACCCAAATGTGAGCAATACATCCAAGCAACTCTTAACGAAGTTCATGATTGCAAATGATGGCCCGATGCTAAGTACTGTTTTAAAAGTATTCAGGTTGATATGTCCATGATTGAAAGCAATAATTGTCAAAGCCTGAAACATTAATGCCAAAAAGATCCAGAGACGGTGGAAACTTCGATATAAATGAAGAAACGTTCTATGCTCAACAAAACTACTTTTACCAGTCCTTTTCGATTTTTCGGCTTAAGGAAGAACGGTGAACCACTCCTCATTGGCCAGCCTATTTCAAAACAAGCAGGTGACCAAAAGTATTCATTGAAGTCATCATAATTTCTCCATGCTGAATGTGCAGCTTTTCCATTTTTGTAATGAGCCTCATCAGCTAGCGTTTCATATATAGGACAAATGATTTTCTCAAGAAACTTCGCAGAACCGTCATCAGTTACGCAGCTGACTGCAGCTTCAGCTTCTCCATGATCCAAAATAGCATCCAGTTCTTTTGCCATGTGGTGGAATATATAGCAAATGCACTCGGGGAGAAAGCGGACATTTGCAGCTTCACCCCAAATAAGAAAATACAGAGAAACCAAAATAAACTTCCTATCACGGTTAATTGCCTCTAAACTATTCCATGCAAGACGAGTTCGCAAGTATCGGCACCACTTGATATAGTTATCTAGCACCTTCAAGAAGACTTCATTGATTGTTTTCTCGTCTATTTTTGGATCAGATTCAGCAGGTATGCCAAGTCGTGACTGCGCATTTGCTATCATCAAAACAACATTTTCACGCTGGTTCCTTACATTATCTATCTGGAAACCAAACACGAATTCCAAAAGATCAAACATGTCTGCATCCCGTTTTCCAGATACCTTAAAACCAGCAGGAAGTCTAGGGAATTGTTCAGTATATCTGATTGAAGAAATTGCCCCTCTAACTTCTGGGAAAATTCTGATTGGATTGATTAATGATGGCGCTTCTAGAGGAACAATATTGTAAGGCGTCAACTCTCCGGATAACGTCGCACTTGACTTTTTTAGCTTTTTCAACTCCTCCATTATGAGGCCACCAACTCCATTGGGGTCTGCATCCTTGCTAAGTGCCTCAACAAAGGCAAGGGTAGATGGATCGCTAGAATTTTTTAATGACAAAATAGCCCTCTGAAGTACATTCAGGAGTATCATACGGTTCCCACCAGCAAAACATGAACTAGATCCACTAAGTATCCGTGCCCGTTCGTGCGATGAAGTATACGCCGCCAACTGGGATATTTGTTCTATTTGGCTGGCTATAATTCAACACACTTGCGACCTGGCCAATATCAGCATAAACAAACCACCAAATAAAACCTGTTATTTTCCACAGAAGGATTCCCACATATATGTTGATGAAGTGAGTATGATATGAAAGTAGTTCTTCTCCTCCAACACCATCCACTCCAAAATTTGTTTGATGAATCACACCAAAACTTGTTTGATGAATCAAAGTTCCATCTTTAGCAAATAAATTCAGCTGTCCAGTCGAAGTAAGCACTACCAGCATCTGATCATCTAACCATGCCAGACCTATAGCCATACTGTCAAGAGACCATTCTCCCTATACTTTTAATTCTGATTTGACCAATCTTGCAACCTGAACTTTCCGCTCCCAAGCAATTGCAAGCAACGAAACTCTTTCAACAGCTTCAACTCTATCGCTCCACTATATCATTATTCTCAAACTGCATCTCAACTGCTTGTGAGTGAATGTTTAATACATCTGCTTGCGGCGATCTGTTTATGGCGATTCAAGACATCAACTTTATCGTTCTGCTCCGACAACATGGAAAGTATCTCGATCCGACCAGCAGCAAAAACTCCTGCCACAATGTAAACAATGGTCAAAGGAAGCTCAGTGAACCTCTCAAACCTCTCCTGCGATCCAGTTCTGAGCATTGCTCCGAAGCACCACACCGGCGAGGCAATGAATTACATACCGTCTCAACCTCAACTTCATGGCTCAGTAAGTGATAAAATATGTATTTGCTGACATTTGTCTCAATAAACTCACATTCACACAAATTTGCATTGTGACAGATGGAGCCTTCAGCATCAACATTCCAAAACTTGGCATATTGAAGATTTGCTCTTTCCATTTAAAATCTTAAATAACTTTGAAAGTTTGATGAATCTAGCAGTTTCTGAAGTGCACCAACACAGTCTTCAACCTGATCAATAAGCGCAGCAGCTTTCTTGTAGTTGGAACCGTAAGTGATAGCATCGGTGTGGCGGATAATCCTTTGTGAACCAATTCTGACTTCATCTTATTGGTAACAGACTCCAATTCCAGCTTTGCTCAAGCAACTCTTCTGATTTAATTGTGACTTGTAGATCAATTAGCATCTCTAGTAACATATTTCTAACAATCACATGCTTTCCCATTGATTCTCTCATAATTGGACGTTGTGGAGCCAACCCTGGTGAATCAAATGTCATTATCACAAATCTAACCACATTTTCAAGCTCAGAAGATAGAAACCCATCTTCCAAAATGACTCCAAGCAACACAACCAATTTTTCAAGGACAGGAACTTCAACATCACCCCTTTGTAATGTAACTAGTAAATGTTGAACAAGGTTGATTCGCCGCAAAATTGTAAGGTTATGATTTCTGTACCAGTGCATAGACACTAAGTTTTTTTCAAGAAAACCAAGTAATGCAATTTGGATTGAAACTGAGGCCATTACCCACAATGTCCAATCCAACAAGATATGTTCAACCATGTCCGCATTTGACAAGACAATGCAATTTGAAGTTTCTGCAGCAATATCAGTATTTTCTAGCTCTGAAATGTGACTAAACGAATCTTTTGGTACGGAAAAATCATCCATGTCTCCATGAGACCCAATTGAAGAATTTTCATCCTGAAACTTCGACAAAAAACTATCCTCGAGATTGGCTTCCACCACGGGTAATTCATAGTTGAAGCAAACCCTTGATAGTTTGACCAAGATGAGGTCAAACGTCCATCTGATTTAAACTTGAATGAATGTCCTTGCCATCAATCCCTTTTGCAAAATCCTAAACACACAGAGAAGAAGAAACAGACAAATTGAAAAATATTTTTGGTATTTTAGTTAGAGATTAGTAAACAGAAACAAACATAAAGTAAATAAGAAACACAAGGGTGAAAGAACCACAAAGTATGATCTTGTTTGTGGAATGATATGCAAATGGAATGTGGGATCTTAGGGGTAAAAATTAGGGTATTACAAGTACTACAGATGTTTAGGATGTGAAATACCTACCATAGGCATAACCAACCCCCGATCCCCGAATCTCTTAGCGTTGTTGTTACATCGCGCAAGAGGTCTTTCTTTCTTTAACCTTTCCTTTGGATAAATCAAAGTCTGGTTGTGAATTTAATGAATTAAGATTCAAGTTAACCAATAGATTGACATCACGATTCTCACCGCAACAACGTAGAGACAACATTCAAACAGGCAGGGTGAGTAAAACGATTCATAATAATCAATATATAAAATAACGTCATTTTTGTATTCAACATCCTCATAATCATCAAGGAAAGATCAAAAAGCCATAATATCATAAATTACACCAAATTGTCACATAAATGCAAATGCAACAAGACTCATGCATGTGGTACCAATTCATCAAAGTTCGATGGACACTGGACCATCAACCCTTTATAGATCCTCATCAATAGGATCGATTCTACACAAGAACCGGAGCACAATAAAATATTTCACATCCGCACAATGGGACTGAAGCCGTAAGAATCAAACACTAGAGTGAAGCCCAGATTGAATATGAATACATGATGTACACGTCAATATCATCCTCATAATAAACTCATTAGATGCATCATCATTCATCAAAGCCATCATAATAATCATGTCATCATATAATCATCAAAAACTCATGGAATCAACATCATAACTCATCATCATTACTCATAGGAATCATCATACAATCATGTAATAATCACATATGAATCACGATTATACTCAAGGTAATTCATCCAGAAAATCACAACATCAAAGCATCAAGACAACACTGCAGAAGAACACAATTCGAGAAACTCTGCTACATTCGCTGGACAGTTCGTCGTGCGAGTCTGGGGCTAGTGTTCTCCATACGAAGAGTCGTTTGCTGTGCGAACTCGCGATTACAGCAAATCGCTGCTATGCAATAGTAGCAAAAACAGTCCAAAGGTCCATACAATTTCCTTCCTCAATGCCCCCAAAACATCCCCAAATCATTACTAAGGTATTACGATGATAAAGACACAAAATCTACGACCTATTATGTATATCTTGTATCCTATTTACGCCTTCAATTCCCTTAATTTCTTACAAATATCCCATAGTCACTAAAGTTTCTCACAATCAGTTACCCTATACGGTTAAACAACTTCAATAACAGATTTGGCCATGAAGGCCTAATTTCCCTTACTCTCAAATCAGCCTCAAACCTATCAGAATATCAGTTCAAATCCCTCAAACTCATTGAACTCATCACCAGAAAGGCAACAACAATCCAATACTAAAAAATTCCTAAACCTTTAAATCGGCTTTAAATACATTGAATCATATATTGCAAACAATGAAGGCAATACTCCCCATACTTAAAAAACCTCAAAAACAGATTTGGCCACGAAGGCCTAATTTTCTCAAACTCAAAAACCTCATAAATCCTTAAATCAACTTTAAATACATTGAATCATATATTGCAAACAATGAAGGCAATGCTCCACATACTTAAATAACCTGAAAAACAGATTTGGCCACGAAGGCCTAATTTCCTCAAACTCAAAAACCTCTTAAATCCTTAAATCGACTTTAAATACATTGAATCATATATTGAAAACAATGAAGGCAATACTCCTCATACCTTAATTTGCCGATTCCAAGTCTTTCTCCTTTGAGTTCTTGAAAAACCTCACAAAGCCTTGCCTCTATCCTCTTCCCTCAGAGCTCTGACCTCTATTTCTTCTCTTCTCACGGTCTAACAAGAATGAATCCTAATTTCCTCAAAATTCCTTTTCGTTAAACCTAACTCTGGGCCTTAAAATGGGCTTTCCAATTTCACCCTCACTAACTTCTCCTCAAATGTCCATTTTGCCCTTAAATGATCTTATATTTTATTTAAATTAATAATAATACCAAATATATTCATATTATATACTATTATTTAAATAAATAACTCAAAACTCCATAATTTTCAATATTCATGTCAACCACCAAAAATCATCAAAATTACGAATATTCATATTTAAATCAATTAAATAAATATTCCAAAAATTGGGGGTGTTACAAAGATAACTTATTAACCAAACAAAGACCAATTACACAAAATCAAATGAAATCGGTCCACAAGGGATTATACGAAGTCAGTATCATAAGTTAACTACGAAATGAAATTATCAGGATTAAATTTAAAAGGCTAATTAAAAACAAGTGAAAATTATATAGAAAACCAAATAGAATAAATTTAATTTGAAACAAAATTAGCTACATCAATTAACTAAATCTAGACAAAAGTTAAAAATAACTAAATTAAAAACTAAAACCTAATTTACTTTAATTAAAATTAAATATTAATTTAAATTAAGCTAATGATTTAAAATTGAAAAACTAATTCAACTTTTTTATCTTTGTTTTTAAAATAATGAGAACATAATTATTTTTTTGTAAAAAAAACAACTTGGGCTAAGCCCAATTATCAAAAAAACAGAGAAAACAAAGTTTTTTTTTAAAAAAAAAACATTGGGCCGGTGGGGGATTAAGCCCACTCGGACCCGTTACCAACAAGCAATGCCATAAAATAAAATAAAAACAGAACAAAAAAACTCAAACTTTCCTTTTCACTCTCACTGTTTCTCTCTCGTTTCGGCTCCATTCAATCTCCCACTCTCCTTCGCACATCATCTTTCTCTTCGTTGTGACTTGATAACAACGAATCTCAGGTACTAATTTTGTCCTCGTCCGATTTCGTGAATTCTTTCTATTGTCGATTTCGAACATCACATTTTCGCCGTTGGTGCCTGTATTGTGTATGTGAATGGTTCTGTTTTTTTTCTTTTTTTCAAGCGCGCCTCTTTTTTGTAAGTACTGTGATGCAGCGGTTTTTTGCTCGACTTTCTTTCAACGATATTTGTAAAGGCAACCTTGTTTGTTCGATTGTGTACTTGTAATGATGTCCACTCCCTCTTGATTTTTTTCCGTCACCCCCTCTATGATGTGGATCATCTTTTATAAGCATCGGTGCATTAACTGTCATGATTTCAAAATGAATCCTTGTCTTGGAAACAAATTGGTATTATTCTGAACATGCTAGCATTTGTTTTGGAAATAAAATAGGAATGGTCTTAATTGTGTCCTGATTGTGTTTGATTGTTGTCTGAGATAAGTTCACAACATATTCAATTCTTTCCAAAACCTTCCGTCAATACTTGATTTTTTTTGGAAATCTAATCCTTCCATGCCTTTCTATCTTTAATTGATGCTGGTGAGGGTTTTCATGAACATGTGATTCTTGTACTTTCCACTTTCATTATGAACTTCTCTTGTACTGCATTGCCAACGTGTTCTAAAAACCCCTTTTCTTTTTCAGGAACATGAATCGAAAGCTGTTAGCTCATCTTATGCTACGCTGCCTCGAGAATGATGAGTAGGAATTGACCAAATGGGAACGAACTTGTCACAGATCATGTTACATGGATTGCGACTTCCTACTTGGTTAGGAACTTCTGTGCATCTCTTGAATGATATCTTGAAAGCTTTCCAGTCATCATGGAAATAATCTTATTAATTTTGTCTTTCAATCTTATACAGGTCGCATTGGTGTCCCGGTATGCATTATGTCGACCAACATGAAGAATGTGGTACTTGGTTTAACATTTTTTGTCAACGTGCTACTACTTTCCGCCCTTATGTAACAACACTGTCTTTGTTCTTATATGGAGCAGATTTTGTCCTTAGCATGGAGCAAATGGCAGAACTTTGGTATTGGTATAAAGCTTTTGAACTACTTAGGATTTTTCTTGTAAAAAGTAGTTATATCATTTGCTTACTCTTGCTCTTGTATGGAATTATGTATGGATTCTCATGACCTTGTGAATTAAAGTGTGGAAAGAAACGTCAAATTCTCATGCTTGAACTTTATATTTTGGAACTGGTTTGAACTTGTAGAGTTTGAAACAAATATAACTTTTCTTGAAATAGACATTTTATATAGTTTCAAATATGTAATTGGATATGAACTTTTGAAGTACATGTTAGCACATTTTAATTTACCATGAAGATGCCCTTGTGCCAATAACTCCTTTTGAAATTGTAACTTGAATAATTGAATGATTAATTTTGATTCGAACACTTGAATTAGTGAATATTCATTTCTTGAATCATGACCTCATTAGACTTTCAATTTTGATGATAAATTTCAAATAATTGGCCTTGAAATTTCAAACTCTTTTTTATTTATTTTGCATTATACCTTGAGCGAATCTTGGCTTGCATTGTCGGCATCTCTTCCAAATGATATCTTGAAATTGAGCTTTAGAATTGACTTTGTATGGAGGAAACTTTTTGAACTTATGAATTCAATCATGATTAACACTTTGCGCCTGAGCTAGTATTCATAATTTGAACCATGAACCTTGAAATTAATGAACTTTCATAAAAGAAAATGAGTCTTTATGTCTTACGCGCTTGAACTTGCTAAAACTTGATGACATTTTTGTCCAAACTTATCACTTTACATCATCAATGATGAAATTCAAACTTTTCTCTCAAAATCAAAAGAAACAAGAACTACGATCTAACTTTAAGAACAAAATCTTGCTCGACTTTTACTACTCGCACCATCAAAGCCTTATATGATGTCGAACTCAGTACACGAACCATGGGGATATAATTTGTAATACCTCTTGCCACGAAAGTCATAACCAACCTTCAGGTGACCATATTTAGCACCAATGGGAAGAAAACCCTAATTTTTCTTGAGGAAAACTATGAGAAACCTTGAGGAAAATGACCTTGTATTAACTAAGGGACCATAAGAATGAGGGCATATCCTTCCTTTGTCTCCGCAGGGATTCAACACAACTTGTAGGGGACTAAGAGCACACAAAGTCTTCATGGTGCTTGAATCTTCTTCAGCAGCCTATCTTCACAAATGAAAACAAATAACAAGTCTAATAAATGGTTAGTTATGCGTGGATGGTTGACCTAAGATAATGTGCAGAAGATCACATAATCTAAGGGTAAAATTTGGGGTATAACACTAAAGTTCTAGGTCCAAATGAAATCTATTCTCAACTCATTTCCTTTTATCTAGTTGAAGGAAATTGCAAGAATGACGTTCATACAATTCATATTATTCTCCAATTAGAAGATGATCCAAAAATCTATAAAGAAGCAATGGCTTCAAGGGACTCCTCTTTTTGGAAAGTTGTTAATCAAGACGAAATGGATTTGATTATTTCAAACCAAACTTGAGAGCTTGTCGACCTTCCAAAGGGGTCAAGGCCCATTGAATCTAAATTGTTGTTTCATCAAGGGTCACAACCTTGTGAAACAACATATACATGACCTATAAATACTTCATTCCGAAATTCATAAAATTACATCACAAACCGAATATCCCCTTGAACAAATTTCAAACTCTTTTTGCTACAATTCAGGTTTTCGTCGGTCTTACGCAAATGCGATTTAAGGCTGAATTATCCTGGGTATTCATACGTTCTAACTCTAAGACATATTTGAGAGTGTTTAAAATATTTTTAAGAAAAGTGACAACATTCACAATTTAGACATGGATCCATTCAACTTTAAGCGAGGAAAAATGTACTTATCCTTAATAATATAAATGTGAATCAATCCACTTTCAACTTAATTAACTATATTCTTACCAATTCTTCCATTATGTGAACTCAATTGGTAGTTTTGCAGTGACATCAAATACATAATTATGAATTTGAATCTGCGACATCTCACTTATTTTATTTTTAAAGATGACATTTTCGCCACTATAGTAAATTACAAAAAAATAAAATAATATTTCTACCAATTATTTATATGGTCCATCAAATGTATCTTCATTACAAATTTTTTATAATGGAGAAAAAATATAATTATTTAAGTGTAACTTTTACTATTTTCTAATAAAAATATGACAAATGTACTTAAATATCTTTTAAGAAATAATAAAATTGTATATAGGAGAAAATTAAAAAATTATCATATTTTCATTTGAAATTATGTTATCTTCTTTTATAATTTGAAAGAAAGGTTTAATGGGTTTTCTTCTTTTATAATATATAGTGATTTAAAATTTTCAATATAATATGAAGAAATATATGATCGTCATTAGTTAACCGTGTAACATTAATATATCTCACATATCATTTTTTTTCTCTGATAAGAAAAAGAGTATATACACTATTAAAAATTTTGCGTTTAGTGACCGAATTAGAGACAAAAAAAAATATAAAATCAGCCACTATAATATTTAGCGACCAATAAAACGACTATTAAATTTCGGACCGATTTTGTGACGGAATTAGTGACCGTTTTCATTTAATTAAAGAAATTAAAATAAAATCAAAAGTTTTACCACATTCAAAAATTGAACTAATGCCCATATTGTTTGAGAAGTTTGATCATGACCACTAAGCTATTTCATTTTAAATATATAATTCTTTTTAAAATAATGTATATTATTTTTTTTTTTAATTAATAAATTTGTATGAAAGAATTATTTATATAAATATATCTTTCATTTCTTAAAATGATAAAAAAAAACTTTCACTAAAAAATAAAAATTAAAAAGAATTAAAATATTTTAAAAAAGAGAAAAAATTGGAAAAAAAAATTAGTTGTGACGGAAATTTCAATCGTTTTTTATAAATTAATTTTTATACAAATATTTATTTGAGACTGAAAATTACAGTCACACAATTTTAATTATTAATTTAATAGCTAATTTTATTTAATAATCGATTTGGTAACGTTATAGCTAATTTTATTTAGTAATTGATTTGATAACGTTTAAAATTTTATTAACATAATATTCAATTGTGGTGGCTAATTTAATGGCTGTAGTGACAAATTTTCAATCACTAAAAACAATTTTTTTAATAATATATAATATTTTCTCTGTTGTAATTCACTTGATCATAAATACTTTTTATTCTAAATATGTGATTCAGTGTGGGACGGGAGATAATATCTAGAATTAAGGTTAATAAATAGATGGAGTTGCTGTCTCTTTCATTTGAGCACCGACCGACGTCATCCGAAAAAAACATGTCATGCGAGTGCGTCGAGGTTGCCGTCGCTCCGCCACCTGGCATAGCGTTCTCCTTTTTCTTCAGCAACCTTGACACGCTACCTTTTGTCCACTTCCACTCTTTTTCAATATTCTTTCTCTTATATTTTTCCGCATCTAACAAAAACAGAGAAGGTATTATCTTTTAAGATTTCTGATTTCATTGCAGTTGATTTTGTTGAGGAGTGATGGGTACAGACCATGGCGAAAACGGAGAAAGCCATGATTCTGAGAAGGTGGAAGTGAACATATACCCTTTGAATTCTTACTATTTTGGATCCAAGCATGCTATTCCTTCCAAAGATCACTCCCTTCATGACCATCTTCAAAGATTCAAATCCAAGTTCGTTTTCTTCTTCTTCTTTTACTATAATACTTTTATTGCAATTTTGTTGTATCAGTAAACTCATTTGTTTGTTTAATTCTGCATGTTTTAATAGCTATGCTGCACGTGGAATGCGAACTTGTGTGGAAGCTGTTCTAATGGTTAGTTTTTACCCAGTTATGTTACAAGTTGTTCTGAATTTATGTATCAGTAAACTCATTCTGAATTGATAATGTAAACTGTTTTGGTTTTAGGTTGAGTTGTTCAAACATCCGCATTTGTTGCTGTTGCAAATAAATAATTCCATCTTTAAACTTCCCGGTGGCCGTTTGAGGCCAGGTGAATCAGGTATGTGAGTAATCTTTCAAACATTGAGTTTGAAAGGTTTGCGAATTTTTTTACTAATGATTGGATTTATTGGTTTTTAGATACTGGTGGATTGAAGCGCAAGCTGGCAAGGAAGCTTTCTCTTGATGAAGATGAGGCACAATGGGAGGTATTAAACTCACCTTGTTAATTTAATGGTGTTTTACACTCTGCAGTACCGACATCTTTGAAAAAGAATCATATATTGATGTCGGTGTCAATGTGCCGTGTTATATAGGTTATAGATATAGATATAATATATTATATAGGAGTTTTAAATGACAAGCTTGAATAGAGCATATGAAATGAGGTAGTTTACTTGATTTAGGTAGGAGAGTGTCTTGGAATGTGGTGGCGGCATGATTTTGAAACATTGATGCACCCTTTCTTACCACCTAATGTCAAACATCCAAAGGTACATTTTGAAAAATACAGTTTTTTTGTCTGACTTCTGATGTAAGATGTCATAGTTTCATGATCTGGTTTCATGGTGTAGGAGTGTACAAAACTCTTCCTTGTAAAGCTTCCGGAAAGTCGAAGGTTCACCGTGCCAAAGAACATGAAGTTGCTTTCGGTTCCATTGTGCCAAATTCGTGAAAATCACAAGGTGTACGGGCCAATTATATCTGAAGTCCCGCAGCTACTCTCGAAGTTCTCTTTCAATATGATTGGAATTTAAACCTTAGCTGCAATTTGGTTGAAATCTTGTTAGGCATCCAGTTCAGTTGTATCTTCATTAGGATTCCAGATAAGGAAGGACTGGTAAATATCATAGGTTTTCTTACATCATTGATTATACTATAATGTTGAAAACAGAAATATCTATATATGTATATAGCTTGAATGGTTTTTTTTGCTTGAGATATACAAGTTGTTGGTTTATTACAAGTGGTTAGAGAAGATCTTGTATCAGATTTCTCTCCATATTTTATCAATATGAGTTTTGATTGGGTTTTTAGAGATCCTCACTTTCTCTATTTTCCTTCAACTTAGGCATTCTATAGTTATTAGCATTTTCATATTAAGTTCGTTGGACGCTATGCATGGATCAAACAACAATTTAGAAGAGTTTTAATGTACAAAATGTTGAAGTAAATAGTTGATGATACATTAGGTCAAGGGAAATAAGATAAATGAAAGAGACCACATGTCAACTATAAACTTTAAAGTATTTTATATATGAGTCATATAAATTATAAAGTGTTCAACGAAGAACTTTCATTCACATTTGTGTTTTATATCTGCTTTGTATTGCTACTATAAAGTTTTGTGCAGGTCTGGGTAGATGGAAGTTTCATACTTTCTCATTTGTTTTAATGTTTAGTTCAAATTTAGATGTAAAAAAATAAATCATTGAAGGCGTGGCGTTAGATGGAATCGATATCTTCTCTTAGACAAGTATATATATGAAGCTGCTAATCGAAATAAGATGGCTAACTGAAGAAAAGCTAAGGTATATATATTTTTCTTTGGTTGCTATGTATGTATTTTTTTCTTGCACCAGAGTATGTATTTTTATTACTAATCATTCACTCTTTTATTCTTTTTGAAGTTTATGTTATTTGTTTTTGCTTTTGAGTATGATCCTTTTAGAAAACATGATTATTAGCAGAGATAGGATAAATCCAATGAAGCTTTTTGATTATGGTTATGTTCATTTTTTATTTATGTGGTAAAATTGAGTTACTAATTTTAGGTTGTCATGTTGGTTTTAAATCTATTTCAGAGGACAAATTTAATAGCATGATATGGAGCACATCAATGGAACTAATGGTTAGTGATAAATTGGGCAACAGGAATTTCAATTGTTTCAAGTGATAATAAGCTTCTTATCATTAATCAGAACCAATAAAAGATCTGAGGTGTAGCAGGAATATTGAAAGCTCTACAAGATCATAAAAGATGATAGCACTTGAATGTGTAAAGGATATACTCAGCGCTGCAGAATTGATGGCAAAAGAATTAGTTGTGTGGATGAGACATAAAATATGATAACGCCGACTCTTTTCGATATGTTGGAGAATTAGAGAATTGAGGTAGAAAGCTATGAAAAGTACTTTAAGTCTAATATGAAGGTTATTTTCGACTGTGTAAGCTTTGGATTTAATGTAGGCGAGTTTTTGTTGCAAGGTAAAAAACATGACCTAGATGGGTAACATTTATGAGGAAGAGGTGGTTAGCGGAAGAAGTGTACTGGAAATGTTAAAGTTTAGAAGCATGGAAGAAATAGTTCTGGATGAGATTGTCAGAAAGTGTGTTGGGGAAGTTTTTATTAGAGAGCATTCAACATTGCAGAATTTTTTTTTTGGAGTAACACTTTTGTGAGAGACACATCACATGTTCACCCAAAATCTTAAGGTAATAGGTGTATGGATTCTCCCACTTATAAATGCTAAAGTCTCTACGTTTTTAGTCAATAAGAAACTATTATCTATACTATTCATATTTGTTATACTCAGCACTTCTCTTCAAGTGTGTGTCTATCCACGATGTTAGAAACTATTATCTATACTATTTACATTTGTTATACTCAACACTTCTCTTCAAGTGTGTGTCTATCCAGGATGCTCTCTCTTAAGCGAAAGCTCTTTTCATCCACATACATCTCTTCAAGTGTGTGTCTATCCACGATGCTCTCCATTAAGCATATCCACCATCTATGGGAGTACTCTTCAATGAGACACCTCATATCCACCATCTATGGGGAGTACTTTCGATACAAGTGAGTCAATAATTTACTTGAACCAAAGATTCATGATACTACTATTCAGAAAGTTTTCACTAGGGAGTATTGAATATTGCAGGACATACCTTTTTAGAGCAACACCTTTATGAGAGACACACCACATATTCATCTAAAACCTTAAGGTGATAGGTGCATGGGCTCTCCCACTTATAAATAGTCAAATCTTCACATTTCTAGTCAATATGAGACATTATCCATACTACTCACACTTGTTATACTCAACAGAAAGGACATTTACACTTAATTAGGTTGATAGTTAGACTTTAAAAGTCTTTGAAAATGGCTTAGAAATTGAGCTCGACATGGTAACATTTTTTATAAATGAATATGTTTCTGATTTGTGGCTTATTTAAACCCATGGTATCATCCATTGAGCTTGTGTAAAGCATGAAAGATACATTGCCAACGAAGCTCACACTTCAAAACAATCTAATACCAGAATTGAAATATCACTCTCAAGTTCATTATAAGTATTGAGATGTTGAATGACATTAATCTCCCACTTTATTGGCAAATTTTATGGACAAATCATTTGAATATGTTATGTTGATTAAAGTAGTAAGATCCCTCTGTCTAAAGTTTTTTAAATTTGGAATTCAATCTGCTTAGAGCATGATTATCAATTAATATTTGTCATTCCTACACAGTATTCAATGCTATGTTGTCAGAGTATAATGCGTATTTCTCACATGTTGTGGTTCTAGTAGGAAAAACGCTTTCAAGCCGGCGAAAGTTAACAAATTAATTATTGTCCTCTTTTTAATAATATTTAATTGCTATTACTATTAATTACCATTAGCAAACGTCGTCATATTTTAATTTTACTAGCCAGCGTTATTTTTCATTCAAAATCTAGCCAACGATAATATTTAATTACTACTTGATCTTACCTGATCAGAAAGAAATCAGTAGCCTGCCACGCGTCGTGAGTTGCTGCCTTCACCGGTATTGTGGAGGAGAAAAATGGGGTGTACCTACAAGATGCTCCTATGCTTAAATGAGTACCAGAACTAGAGAGAGAAAGTACAGAGAAAATGTGTAGTGAATGGAATATCTGACTCTAGTGAGAGAGAGTATTTATAATATGCCCCTAGCACAGGGCCAACGGTTACATTACATTGAGCCAGATTGCCAAACCCAACACAAGTAACTGTCAGGGCTTACGTGGCGTAGTGAAGACAAGCACGTGGTCTTCACCCTGGATCAACTGCTCCATAATCTTCGGAAGGTGGGCTGACCATCTCTTTCGAAAATGGATAGTTGCATGATGATGTGTCCCCGCGTGGGGGACACGTGGAGAACATGGGGGAAGCGTGTGAGCTTCCCCATCAAGAGAGTCTTCTGTCCGAATGGTGTGCCTTGTTGAGGCTTGTGTTCGACTGAGGAAATTGAGTCTTGTTGGGCCTCATCAGTATAGTACTGGGTTGGGTCTGCCCGGCTGAAGGGCAGGTTCCGGCCTAGTCCAGAATAGGAGCCCCCCGAGTCATTGGTCTTAGGTGGAGGAGGAATGCCTTAAAGGTAGGTCGAAATGTCGAGGACCTCTTCAAGAGAAGGTATTTGCCCGACGCGTAGAATTGGGAGTCGTGTACCATGTTGGGAGCGGAGGATGTTCGACGAGACAATATGTCAGGGAGGTGGAGAGTGTGAAGGATGTGCCCGCCCTCCTATCTCGAAGGAGAGACAGATGGATGTGAACCTTCTGGTGTTGCCATGTGTCAGGAAACCATTGTTTAGCTAGGGCGGCTAGGGGTAGGGGCGTTTGAGTGCCTAGGGACGCCTCGAGTCTCGTGCTAGGCTTATAAATAGGACCGAGTCTACTTCATTTCTCACTTTTTGCTTCTACCGTTCAAAACACTTCCTCTTCTTCTCGTTCAAGCTTCTCAACTTTCAGCACCGAGACGTCTGTCGCACGCCGTCGTATCGTCCTCCCAAAACCATTGCACCAAGTAAGTCTCTGCTGCCACGCCTTCGCTTTTCCTGTTTTCTGGCGGTTTCTCCGGTGGACCTGATGAATGTCCCAGGAGACTGTGGAGTTTTCGGCGAATACGCCAGGGCTTCTTTGAGTTAGTGTAGGGCTAGAATGAATCCCCAGGGGACAAGCGATGAAGTCTCCGGGTACGTAGGATAGTTTTGGATGAATCCCTCGGGGACAAACGATGAAGTCCTCGGGGACGTAGGATAGTTTTGGATGAATCTCCCGGGGACAAACCATGAAGTCCCTGGGGACATAAGATAGTTTTGGATGAACCCCCTGGAGACAGACGATGAAGTCCCCGAGGACATAGGATAGTTTGCCCGAGCTTTCCGGGGACGGGCAGTGAAGTCCCAGGGGATGTTGGATAGCTTCGCATGAACTTCCCGGGGACAAGTGCTTGAAGTCTCAGGGGTTCACTCTCGTCTGCCGAGGCGGGAGAGGCCCTGTCCGTAAAGGGTCTCCCCTCTTCGCCCTTTCACTTGATTTGCGGTAGAATGGTAGATTTGATGTTGAATGTCGAATTCTCCGATTTCTTCTGCTTTTCTAGTGTAAATGGCTGCTTGGGTCCAGAAAATTATTGAAACTGACGACGAGCCAGACTCCCTGATGGCGAAGGCCGGTGAAGAGCGCAGAAGGTCTTTCGCGGACTGGGCCGGGGAGGAGCCCTTGAGCATCTCCTCTCGCTTCGTTATGGATGAGTCCAACGCTTATGTCAATGTCGAGGACCGCCTTGAGGGTTTCTGTAACACCCTTGTATCAGATTTCTCTCCATATTTTATCAATATGAGTTTTGATTGGGTCTTTAGAGATCCTCACTTTCTCTATTTTCCTTCAACTTAGACATTCTATAGTTATTAGCATTTTTATATTAAGTTCGTTGGACGCTATGCATGGATCAAACAACAATTTAGAAGAGTTTTACTGTACAAAATGTTGAAGTAAATAGTTGATGAGACATTAGGTCAAGGAAAATAACATAAATGAAAGAGACCACATGTCAACTATAATCTTTAAAGTATTAGATATATGAGTCATATAAACTTTAAAGTATTTTATATATGAGTCATATAAATTATAAAGTGTTCAACGTAGAACTTTCATTCACATTTGTGTTTCATATCTGCTTTGTATTGCTACTATAAAGTTTTGTGCAGGTCTGGGTAGATGGAAGTTTCATACTTTCTCATTTGTTTTAATGTTTAGTTCAAATTTAGATGTAAAAAAATAAATCATTGAAGGCATGGCGTTAGATGGAATCGATATCTTCTCTTAGACAAGTATATATATGAAGCTGCTAATCGAAATAAGATGGCTAACTGAAAAAAAGCTAAGGTATATATATTTTTCTTTGGTTGCTATGTGCACAAGTGTTAAGCATTAGAACATGGGAGAATGTTGGGGCTGAACATTTTAATTATATCCGACATATACTTCATGGATTGTGTTTATGCATTTTCATGTGAAATGTGAAATGCTATATAATAGTGCACTAGCATTGTGTATAAGGATTTACATAATCCAGGTTTGTTACAGAGTATGACTCTATTTGTTATGCTTGATTGTTATGAGTATGACTCTATAACATATATTTTAAAAGGAGACACAGTAATTGATGCCTCGTGCGGCAATGGTTTTGAAAACATGCCAAGCTCTTCAATCTTTTACAATCTTCATTGAATCGGGTTTCTTGATCGAAAAGTTTGTTGAAAATAAAATTAAACTTGATTTGGGCCTAAAATATTATTTGGATTTTTGGGCTTAGTTGTTTTGGACTTAGGTAATTTTAATTAATGTTTCTAGAAAACTCTTGTAATGTTTGGAGTGTCTAGATATTTCTTAAGGTTGTAGTATTCTCTAGAATGCTCTTGGAATTCCTAGAGTTGAGAACTCTCTAGAATTAGTGTGTCTAGAGTTCTCCTTAGAGTACTATAAATAGAGATGTAATTCTACACTTTTGCATCAAGCAAAATACAAAGTTCTCTCTTCCATAAATAATTCTTCCACCTACCAAGTTTCTCTTTAAGCCTCTAATATTCCCACACATTTTTCCTAAACACAAAAGTTCTTATTTCCAACAAAGTGGCATCAGAGCTTGAAGGTCCTCAAAAGATGGCGAATGGAGGTTTCCCTTTTCAAATTCCGATACTCACAAAGAACAACTATGACAATTGGAGTATCAAGATGAAGGCGTTACTAGGAGCTCAAGATGTGTGGGATATTGTTGAGAAAGGCTTCAAGGAGCAAGATGAAGCCTCCTTAAGCCAAGGTGTAAAGGATACATTAAAGGAGTCAAGAAAGAGAGACAAGAAAGCTCTCTTCCTCATTTATCAATCGGTGGATGAAGATACATTTGAGAAGATCTCCAATGCAACGACGGCGAAAGAAGCATGGGACAAGCTTCAAACTTGCAACAAAGGAGTGGAACAGGTGAAAAAGATTCGTCTTCAAACACTTAGAGGTGAGTTTGAACGTTTATTTATGGAAGAGTCTGAGTCAATTTCTGATTATTTTTCTCGAGTATTGTCCGTAGTCAATCAACTTAAAAGAAATGGTGAAGATGTTGATGAGGTGAAAGTCATGGAGAAAATACTTCGCACTTTAAATCCAAGTTTTGACTTCATTGTTACCAACATTGAAGAAAATAAGGATTTAAACACCATGACTATTGAGCAACTTATGGGTTCCTTACAAGCATACGAAGAAAAACAAAAGAGAAAAATCAAACAAAAAGAAAATATGGAGCAACTACTACAACTCAATGCAAAAGAAGCAAACTATGCAAATTACAACAGTCAAAGAGGACGAGGTCGTGGCCAAGGTCGTGAACGTGGCCGTGGACGAGGACATGAAGGAGAAAGAAGAGGTAGTTACAACAACTACTCCAACAACTTCAACAATGGAGAAAGAAGTTGGAATCCACAAGCAACAAGAGGTCGTGGAAATGGAAATTCATGGTCAAGATGCAACAAGCTACAGATCAAGTGTTTCAATTGCAACAAAATTGGTCACTATGCATCTGAGTGTAAATTCTCAAAGAAGGTGGTGGAGAGAGCTAATTTTGTAGAAGAAAAAGGTGGAGAAGAAGAAACTTTGCTGCTCGCGTGCCAAAACCAATTTGAAGAGAAAAGAAACAAGTGGTACCTCGACACCGGCGCAAGCAACCACATGTGCGACGATCGAAGCATGTTCATAGAGATCAATGAAGCAACAACTGGAAATGTCTCATTTGGAGATGACTCAAAGATACCGGTCAAAGGCAAAGGTAAAATTCTCATACGCTTAAAGAATGGGAGTCATCAATTCATATCCAACGTCTACTATGTTCCTAACATGAAAAATAATATTTTGAGCTTGGGACAATTATTGGAGAAAAGATATGACATCCACTTGAAAGAACATATTCTTTTCTTAAGAGATTGTGGGCATAACTTGATTGCTAAGGTGCCTATGTCAAAGAATAGAATGTTCCTCTTGAACATTCAAAATGATGTGGCAAAGTGTCTCAAGGCTTGCTATACCGACTCTTCATGGCTATGGCATCTACGATTTGGACACCTCAACTTCGGTAGTCTAGAATGTTTGTCAAAGAAGGAGATGGTGAGAGGCTTGCCTAGTATAAACCACCCAGACCAACTATGTGAAGGATGTCTAATTGGGAAGCAATTTCGGAAAAGCTTTCCAAAGGAATCAACATCAAGAGCGACAAAACCACTAGAGCTCATACACACTGATGTCTGTGGACCAATCAATCCAAACTCTTTTGGTAAGAATAAATACTTTCTCCTATTTATTGATGATTATTCTAGAAAAACATGGGTTTATTTCTTGAAGGAGAAATCAGAAGTGTTTGAAAACTTTAAGAAGTTCAAAGCCCTTGTGGAGAAAGAAAGTGGTCTTTCTATTAAGGCTATGAGATCTGACCGAGGAGGAGAGTTTACTTCAAATGAGTTCAACAAATATTGTGAAGAGCATGGGATCCGCCGCTTACTAACAGTGCCAAGATCGCCACAACAAAATGGAGTAGTGGAGAGAAAGAATCGGACCATACTTAATATGGTGCGAAACATGCTTAAGAGTAAGAAGATGCCGAAAGAGTTTTGGGCCGAAGCAGTGGCATGTGCGGTTTATCTGACAAACCGTTCCCCAACAAGAAGTGTGCATGAGAAGACACCACAAGAAGCATGGAGTGGAAGGAAGCCAGGGATCTCTCACCTCAAAGTGTTTGGAAGCATTGCATATACCCACGTTCCAGATGAAAGGAGAACAAAGCTCGATGATAAAAGTGAGAAGTATGTATTCGTGGGTTACGACTCAAGCTCCAAAGGGTACAAGCTCTATAATCCAAATAGCGGAAAGATTGTTATAAGTCGTGACGTGGAGTTTGAAGAAGAAGATTGTTGGGGTTGGAGTGTTCAAGAAGACAGGTATGATTTTCTTCCTTATTTTGAAGAAGAAGAAGATGAAATGGAACAACCAATGATAGATGAACATATTACACCACCTGCCTCACCAACACCAAGGTTGGATGAAACAAGCTCAAGTGAGAGGACACCACGATTAAGGAGCATTGAAGAGCTTTATGAGGTAACCGAAAACCAAAATGACATTAACCTCTTTTGTCTTTTTGGTGATTGCGAGCCTCTAAGCTATCAAGAAGCTGTTGAAAATGTAAAGTGGAGAGACGCCATGGATGAAGAAATAAAGTCAATCACGAAGAATGATACGTGGGAACTTACTACACTTCCACGAGGACACAAAGCAATTGGAGTAAGATGGGTGTACAAGGCGAAGAAGAATGCAAAAGGAGACGTGGAGAGATACAAAGCAAGACTGGTGGCAAAAGGCTATAGTCAAAGACAAGGAATTGACTATGATGAGGTATTTGCCCCCGTTGCTCGTCTTGAAACTATTAGACTAATCATTTCTTTGGCAGCCCAAAATGAATGGAAGATCTATCAAATGGATGTGAAGTCTGCCTTTTTGAATGGTTTTCTCGAAGAAGAAGTTTATATTGAGCAACCACAAGGATATGAAGTAAAAGGGCAAGCAGAAAAAGTCCTCAAGTTGAAAAAGGCGTTGTACGGACTCAAGCAAGCACCGAGAGCTTGGAATGTTCGAATCGACAAGTACTTTCGAGATAAGAACTTCATCAAGTGTCCATATGAGCATGCACTCTATATTAAAGCGCAAAGTGGAGATATTTTGATTGTGTGCTTATATGTTGATGACTTGATCTTCACTGGCAACAATCTAAGCATGTTCGAAGAGTTCAAGAAAGACATGTCAAATGAATTTGAGATGACAGATATGGGGCTCATGGCATATTATCTTGGCATTGAAGTAAAGCAAGAAGGCAAAGGAATTTTTATCACCCAAGAAGGCTATGCAAAAGAAGTCCTTAAGAAGTTCAAGATGGATGATGCGAATCCGGTTGGCACCCCGATGGAATGTGGGAGCAAGTTGAGTAAGCATGAAAATGGAGAGATTATGGATCCAACTCTTTATAAAAGTTTGATTGGAAGTCTACGTTACTTGACAAGTACAAGGCCAGATATTCTCTATGCTGTAGGAGTCGTAAGTCGTTACATGGAAGCTCCAACAACAACTCACCTCAAGGCGGCAAAGAGAATCCTTCAATATATCAAAGGTACAACAAACTTTGGCTTACACTATTACTCTTCTAACAATTATGAAATTGTTGGCTATAGTGATAGCGATTGGAGTGGAGACGTGAACGATAGAAAAAACACTACTGGCTTTGTGTTCTTTATGGGAGATACTGCTTTCACTTGGATGTCAAAGAAACAACCTATCGTCACACTGTCAACTTGTGAAGCTGAATATGTTGCCGCTACATCATGTGTTTGTCATGCAGTTTGGCTAAGGAACTTGTTGAAAGAGTTAAAAATTCCACAAGAAGATCCTATGGAAATATGTGTTGACAATAAATCAGCACTTGCTTTGGCAAAGAATCCTGTATTTCATGAAAGAAGTAAACACATCGACACCCGTTACCACTTTATAAGAGAATGCGTCGAGAAGAAGGATGTGAGGTTGAAGTATGTGATGTCTCGAGATCAAGCTGCCGACATTTTCACCAAACCACTAAAGTTGGAAACTTTCATAAAGCTAAGGAGTATGCTTGGAGTCACAAATCAAGTTTAAGGGGGGATGTTGAAAATAAAATTAAACTTGATTTGGGCCTAAAATATTATTTGGATTTTTGGGCTTAGTTGTTTTGGACTTAGGTAATTTTAATTAATGTTTCTAGAAAACTCTTGTAATGTTTGGAGTGTCTAGATATTTCTTAAGGTTGTAGTATTCTCTAGAATGCTCTTGGAATTCCTAGAGTTGAGAACTCTCTAGAATTAGTGTGTCTAGAGTTCTCCTTAGAGTACTATAAATAGAGATGTAATTCTACACTTTTGCATCAAGCAAAATACAAAGTTCTCTCTTCCATAAATAATTCTTCCACCTACCAAGTTTCTCTTTAAGCCTCTAATATTCCCACACATTTTTCCTAAACACAAAAGTTCTTATTTCCAACAAAGTTATGATTCCAGCCTTACTTCCATTTTGGTTTTTTAAAAACAACATTTTAGATTAAAGGCATGATAGTTGTGTTTATGTTGGTGTATGTGTCGCTGCTTTATGTTGAGTTTAAGTGTGAGTGGTTTAAATTTCATATTGCTTATGAATGAGTGGAATGTTGGATTTATAAGAGAGATGACTCATTTATCTAACACCTTAAGATTTTGGGTTGAGATGTGGTGTCTCTCTATTGTGGTCCTGGAGTGATCCGCGGTCGCTCGCGGATCAAAAACGAGTAATTTTTGTAAAATATAGTAACGGGAAGCGACACTCGGAATATCGTTCTCAAGGATTCTTATAGTAATAGCCAATTATAATAACAGTTTATGGGGGGTTTGAATTTTGATTAAGAGAAAAAATACTGAAAATAAGTGATTATAATAAAAGTGATTATCAGATAAACTAAAACGGTTAATCCTACTGATTCGGATTCCGACTTATCATCGGTTATTATAACATCAATCCCTAAGCGGTACCAATCCTATTCGATTATGATATTAATCAGACAAGCGCTTATCAACATCAAATGAATTATGTTCCTGTTTACCGAATTAAGCAAACGGTTAAGAATATAACGAGTTAACGAATTAAGCAAACGATAACACGCAATTAAATTTAGGAACATGCATACAATCGAATTTAACCAATTCTATCCTATGAACAACAATTGAATTAAGCAAACAATTGCAATCAAATTAAGCAGATGACTTCATAGAAAAGGATTGAAAGGAATCAGAGTAAATTGACATAATAATAACCTCAAAGTGTTGAAACCGTACACAGCAGGGTTTGCCCGGAGGTATTAGTTCTCCATGAAAACTATAAAACAAAGGAAAAAATTCGGAAAAATAAACTAGGTCCCTGTTTTGCATCACAACAACAACTTTAAATAGAAAATAACTGGGCCAGAAGCCTAAACTAGACCCGCAAGGAAAACTACATTGTCACAAGTCAGAAACTTCAACGAATTATTCGAGACTCAAGAAATCCGAATCAGCTCCTTTGTGCAACATGAAAGTTGTAGATCTCTCTTTCTTAGCTTTCCAACGACTGGTAGAATGCCTCAATCCGATTCCTGTAGCTCCAGTTATGAATTTTTCACTAAAAGCTATTAATGCTGAAAAATAACAAACGAAAATTAAATAAAGCTTAAAATAAAATAAATTGTAAAAACATTATAAAATAGGAAATTAAATAAACTAATTGGTAGAAATGCCTAAGTCTAAACATAAAGTAAGGTACATTAAAATGCACTGATCATGGAGCATTAGTCTCATTGATGCTCCCGAACTCCCTAACACTTTATAGGTTATTTTTGTTTATATTTTTTATCCTTTGAGGGTTTTTTGGGGTTGATATTGATGTTGTGATTTGAATTTTTTAGGTTGTGGTGAATAACTTGGATGATGCATATGAACTTATTGATACCGCTTTGAATGAAAGAAAGCAAGCCTGGTTATATAAGCATTGGTTGTAATGTTCCTGCAATTTCTTATCCAACTTTTGCTAGGGACGCTGTTCCATTTTTTCTTGCACCAAAGTATGTATTTTTATTACTAATCATTCACTCTTTTATTCTTTTTGAAGTTTATGTTATTTGTTTTTGCTTTTGAGTGATCCTTTTAGAAAACATGATTATTAGCCGAGATAGGATAAATCCAATGAAGCTTTTTGGTTATGGTTAAGTTCATTTTTTATTTATGTGCTAAAGTTGAGTTACTAATTTTAGGTTGTCATGTTGGTTTTAAATCTATTTCAGAGGACAAACTTAATAGCATGATATGGAGCACATCAATGGAACTAATGGTTAGTGATAAATTGGGCAACAGGAATTTCAATTGTTGTTTCTGTTGATATGTGTAAATATATATATATATATATATATATATATATATATATATATATATATATATATATATATATATATATATATATATATATATATATATATATATATATATATATATATATATATATATATATATATATATATATATATATATAGTGTTGAGAATATTGGTATATAGAATAGTCTCACATCGACTATATAATGTAATTAGTTGTATTCTATTTATATATAATAATATCTCCGTAGTGCTTTTCAAAACACACGGTTTATTCAAATGTCTCTTAGTCTCTTGTATTTCAACATGGTATCTAGAGTCTGCTTAGAGGCAATTCTTTCTTCGCCGTGCTTTATCCGGTTGACCCACTGTCTTCCGGTGAGAAATTTTTTTTTGCAAACCGTGTTGTCACTCCGGTTTGCCTCACTTTTCAAAATTCTCCGGTCATAACCGCATAGCTGCCGCCGTCGTTGCTATTCTCAACGACCTTCCGGCAAACTTTTTCATCGGCAGAAACCTCCACACGCGCCACCTCCGTCTCTACGCGTGGGCATCAAACGCCGCCACCTGAAACGCACGTGACAGCACGTCCGACCGACGATCGATCGCGTGATATTTTCTCTCTTCAGATACTCATGGCTACTCCTCAGAACTTTACGCCAAACTATGATGATTTCCTCAAGTGGTATCAGAATTATCAGAACTCAGATTCTACTGCTAAGGTAGCACACACTGGTAATTTATCTGTTTGCCTCTCTCAATCATCTCCTCTTTGACCTTGGGTCCTTGATTCTGGTGCGTCTGATCATGTTACTGGTAATAAAAATTTGTTCTCTTCCCTCTCTACCTCTGGTTTCTTACCTACTATAACTTCAGCCAATGGTTCTCAAACCCGATCCGAAGGGATTGGTACTGTTCAAATTCTACCTTCTCTATCTGTTACTTCTGTCCTCTATGTACCTAATTGTCCATTTAATTTACTTTCAGTCAGTTGTTTAACTCGTTCTCTTGATTGTAGTATCACCTTCACTAATAATAATGTTACCCTGCAGGATCGGAGTTCGGGAAAGACGATTGGCGTCGGATATGAGTCTCAAGGCCTTTACTACCTTTCATTGTCATCTCAGACATGCTCAACCAAAGATTCTCCACTCACTATCCATGCTCAGTTAGGTCATCCCAGTCTTTCCAAATTATATAAGTTGGTGCCAAATTTATCGAAAGTATCTAGTTTACATTGTGAGTCGTGCCAATTAGGGAAACACACTCGTAGTCAATTTCCCTGTCGAGTCAACAAACGAGCTTCGTCCCCTTTTGCTTTAGTTCACACCGATGTTTGGGGTCCCTCGTGTACTGTCTCTACTCTTGAGTCTAGGTATTTTGTCACATTTATTGATGATTTTTCACGTTGCACGTGGTTATTTTTAATGAAGAATAGATCTGAATTGTTTTCCATTTTTGAACAATTTTATCGAGAAATAAGAATCCAATTTGGTTTGTCTATTCTTACCTTAAGAAGTGACAATGCAGGTGAATATTTATCCCAACAATTTCAAACATTTATGTCATCCAATGGTATTTTGCACCAAACATAGTGCTCACGGCATGTTACCTCATAAATCGCATGCCATCATCTGTCCTTAATAATAAAATCCCTCATTCGATCTTGTTTCCAAACTCTCCACTCCACTCAATTCCTCCTCGAGTCTTTGGTCCACGTGTTTTGTACACAATCTCTCCCCTGGTCTTGATAAACTATCAGCCCGATCACTAAAGTGTGTCTTTCTTGGCTATCATCGATCCCAAAAAGGTTATCGTTGCTACTCACATACTCTACAACGATACCTCGTATTCGCCGATGTTACCTTCTTCGAGTCTGTTCCAAATTTCGAATCCAGCCAAGTTACTACGAAACCTCTACAGGAAAGTATTCCCACACCTCTTCTGGAAGTCTCATCTGTCATTATCCCCCATCATTCTAGGGAACCTGACCCACTAGTTACCCCTACGGTTGACCCCCCCACTCCTCGCCCACTTCAAACATATCAGCGTCGTCACCCAAAGTCTATCGTACCTGTCCCTGAAGTCGTACCTGTCCCTGAAGTCGTACATGTCCCTGAGGTCACTACGGTCATACCTGTCCCTGAAGTCGTACCTGTCCCTGAGGTCACTACAGACTCTCCTCCGACGCTCTCGCCATCACCGGATTCGATCCTGCAACCTGAGTCTGATCTTCCGATTACCCTTCGAAAAGGTATATGTCAAACACGAAATCCTTCTCCACATTATATTGATTTATGTTATCATCGTCTTTCCCCTTTGCAGTATACTTGTTTGTATTCTTTGTCTTCTGTTTCCATTCCTAAAACTCCAGGTGAAGCATTATCTCACCCTGAGTGGAGGCAAGCAATGATTGATGAAATGTGTGCTCTTTAAAGCAGTGGTACCTGGGAACTAGTTCCTCTACCCCATGGGAAATCTTTAGTAGGTTGTCGTTGGCTTTATACAGTGAAGGTTGGTCCAGATGGCAAGATTGATCGATTTAAAGTCCGCTTGGTAGCCAAAGGATACACTCAAATTTTTGGGTTGAATTATAGTGATACCTTCTCGCCTGTAGCCAAGATGGCATCGGTTAGAATTCTTCTAGCCATTGCAGCCATTCGACATTGGTCTCTTCATAAACTTGATATCAAAAATGCATTCTTACATAGTGATCTTGAAGAGGAAGTATATGTGGAGCAACCACCTGAGTTTGTTGCTCAGGAGGAGTCATCGAATATGGTTTGTAGGCTACATGTAACACCCCCATTTTATACCCCAAATAACACAATTAAATCATTTAGGCACGAATTAAAAATTCCATCAGAGTATATTTATTTCATGGTATAAAAGAAGTGTGTCACATTACTCACGAAACGACCACATGAATATTAATGTTTATAAAGAAATAATTCAAAGGGGTAAATCTCAACTAAAAGATTAAACGCATGGTTCTTAAAATAAACATATTCATGTTTTCTATTAAAGTGGAAGACTAAAATATTGAATTACTTAAGACATTGATAAAATACAAGTACACGTCATTAGGTTGTTCATAACATCAATCACAGTTTACCAAACATCATCAACTATTACATATATATAATGTATCACGAAGATACTCTACAAGTCTAGCTACCCGACGTTACACATCAGAGCGACCAACTCAAGAGAAAAGGAGCTATACTCTAAAATACACCTCCAGCAATCCTAATCTGCAATGCCTCATAGAGCATCATAAAACAATAGAAGGGTGAAAAATATTACAATAATAACAATGCATATAGTTATGTATATAAACAATCATAAAATACATATATGCCACATTTCTCAATCAATTCACACACTCACCACTCCCACATCAACATATCGTGTATATATATATATATATATATATATATATATATATATATATATATATATATATATATATATATATATATATATATATATATATATATATATATATATATATATATATATATATATATATATATATATATATATATATATATATATATATATATATATATATATATATATATATATATATATATATATATATATATATATATATATATATATATATATATATATGCACACTTCTCCTAACAATCACATATACATTATGTTTCATTTACCGCAATTCGCATTAATTCACATAACATACACATTAACTCAATAAACACACACAACATGTTTACTCCATTGTTAATTAACATAAACATCTACATTCATGTTTATTTCACCAATGCATCATATGAAGATGACAACATGCAACTCATAGAGACCGACATACGACTCTATGCAGATGCAAATGCGGTACCGACTCATTTCAGCAGGTTCAATTGAAGAACCATAAATAACCATCGCTCACACCCCACAAGGGCACACGAGGTTTTGCAGATTCTCCGAGGAATCAATAAATAACCATCGCTCACACCCTACAAGGGCACACGAGGTTCTGCAGATTCTCCGAGGAATCAATATAACCATCGCAACATACGAGGTTCTGCAAATCCTCCGAGGGATCAATAAATAACCATCGCTCACACCCCACAAGGGCACACAAGGTTCTGCAGATTCTCCGAGGAATCAGACACACAAGAATGCATACCATGATGCTTCACATACAACATGACTCATGACACTCTTGAAATGCACACATATTTACAAACATACTCATGCATTCATCATGTTAATCGAATATATTCATTATGCACTCACAATATTTAAACATGGTTCACATTTACAGCCATCATACATCACATACGAGTAATATGTACTTGCAAATATCGTGCCAAACGGCAATAGACTCAATCACATCCATCATGCATTTTCAATCAATTTAAACAATGCATCACATATACCAAAAGGCCACATATTCACAATCAATTCATAATCTAGGATTCACACCATACGGCTATCCACATCACATGTAACAACATATAATTAGTCATCTCAGACAAGGAATGATCGCAACCAAACCACACAATCAATCCACGAATGGAAAGCATAGAAAAGAAAACATGCTGCTGTGTTCGCTAACCTTCTCCTGGCGAAGCCCCTGGCGAACATTCGCTACCATTTCGCCTGGCGAACTTGCCAGCGAAGACCACTGGGATTTATTCTGGAATTACTCGCTGGCACTCTCCAGCACACTCGCCTGGCGAACCTTCGCCACTCTCATTCGCCTGGCGAACTTCCCAACGAAGACAGGGTGTTTGGTTCTGACTTGATTCGCTACCGTTCGCTGGGCTTCGCCTGGCGAAACCTCGCTGCCATTCGCCTGGCGAACCTGCGAGATCAGAACTTTCATGGCGCTCCAAAAGCCCAAACCTCACAAAACCAACCGATTTAATCCAATTCAGTTCCAGTAGCACAGCCCACTCATCACCCGACTATACTACACCGCCTATTCCAAATTCTAACCAATAAAACTCAGTTTCTAGTGATTAAATCCACTTCCGACCTAAAAATGGAAAAATTTAGGAAACACCCAACAAATCCAAACACACACATGCATAATCATACGCATTGATTAAGATAGTAAGATTTCACACCCTTACCTCGATTAATAGGAAGCTAGAAGTCGTTCTTGAGCTTTTCCGAGCTTTTCCTTCTACTTTTTCTTCTTCCTCCACTTTCTTTTCATGTTTTCTATTATAGATTGTCGTTCCTCTTCCCCCATATATATATATATATCCTGCCTTCCTATTTCTCTCCAATTATATTTCTTCTCTTAAAATATTTGTCAATTCATTTTCTCATAAAATATCTCATCTTGACATTGGTTAGAAAACATCTGATAAACCCTCATGATTCTACCGAATAGAATAAATCAGTTAAACCCAATAATTCACTTAAACCATACAAACCAACTAACTAGTACAATTAATCAGTTATTAATAATCGGGCTGTTACAACTCTCCCCCACTTTAGGAATTTTCGTCCTCGAAAATATTATCCGATCCAAATCCAACTTTCTCTAGTTGATCCTCCAAAATACTTTTACCAAGACAATCCCTTTTCCTTAAAGTTGTCTCAACAGTCAAATCCTCTCTCACTCATACACCGTCCATCTATTTGGTGCGCTTCCTCAGCTTAGACACATGAACACATCATGCAATTTCTCCTAGTGACAGTGGTAAAACAATCTAACATGTTATTTTCCCACGCTTCCGTTGCGCTACTCTGATACAGATTCAACTAAGACACCGTTTGCCTCTGGGACCTCAAGCTCGATCAATACCAGTTGCTATCATAACTCTCCAAACACGTCCTTTCTTGGATTCTCTAATCTTTTCAGTCGTCTCTTGTACAATCCCAAGTCAGAGTACAACACTCTTCCAACATCTTAATAAAAACACAGGTTCCCATCTGAAACGATATTAGACGGTATCACATACTACTCAGAATTACTCGACAGTTGCATCAGGCCAACAGCCTCTGATGTTCACACTTCGACTTTTAACAAGTCTAATCAACATATACAACTGCAACCACTTCTCTCTCCATCCATGGCCACCAAAACAATTCTTTCAAAGTACTCTTATCCACTCCACACTATTCGGACACATAGACTCTATCACAACATCTCGTGTCACCATTTCCATAAATCCGAAAATCAATCCTTCGACTTCAATCTACTAAACTCAATCAATCTATTAACTCCAATTAGAATTCTAACCTTCTCGAATCCCATCGAGAATACCAGTAATCAGTCTCATCATACAAAGCTCAACTCCATACGAAGTCCTTATTATCTCCTCTGCATCCTATGCAATTTTCTCAAACTAAATAAATACCTTAAGCCCTTAAGATCATTAACCATCCTGAATCCCAACTAAACAATTGAGTGTCCCAAACTCCGGTACAAACACACAACAACAACCAATCCTAAGTCACTTGTCAGATATTTCCTCTTGTACTTTTAATTGTGAATTTAATGTATCTCTCAATCCTATCACCAAAGCATCACACAACACAACAAATAGTCCCGTCGGATTCAACAAAACCAACACACAAGCTGTTGACAGCTTTTCCAAAATTCTTTGAACTTTCTTTATAGTGACATAACACTACTTCCTCTCTAATACTGATAACTCAAACTCCCCATACACAACATGATCCTCTATATTCTTCTAATACATCAAAACACCATTGGTTGCACAACCCTTGGATCACCAACTCAAGTGTGGAAAATTCCACTCCAAACGGATACGCAGTTGTAAACCTATGGCGAAAACACGAATCGCACTCATCACAACATCCAAACATATTACATCAATAATTACTCAATTCCATGTCACTACCTTCTCGTCACATAGAGCACTGTAATGACTCCCCACTCTCTTAACCTTGCGTCATTCCAAATTATGGTCCTCCTGTTACTACAGGGTCGTAGAAACAACATTCTGCACTTAGAAGGCCATTCAATACATCTCCAGCTTCTCGAAATGGTTGAAGATTTTACCATACCAATCTTGTGTCCCGTATCTTACTCCCTTTAATAATCTCCAGAAGTCACCATCCACTCTTTATATACTTAGCCACGGGGTCTATTGTCGTAGTACCCACTCCAAACGCAAGTCTCAACTACTTGATTAATTTAACTCCTTGACCATACAAGCACACATACAACATGGGTTCTCAATCTCGGACCAGTTCCCGAAATTAAGTCTTTCACAACCCCACTTCACATCCTGGCCCTGTAACACTTATCTTGTCAGGATAGTTTTCCAGACATCCATAACTAACCGGAAATTTCCAACCTCCCACTTTCATTAGCACTCAAAATCTCATCAAAATTCAACATCTCGACACTGTCCTGCGTCGACTTCTCAGAACAATCCTTAAGCACTTGGCTTCACTCCAAACAATTCACTGCACACACCATCTAAGCTTGCAAGACACGTCTATCCCCTCCAACACAATTCCAACTACTATCAACAAGAGATTAAGGGCGACCAGTTCCTCAATTTGTCAACAGACAGCCGAAAATCATGATGGAGTATAAACCATCTTTACCAAACTATAATAGCATTTAACAACACACCGAGCTACAACTCCTTTCTTGCAGCATCCTGGAGAATCACAAGCTTCTCCCCCACTTCGATCATTCCCACTTCTGCAGACAAAGGCTAAACAACAAACACGTACCAACAGTGTTTCACACACATGTCGCGTACAAGGGAACAACCAACAAACACAACTTGGCCGGCCAGACCGACCTGCTCTGATACCACTTAATGTAACGCCCCCACTTTATACCCCTAAATAACACAATTAAATCATTTAGGCACAAATTTAAAATTTCATCAGAGTATATTTATTTCATGGTATAAAAGAAGTGCGTCACATTACTCACGAAACGACCACATGAATATTAATGTTTATAAAGAAATAATTCAAAGGGGTGAATCTCAACTAAAAGATTAAACGCATGGTTCTTAAACTAAACATATTCATGTTTTCTGTTAAAGCGGAAGACTAAAATATTGAATTACTTAAGACATGATAAAATACAAGTACACGTCATTAGGTTGTTCATAACATCAATCACAGTTTACCAAACATCATCAACTATTACATATATATAATGTATCACGAAGATACTCTACAAGCCTAGCTACCCGACGTTACACATCAGAGCGACCGACACAAGAGAAAAGGAGGTATACTCCAAAATACACCTCCAGTAATCCTAATCTGCAATGCCTCATAGAGCATCATAAAACAGCAGAAGGGTGAGAAATATTACCATAATAACAATGCATATAGTTATGTATATAAACAATCATAAAATACATATATGCCACATTTCTCAATCAATTCACACACTCACCACTCCCACATCAACATATCGTGTATATATATATATATATATATATATATATATATATATATATATATATATATATATATATATATATATATATATATATATATATATATATATATATATATATATATATATATATATATATATATATATATATATATATATATATATATATATATATATATATATATATATATATATATATATATATATATATATATATATATATATATATATATATATATATATATATATATATATATATATATATATATATATATATATATATATATATATATATATATATATATATATATATATATATATATATATATATATATATATATATATATATATATATATATATATATATATATATATATATATATATATATATATATATATATATATATATATATATATATATATATATATATATATATATATATATATATATATATATATATATATATATATATATATATATACATACACATATGCACACTTCTCCTAACAATCACATATACATTATGTTTCATTTACCGCAATTCACATTAGTTCATATAACATACACATTAACTCAATAAACACACACAACATGTTTACTCCATTGTTAATTCATATAAACATCTACATTCATGTTTATTTCACCAATGCATCATATGAAGATGACAACATGCAACTCATAGAGACCGACACACGACTCTATGCAGATGCAAATGCGGTACCGACTCATTTCAGCAGGTTCAATTGAAGAACCAAAAATAACCATCGCTCACACCCCACAAGGGCACATGAGGTTCTGCAGATTCTCCGAGGAATCAATAAATAACCATCGCTCACACCCCACAAGGGCACACGAGGTTCTGCAGATTCTCCGAGGAATCAATATAACCATCGCAACATACGAGGTTCTGCAAATCCTCCGAGGGATCAATAAATAACCATCACTCACACCCCACAAGGGCACCCGAGGTTCTGCAGATTCTCCGAGAAATCAATAAATAACCATCGCTCACACCCAACAAGGGCACACGAGGTTCTGCAGATTCTCCGAGGAATCATACACACAAGAATGCATACCATGATGCTTCACATGCAACATGACTCATGACACTCTTGAAATGCACACATATTTACAAACATACTCATGCATTCATCATGTTAATCGCATATATTCATTATGCACTCACAATATTTAAACATGGTTCACATTTACAGCCATCATATATCACATACGAGTAATATGTACTTGCAAATATCGTGCCAAACGGCAATAGACTCAATCACATCCATCATGCATTTTCAATCAATTTAAACAATGCATCACATATGCCAAAAGGCCACATATTCACAATCAATTCATAATCTAGGATTCACACCATACGGCTACCCACAACACACATAACAACATATAATTAGTCATCTCAGACAACGAATGATCGCAACCAAACCACACAATCAATCCACGAATGGAAAGCACAGAAAAGAAAACATGCTGCTGTGTTCGCTAACCTTCGCCTGGCGAAGCCCCTGGCGAACATTCGCTACTCTTTCGCCTGGCGAACTTGCCAGCAAAGACCACTGGGATTTATTCTAGAATTACTCACTGGTACTCGCCAGCACACTCGCCTGGCGAACCTTCGCCACTCTCATTCGCCTGGCGAATTTCCCAACAAAGACAAGGTGTTTGGTTCTGACTTGATTCGCTACCGTTCGCTGGGCTTCGCCTAGCGAAACCTCGCTGCCATTCGCCTGACGAACCTGCGAGATCAGAACTTCCATGGCTGTCACAAAACCAACTGATTTAATCCAAATCAGTTCCAGTAGCACATCCCACTCATCACCCGACTATACTACACCGCATATTCCAAATTATAACCGACAAAACTCAGTTTATACTGATTAAATCCACTTCCGACCTAAAAATGGAAAAATGTAGGAAACACCCAACAAATCCAAACACACATGCATAATCATACGCATTGATTAAGATAGTAAGATTTCACACCCTTACCTCGATTAATCGGAAGCTAGAAGTCGTTCTTGAGCTTTTCCGAGCTTTTCCTTCTACTTTCTCTTCTTCCTCCACTTTCTTTTCATGTTTTCTATTATACATTGTCGTTCCTCTTCCCCCATATATATATCTTGCCTTCCTATTTCTCTCCAATTATATTTCTTCTCTTAAAATATTTGTCAATTCATTTTCTCATAAAATATCTCATCTTGACATTGGTTAGAAAACATCTGATAAACCCTCATGATTCTACCAAATAGAATAAATCAGTTAAACCCAATAATTCACTTAAACCATACAAACCAACTAACTAGTACAATTAATCAGTTATTAAAAATCGGGCTGTTACAACTCTCCCCCACTTTAGAAATTTTCGTCCTCGAAAATATTATCCGATCCAAATCCAACTTTCTCTAGTTGATCCTCCAAAATACTTTTACCAAGACAATCCCTTTTCCTTAAAGTTGTCTCAACAGTCAAATCCTCTCTCACTCATACACCATCCATCTGGATCGATGCGCTTCCTCAGCTTAGACACATGAACACATCATGCAATTTCTCCTAGTGACAGCGGTAAAACAATCTAACATGTTATTTTCCCATGCTTCCGCTGCGCTACTCTGATACAGATTCAACTAAGACACCGTTTGCCTCCGGGACCTCAAGCTCGATCAATACCAGTTGCTATTGTAACTCTCCAAACACGTCCTTTCTTGGATTCTCTAATCTTTTCAGTCGTCTCTTGTAGAATCCCAAGTCAGAGTACAACACTCTTCTAACATCTTAATAAAAACACAGGTTCCCATCTGAAACGATATTAGACGGTATCATATACTACTCAGAATTACTCGACAGTTGCATCAGGCCAACAGCCTCTGATGTTCACACTTAGACTTTCAACAAGTCTAATCAACATATACAACTGCAACCACTTCTCTCTCCATCCATGGCCACCAAAACAATTCTTTCAAAGTACTCTTATCCACTCCACACTATTCGGACACATAGACTCTATCACAACATCTCGTGTCACCATTTCCATAAATCCGAAAATCAATCCTTCGACTTCAATCTACTAAACTCAATCAATCTATTAACTCCAATTAGAATTCTAACCTTCTCGAATCCCATCGAGAATACCAGTAATCAGTCTCATCATACAAAGCTCAACTCCATATGAAGTCCTTATTATCTCCTCTGCATCCCATGCAATTTTCTCAAACCAAATAAATACCTTAAGCCCTTAAGATCATTAACCATCTCGAATCCCAACTAAACAATTGAGGCTCCCGAACTCCGGTACAAACACACAACAACAACCAATCCTAAGTCACTTGTCAGATATTTCCTCTTGTACTTTTAATTGTGCATTTAATGTATCTCTCAATCCTATCACCAAAGCATCACACAACACAACAAATAGTCCCGTCGGATTCAACAAAACCAACACACAAGCTGTTGATAGCTTTTCCAAAATTCTTTGAACTTTCTTCATAGTGACATAACACTACTTCCTCTCTAATACTGATAACTCAAACTCCTGATACACAACATGATCCTCTATATTCTTCTAATACATAAAAACACCATTGGTTGCACAACCCTTGGCTCACCAACTCAAGTGTGGAAAATTCCACTCCAAACGGATACGCAGTTGTAAACCTATGGCGAAAACACGAATCACACTCATCATAACATCCAAACATATTACATCAATAATTACTCAATTCCATGTCACTACCTTCTCGTCACATAGAGCACTGTAATGACTCCCCACTCTCTTAACCTTGCGTCATTCCAAATTATGGTCCTCCCGTTACTACAGGGTCGTAGAAACAACATTCTGCACTTAGAAGGCCATTCAATACATCTCCAGCTTCTCGAAATGGTTGAAGATTTTACCATACCAATCTTGTGTCCCGTATCTTACTCCCTTTAATAATCTCCAGAAGTCACCATCCACTCTTTATATACTTAACCACGAGGTCTATTGTCGTAGTACCCACTCCAAACACAAGTCTCAACTACTTGATTAATTTAACTCCTTGACCATACAAGCACACATACAACATGGGTTCTCAATCTTGGACCAGTTCCCGAAATTAAGTCTTTCACAACCCCACTTCACATCCTGGCCCTGTAACACTTATCTTGTCAGGATAGTTTTCTAGACATCCATAACTAACCGGAAATTGCCAACCTCCCACTTTCATTAGCACTCAAAATCTCATCAAAATTCAACATCTCGACACTGTCCTGCGTCGACTTCTCAGAACAATCCTTAAGCACTTGGCTTCATTCCAAACAATTCACTGCACACACCATCTAAGCTCGCAAGACACGTCTATCCCTTCCAAAATAATCCCAACTACTATCAACAAGAGATTAAGGGCGATCAGTTCCTCAATTTGTCAACAGACAGCCGAAAATCATGATGGAGTATAAACCATCTTTACCAAACTATAATAGCATTTAACAACACACCGAGCTACAACTCCTTTCTTGCAGCATCCTGGAGAATCACAAGCTTCTCCCCCACTTCGATCAATCCCACTTTTGCAGACAAAGGCTAAACAACAAACACGTACCAACAGTGTTTCACACACATGTCGCGTACAAGGGAACAACCAACAAACACAACTTGGCCAGACAGACCGACCTGCTCTGATACCGCTTAATGTAACGCCCCCATTTTATACCCCCAAATAACACAATTAAATCATTTAGGCACGAATTAAAAATTCCATCAGAGTATATTTATTTCATGGTATAAAAGAAGTGCGTCACATTACTCACGAAACGACCACATGAATATTAATGTTTATAAAGAAATAATTCAAAGGGGTAAATCTCAACTAAAAGATTAAACGCATGGTTCTTAAAATAAGCATATTCATGTTTTCTGTTAAAGCGGAATACTAAAATATTGAATTACTTAAGACATGAAAAAATATAAGTACACGTCATTAGGTTGTTCATAACATCAATCACAGTTTACCAAACATCATCAACTAATACATATATATAATGTATCACGAAGATACTCTACAAGCCTAGCTACCCGACGTTACACATCAGAGCGACCGACTCAAGAGAAAAAGGAGATATACTCCAAAATACACCTCCAGCAATCCTAATCTGCAATGCCTCATAGAGCATCATAAAACAGTAGAAGGGTGAGAAATATTACCATAATAACAATGCATATAGTTATGTATATAAACAATCATAAAATACATATATGCCACATTTCTCAATCAATTCACACACTCACCACTCCCACATCAACATATCGTGTATATATATATATATATATATATATATATATATATATATATATATATATATATATATATATATATATATATATATATATATATATATATATATATATATATATATATATATATATATATATATATATATATATATATATATATATATATATATATATATATATATATATATATATATATATATATATATATATATATATATATATATATATATATATATATATATATATATATATATATATATATATATATATATATATATATATATATATATATATATATATATATATATACATATGCACACTTCTCCTAACAATCACATATACATTATGTTTCATTTACCGCAATTCGCATTAATTCATATAACATACACATTAACTCAATAAACACACACAACATGTTTACTCCATTGTTAATTCACATAATCATCTACATTCCTGTTTATTTCACCAATGCATCATATGAAGATGACAACATGCAACTCATAGAGACCGACACACGACTCTATGCAGATGCAAATGCGGTACCGACTCATTTCAGCAGGTTCAATTGAAGAACCAAAAATAACCATCGCTCACACCCCACAAGGGCACACGAGGTTCTGCAGATTCTCCGAGAAATCAATAAATAACCATCACTCACACCCCACAAGGGCACACGAGGTTCTGCAGATTCTCCGAGGAATCAATATAACCATCGCAACATACGAGGTTCTGCAAATCCTCCGAGGGTTCAATAAATAACCATCGCTCACACCTCACAAGGGCACACGAGGTTCTGCAGATTCTCCGAGGAATCAATAAATAACCATCGCTCACACCCCACAAGGGAAAACGAGGTTCTGCAGATTCTCCGAGGAATCAGACACACAAGAATGCATACCATGATGCTTCACATGCAACATGACTCATGACACTCTTGAAATGCACACATATTTACAAACATACTCATGCATTCATCATGTTAATCGCATATATTCATTATGCACTCACAATATTTAAACATGGTTCACATTTACAGCCATCATACATCACATACGAGTATTATGTACTTGCAAATATCGTGCCAAACGGCAATAGACTCAATCACATCCATCATGCATTTTCAATCAATTTAAACAATGCATCACATATGCCAAAAGGCCACATATTCACAATCAATTCATAATCTAGGATTCACACCATACGGCTATCCACAGCACACGTAACAGCATATAATTAGTCATCTCAGACAAGGAATGATCGCAACCAAACCACACAATCAATCCACGAATGGAAAGCACAGAAAAGAAAACATGATGCTGTGTTCGCTAACCTTCTCCTGGCGAAGCCCCTGGCGAACATTCGCTACCTTTTCGCCTGGCGAACTTGCCAGCGAAGACCACTGGGATTTATTCTGGAATTACTCGCTGGCACTCGCCAGCACACTCGCCTGGCGAACCTTCGCCACTCTCATTCGCCTGGCGAACTTCCCAACAAAGATAGGGTGTTTGGTTCTGACTTAATTCGCTACCGTTCGCTGGGCTTCGCCTGGCGAAACCTCGCTGCCATTCGCCTGGCGAACCTGCGAGATCAGAACTTCCATGGCTGTCCAAAAGCCCAAACCTCGCAAAACCAACCGATTTAATCCAAATCAGTTCCAGTAGCACAGCCCACTCATCACCCGACTATACTACACCGCCTATTCCAAATTCTAATCGATAAAACTCAGTTTCTACTGATTAAATCCACTTCCGACCTAAAAATGGAATAATGAAGGAAACACCCAACAAATCCAAACACACACATGCATAATCATACACATTGATTAAGATAGTAAGATTTCACACCCTTACCTCGATTAATCGGAAGCTAGAAGTCGTTCTTGAGCTTTTCCGAGCTTTTCCTTCTACTTTCTCTTCTTCCTCCACTTTCTTTTCATGTTTTCTATTATACATTGTCGTTCCTCTTCCCCCATATATATATATATATATATATATATATATATATATATATATATATATATATATATATATATATATATATATATATATATATATATATATATATATATATATATATATATATATATATATATATATATATATATATATATATATATATATATATATATATATATATATATATATATATATATCCTGCCTTCCTATTTCTCTCCAATTATATTTCTTCTCTTAAAATATTTGTCAATTCATTTTCTCATAAAATATCTCATCTTGACATTGGTTAGAAAACATCTGATAAACCCTCATGATTCTACCAAATAGAATAAGTCAGTTAAACCCAATAATTCACTTAAACCATACAAACCAACTAACTAGTACAATTAATCAGTTATTAAAAATCGGGCTGTTACAACTCTCCCCCACTTTAGGAATTTTCGTCCTCGAAAATATTATCCGATCCAAATCCAACTTTCTCTAGTTGATCCTCCAAAATACTTTTTGTAACGCCCCGATTCTGAATTCCCATTAATTGTTGAGTCTTTTAATTTATTTAATTGATGTTTGTTTTAAATTGAGAAATTATATATTGCTATGTGGTGTTTGCTTATTTTATCTATTTTTACCGATTCAGAGAGTTTTCGGGGAATTAGAGTAAAAAGGGCATTTTAGACATTTAGCGCTTTAGTGTGAGAATTGATTGATAAGTGTTGGAAAGAATTTGAGAGGAAAGAAATAGAGATAGAAATAGAATAAGAGAGGAAAGGAAAAAAGATAGTAACATAAGAAGAAAAACAAGAGAAAGAAAAGAGGAGAAGAGAAAGAGAAGAGAAAGTGGAGAGGAAAACCTAGAATCATCAAGGAATCATCACCAAAGCTTGCAATCGATTGGTAAGGGTGTGAAACTCCATCATCTCTTTAATGTATATGATTGTATGTGTATGTGTGTGGATTTTGTAGAGTTTCTACTCTTTTTCCACTTAGGTTAGAAGTTGGTTTTGTGAGTAGAATGAGATTTTAATCGGTTAGAACTCGGATTTGACGATGTAGTTTAGTCGGGTGATGGTTGGGTTGTGCTATTGTGACTGGTTTGGATTTAATCGGTTGGTTGTGTGGAGTTTGGGCTTTGAGGCAGCCATGGAAGTTCTGTCTTCGCAGGCTCGCCAGGCGAATGGCAGCGAAGGTTCGCCAGGCGAAGCCCAGCGAGCTGTAGCGAAGCAAGTCAGAAGCTAATACCCTGTATTCGCTGGCAAGTTCGCCAGGCGAGGTGAGTTGGCGAAGGTTCGCCAGGCGAGTGGGTAGCGAGCCTCAGCGAGTAATTCCAGAATTACTCCCAGTGGACTTCGCTGGGGAGTTCGCCAGGCGAAGGCCAGCGAGCATTCGCTGCGTGGTTTCGCCAGGCGAAGGTTGGCGAACCTGGCAGTGTTATTTGTTTTTGCTGATTGTTCATGGCACGATGTTTGGTTGATTCAATTATGATTAATGCCTATATGAATGATTGATGTGTGGAGTGTTTCAACATGTTGTGCTGTGGGTGGCCGAAAGGCGTGAATCCTAGATTGTGGAGCCGATTGTGAATCTTAATCGTTTGATAATGTTGTGCGTTTGCTCGAATTAGATAGAAATGCATTGATGGATTAATAGGTATGTAAACCTTGTGTGAAATGGTGTTTAATGTGAATGCATGATGAATATATGTGATGTATGTGATGAATGCAATGAGTATGTTTGTGAGCATAGTATGCATTTTTGTGATTGATCCCGTGGAGGATTTGCAGAACCTCGTATGATACGATGATTATATTAGATTCCTTGGAGAATCAGTTGCATTGTGTGATTCCTCGGAGAATCGGTCATAACATGTAATCCCGTGGAGGATTGGTTAGAGTATTTGATTCCGTGGAGAATCTGCTGAGTACTTGATCCCGTGGAGGATCTGCTGAATATTCGATTCCGTGGAGAATCTGATGAATATTTGATTCCGTGGAGAATCTGCTGAGTACTTGATCCTGTGGAGGATCTGCTGAATACTCGATTCCTTAGGGAATTTGTTGAAATGAGTCGGTACCGCATTTGCATCTGCATAGAGTCGTGTGTCGGTCTCTATGAGTTGCATGAGTCATCTGTGTATGATGCATTGGTTGTGTGAATATAACTGTGTATGTTATATGAGATTGTTTGGAGGAAATATAGTGAATGTTCATGTGTATGTGTAGAGACATGATTATTTGTATATGCTTAATGTGGTGAGAACATAATTTGAGTATAACTTGTATAATTATGGATTTATGTATATATATACAATTTTATGCATTAACTGTTATGATGTTGTTTCTCACCCTTCTGCTGTTTTATAATGCTCTATGAGGCATTGCAGAGTAGGAAGCTGGAGGTTCTTTTTGTGAAGCGATGTCTTCATTCTTTTTGGTCAATGGCTCTGATATGTAACATCTGGGTAGTTAGGAAGCCTTTGACTCTTTTGGAGTTACATTTGTTTTGATTCTTTTGTGATACATATGTGTATGTATCTGCTGTGGATATGTTGTAAAGCATGAATTAACTGATGGTTGTATATACTTTTATGAATGAGATCGATTCAATATTTGGATGTTTCCGCTTTATTCTAAATATTGAGATGTGGGTTACCCATTGTTGCATATCTATTTTGAGCAGGTATCGTATGTGTTTAATTTCATGATAATGTGATGCGCCTCTTTTATACCATGTTTTAATTAAACTCTGATGAAATAAATTTTCTAAGTGCCTAATTGATTTATCTAATTTATGTGGGGGTATAGAAAGGGGGTGTTACATTAAGTGGTATCAGAGCCGTTTTGAGTCAGTCGTGTCTGTCTTGTTGTTGTGTTGGTTGAACGGTTGTTTAACCTTGTTGTTATTTTTGGGAATCCTCAGAATATGGCAGGTCGTAATGACAATGCTATGGCAGCGGCATTAGAGGCTATGGCCAGAGCTGTGCAGGGTGCACCTAACGTGAATGCGAATGATGAGTTCAGGAAGAACCAACCACCGGTGTTCAAAGGGAGATTTGATCCGGATGGTGCTCAGATATGGTTAAAGGAAATTGAGAGAATCTTTAGGGTGATGGATTGTGCTGAGGGGAATAAGGTGAGACTAGGGACTCACATGCTGAGAGAAGAGGCCGATGACTGGTGGGTCAACATGAGACAAGTTCTTGAGGTCGACGACGAGGAGATTACGTGGGATTTATTTCGTGCTGAGTTTCTAAGGAAGTATTATCCCGAAAGTGTTAAAGGAAAGAGAGAAATGGAATTTCTGGAGTTGAAACAAGGTAATATGTCGGTGGTGGACTACATCGCTAAGTTTACTGAGTTAGTGAAGTTTCACCCTCACTATGATGCGGTTACGGCGAAATTTTCCAAATGTATCAAGTATGAGAATGGCTTGCGTCCGGAGATAAAGCAAGCGGTGGGTTATCAAAGGATACGGAGATTTTCGGATTTGACCGAGTGTTGTAGAATTTATGAAGAAGACAGTAGAGCTCGTTCTACTCATTATAAGGGTTTGAGCGAGAGGAGAGGGAAGCAGCAAGTACGAAGCGGACCTTATGTGACGCCTGCTGATAAGGGCAAACATAGGGGAAACTTTGATAAGAGACCCGGAGGAGGTTCCAGTGCGATCAAATGTTTTAAGTGTGGCGTGATGGGCCACAAGTCTTATGATTGTGGAAAGTTCAAGGCGAAGTGTTCCAACTGTGGACTCTTTGGTCATGATGCAGCAGAGTGTGGAAAGAATGCTGTGAAGTGTTTTAATTGTGGCGAGGTGGGTCACATTAGCCCGAATTGTACCAAACCGAAGCAAGCTCCGGCGGGCGGAAAAGTATTCGCATTAGCAGGTTCAGACGCTACTAATGCGGCGGATCGTTTGATTAAAGGTACATGCTTTATTAATGATATGCCTTTAGTTGCTATTATTGATACTGGAGCGACTCACTCGTTCATTTCTCTTGCGTGTGCTAAGCGGTTGGATTTGTGTATGGTTTCCTTGAGTATTGGTATGGTTATTGGGACTCCCGCTTCGGGGTCGGTAACTACTTCTTTGGTGTGTGCAAGTTGTCCTTTGACCATGTATGGTAAGGACTTCATTATGGATTTAGTGTGTTTGCTGTTGGAAGGTTTGGACGTAATCTTGGGTATGAATTGGTTGCAATTTAATAGAGTTCATTTGGATTGCTATCACAAGTTAGTAAGGTTTCCTTCTTTGGAAGATGGTGAAAACGAGAGTTTTATTTCCACTAAAGAGTTGAAGAAACTTTTAGCGGACGAAGCTCAGTTGTTTGGTTTGTTTGCATCGTTGTCGGTGGAGAGCAAAGTTGAGCTCGACGTGTTTCCTGTGGTTTGTGAATTTCCTGAAGTGTTTCCGGAAGATGTTGCGGACGTGCCGCCAAAGAGAGAGGTTGAATTTTCTATTGATCTAGTTCAGGGTACTAGACCGATTTCGATGGCCCCGTATCGGATGTCGGCATCGGAGTTGGTGGAATTGAAGAAGCAGTTGAATGATCTGTTGGATAAGAGATTTGTAAGACCAAGTGTTTCTCCTTGGGGTGCGCCGGTATTGTTGGTAAAGAAGAAGGATGGTAGTATGCGATTGTGTATTGATTATCGGCAGTTGAATAAGGTGACAATTAAGAACAAGTATCCGCTTCCAAGAATTGATGATTTGATGGATCAATTAGTTGGAGCCCGTGTTTTTAGTAAGATTGATTTGAGATCCGGTTATCACCAGATTCGGGTTAAGGAAGAAGATATTTCGAAGACGGCTTTTAGAACACGATATGGTCACTACGAGTATACGGTGATGCCATTCGGAGTTTCTAATGCGCCGAGTGTTTTCATGGAATATATGAACCGTATCTTCCACGAGCAGTTGGATCGTTTTGTGGTGGTGTTTATCGATGACATTTTGATTTATTCTAAGTCTCGAGAGGAACACGAAGAACATTTAAGGATTGTGTTGCGGATTTTGAAGGAGAAGAAGTTGTATGCAAAGTTGTCTAAGTGTGAGTTTTGGTTGTCGAAGGTGAGTTTTCTTGGACATATTATTTCCGGCAATGGTATTAGTGTGGATCCATCCAAGATCGATGCGGTAATGCAATGGGAGACTCCAAGATCGGTTATGGAAATTCGAAGCTTTTTGGGCTTGGCCGGTTACTACCGGAGGTTTATCGAAGGATTTTCAAAGTTAGCACTTCCGTTAACGCAGTTGACTTGTAAAGGAAAGACTTTTATTTGGGATGTTAATTGTGAAGAGAGTTTCATGGAATTAAAGAGAAGGTTAACGACAACGCCAGTTTTGATTTTGCCGAATCCTACGGAACCTTTTGTGGTTTATTGCGATGCTTCTTTGTCAGGATTGGGTGGTGTATTGATGCAAGATGGGAAGGTCGTGGCGTATGCTTCTAGGCAGTTGAGAGTGCATGAAAAGAATTATCCTACTCATGATTTGGAATTAGCGGCCGTAGTGTTCGTTTTGAAAATTTGGAGGCACTATCTTTATGGTGCAAGATTTGAAGTTTTTAGCGATCACAAGAGTTTGAAGTATTTGTTTGATCAAAAGGAATTGAATATGAGGCAAAGGAGATGGCTAGAACTTTTGAAGGACTATGATTTTGGTTTAAATTATCATCCGGGTAAGGCGAATGTGGTAGCCGATGCCTTAAGTCGGAAGTCGTTGCACGTGTCTACTTTGATGGTTAGAGAGTGGGAACTCTTGGAGAACTTTAGAGATTTGAGTTTGGTTTGTGAGTTAACACCGAGTAGTGTGAAGCTTGGTATGTTGCATGTCACGGATGATTTCCTTACTACGGTGTGTGAAAAGCAAAAGTTGGATTTGAAATTTGTGGATTTGATGACGAATGGAAATGAAGATTTCAAAGTTGATGAATTAGGAGTTTTGAGGTTTCGAGGTCGTATTTGTATTCCCGATGATGCGGATTTGAAAAAGATGATATTGGAAGAGGGACATCGGAGTAACTTAAGTATTCATCTGGGAGCGAATAAGATGTATCAGGATTTGAAGAAGATCTTTTGGTGGTCTGGATTGAAAATCGATGTCGCTCGTTTTGTGTACTCGTGTTTGACTTGTCAGAAGTCTAAGGTGGAGCATCAGAAGCCTAGTGGGGTTGATGCAACCGTTGGATATTCCGGAATGGAAATGGGATAGTATATCGATGGATTTTGTTACGGGATTGCCGAATACGCAAAGAGGACATAATGCTATTTGGGTGATTGTGGATAGGCTTACTAAATCGGCTCACTTTATTCCGATTGATATTACTTATTCTTTGGAAAGGTTGGCCGAGATTTATGTTGGCACTATTGTGAAGCTTCATGGAGTTCCTAAGAGTATTGTGTCGGATAGGGATCCTAGATTTACTTCAAGATTTTGGGAGAGTTTGCAAGGTGCCTTGGGTTCTACGTTGAGATTGAGTTCGGCATATCATCCGCAAACAGATGGTTAAACCGAGAGGACGATTCAATCGTTAGAGGATCTGTTGCGTGCTTGTGTGCTTGAACAAGGTGGTGCGTGGGACGGTTATTTAGCGTTGATTGAGTTCACCTATAATAACAGTTTCCATTCGAGTATTGGTATGGCGCCATTTGAGGCTTTATATGGACGGAGATGTCGAACACCTCTGTGTTGGCATGAGACGGGTGAAAGGTCGGTAGTTGGTCCTGAAATGGTACAGCAAACGACGGAAAAGGTAAAATTTATTCGGGAAAAGATGAGAGCTTCTCAGAGTAGACAGAAAAGTTATCATGATAAAAGGAGAAAGGATCTTGAGTTTCAAGAGGGCGACCATGTGTTTTTGAGAGTTACACCGGTTACGGGTGTGGGTCGTGCTTTGAAGTCGAGAAAGTTGACTTCTCGTTTTATTGGTCCGTATCAGATTGTCGCACGAGTTGGTGTTGTGGCTTATCGTGTGGTGTTGCCTCCGAACCTTTCGAATTTGCATGATGTATTCCATGTCTCGCAACTTCGGAAGTATGTTCCGGATCCGTCACATGTGATCCCAATGGATGAAGTTGAAGTAAGAGATAACCTTACAGTTGAAGTTTTACCGGTTAGTGTTTTGGACCGCGAAGTTAAGAAACTGAGAGGCAAGGATATTGCGCTTGTGAAAGTGTCCTGGGGAGGTGCCGCGGAAGGCAACATGACTTGGGAATTGGAGAGCAAGATGCGAGAGTCGCATCCGGAGTTGTTTAAATCAGGTGATATTTTCGAGGACGAAAATTTCTAAAGTAGGGGAGAGTTGTAACGCCCCGATTCTGAATTCCCATTAATTGTTGAGTCTTTTAATTTATTTAATTGATGTTTGTTTTAAATTGAGAAATTATATATTGCTATGTGGTGTTTGCTTATTTTATCTATTTTTACCGATTCGGAGAGTTTTCGGGGAATTAGAGTAAAAAGGGCATTTTAGACATTTAGCGCTTTAGTGTGAGAATTGATTGATAAGTGTTGGAAAGAATTTGAGAGGAAAGAAATAGAGATAGAAATAGAATAAGAGAGGAAAGGAAAAAAGATAGTAACATAAGAAGAAAAACAAGAGAAAGAAAAGAGGAGAAGAGAAAGAGAAGAGAAAGTGGAGAGGAAAACCTAGAATCATCAAGGAATCATCACCAAAGCTTGCAATCGATTGGTAAGGGTGTGAAACTCCATCATCTCTTTAATGTATATGATTGTATGTGTATGTGTGTGGATTTTGTAGAGTTTCTACTCTTTTTCCACTTAGGTTAGAAGTTGGTTTTGTGAGTAGAATGAGATTTTAATCGGTTAGAACTCGGATTTGACGATGTAGTTTAGTCGGGTGATGGTTGGGTTGTGCTATTGTGACTGGTTTGGATTTAATCGGTTGGTTGTGTGGAGTTTGGGCTTTGAGGCAGCCATGGAAGTTCTGTCTTCGCAGGCTCGCCAGGCGAATGGCAGCGAAGGTTCGCTAGGCGAAGCCCAGCGAGCTGTAGCGAAGCAAGTCAGAAGCTAATACCCTGTATTCGCTGGCAAGTTCGCCAGGCGAGGTGAGTTGGCGAAGGTTCGCCAGGCGAGTGGGTAGCGAGCCTCAGCGAGTAATTCCAGAATTACTCCCAGTGGACTTCGCTGGGGAGTTCGCCAGGCGAAGGCCAGCGAGCATTCGCTGCGTGGTTTCGCCAGGCGAAGGTTGGCGAACCTGGCAGTGTTATTTGTTTTTGCTGATTGTTCATGGCACGATGTTTGGTTGATTCAATTATGATTAATGCCTATATGAATGATTGATGTGTGGAGTGTTTCAACATGTTGTGCTGTGGGTGGCCGAAAGGCGTGAATCCTAGATTGTGGAGCCGATTGTGAATCTTAATCGTTTGATAATGTTGTGCGTTTGCTCGAATTAGATAGAAATGCATTGATGGATTAATAGGTATGTAAACCTTGTGTGAAATGGTGTTTAATGTGAATGCATGATGAATATATGTGATGTATGTGATGAATGCAATGAGTATGTTTGTGAGCATAGTATGCATTTTTGTGATTGATCCCGTGGAGGATTTGCAGAACCTCGTATGATACGATGGTTATATTAGATTCCTTGGAGAATCAGTTGCATTGTGTGATTCCTCGGAGAATCGGTCATAACATGTAATCCCGTGGAGGATTGGTTAGAGTATTTGATTCCGTGGAGAATCTGCTGAGTACTTGATCCCGTGGAGGATCTGCTGAATATTCGATTCCGTGGAGAATCTGATGAATATTTGATTCCGTGGAGAATCTGCTGAGTACTTGATCCCGTGGAGGATCTGCTGAATACTCGATTCCTTAGGGAATTTGTTGAAATGAGTCGGTACCGCATTTGCATCTGCATAGAGTCGTGTGTCGGTCTCTATGAGTTGCATGAGTCATCTGTGTATGATGCATTGGTTGTGTGAATATAACTGTGTATGTTATATGTGATTGTTTGGAGGAAATATAGTGAATGTTCATGTGTATGTGTAGAGACATGATTATTTGTATATGCTTAATGTGGTGAGAACATAATTTGAGTATAACTTGTATAATTATGGATTTATGTATATATATATATACAATTTTATGCATTAACTGTTATGATGTTGTTTCTCACCCTTCTGCTGTTTTATAATGCTCTATGAGGCATTGCAGAGTAGGAAGCTGGAGGTTCTTTTTGTGAAGCGATGTCTTCATTCTTTTTGGTCAATGGCTCTGATATGTAACATCTGGATAGTTAGGAAGCCTTTGACTCTTTTGGAGTTACATTTGTTTTGATTCTTTTGTGATACATATGTGTATGTATCTGCTGTGGATATGTTGTAAAGCATGAATTAACTGATGGTTGTATATACTTTTATGAATGAGATCGATTCAATATTTGGATGTTTCCGCTTTATTCTAAATATTGAGATGTGGGTTACCCATTGTTGCATATCTATTTTGAGCAGGTATCGTATGTGTTTAATTTCATGATAATGTGATGCGCCTCTTTTATACCATGTTTTAATTAAACTCTGATGAAATAAATTTTCTAAGTGCCTAATTGATTTATCTAATTTATGTGGGGGTATAGAAAGGGGTGTTACACTTTTACCAAGACAATCCCTTTTCCTTAAAGTTGTCTCAACAGTCAAATCCTCTCTCACTCATACACCATCCATCTGGATCAATGCGCTTCCGCATCTTAGACACATGAACACATCATGCAATTTCTCCTAGTAACAGCGGTAAAACAATCTAACATGTTATTTTCCCACGCTTCTGCTGCGCTACTCTGATACAGATTCAACTAAGACACCGTTTGCCTCCGGGACCTCAAGCTCGATCAATACCAGTTGCTATCGTAACTCTCCAAACACGTCCTTTCTTGGATTCTCTAATCTTTTCAGTCGTCTCTTGTACAATCCCAAGTCAGAGTACAACACTCTTCCAACATCTTAATAAAAACACAGGTTCCCATCTGAAACGATATTAGACGGTATCACATACTACTCAGAATTACTCGACAGTTGCATCAGGCCAACAGCCTCTGATGTTCACACTTAGACTTTCAACAAGTCTAATCAACATATACAACTGCAACCACTTCTCTCTCCATCCATGGCCACCAAAACAATTCTTTCAAAGTACTCTTATCCACTCCACACTATTCGGACACATAGACTTTATCACAACATCTCGTGTCACCATTTCCATAAATCCGAAAATCAATCCTTCGACTTCAATCTACTAAACTCAATCAATCTATTAACTCCAATTAGAATTCTAACCTTCTCGAATCCCATCGAGAATACCAGTAATCAGTCTCATCATACAAAGCTCAACTCCATACGAAGTCCTTATTATCTCCTCTGCATCCTATGCAATTTTCTCAAACCAAATAAATACCTTAAGCCCTTAAGATCATTAACCATCTCGAATCCCAACTAAACAATTGAGGCTCCCAAACTCCGGTACAAACACACAACAACAACCAATCCTAAGTCACTTGTCATATATTTCCTCTTGTACTTTTAATTGTGCATTTAATGTATCTCTCAATCCTATCACCAAAGCATCACACAACACAACAAATAGTCCCGTCGGATTCAACAAAACCAACACACAAGCTGTTGACAGCTTTTCCAAAATTCATTGAACTTTCTTCATAGTGACATAACACTACTTCCTCTCTAATACTGATAACTCAAACTCCCGATACACAACATGATCCTCTATATTCTTCTAATACATCAAAACACCATTGGTTGCACAACCCTTGGCTCACCAACTCAAGTGTGGAAAATTCCACTCCAAACGGATACGCAGTTGTAAACTTATGGCGAAAACACGAATCACACTCATCACAACATCCAAACATATTACATCAATAATTACTCAATTCCATGTCACTACCTTCTCGTCACATAGAGCACTGTAATGACTCCCCACTCTCTTAACCTTGCGTCATTCCAAATTATGGTCCTCCCGTTACTACAGGGTCGTAGAAACAACATTCTGCACTTAGAAGGCCATTCAATACATCTCCAGCTTCTCGAAATGGTTGAAGATTTTACCATACCAATCTTGTGTCCCGTATCTTACTCCCTTTAATAATCTCCAGAAGTCACCATCCACTCTTTATATACTTAACCACGGGGCCTATTGTCGTAGTACCCACTCCAAACGCAAGTCTCAACTACTTGATTAATTTAACTCCTTGACCATAGAAGCACACATACAACATGGGTTCTCAATCTCGGACCAGTTCCCGAAATTAAGTCTTTCACAACCCCACTTCACATCCTGGCCCTGTAACACTTATCTTGTCAGGATAGTTTTCCAGACATCCATAACTAACCGGAAATTGCCAACCTACCACTTTCATTAGCACTCAAAATCTCATCAAAATTCAACATCTCGACACTGTCCTGCGTCGACTTCTCAGAACAATCCTTAAGCACTTGGCTTCACTCCAAACAATTCACTGCACACACCATCTAAGCTCGCAAGACACGTCTATCCCCTCCAACACAATCCCAACTACTATCAACAAGAGATTAAGGGCGATCAGTTCCTCAATTTGTCAACAGACAGCCGAGAATCATGATGGAGTATAAACCATCTTTACCAAACTATAATAGCATTTAACAACACACCGAGCTACAACTCCTTTCTTGCAGCATCCTGGAGAATCACAAGCTTCTCCCCCACTTCGATCACTCCCACTTTTGCAGACAAAGGCTAAACAACAAACACGTACCAACAGTGTTTCACACACATGTCGCGTACAAGGGAACAACCAACAAACACAACTTGGCCAGATGGACCGACCTGCTCTGATACCACTTAATGTAACGCCCCTATTTTATACCCTCAAATAACACAATTAAATCATTTAGGCACGAATTAAAAATTCCATCAGAGTATATTTATTTCATGGTATAAAAGAAGTGCGTCACATTACTCACGAAACGACCACATGAATATTAATGTTTTATAAAGAAATAATTCAAAGGGGTAAATGTCAACTAAAAGATTAAACGGATGGTTCTTATAATAAGCATATTCATGTTTTCTGTTAAAGCGGAAGACTAAAATATTGAATTACTTAAGACATGATAAAATACAAGTACACGTCATTAGGTTGTTCATAACATCAATCACAGTTTACCAAACATCATCAACTATTACATATATATAATGTATCACGAAGATACTCTACAAGCCTAGCTACCCGACGTTACACATCAGAGCGACTGACTCAAGAGAAAAGGAGCTATACTCCAAAATACACCTCCAGCAATCCTAATCTGCAATGCCTCATAGAGCATCATAAAACAGCAGAAGGGTGAGAAATATTACCATAATAACAATGCATATAGTTATGTATATAAACAATCATAAAATACATATATGCCACATTTCTCAATCAATTCACACACTCACCCCTCCCACATCAACATATCGTATATATATATATATATATATATATATATATATATATATATATATATATATATATATATATATATATATATATATATATATATATATATATATATATATATATATATATATATATATATATATATATATATATATATATATATATATATATATATATATATATATATATATATATATATATATATATATATATATATATATATATATATATATATATATATATATATATATATATATATATATATATATATATATATATATATATATATACACATATGCACACTTCTCCTAACAATCACATATACATTCTGTTTCATTTACCGCAATTCTCATTAATTCATATAACATACACATTAACTCAATAAACACACACAACATGTTTACTCCATTGTTAATTCACATAAACATCTACATTCATGTTTATTTCACCAATGCATCATATGAAGATGACAACATGCAACTCATAGAGACCGACACACGACTCTATGCAGATGCAAATGCGGTACCGACTCTATAATACCCCAAATTTTACCCTTATATTTAGTCAGTCATTTCGCATAGCATCTCATTTGTGCATCTGCTAACCACTATCAAGGCATGGAGGTGTTTGTTTTGCAGGATTGGTTCTAGGGGTATTTTGGTCATTTTACGTGGATTCCGCTAATTCTTTGAAGACGGGCTGTTACTAAGCTTTGAGACACTTGAGACGCTATTTCTGAGGCATTTATTTATCACCTGGTTTGATTATATCAAGGCGCCAATTCGATGTGTTTGGTATTGAAATTTGTCGAGCACAACTGGATTTAAGACCTATTTCATTGCTCATGGTTTATTTCCAGAACACTTCCGTTTCTGTTAATAAGGCACAATTTAATTGGGTATTATTGGATTGTTGCTCTTAGCATTTGGTCAGTGGAATTCAATTACGGGCAATGTTATCGTTGATACTGAATCTGTTGTGATTACGGCGCACATCCGTGTTTGGTTATAATTGTTGGTTAGAATTTAAGTTGGAATGCAAGGGAATTTAATCAGGTGATGAGATTGGGACTACGGGCGAGACAAGTACATAGGCAAAAATATCATTCGGGAATATTTATGGTTTATGACTAGGTTAATGAATTTAAATATTTGTGGATTTATTCACAAACGTTTATAATTTATAACTAGAAATAAATATAAATAAATTCAAAGCTGAACAGTCATGGATATATAAATGAAGTTCTGGAATTTTTATTTCATAAAGGATATCATTATACAAAAAGGAGTAAAATCGTTTCACATTTTGAATTGCTGTAAAATTACATTTACAGATGTTACTTCTATCCTAAAAATCCTAAGTCCTAAAGATCCCTTGGTGTCTTCATGATGTTCATCCATTGGACATTACTCCATGCTCCTCCGATTAACCTGCACAAAGAAAAACAAAACAAAACAGAAGCAGGAAAGGGTTAGAAGTTGTCTTCGACACTCTCAGAACAGCGTCATCACTGAGTGCCGGGAGTGGCACAACCGAAGCTGCGTCCTACCCCCGTTACCGATCCGCGCCATTAGCGTCAGATCAGGTAACATCTGTTCTTATCTAAGGGGCAACCGAGAGATAAAAGAGATAAAAGAAGCGGGACTGATTCGCTTTTGCCGCAATTGGATTCATTTCAAAATCATGTAAATCCCAATTTACTTTCCAAACTGATACAAGGGTAAAGCAGCACAATCAATTTGGTCATAAACCCGGATGCCGGCGGGTATGAGCCACTTTGTGTTCAAAGTTTGTCAACACCTGAAATTCACCACAACAACATCAGTATAAAGTGCATAACAGAACTCAACACCAAAACAGTTCATAAGCTGCACCTAAATGGCATAAACCAAACAATTCACAGGATGTTCAAATTGAATGAAATTTCAATTCACAGCTACAGAACAGTAGAACAGTCCCGGAAACAAAGTTCGTTCCTACCACAGAAAGAGTACCCAACAAGGTCAAAAAAGGCAGACGGCATCAATTCAGAAAACAAGTTCAGCGGAAAGACCAGAAACACGGCAGTTCAGTAAAACATCAAACCTAGGTTAAGATCCAAAGTTTGGATCATACCAGTCAAGCTCGAGGCGCGCACGAAAAGGACATGGGCTCAGTCAGAGCATCATTGCCCTAAGTTCACAGCTCCAGGATAAGTCGCAAATTGTTTTGTAATCAAATGCAGTACCGAATGTTGCAATCTCGTGACAGAAACGGCAAGGTGAAGTTCCAACGGTTCAGACGAGTATCATCATTACCGCGTAACCTTCTCGGCAGTTTGGATTCAACCAAAGTGTTAGCACCAACTCTGAAAGAAGAAAAAGAAAATTAATGAGAATCAGAGAACCAAGCCCATAATAGACACAGATGAATAACAGAGAATCCCAATTAACTGCATCCAGCTTTGATAGCCAATCCCGCAACGAATCTCAAAGGGCCAAAGTCTGAAAACAACAAAGGAAATAACATCATGGAATTCATATGTCACTGGAACAGCAGACACAAGGATAAGCCGGCCCGCAATTGAAATCCAAAAATTGGCAGGTTTGGTTCATGAAATATCACCAGCATATCAGTTCACATAACATCGGTAATTCAGTTCAGAAATAAGCCAGCACATGTGCAAGAAGCTGGGCTCAGCGCGGAAAACATCATTGCCCAACAAACAAGTCACGAAAATCACAGTTCAAAGTCACGAGAGTAAACCATATCAGTCACAGCATATCAGTTACCAAACCAGATGTTATCCTGCTCGCAACACAAGCAACAACATAGGAATTATAGTGTCATTTTCCGATGGCTCAGACAGAGCGTCATCATCGCCGCATACCCTTCCCAGCGGCGTCGATCCATTCGAAGTATAATGTCCTCCCTGAAAGAGGAAGAGAAAGAAGTTAACGGAGCTCATGACAGAAAACCAGAAGAGTAAAGAGAACTATCAGAGGAAAAATCCAATCAAGTGAACCCAAAAAGGAAAGTCAGTGAGCAAATCGCAAAAGCCGTGTTTGAAGATCCATCAGGGATCAAATCCACTTCTGCAAACATCAAAAGGAAATCCAATCAAATCATATCAGATAAAATCATCAAATCAGAAAATAACGCAAATCCAACACAATCAAAGACCCACAAAAGGCCCAAAAGAGAGTCAAAAAGAAATTATAAAAGGGAACGATATCACCTCGTGGAAAACCCTAGACAACAACGGCGGAGAACACCAAAAGCGACGAAGCGAGCAAGATCGCAAACAAAACCCTAGCGCTAGTGGCCGCGAGAGGGAGAGAGATCGAAACAAAGCAACCCGAGTGGAGAGGATTCACCGGCGCCGTTTAAAGTCACGACGAGCAAATACTTCCCCGAAAGCTTAGTTCACATCATCGCCTCAAAGAAAACCACCTTCAAAAACGTAAACTCCTGATTCACGGTCATTATGTGTTGTTTTTGTTTTCAGGTTGAGCATGAGAGAGATCAGATCGCGAATGAAGGCGATGAATGAGAGAAACGACGCCGCGAAGATGAGAGGGTTCTGAAACCCTAAATTGATGTTTTGATATATTCTCACTAACCGGGTTGGGTCCGGGAGTGATGACCGGTCCAACCCCTTTATTTTCCTTTTTATTTTTTGTTGTTGTTTTAAATGGTTTTTTTTTGTATATTAAAATTGTTATTTTAAAACTCTTTTTTTTAATTAAATATTCAAATTATTTTTTATAAATAGCATCTAGATTTTCTTTAAAAAAATAAATAAAAAAAAACATTTTTAAATAATAACTTTAAACCCTTGTTTTTAAAAAATAATAACTCTAAATCCTGGCTAAAACCTTTTTTTAAAAAAATAAACATCAAAAGTAAATTTTTTTAATTAAATTAAAACATTTTTTGAAAATTAAAATTAATCTTTTCACGTTTAAACATTTTTTAACTTAATCAAATTTCTTTCTTTAAAAACAACGAAAAATTTCCAATATTGCACTTTTTCTCCTGACCTGTCCCATCACCGTCTAACTTTGCTTACTAACGGTGTTCATCCTTTGCAGCTCATGTTTACTACTGTTTTATTTAAGTTTCATCATTATTGTAACTACTTCTCGGTTGTAACCTCGCGAATCCTAACAATCGCGCTTTAATTTCTGTCTTTAAGTTCCTGCTTGCCTGGTTTAAATTATGACATTATTCTCTGTTTGCATGATCCCACACATTCATCAATTATTCTGTTACACTATACACATCCGAAGGTTAGGTCTAGCTTTTGGTCGCCGCGCCAATAGTCCTCAAAACTTCAAACCCTTATAAACTACAAACCCTAATTTTCACAAATGTCTCTCTGCAGACAAGATTACAATTTTACCCCTAGCATTAGGTCAAAGAGCCGCCGTGCTCATTTTAGGGTTTCCCGCTGCGGAATCCCTAACCTAATTTAACCCTAATCACAACATAACATTTCAACATAGAGATTTGGAGTTTCTACACTCCACGTAAGCGTGTCCTTAAGATGCGTTTATTCCCCTTGAGACCTTGACCACAGTCAAGAAGTCTCTAACCTCCCTATTGAGGGGAACTACGGTTACTCTGATTCCACTCCCGTAAGGATACGTAGGCACAAGATGCGATGTCTTGCCGAGTAAACTTAGAATTAACCCCTTAGGTCTCCTTTCTCACTTTTAATCCTTTGTACATATACTTTAAGCAAATAAATAAAGCAAATAGTAAACATCTGAACAAAAGGTTCCTGTAGAGTACTACAGAAGTTTAGGGTGCTAATACCTTCCCTAAATTTAACCAACCCCCGAACCCTAGATCTTTCCCCGCATTGTGTTTACGATGCAAAAATAGGTTTTCCCTCTTTTGACCTTTTCCTTCGGATAAATCAAAGAGCGGTTGTGAATTGAATTGCGATTCAAACTAATTAATAGTTTGTGATCCTATTTCCACCGCAACAGAAAAAAGGCGACTTCACTGGGGACCGTCTTAAATTTTGAGGGTTATCCCTAACTTGTTCATATTTATTACTATCTGCGTTATTATGTATATATTTGTGCTTTGATTGTGGGACTGTTCCTTGTGCTGTGAGATAAGTCCTATAGGATGGGGATATATTCGATGAAGCTTATAGGATGGGGATATATTCGATGAAGCTTATAGGGAGTCGAATCCCGACCAAGCTGATTCGAGAATCACCGCTCAGTTGAGACCTTTTCGAAAATGGTTCGGTTGAACGAGTATAATCGTGAAAACTTTTTCCATGGTCGGTTGGAGTCTGTGATATTAAGGACCGTAGTACCTTAACACCACCTTGGCCTTATTTAGGACGTAGTGCGGGAGCTATGTGGGAGTAATCCTACAACGGTTGCTACGCGATACTACACTCAAAAGAGGTTCTCTTGAGAATATTATTAACCCCCGAGTCAATCGGAAGGTCGATAATATCCGAAAGATGGGCTGATGACTTTGGGCACTTTTTAGAACCTTGTTTTGCAGGTACAATTAACCTATAGTACACTCCTTTGGGGATGGGTAGACCTTAACTCCACTCACGTCCTTTAACCTAGGACTTTGTGTGTTTTCATGCATTGCATCCATAAAGCATCATATTACATTAAGACTTCATGGAATTCAAACTCTATTTATGAACATTGTAGGATACCATGGATCACTCTAGGAAGCATACTTTGAAATTTACTTTTAAGGGTTTTAATTTGGAAGTCCTAGAGAAGCTAAGAGATTTGGTTCAAGATCAAGAAAAGTTCCAAGACAGATATGGAAGGCTATTGTCTTTGTTGAAGGTTCAAGTAAACGAAGGACTTCTTGCGACTTTGCTACAGTTTTATGATCCAGATTATCACTGCTTCACCTTCCCAGATTATCAGCTTTTACCTACCCTAGAAGAGTACTCTCAGTTGGTGGGATTACCTATCTTGGATAAGTCTCCATTCCCTTTCTTGGAGGAAGACCCTAAAGAACGAGATATCGCTAAAACCATTTGTCTAAGGATATCCGATGTCAAGAGCAATATGATCACCAAAGGGGGGACCTCCGGTTTTCTCAGGGACTTCCTAATTAAGAAAGCCCAATTTTATGCCGATCATAAAGACATGTTTGCCTTTGAGACAATATTTGCTTTGCTTATTTATGGGTTGCTGCTTTTTCCTAGTTTTGAGGGGTTTGTGGACCTTAATGCAATCAAGACCTTCATGAGAAGAAATCCAGTTCCAACACTATTGGGTAATACTTATCATTCGGTACATCTTCGAAGCTTTCATGGTGGAGGAATGATTACATGTTGTGTGCCATTACTATACAAGTGGTTTATTTCTCACTTACCCAAGTCCAGTCCGTTCTGGAGACCTAATCAAGAACGTTGGTCGCAAAAAGTTATGGCTTTAACTCACTCAGATATCGATTGGTATAATCGCATGTACGATGGGATATCGATCATTGATAGTTGTGGAAACTTCAACAATGTGCCCTTGCTCAGTTTCAATGGAGGAATTAGCTACAATCCAGTCTTAGCTCGCTGACAGTTGGGATATCCCTTGAAAGAACCGCCTAAAGGTATTCATGTGGAGAAAATCTTTTTCAAAGACGACAAAAAGCTTCAAGATCAGATTCTATCTTCTTGGAATCATCTGCAGAGGAAGGACAAAGAAAGTTTGGGAAGACCTAATTGTGTGTCCATGGAACCATACCTTCAATGGGTCCGAGGAAGAGCTATTGAGTTAAAGATGCCCTACTCTCGCCCAAATCCTTTACCTCAAAGAGAAGAACCTGTCCAGTATTTCATGACTGAAGTTGAGACTTGGAAGAACAAATACCATGTGATGGCCAGCGAGTACGAAGAACTTCAAAAGCAGATTCAGTCGAAGAATGATGAGATACAATCCTACAAGAAGAGAAGGCTCTACGAATATTTATTTTCCTCCGGATCTCCGTCTGCTCACTGAAGTTGTGGAAGATGCTTCTCTAGGACTTTCTAGGCTTTTATTTAACTATTTTGGTTGCAAGAATATTATTTGTAACTTGTCTTCAATGAATTAAAAGTTTCCTGGGTATTCCGCAATATTCGTAAATATTTGAATTCCATGAAATCTTCATTTGCATTCACATTTTAGCATCTTACTTTTGCATTGCATGTGTCTCCCGGTTTCTCATACTCGGTTCTCTCACCTTCCAGTTTTGTCACCCTGAGTTCTTTGCATCAATACGACCCTTCAAAAGAATGGAAGATCAAAACCAAGAGATCAACCGTGTCAGCCATGAACTCGAAGATCTTCGAGGAAGTGTAGGGCAGATTTTGGAGATGTTACGAGCTCTTAGTGTGAAGGTGGATGCTCAGTTTACTGTTGTTTCTGAGACTACTAATACCGTTATGGAACCTCAACAAGCTGTTATTGTCGAGAATGTACCTCCTCATGATCTTCAATCCGGTTTGGTGCCTCCTAGTGCTCAACCAGTTCGACGAGCTACCCCTCCAAAGTGCAAAACTCCTAACTCCGACCATGGTAAAGGACCTGCACGTTCGAGGAACCACAAAATGGCTACTCCTCAACCTTGGCAACATCAGCAGAGTTATGTTCAAGGTTATCCTTTTCCATATGTCCAACAACCCTATGTAGCTACTGTTGCACCTCCTTTCGATCAGCAGTTTCCTACATACCAGCCTGTGCAGTCAGCTCCGGTATATCAAGCACCGGTTCATCAACGACCTTCCGGTTATCCGCCCATGCAAGTTCCTGTCAACAGTCAACGAGTGCCCAACGCTCCTGTTCCCCAGCAATCACAGGATCAGGTTCCTTATCCCCGTAAGAGTCAGTATAAGCCTTGTCCTCCAATTCCGATGACCTTCACTGAGTTATACCCCCATTTGGTACAACAAGGTCTGATTACCACCCGTGCTTTGGGTCCTCCGCCTAATTCGTTACCTGCAGGTTACAACGCTGTCGCTCATTGTTTATTTCATGAGGGTGCGCCCGACCATGATCTAGAGAATTTCTATGCTCTTAAGAAAGTTGTCAGAAATTTGCTAGAAACGAAGAAGTTGTCTTTTAGCGATGCTCAGATGAAGATCGAGACTCCTCTCGGGGTCCCTCACTTGTCGAGTTCGAATTCTACAAAGCATGCTACTCCTGTGGCAAATCAGCCGAATCCAGTAATTATTCAAAGGCCTAGCTCGCTTCATTTCAGTAACCCTCAAGATGATATGACCGGGATCAACAAAGAATCTGGGAAATTTATTTTGAAGCAACGACTGAAAATTGTTGAAGATGCGACCAGCATAACTGGGGCAAGCCATGACGACTCACAGTGATCGTAAATCAGACGTCCTTTCCATTGAGGCTCCGTCAAAGGAAACTGTTACTCTTGAATGCAAGATTTCATTAACATTTAGGAGGATTTTTTCGGACAGTTCATTTGTTTATTCATATGTATTTCTCTTTGATTAAGCATATTTAGCATGCACGAACTTGTTTATCTTTGATTAATTAATGCAACGCATATGTTTGTCTTGAATAAATCCATTCGTTTCACTCATTTAACAAACGTTTTCATAAATCATAATGCCAACTTTACCCGATCTCTTGTTCTGATGGAGAATTGGGGGGAGGATGACGAACCTAAAACATCAGATTTCTTGTCGTATGCTTTCGATTGAAACCTGCTGATGATGTAAGGCATTGTTTCAAATCCCAAACACTGGAGATATAAGGATGTTAGCCCCTAGTCAACTCTTTGAGCCTTGAAGTAGGAGTTTTTCTTTCTTTTAAGAACCTTCATCCTAACCTGGGGCAGGGTAGGTTTCAGTCAAACCGATCGAGCACTTAGACTCTCCAAGGAAGAGCAAACCTTCGAGAATGTATCCTTAGCATCTTAATAAGTCCAATACAATGACTATCCCTCGGTTACCTAAGGAGTGGGGCAGTCACGAGCCTTTCAAGAGATCTACACGACTTGTGCATAAAAGAATACTCGAAAATAAGAGCCCGCTAAGTCAAAACCTATGAAGGAGACTTAGGCAAAACTGGGGCATCCCGCTGGACTCCAAAGTCAGATCAAAAGACATTGTCCAGGAAAAAGTTAGGGAATAAAAGCAAAACAAGAGAGTACTATAAATAATCCCTAGTCGTGTGACCAATTGCCATTAGAAATAGGTGAGTGACTGCCATGTCCAAAGCCTTGATAAGTTCCCGACCATAGCAAATCTGCTTGAAATATGAGCGTTCGTATCCGATTAACTGAATTAGGATTGGAGAGCATCACGAAGAAGGGGTGGGTATAAATATAACTTTGAGCCTATATCCTTTGTTTCTTAAACCGTGAACCGAGCCACGATACAACCTTTAAAATACCTAATTGAAGTAGGACTTCGGTTGAAAGCATACTCGACAAGATCACGTTTCCTGACTCCTACGACCTATGCTCAGAAAAAATTTCATGTTGGCATTATAATTAAAACTTATATCCCGACTAGTGATTTCGATCACAAGTTATTGCGATATCTTTTTCAAAAAACAAAAATTCAAGACAAATATATGTGTGCATTGACAAGCTTAGGATAGGCATTTCAGGCATGACGACTTTGTTTGATATCTTAGAGAGTTACATATGGACATAACCCGTGGAACTTGAAGATCCTACTGAACAGGGGCATGCGGTTTCCCAGTTCGCTTACCAACGCGAGTCTGAAGTTCTTAAGAGCTATTTCTCAAAAATTTCGTCGTAACACGATTAATTTGTGCCAGTTATGTCGAGACCTGACGAATCTCTCAAAGAGTTTGAAAACAGTGGGGCAACCAGACTCCGTGTTCTCTATAAAATCCTCTTGAGATGACCATACCTCACAACGCAAGTATCCTGGGGCACCGTTGTTTTTTTGAAGAAACAAATGGCGACTACTATAAGGTCCTTCAAGATCAAAACCAGGTGGTTTCACAACTTTTCTTCATGCACCCGATGGATTTTACTCACGGCGGCCTTCATTCCCCAGTAAACCTCAGTGTTGCAACAGGCTCCTAAACTATTGCCTCATCACAGTCCCCAGAGAGACTATAAGCTGACAACTTTTTCTTGGGTAACTCGGAAGTGTCCCCCAGGTTTTCTTCTCCCCATGCGAAGACATGATACTGTGCACCCAAGCAGATTACCTTCTCCCCAGAGAATTCAGAATGATAAGACTAGATTTGGTTCTGCCATTGATCCTTCTTACCCATGATTGACGTATTGGTTGCAGAGAATGCAGGGTACCTCCGTCGAAGTGTTTATTTCATCTCTCGTCCCGTCTCTAGTCTGTTTCGTCAGCATACACAGGGGCATAAACATCACATGCCTATTTCATGTATTCATCTCACATACTCATTACATACTCATTTCATAACATCCTGCATATTTAACTACATAAGACATTAACATACATTCGTTAACATGCACCCACATTAACATGGGCATTAGCATTCACAGGTTCATTGCGTCTCGCCATCATTGGTTGTTACCGCCGAGTAACTAGGTTTGTCCATTCTCTCCAAGTAGATTGTCAGCCCTAAGCATAAAATACATATGTGTTTCCAGTTTCCCCACAGAGCTCGATCCTCGTGGGTGACGGTTGCTTCAGCTATCTTTCCTCACCAGGATAAGATATCTATCCTTCGAGATCATTCCCTCGATGGAGTCTTGATTACCAGTCTTCTTTCTAGCTCGATCCTAGATTGAACCTCAGTATTGTCGGTCGTCGAGCCCAACCGGACGTGCATCTATTTTGCACCATCTAAAGATTTTCACCATACCATGGCAGATACGCGACTATCTCGCCCGAGAAGTTTATCACTGTACCCGGACGTGCATTTATTTTGCACTATCTTTCAACCGCAATCCTTTACAGATACACGCCTGGAAAATCTATCAGTACAACACTTTACAATCCTACATCTTACAGCATCGGTATGCATCTGCTCTCGCCTGAGAAGCCTATCGATATAACAATCCTACATCTTACGGCATCGGTATGCGACTGTTCTCACCTGAGAAGCCTATCGAGATCAGCAACTGTTCTCACCAGAGAAGCTTATCATCGATCAACACCTGTTCTCACCTGAGAAGCTTATCATCATCTGTTATCACCTCTACAAGCAGTTCTTACATGAGAAGCTTATTATTGCTACGCTTGCAAAAAAAGCGACGTTTCTCACCTAAGAAGCTGATCCTATCTTCGTTATGACTCACAGCAAACGACCATCTCCATTGAGCAGTTGGGCTTCCATTTTCCCTGTCGTCTTGAAGTATGGGAAGGTTTGAACCAAATCATATTCAGGAGAGCACGATCTTGAAGTATGGGGAGGTTTGAGCAGAATCATATTCAGGAGAGCACGATCTTGAAGTATGAAGAAGTTCATTTACCCTTTAGTAAAAGAAGGAGCGGAATCATATTCAGGAGAGCACGATCTTGAAGTATGAAGAAGTTCATTTACCCTTTAGTAAAAGAAGGAGCGGAATCATATTCAGGAGAGCACGATCTTGAAGTATGAGGAAGTTCATTTACCCTTTAGTAAAAGAAGGAGCGGAATCATATTCAGGAGAGCACGATCTTGAAGTATGAGGAAGTTCATTTACCCTTTAGTAAAAGAAGGAGCGGAATCATATTCAGGAGAGCACGATCTTGAAGTATGAGGAATTTCATTTACCCTTTAGTAAAAGAAGGAGCGGAATCATATTCAGGAGAGCACGATCTTGAAGTATGAAGAAGTTCATTTACCCTTTAGTAAAAGAAGGAGCGGAATCATATTCAGGAGAGCACGATCTTGAAGTATGAAGAAGTTCATTTACCCTTTAGTAAAAGATGGAGCGGAATCATATTCAGGAGAGCACGATCTTGAAGTATGAAGAAGTTCATTTATCCTTCAGTAAAAGAAGAGTCAGCATCGTATTCCAAGCGCCGACCTTAAATATGAGAAAATTGATATATCAGATAAGCAGCAGCCTCTTTATTTGAGTGCTTATCCGTTTTGGCACATAAGTCCCTTCCAACGATAAGTGACAGTTCTCCCTCGAGAAGCTTATCAGAGCATTTCCCATTAAAGTCCATTTATTTTGGCATACAGCCGGTCTTTACCCTGTATATTTGATACGGATTTCCGAAAAGTCCGTCCGATCCCATCACGAAGGATAGTTTATAGAAGCTTGGATGTTATTCTTTGCTCAATGCTCCAGCGTTCTGTAATCGATCTTACAACCGTGTAGATCCAGTTATTATTAGACATTCCCAAGTGGAGGTCATCTCATAGGTGCAACCTCCATTTAAGGGTCTTATTCTTAAAGTCCATTTACTTTGGCATACAGCCGGTCTTTGACCTGTATATTTGCTACGGATTCCCGAAAAGTCCGTTTGATCGTGTCACGAGAGATAGTTTACAGAAGCTTGGATGTTATTATTTGCTCAATGCTCCAGCATTCTGTGATCGAACTCGCAATCGTACATGATCCAGTTTTACTTTTAGATTCCCCAGTGGAGGCCGTCTCATAGGTGCCATCTCCATTTGAGAATCTTGTCCCCGTTCTAAAAATGACAATTGGTCGTGTTCGCACCAGTTGACCATCATTTAGAATTCCCCAGTGTTGTACTGTGTCCCAGCGTGTCGTTTTCCCCAGCGTGTGCTTCTCGTAGCGTCTGCCCCTGTGTCGTCATATTCGTCAACATTTTCGCATTCATCATTCCAGCATACGCATCATATCATATTCAGGGCAATGTCTACATCAGTCCGTTCTCGCTTTGACCATAGCATTGCATATCGCCACATATAAGGGAAAAATTTTCGGTTATCTATATTTAAATCCCTCCACCATGATTCCTCGAGTCTCCGTCACTCAAATCATCCGGTGTAGCTATTTAAATAGGGGCAACTGTAATACCCCAAAATTTACCCTTATATTTAGTCAGTCATTTCGCATAGCATCTCATCTGTGCATCTGCTAACCACTATCAAGGCATGGAGGTGTTTGTTTTGCAGGATTGGTTCTAGGGGTATTTTGGTCATTTTACATGGATTCCGCTAATTCTTTGAAGACGGGCTGTTACTAAGCTTTGAGACACTTGAGACGCTATTTCTGAGGCATTTATTTATCACCTGGTTTGATTATATCAAGGCGCCAATTCGATGTGTTTGGTATTGAAATTTGTCGAGCACAACTGGATTTAAGACCTATTTCATCGCTCATGGTTTATTTCCAGAACACTTCCGTTTCTGTTAATAAGGCACAATTTAATTGGGTATTATTGGATTGTTGCTCTTAGCATTTGGTCAGTGGAATTCAATTACGGGCAATGTTATCGTTGATACTGAATCTGTTGTGATTACGGTGCACATCCGTGTTTGGTTATAATTGTTGGTTAGCATTTAAGTTGGAATGCAAGGGAATTTAATCAGGTGATGAGATTAGGACTACGGGCGAGACAAGTACATTGACAAGAATATCATTCGGGAATATTTATGGTTTATGACTAGGTTAATGAATTTAAATATTTGTGGATTTATTCACAAACGTTTATAATTTATAACTAGAAATAAATATAAATAAATTCAAAGCTGAACAGTCATGGATATATAAATGAAGTTCTGGAATTTTTATTTCATAAAGGATATCATTATACAAAAAGGAGTAAAATCGTTTCACATTTTGAATTGCTGTAAAATTACATTTACAGATGTTACTTCTATCCTAAAAATCCTAAGTCCTAAAGATCCCTTGGTGTCTTCATGATGTTCATCCATTGGACATTACTCCATGCTCCTCCGATTAACCTGCACAAAGAAAAACAAAACAAAACAGAAGCAGGAAAGGGTTAGAAGTTGTCTTCGACACTCTCAGAACAACGTCATCACTGAGTGCCGGGAGTGGCACAACCGAAGCTGCGTCCTACCCCCGTTACCGATCCGCGCCATTAGCGTCAGATCAGGTAACATCTGTTCTTATCTAAGGGGCAACCGAGAGATAAAAGAGATAAAAGAAGCGGGACTGATTCGCTTTTTCCGCAATTGGATTCATTTCAAAATCATGTAAATCCCAATTTACTTTCCAAACTGATACAAGGGTAAAGCAGCACAATCAATTTGGTCATAAACCCGGATGCCGGCGGGTATGAGCCACTTTGTGTTCAAAGTTTGTCAACACCTGAAATTCACCACAACAACATCAGTATAAAGTGCATAACAGAACTCAACACCAAAACAGTTCATAAGCTGCACCTAAATGGCATAAACCAAACAATTCACAGGATGTTCAAATTGAATGAAATTTCAATTCACAGCCACAGAACAGTAGAACAGTCCCGGAAACAAAGTTCGTTCCTACCACAGAAAGAGTACCCAACAAGGTCAAAAAAGGCAGACGACATCAATTCAGAAAACAAGTTCAGCGGAAAGACCAGAAACATGGCAGTTCAGTAAAACATCAAACCTAGGTTAAGATCCAAAGTTTGGATCATACCAGTCAAGCTCGAGGCGCGCACGAAAAGGACATGGGCTCAGTGAGAGCATCATTGCCCTAAGTTCACAGCTCCAGGATAAGTCGCAAATTGGTTTGCAATCAAATGCAGTACCGAATGTTGCAATCTCGTGACAGAAACGGCAAGGTGAAGTTCCAACGGTTCAGACGAGTATCATCATTACCGCGTAACCTTCTCGGCAGTTTGGATTCAACCAAAGTGTTAGCACCAACTCTGAAAGAAGAAAAAGAAAATTAATGAGAATCAGAGAACCAAGCCCATAATAGACACAGATGAATAACAGAGAATCCCAATTAACTGCATCCAGCTTTGATAGCCAATCCCGCAACGAATCTCAAAGGGCCAAAGTCTGAAAACAACAAAGGAAATAACATCATGGAATTCATATGTCACTGGAACAACAGACACAAGGATAAGCCGGCCCGCAATTGAAATCCAAAAATTGGCAGGTTTGGTTCATGAAATATCACCAGCATATCAGTTCACATAACATCGGTAATTCAGTTCAGAAATAAGCCAGCACATGTGCAAGAAGCTGGGCTCAGCGCGGAAAACATCATTGCCCAACAAACAAGTCACGAAAATCACAGTTCAAAGTCACGAGAGTAAACCATATCAGTCACAGCATATCAGTTACCAAACCAGATGCTATCCTGCTCGCAACACAAGCAACAACATAGGAATTATAGTGTCATTTTCCGATGGCTCAGACAGAGCGTCATCATCGCCGCATACCCTTCCCAGCGGCGTCGATCCATTCGAAGTATAGTGTCCTCCCTGAAAGAGGAAGAGAAAGAAGTTAACGGAGCTCATGACAGAAAACCAGAAGAGTAAAGAGAACTATCAGAGGAAAAATCCAATCAAGTGAACCCAAAAAGGAAAGTCAGTGAGCAAATCGCAAAAGCCGCGTTTGAAGATCCATCAGGGATCAAATCCACTTCTGCAAACATCAAAAGGAAATCCAATCAAATCATATCAGATAAAATCATCAAATCAGAAAATAACGCAAATCCAACACAATCAAAGACCCACAAAAGGCCCAAAAGAGAGTCAAAAAGAAATTATAAAAGGGAACGATATCACCTCGTGGAAAACCCTAGACAACAACGACGGAGAACACCAAAAGCGACGAAGCGAGCAAGATCGCAAACAAAACCCTAGCGCTAGTGGCCGCGAGAGGGAGAGAGATCGAAACAAAGCAACCCGAGTGGAGAGGATTCACCGACGCCGTTTAAAGTCACGACGAGCAAATACTTCCCCGAAAGCTCAGTTCACATCATCGCCTCAAAGAAAACCACCTTCAAAAACGTAAACTCCTGATTCACGGTCATTATGTGTTGTTTTTCTTTTCAGGTTGAGCATGAGAGAGATCAGATCGCGAATGAAGGCGATGAATGAGAGAAACGGCGCCGCAAAGATGAGAGGGTTCTGAAACCCTAAATTGATGTTTTGATATATTCTCACTAACCGGGTTGGGTCCGGGAGTGATGACCGGTCCAACCCCTTTATTTTCCTTTTTATTTTTTTTTCGTTGTTTTAAATGGTTTTTTTTTGTATATTAAAATTGTTATTTTAAAACTCTTTTTTTTAATTAAATATTCAAATTATTTTTTATAAATAGCATCTAGATTTTCTTTAAGAAAATAAATAAAAAAAACATTTTTAAATAATAACTTTAAACCCTTGTTTTTAAAAAATAATAACTCTAAATCCTGGCTAAAACCTTTTTTTAAAAAAATAAACATCAAAAGTAAATTTTTTCAATTAAATTAAAACATTTTTTGAAAATTAAAATTAATCTTTTCACGTTTAAACATTTTTTAACTTAATCAAATTTCTTTCTTTAAAAACAACGAAAAATCTCCAATATTGCACTTTTTCTCCTGACCTGTCCCATCACCGTCTAACTTTGCTTACTAACGGTGTTCATCCTTTGCAACTCATGTTTACTACTATTGCGTGGTGTTTTATTTAAGTTTCATCATTATTGTAACTGCTTCTCGGTTGTAACCTCGCGAATCCTAACAATCGCGCTTTAATTTCTGTCTTTAAGTTCCTGCTTGCCTGGTTTAAATTATGACATTATTCTCTGTTTGCATGATCCCACACATTCATCAATTATTCTGTTACACTATACACATCCGAAGGTTAGGTCTAGCTTTTGGTCGCCGCGCCAATAGTCCTCAAAACTTCAAACCCTAATTTTCACAAATGTCTCTCCGCAGACAAGATTACAATTTTACCCCTAGCATTAGGTCAAAGAGCCGTCGTGCTCATTTTAGGGTTTCCCGCTGCGGAATCCCTAACCTAATTTAACCCTAATCACAACATAACATTTCAACGTAGAGATTTGGAGTTTCTACACTCCACGTAAGCGTGTCCTTAAGATGCGTTTATTCCCCTTGAGACCTTGACCACAGTCAAGAAGTCTCTAACCTCCCTATTGAGGGGAACTACGGTTACTCTGATTCCACTCCCGTAAGGATACGTAGGCACAAGATGCGATGTCTTGCCGAGTAAACTTAGAATTAACCCCTTAGGTCTCCTTTCTCACTTTTAATCCTTTGTACATATACTTTAAGCAAATAAATAAAGCAAATAGTAAACATCTGAACAAAAGGTTCCTGTAGAGTACTACAGAAGTTTAGGGTGCTAATACCTTTCCTAAATTTAACCAACCCCCGAACCCTAGATCTTTCCCCGCATTGTGTTTACGATGCAAAAATAGGTTTTCCCTCTTTTGACCTTTTCCTTCGGATAAATCAAAGAGCGGTTGTGAATTGAATTGCGATTCAAACTAATTAATAGTTTGTGATCCTATTTCCACCGCAACAGACTCGTTTCAGCAGGTTCAATTGAAGAACTAAAAATAACCATCGCTCACACCCCACAAGGGCACACGAGGTTCTGCAGATTCTCCGAGGAATCAATAAATAACCATCGCTCACACCCAACAAGGGCACACGAGGTTCTGCAGATTCTCCGAGGAATCAATATGACCATCGCAACATACGAGGTTCTGCAAATCCTCCGAGGGATCAATAAATAACCATCGCTCACACCTCACAAGAGCACACGAGGTTTTGCAGATTCTCCGAGGAATCAATAAATAACCATCGCTCACACCCCACAAGGGCACACAAGGTTCTGCAGATTCTCCGAGGAATCAGACACACAAGAATGCATACCATGATGCTTCACATGCAACATGACTCATGACACTCTTGAAATGCACACATATTTACAAACATACTCATGCATTCATCATGTTAATCGCATATATTCATTATGCACTCACAATATTTAAACATGGTTCACATTTACAGCCATCATACATCACATACGAGTAATATGTACTTGCAAATATCGTGCCAAACAACAATAGACTCAATCACATCCATCATGCATTTTTAATCAATTTAAACAATGCATCACATATGCCAAAAGGCCACATATTCACAATCAATTCATAATCTAGGATTCACACCATACGGCTATCCACAGCACACGTAACAACATATAATTAGTCATCTTAGACAAGGAATGATCGCAACCAAACCACATAATCAATCCACGAATGGAAAGTACAGAAAAGAAAACATGCTGCTGTGTTCGCTAACCTTCTCCTGGCGAAGCCCCTGGCGAACATTCGCTACCCTTTCGCCTGGCGAACTTGCCAGCGAAGACCGCTGGGATTTATTCTGGAATTACTCGCTGGCACTCGCCAGCACACTCGCCTGGCGAACCTTCGCCACTCTCATTCGCCTGGCGAACTTCCCAACGAAGACAGGGTGTTTGGTTCTGACTTGATTCGCTACCGTTCGCTGGGCTTCGCCTGGCGAAACCTCGCTGCCATTCGCCTGGCGAACATGCGAGATCACAACTTCCATGGCTGTCCAAAAGCCCAAACCTCACAAAACCAACCGATTTAATCCAAATCAGTTCCCGTAGCACAGCCCACTCATCACCCGACTATACTACACCGCCTATTCCAAATTCTAACCGATAAAACTCAGTTTCTACTGATTAAATCCACTTCCGACCTAAAAATGGAAAAATGTAGGAAACACCCAACAAATCCAAACACACACATGCATAATCATACGCATTGATTAAGATAGTAAGATTTCACACCCTTACCTCGATTAATCGGAAGCTAGAAGTCGTTCTTGAGCTCTTCCGAGCTTTTCCTTCTACTTTCTCTTCTTCCTCCACTTTCTTTTCATGTTTTCTATTATACATTGTCATTCCTCTTCCCCCATATATATATATCCTGCCTTCCTATTTCTCTCCAATTATATTTCTTCTCTTAAAATATTTGTCAATTCATTTTCTCATAAAATATCTCATCTTGACATTGGTTAGAAAACATCTGATAAACCCTCATGATTCTACCAAATAGAATAAATCAGTTAAACCCAATAATTCACTTAAACCATACAAACCAACTAACTAGTACAATTAATCAGTTATTAAAAATTGGGCTATTACACTACACAGGTCTCTTTATGGTCTTAAGCAATCTCCGAGAGCTTGGTTTGGCAGATTCAGCACTGTAGTACAACAGTTTGGTATGATCCGTAGTGAAGCTGACCATTCTGTTTTCTATCGTCACTCACCCCAAGGGTGTATTTATCTTATTGTGTATGTAGATGACATTGTCATAACTGGTAGTGATCAGCAGGGAATACTCCAGTTGAAACAACATCTCTCGAAACAATTTCAGACAAAAGATCTTGGTAAACTTCGCTATTTCTTGGGTATTGAAGTAGCCCAATCTAAAGATGGTCTGGTCATTTCTCAGCGGAAATATGCTATGGATATTTTGGAAGAAACAGGTTTGTTAAATGCTAAACCAACTGATACTCCTATGGATCCAAGTGTTAAACTACTACCCAATCAGGGGGAGCCTTTATCTGACTCAAGAAGATATAGGAGATTGGTTGGAAAGTTGAATTATCTCACAGTCACTCGTCCGGACATTTCTTTTGCAGTCAGTGTGGTAAGCCAGTTCTTAAATTCCCCTTGTCAGGAACACATGGATGCTGTTATCCGGATTTTGAGATACATCAAATGTGCTCCAGGAAAAGGTCTTGTGTATGAGGATAAAAGACATACCCAGATAATTGGGTACTCTGATGTTGATTGGGCAGGGTCACCCATTGATAGACGATCCACCTCTGGGTATTGTGTACTTGTTGGAGGAAACCTTATATCCTGGAAAAGTAAGAAACAAAATGTAGTTACAAGATCAAGCGCCGAGGCAGAGTATAGGGCCATGGCAATGGCAACATGTGAACTTATTTGGTTAAAACAGTTGCTCAAGGAACTTCAAATTGAAGAAGCAAGACCAATGACACTTATTTGTGATAATCAAGTTGCATTGCACATTGCTTCAAATCCAGTCTTCCATGAGAGGACCAAACATATTGAGATAGACCGTCACTTTGTCAGAGAGAAGATCGAGTTAGGCGACATCGTCACAAGTTTTGTCAACTCTAATGATCAATTGGCATATGTGTTTACAAAATCCCTACGAAGCCCCATAACTAACTATATATGTAACAAGCTTGGTGCATTTGACTTATATGCTCAAGCTTGAGGGGGAGTGTTGATATGTGTATATATATATATATATATATATATATATATATATATATATATATATATATATATATATATATATATATATATATATATATATATATATATATATATATATATATATATATATATATATATATATATATATATATATATATATATATATATATATATATATATATATATATATATATATATATATATATATATATATATATATATATATATATATATATATATATATATATATATATATATATATATATATATATATATATATATATATATATATATATATATATATATATATATATATATATATATATATATATATATATATATATATAGTGTTGAGAATATTTGTATATAGAATAGTCCCACATCGACTATATCATGTAATTAGTTGTATTCTATTTATATATAATAATATCTCCGTAGTGCTTTTCAAAACACACGGTTTATTCAAATGTCTCTTAGTCTCTTGTATTTCAACAATTTCAAGTGATAATAAGCTTCTTATCATTAATCAGAACCAATAAAAAATCTGAGGTGTAGCAGTAATATTGAAAGCTCTACAAGATCATAAAAGATGATAGCACTTGAATGTGTAAAGGATATATTCAGCGCTGGAGAATTGATGGCAAAAGAATTAGTTGTGGATGAGACATAAAATATGATAACGCCAACTCTTTTCGATATGTTGGAGAATTAGAGGATTGAGGTAGAAAGCTATGAAAAGTACTTTTAAGTCATGAAGGTTATTTTCGACTGTGTAAGCTTTGGATTTAAATGTAGGCAAGTTTTTGTTGCAAGGTAAAAAAACATGACTAGATGGGTAACATTTATGAGGAAGAGGTGGTTAGCAGAAGAAGTGTATTGGAAATGTTAAAGTTTAGAAGCATGGAAGAAATGGTTTTGGATGAGATTGTCAGAAAGTGTGTTGGGGAAGTTTTCATTAGGGAGCATTGAACATTGCAGATTTTTTTTTTTGGAGTAACACTTTTGTGAGTGATACATCACATATTCACCCAAAACTTTAAGGTAATAGGTGTATGGGTTCTCCTACTTATAAATGCTAAAGTCTCTATGTTTTTAGTCAATATGAAACTATTATCCATACTATTCTCATTTGTTATACTCAACACTCCTCTTCAAGTGTGTGTTTATCCACAATGCTCTCCCTTAAACGGAAGCTTTTTTCATTCACATACACTTGTATTACCGTTGACACTCTTCAATGAGACACCTCATATCCACCATCTATGAGGAGTACTTTCGATACACGTGAGTCAGTCATTTACTTGAACCAAAGATTCATGATACTACTGTTGGGAAAGTTTTCACTAGGGAGTATTAAATATTGCAGGACATTCCTTTTTAGAGCAACACCTTTGTGAGAGACACACCACATATTCATCCAAAACCTTAAGGTGATAGATGTATGGGTTTTCCCACTTATAAATGTTCAAATCTTCACATTTCTAGTCAATATGAGACTATTATCCATACTACTCACACTTGTTATACTCAACAGAAAAGACATTTGCACTTAATTAGGTTGATAGTTAGACTTTGAAAGCCTTTGAAAATGACTTAGAAATTGAGCTCGACATGGTAACATTTTTTATAGATGAATATGTTTCTGATTTGTGGCTTATTTCAACCCATGGTATCACCCATTAAGCTTGTGTAAAGCATGAAAGATACATTGCCAACAAAGCTCACACTTCAAAACAATCTAATACTAGAATTGAAATATCACTCTCAAGTTCATTATAAGTATTGAGATGTTGAATGACATTAATCTCCCACTTCATTGGAAAATTTTATGGACAAATCATTTGAATATGTTATGTTGATTAAAGTAGTAAGATCCCTCTGTCTAAAGTTTTTTAAATTTGGAATTCAATCTGCTTAGAGCATGATTATCGGTTAATATTTGTCATTCCTACACAGTATTCAATATTATGTTGTCAGAGTATAATGCGTATTTCTCACATATTGTGGTTCTAGTAGGAAAATCGCTTTCAAGCCTGCGAAAGTTAACAAATCAATTGTTGTCCTCTTTTTAATAATATTTAATTGCTATTACTATTAATTACTATTAGCAAACAACGTCATATTTTAATTTTACTAGCCAGCGTTATTTTTCATTCAAAATCTAGCTAACGGAAACATTTAATTACTACTTGATCTTACCTGATCAGAAAAAAATCAGTAGTCCGCCACACGTCGTGAGTTGCTGCCTTCACCGGTATTGTGGAGGAGAAAAAGGGAGTGTACCTGCAAGATGCTCCTATGTTTAAGTGAGTACCAGAACTAGAGAGAGAAAGTACAGAGAAAATGTGTAGTGAATGGAATACTTGGCCCACTAGTGAGAGAGGGTATTTATAATATGCCCCTAACGCAAGGCCAACGGTTACATTGCATTGAGTCGTATTGTCAAATCCAACATAAGTAACTGTTAGAGCTTACGTGGCGTAGTAAAGACAAACACGTGGTCTTCGTCCTGGATCAACTGCCCCATAATCTTCGGAAGGTGGGCTGACCATCTCTTTCGGAAATGGATAGTTGCATGATGATGTGTCCCCGCGTGGGGGACACGTGCAGAACGTGAGGGAAGCGCGTGAGCTTCCTCGTCAAAAGAGTCTTCTGCCTGACTGGTGTGCCTTGTTGATGCTTGTGCTCAACTGAGGAAATTGGGTTTTGTTGGACCTCATCAGTATAGTACTAGGTTGGGTTTGCCCGGCTGAAGGGCGGGTCCCGACCTAGTCTAGAATATGAGTCTTCCGAGTCGTTGCTCCTAGGTGGAGGAGTAATAACTTAAAGGTAGGTCAAAATGTCGAGGACCTCTTCAGGAGAAGGTATTTGCCCGACGCATAGAATTGGGATTCGTGTACCATGTCGTAAGCGAAGGATGTTCGACGGGACAACATGTCGGGGAGGTAGAGAGCGTGAAGGATGTGTCTGCACTTCTATCCCGAAGGGAAGACGGATGGATGCGAACCTTCTGGTGCTGCAATGTGTCAGGAAACCATTGTTTAGCTAGGGTGGTTAGGGGTAAGGGCGTTTGAGTGCCTAGGGACACCTCAAGTCTCGTGCTAGGCTTATAAATAAGACCGAGTCTACTTCATTTCTCACTTTTTATTTCTACCGTTCAAAACACTTCCTCTTCTTCTCGTTCAAGCTTCCCAACTTTCAGCACCGAGACGTCCGTCGCACGCCGTCGTATCGTCCTATCAGAACCATCGCACCAAGTAAGTCTCTGCTGCCATGCCTTTGTTTTTCCTGTTTTCTGGCGGTTTCTCCGGTGGACCTGATGAATGGGAGACTGTGGAGTTTTCAGCGAATACGCCAGGGCTTCTTTGAGTTAGTGTAGGACTAGGATGAATCTCCAGGGGACAAGCGATGAAGTCTTCGTGCACGTAGGATAGTTTTGGATGAATCTCCCAGGGACAAACGATGAAGTCCCTGGGGATGTAAGATAGTTTTGGATGAATCCCCTAGAGATAGACGATGAAGTCCCCGGGGACGTTGGATAGTTCGCCGAGCTTTCCGGGGATGGGCAGTGAAGTCCCAGGGGATGTTGGATAGTTTTGCATGAACTTCCTGGGGACAAGTGCTTGAAGTGTCAGGGGTCCGCTCTCGTCTGCCGAGGCGGGAGAGGCCCTGTCCGTAAGGGGTCTCCCCTCTTCGCCCTTTCACTTGATTTGCGGTGGAAGGATAGATTTGATCTTAAATGTCAAATTCGCTGTTTTCCTTTGCTTTTCAAGTGTAAATTGCTGCTTGGGTCCAGGGAATTATTGAAACTGACGACGAGCCAGACACCCTGATGGCGCAGGCCGATGAAGAGCACATAAGGTCTTTCGCGGACTGGGCTGGGGATGAGCCCCTGAGCATCTCCTCTCGCTTCGTTGTGGATGAGTTCGACGCTTATGCCAATGTCGAGGACCGTCTTGAGGGTTTCCTTGTGAACTGGTAGGTGTACAAACCGCGAGCAAACCATCGAATATGCTCGGCGCATAAGGGGATGAGGTTCCCTATGTATGAGTTTACCTTCCGGGAGGCGGGATTGGGTCTGCCCTTCACCGACTTCCAACTAGGAGTTTTTGTTTGGCTTAGGCTGTCGCCCTCTCAACTACATCCTAACGCGATTGCGTTCGTACAGGCGTACGAGCTCGTCTGTCAACATCTCAACATCGGGGCCACTCTCACCTTTTTCTTCTGCATCTTCCACCTTCAAAGACAAACGCTTGATGGTCGACATAGCTGGGTGTCCTTGAAGCAACTGAGGAGGCTCTTCCGGGCGTACATGGATTCCATCCGTACTTTCAAAGACCGGTATTACATTGTCAAGCTCGTCACTCATACGGCTGTGGACTCGCTTTTTAACCTCGAGGTCCGAGAAAGGGACGAGCAGTCCGAGGAGGTCTTAGTGTCGAAGACTCCGCTGATTTGGACGGAGGAACACTTTGACAAGGGCACGAATAGCTACATAATGCGGGCAGGCTCGTTGGATGCTGACGACCGGGCGACTTACCAGAAGCTGGTCGCTTTTGTGGCTAGTTCTATTCCTACAAAGTGCGTGACGCCAGACGGGAACATTATCCTCGACTCGCACGGGAAGATTCTTACGGAATCACATTTGATCAATACGATGGCCCTCCTCGAGTGTGCATCCAATGAGAAAGCCCTGCGTCTGTTAGGTAGTGGGTCCGCTTTTCACTTGGACCTTGTCTGTGTGTTTATTATTGGTTTGTTTTGTTGACTTTGTTTATTTTTCTTTTGTAGGAGAGATGTAGAGCATGCACGAGCGTATGAAAAGGTTAGCGGCCAGCAGGGGCGCGAAGAAATAGGGAAAGGGGAGGGTTGCCCAGGTACAACAGATGCTTGGTCCCGACCAGCGGCCTGGTGGCTCGTCTTCTTCCCCCCAGGGCAGCCAGTCCCCCTCCTCGCAGGGGACACCTAAAAGACCATGGATTGGCGAGCCCGAGACCTTCGACCTCACCGAGGGTAGTGCCGAGGAGAGGTTCTTGCTCCCACCTTGTCATCTGCAGCCCGCATTCTTCAGTAGGGCCAACACTCCAATGATGGGTGTCGCGGAGATCAAAGTCATCTTGGATGCTGATCAGTAGCCGAGGAAGAAGGCTCTGGCGGAGGATATGGTCGCGGTGATGTGGGTCTTTGAGACAACTATGGTCCTCAATAATGAGGCTTGCTCTTCAGGCGACCTCTCCAAATTGCAGGCTGACCTTGCGACCGTTAAGGCGAAGAGGGACAAGCTGGTTGCTGATCTCGACCAGAAAAAAGAAAATTGTGCTGCCCAACTTAAGCTTTACGGCGAGCTGGAAAAGTAGTTGAGGATCGCAGGTGAAGAGAGGATGGGGCTCTTAGCGCGGATTGTAGAACTGGAGGTGGCTTCCCAGCCTGCGGAGGACGAGACTGTTGAGAAAAAGCTCATGGCGTCTTGGGCGGCTCTGGTGTCGAGGATCTGACAGCTCGACCGGGATTGCCTGGGGGTGCTCGAGGCGGGTTATGACAGCATCGTGGAGCAGCTCCGGATCTCCGGATCGTGAACCCGGACGTCCCATTTATCACTGAAGGGACGGGGCCCTTCCATCAGGTCGTCGAGGGTCGCGCCGGAAACCAAAGAGGAAGACGATGGCCCGGTCGAGGTGGGTGACGAGCAGGAGGAGAATGAAGCTTCTTAGTTTGTTTTTGTTTTTCTGGCCTGCGTGCCTGTGCTATTTTCTTGGCTTGCGTGCCTACTTTTGATGTATCTGTTTTTGGCCTGTTTGACCATTTTTTTAATTTTTGAACAATGGGCTTTGCCCTCCATTTTGAATATATAGTAACTTTACTTTTATGCTGTGCGTGCTTTGTTTTTTATGTTTCTATGTATGAATTATATTTCTGTTTGTTTTCTTGCTCGACCTGTTTGATGATCGGCTGTGCGGGGAACTGGTCGGGTGATCGGAGTTTGCATCTGATCGGTCATGGGTCCAAGATCTTGGTCGAGGTCTTTTTCCCGGGCGTGAACTTCCCATCACGAGCTGGGTGTTCTGCCCCAATTGTACGACAGCGGTGGGGCTCGGTCGAGGGGTCCCCGCTGGATCAAGGGTCACACCCGCACGCACAAGGGGCTGACTCTTGTCTTTTTATTTTTAAAGTTAGGAGTTGCGTCTGTACCGTGGCCCGTCCCTGTGGCCACGACGCTAGTAGGTCGCGGGCATGTCTAACTGTAGTATTGCTTGAGTTTTTCTATGTTCCATGGTCGATCAAGTTTTTCCTTGCGTAGGTTTTTGAGATAATAGGCCTCGTTTCCCGTTTTGTCTCAGACACGGTAGGGGCCTTCCCAGTTAGCGGTGAGCTTTCTCTTACGTGAATCCTTCTGGTTCCTTCGCAGGACCAGGCTGCCCACCTGGAATTCGTGCTTGATGACTTTGTTGTCGTGCCACAATGTTATCCTTTGTTTCAGCGAGGCTTCCCGTAGGGAGGCCCCTGACCTGATTTCCTCGACTAGGTCGAGTTCTTCCCTTAGTGCCTCGTCGTTTGCCTCATCGGGGAGGGGGAACTCGGTTCTTTTAGAAGGCTCCCTTATTTCCACCGGAATCACCGCCCCAGTCCCGCAGGTCAGTCGAAACGGAGTTTCCTCGGTTGTTGAGTGCGGGGTGGTTCTGTAAGCCCAGAGGACGTTGTGTAGCTCCTCGACCCATCTTTTCTTGGCGTCTCCCAGCCTTCACTTCAGGTCGCGTAGAATTACTCTGTTTGCGGCTTCGGCCTGCCCATTCGTTTGCGGGTGTTCGACCGACGTGAAGTGTTGCTTTGTGCCCAGTCTGGTGACGAAGTCCTGGAAGTTCTTGTCGATGAACTGAGTCCCATTGTGGGTGATGATGGCTTAGGGCACGTCGAACCGGGAAAGTATGTTCCGTTTGTAGAAACAGAGTATGTTTTGGGTTGTAATTTTGGCTAAGGGTTCAGCCTCTATCTATTTAGTGAAGTAGTCGACGCCGACTATCAAATATTTATTTTGGTAGAATCCAATGGCGAAGGGTCCGAGGATGTCCATCCCCACCATGCAAAGGCCCATGGCGACGAAAGTGTTTTGAGATTGTTTGGCGGGGCCAGGTGCATGTCCCCGTGTTGTTGGCATTTGTCGCACTTTTTGACGTGCTCTTTGGCATCTTGCTGCATGGTGGGCGGATAATATCCTGCTCGTAGGGCCTTGCGGGCAAGTGATCTTCCGCCGAGGTGTTGGGCGTTGATCCCTTCGTGGATCTCTTGGAGTATGCCCGGTACCTTGGATTCGTCGACGCACTTGAGAAGGGGGATGGAGAATTCCCGTCTGTACAATTTGTACTCGATCAAGACGTACGAGCAGGCTCGACGTCTAACCACGCTCGCCTCTTTGGCATCGTTAGGCAGTCGTCCTGTGCTGAGGTAGGTGTGCACAGGGGTCATCCAACAGTCACTGTCGTCGATAATGTTTACCTCGGCAGTTATCGTGTCTCTCTCTCGATGCTAGGGCGAGAGAGGACTTCCTAGATTAAGGATTTGTTTCCTCCCTTCCTCTTCGTGCTAGCCAGTTTTAACAGGATGTCTGCCCGGGTGTTGTGTTCACGTGGAACATGTTGTAGCTCTGCGGAATCGAAGTTTTTCATTCTTTCTCTTACCAAGGAGAGGTACTCGGCAAGGTTGTCGTTCTTGGCTTAACATTCTCCCCGTACTTGGGATGCCACGAGCTGGGAGTCGGTAAATATCTTTACCTTCTTTGCGCCAAGGTCTTGAGCCAGTCGGAGTCCTACGAGGAACACTTCATACTCGACCTAGTTGTTCGACGTTGGGAACGTCAAGGCGAGGGAAACTTCTATCAGGATACCTTCTTCATTTTCCATTTGTATGCCTCGGGGGTCGGGGATTCCGTGGAAGCCATCTCGGCGATGAAGTCGGCCAGGACTTAAGCCTTAAGGGATTTTCTGCTCTCGTATTGGACATCGAATTCGGAGAGTTCGAGCGACCATATGAGCATTCTTCCCGACATATCGGGCCGTCCGAGCAGCTATTTTATGAGATGGTCGGTTCTGACTATGATCGTATGAGCCATGAAGTAATAACGTAACCTTCTGGCCGCATTGATGAGGGCCAGAGCAACCTTTTTAATCTGTTGGTACCTGAGCTCAGGCCCTTGGAGGGCTTTGCTCGTGAAGTATATCGGTATAAGGTTTCCCTGACCCTGAGCCTTGACAACACTAGCAACTCCAAGAGGACTTGCTTGAGGTGGAGGAGATCCTATTCGCACTCCTCAGTCTATTTGAATGCGGCCTCCTTACATAGCTGTTTAAAGAAGGGGAGGCATGCTATGCAGACTTGGCGACGAATCGTGACAAAGGTGCAGCATCCCGTTTAGTGACTGGATAGACTTCATTGTGTTCGGCGTGGCGAACTCTAAGAAGGCCCTGCACTTGTCCGGGTTAGCTTCTATTCCTCGTTCTGTTAGATAGAAACCAAGGAACTTGCCTTCTCGTATGCCGAAGGTGCACTTTTCAGGGTTGAACCTCATCCTACACTTCCTTACCATTTCGAAGACCTTTCTAAGATTGGCGGTATGGTCGACCTCTTCCCGTGACTTTACGATTATGTCGTCCATGTAAACTTCGATCATGTCCCCGATTTCTCCCCGGAAGACCTTGTTCATGATCCTTTGGTAGGTCGCCACGACGTTCTTCAGACCGTGTATTGCTTGTCGGCCTTCGCCATGGGGATTTGAATGTATCCCGAGTACGCGTCCATGAAAGACAACAACTTAAAACTTGCATAATTGTCGATAAGTTTGTCGATTTTAGGCAATGGGTAAGCACCTTTGGGACATGCCCGATTGAGATTGGTATAGTCAACACACATTCTCCATTTTTCATTATGTCTCTTAACTAGTACAATGTTGGACAATCAGGCTGTGTATTGGGCTTCCGATATAAAATTCGCCTCTAGAAGGTCTTTTACAGCTTTTTCAGCAGCCTCCGCTTTCTCGGGAGACTGCCTACGCCCACTTTAAACTATGGCCCTAGCGGCCGAATCTATGGTGAGATGGTGGCATGCTACGTCGGGGTCAAGGTCGGGCATATTCGCAACGCTCCAAGCGAACAGGTCAGCATTCTCCCAGAGGCAGGCTTTAAGCTACTTCCTTGCCAAGTCGGGGAGTCCCGTGCCAATCTTCACGCTTCTTCCTTGGTCGTCTCCGAGCGTGATGAGCTCGAAATCTCCGTCTGGAATAAGGCGCGTTGGATGGGAAAGATACACGTTGTCTATTGGAGGCGCATCTTCGGATTCCATGCTTTGCTCTTGCTTGTTGGGGAAGCGGATCTCGAGGTCGACAAAGTTGATGTGAGGGAGTGGCTTCTGCTCCTCGGTCCGGGTTGGCCTACCGGTCGACTTGGGGGGATATTGATGGAGTTGCGTCCTTTGAGATCCGCCTTGAAGCATCTTCTGGCCGCCTCAATGTCCCCATTAATGGTAACAACCCGCCCTCTGGTTGTGTAGTACTTCATCTTCAGGTGGACTGTCGTTGGTACCGCGGTCAGTTCGGCCAAAGTTGGCCGTCCCAAGATGCACTGGTACAAGGAGGGGCATTCAATTACTAAAAAGCAGACTTTCACCTATCTGGCCGTCTCCTCGGCCCCGAATGTGACGAGCAGTTCTATGTATCCCTAAGGCTTAGTGGTGGTGTCGTTGAAACCTTGGAGGTCGGAGCCCACATATGGGGTCAAGTGGCTCTCGTCGAGCTGCAGGGTCGTGAGCGGGTGGGTATACATTATGTCCACCGAACTACCTTGGTCGACTAGGATTCAGTGGACATCGAAGTTCGCCATCTGAGCTATGATCAGGAGGGGAATGTTGAAGTAAAGGTGCCCCCCCGGGAAGCTCCTCGAGATAAAAGGTGATCGGGTTTGACTGTCCTTTGAACCTGTCGAGGATATTGTTCATCTTTGAGCTCTTGTCGATGAGTTCCTCGAACTTCCTTTTGACCGACCCGACCGATATCTTGTTGGGCCCCCCACCGAATATCACTAGTATGGCGGGGAAATCCTCCCACGGACTGTGGGTGGATAGTGGTATGGTGAGCTCGCCAAAAAGGAGGAAATCTTCTGGTCGGGAGATACACAGGGCCACATGCAGTCCCGTTTTGTCGAAGGGAATTGACGCTTCCTCGACCCTCTTGGCCTCGCGGGTCTCAGATCGGGGTGCTTCACCCCTTCGGGTATATTGTTTCAGACGCCCTTCTTTAATTAAGATCTCAATTACATCTTTGAGGTGGATGCAATCTTCCGTGACATGTCAATGGCTCCGGTGGAACCGTCAGTATTTGGATTTGTCTATGTTGGGCTTCGGGGTGTCGGTTTTGGGAACCGGACACCGCCCCTCTGAAATTCCGAATTGATACATTTGGACAGGATGCGCTCACGGGGAGCTGTGAGTAGCATGTACTCAGTGAACCGGCCCGCTAGTCCTTTCTGTTCGTGAGGTCTGTAACACCCCCTTTCTATACCCCCAAATAAACAATTAAATCATTTAGGCACATAATAAAATTTTTCATCAGAGTATAAATTAACACATGGTATAAAAGAGGTACGTCACATTATCCAGGAAATTCAAAACACATACAAAACCTGCTTATAAAGATATGCAACAAAGGGTAAATCACCACAAATGAACTTAGTCCTTGAAACCCACACATCAATATTTAGAATAAAAGCGGAAACATCTAAATATTGAATCACTTCATTCATATAAATGTTGTATACATCAATAGTTTAATTCAAGTCATAAGTCATGTTTACAAAACATTCAAGCATATACATACACAGATGTATCACAAAAGAACCAAAGAATTCCTAACTACCCGGTGCTACATATCAGAGCCAACCGACCAAAAAGAATGAAGTCACGCTTCACAAAGACCTCCAGCAAACCTACTCTGCAATGCCTCATAGAGCATCATAAAACAGCAGAAGGGTGAGAAACATTATCATAACAAACAATGCATATAATATATATATATATATATATATATATATATATATATATATATATATATATATATATATATATATATATATATATATATATATATATATATATATATATATATATATATATATATATATATATATATATATATATATATATATATATATATATATATATATATATATATATATATATATATATATATATATATATATATATATATATATATACACACACACACACCAATACACATAACACATTTCTCACCGTATTACATCACAATTCAATCATATATACATCGCAACACATATATAATTCACCAAGCATATACCATTATGTTTATGTTTAGTTCAACATATCACATAAACATACACAATTATGTTCATTACACCAATATATCATATGAAGATAATAATGCACTCATAGAGACCGACTCACGACTCTATGCAGATACAAATGTGGTACCGACTCATTCAACAGGTTCAATTGAAGAACCAAATGGAACCATCGCTCGTTATCGAAGTAACTCCCCGTCGGGCCTACGATGTTCACCCATCGCTCACACCCCACATGGGCACACGATGTTTCAGGATTTCTCACACCCCACAAGGGCACACAATCGTTTTGCAGATTCTCCACATAATCAAAATAAACTATCGCTCACACCCCATAAGGGCACACGATGTTTCTGCAGATCCTCCTAGGGATCAAAGACAAACCATCGCTCACACCCCACAAGGGCACACGAGGTTTCTGCAGATCCTACACGGGATCAAACACACAAGAATGCAATCATGATACTTCACAAACAAAACGACTCCATACATTCTTGAAATGCATACATATACACGAATATATAATCATGCATTTTCACCCAATTCAAACAATTGCACAAAATTTCCAAACGGCCACATTTCACACTTCACGATTCACAATCTAGGATTCACGCCATACAGCTACCCACAGCATTCCATATCACACACACACAACTATGCATAATAAGAAGGATTAATCATACTTGAATCGAAGAATCGACATGAAAGTGAAAACACAAGAAAATAACATCCTGCTACGCTCGCTACCCTGCTCGCCTAGTGAGCTCCTAGCGAGTGCTCGCTACCTGTTCGCCTAGCAAACATACTCGCGAATGCAAACAGAAGCCACTGACTGGATTTGCTACCTCACTTGCTCAGCGAAGGCCTAGCGAATGCTCGCCACCCCCTTCGCTTCCAGTGAAGAACATCAAAACCATTCTGCCCAAGTCTGGGACTGTTCGCTACTGGCTCGCCACAGCGAATGCCAAGCAAAAGCTTGTGACCCGCTCGCCTAGCGGACGTGCTAGAGAGGGTCTGCGAACTCAGAATCCCCACTGTCCAAAACTCCGAAATTCATCGAAATCCACCCGATTCAATCCCAACTCGTCTCAGTAGCCTTAGCCCAACATCCCTCGACTAAACTCCACCACTTATGCTCATTCCTAACCGTTAGAACTCGGGTTCTACTGATTAACTCAAATTCAACCTAAAAATGGAAAATGAGCAAAACTCTCCCCAATCCAAAAGCAAACCAATAGAAACATACATAATCATACACATCGAAAGAATAATAAAGTTTCACACCCTTACCCAATTAATTGAAGCTTAGAAGTTTGATTCTTGATGATTCTAGGTTTTCTCCTCTTCCTCCTCTTTTCTCTTCTCTTCTTCTTTCCTTTCTATTTCTTTCTATCTCTTTTCTTTTCTCTCTATTTAAACTTATACTCTTTCTATTCTATTTATCTCAAATATCTACTAATTAAGGATTATTCTAAAACACCCTCTAATTAATTCCCAAAACTCTCCGAATAATGAAATAACATAATAAGCACACATAACATATTAATGTTCAAATTCCATAATTAAAAGAACAATTCAATCAAAATAAATTAAAAGACTCAACAAAAATGGGAAATTCAGAATCGGGGCATTACAAGGTCGGTCTTCGCGCCTTCTTTGCTCGTTGCATTGAGGAGGGGGACTTCCTCATGCCTGACGCCTCTGAAGCCCTCCTGGTTCTATCTATCCTAAGCGGTGTTTGCATCCTCTATCTCCTCATACTCGATGTATGATTGAGCTTTGTGGAGGAGGGCATTTAAGGTGTGGCGACGTGCGATCCCAACGGCCTTGGCAAAGTCAGAGTGTGGTCTTATGCCTCTCTGGATCAAGAACTTCTTCATATCGTCTGTGGTGGACACCTGAACAGCCTCTCGATTGAAACTCTCTATATAATCTCAGAGAGACTCATTATTCCCCTGGATAATGTCTTCCAGGGCCACTTTTGTCTTCGGATGGCGTCGGGAAGCCGCGAAGTTCCTGGAGAACTGCCGATTCAGTTCACCCTAGAAGGTAATGGAGTCGGGCGCGGGGCGTTTGTACCACGTGTCGCTACCGCGAAAATAAGGTGCCGGCAAAACAGAAGAGTTGCCACCTTTCGTTATTTATCACAAGGAAAGGGAAAGGAAACAATCGGAAAAACTTGACGAAAAGGTATAAGACAAGGTCATCGCAACCATGTCTGGGTTCGGGAGTCGGTTACGCAAGGGGAAGGTATTAGCACCCCTCACGTCCATCGTACTCGATGGGATCCACGCTTGTTGTGTTTATCTGACGGGTTGGTTTTACTATCTACCTATCAAGGCTGGTCTGAAAAGAAAAGAAAATGACTCGGCAAAGCATCGCGCTTTATGCTTACGTATTCTCATCAGAGAACGAGAAATCATAGTCAACGTAGTTTGGATAACTACGGGTAACGGATGGGGGAAGGTGGCTCACCAATACGTCAGTATTGTGCCTACATACTCTCAACAGATATGAGAGATTAGAGCTTACGTAGTTCGGGATAATACGGCTTACGGGGGTTCAAATTCATCTGTTTTTTCGAGTAGGGTTAACAAACAGTTCCAGCAGTTTGGTGTATGCAGCTTGCTCGTCAGAGACTCGTGCGTTACCGTTTGCAGTAGAACAGAGAGTTAACGACACTCTTTTCTTAAGAAAATTTTTCCTTTGAATTATTGGCCCACGGGGCAAAAAGGTTTGAAGTTTGTTTTCTGTCTTTTACGGAAGAACTGTCTTTTATGGATGTTTGCAACTAGTATCGTACTAGAGACTATGACCTAGGAGTGAATGCATCGTATGTCACCCAAAGGGTACCATACTAAAAATCCTGATTATTGGAAGGAAACCCTCCAACAATCATCTCCTAAGTAGCTTAAGGCTCGTAACGTATGACATCAGTTAACCTTTATTACTGTATTTTGAGTTGTTTGAAGAGAGAAGAGGGAACAGACACAACTAAGGGGAAACTACCAAGTCCTAATGTTGTCATGCCAAGGATTCATCCTATGGTTGAGGTTTAAAACAGGGAACTCCTAGATTTTATCATGCATAGGTTTCAACCTAAAGTTCTAATCATCACTTCCTTATCAAAGGAAGTGAGAATCCTAGGGGATCATGTCAATGGGAAACAGACAACAGGTAAAGCATCAGCTAAACAGTAAACAGATAAGAAAAATAGTAAAGATGCAAATGCAATGCAGCAATACAAGCAAAGGGAGACTCACTCAACCTCTAGAGCAATCAAGCAAAACAACACACAACACAGGCAAGGGAGGCAAACTCAACCTTCAACCATCAAGCAAAGCCAAACAGTAACAGCCAAGCAGAGGGAGACAGACTCAACTTCTCATGCAAACAAGCAAAGGGAGGAAAGCTCCACCTTTCGATGCACTTAGGCCTAGTATCAACTACATGAAAGCCTATTCTAATGCAACACACCAGAGAAACAGTTATACAAATACAGTCAAACATCAAAAACAACAGAGCAGCATAACAACACTTCAGCAGCAGAGCAGCCCAACAGTCTGTCTTCTAGTCCAAGTCATCCATCAGGAGAAAAGGAATGATAACTTCATCTTCAAGCTTCAGCTTGCTCCAACAAGAGATCATGTGAATCAACACAAAGATCATTGCATGATGAGGAGAAGCAAGAGGAAAACCAATGGAATCCCTCAAGGCACTCAACCACTCATTTGAGATTGGTATCCTTAAAGGTTTTACCTTTTGTGGTAGGCCTTTAGTCCTTCCAAAGGAGGGACTAGGCTCCCACAAGGAACCTTGCATCATTGGATAGGGAATGGAATGCAAATCAAAGCAAACCACATTTATGCTAAAGGAAGCAACTCCTAAAGCTCCAAAAAACCCTAATCCTACAAGCCCTAAAAGAAACTTTTTAAAGGGAACTAAAACACAAAATCAAACCTTGAGATTCAATATACAAAGGCATCAACTAGTCTACTAAACTATCAGAAAATGTTTGGAAACTTATTATGAACTAAAGGTCACTTTTGAAGTTCATCTATGGGAAGTGCAATTCTAGAATCATCTAAAACATAACCTAGATGTAAAATCTACCTAAATAGTAAATCAATTACTAAAAATATACAAATTTTCCTAAGGGATCCTAAATGTATTAAGGACCTATGGTCAAGAAGTCCAGAGCTTAAGTCAAGGTTTAAGGGCCCTAAAGAAATTCTAAACCACAAGGTGTCAAAGGAAGGTTCAAGTGGGGAAGGCTCTAAAAACCTAATCCAAAACAGAACTTAGAGTCATCTAAAAATCACTACAAAAATCATATAACATCATCAACATGTCTATAACCAGCCAGCCAAAAATCAAGATCACAATCAAAAGCATGCATTGATAATAAAATTAGCAAGCAACAAGGATAAAATGCCAAATTAAAAGAAATCAATAAAATGGAAAAATAGCAAATAAATTGGAAATTGCTCAAACGTAAAATCCAAGGGCATCAAAAAATCAGAAATTACATCAGGAGCATTCTCATATTTTTTCCACATTTTTCTGATGAATATTCAATTTAATATTAATTAAACAAGAAAAATCAATTAAAGAAAATAAAAAAAAACAATTAAAGAAAATCAAAAGCCAAGAAAATATCAGGGCCATTGGATGAGATTACTGGTCAAATGATCCAACATCCACGTGTGTGCCAGCTCAATAAATGAAACGGCGTGTTTTAATTCTCAGGCATTGTGTGTTTAGGTTGAGTCATCCCTATGATACTCCCTAATCGTATCCGTCCAACAGAAAAGTATGCTAATCCTGCGTTCCTTGTTAAGCTACCTCACCAAACCCTAATTCAACTCATCCTGGTCCATCAGATGCAAGGACTAAGTCAACAAAGTCCATTAGATCCAACGACCCCTGGCCATCGTCCTCATTTGAAATTGAAAGGGGGGGGGGGGGGAAACACAGCCACGGTGGCCGGAGAAGAGCGCCACCTTCTTCTCCGACGAGAGCCATCAAGCTCTGCAACCAACTTTAACCAAACTCCAAGACAATTACATCATTCTCCTCGTCTCTTCACACTGATCACTAATATCCATTCCATTTCCATTAATTCCTCAAGAATCTCCAAACACGAAGATGAACATAAAACTACTCAATTCCATAACTATCACCAAACTCAAAATTGATTGTACAGAAATGATCCTCACTCTTCAGGGATCAAGAATCCCTAACCAATCCATTCTAACACTCAAGAATCCTCTATATTCGAATCCAAACAAAAATTGCATCACCTCATGAATCATCACCAAACTTCTCAATTATGATCCTAAAATGATCTATGTCATCACTACAACCTAACCACATGCCAATTCTAGTCTAAACATGCCTAGAACTAGAGCAATAGTGAAAAATAAAAACCTGGAAAAAATCTTCAAATTGGAGCAGTTGCAGGTTGATTCTTGGCTTCAAAACATGCAGAAACGTTCACTGATGAACACTGGTGCTAACTGTATCTTCAATTCCTCTTGAAACCTTCTGAATTGCAAAACACGATTTGGAGTTGGAAGCTTTGATCTCTAACTGCCACAACTGAAATCTCCACCAAATTCTTCCCAAAAAATGATCTGAACATGGTTATGAACTTAAATAGAAGCTGTTTGGATCTTAACATGGCCCAATCATGGCCCAATTCTCTTGATCCAAAATTTCAATTTCTTCCAAAATTCAACTATGGCAGTCGCGTGTATTGGCTCTGTTTTAGCTTGAACTTCACTCAAATTCATTGCACAACCCTTGGTGAAGATGAATGGATGAGAATGCAAGCTTGGTTTGATCCTATGGCCAAGATTGATTATGTTTCTTCATCATGAAGTAATCCACATAAAGTCCATGAATTAGGCCTCAAATCAAAAATGTAAAATTGCCAATCTCTCCAAAATACCATTTCCAATCAAAATATGCACAAACTTGTGAAGTTTGGCACAAGAATGAATTATTTATGAATTTTCCCTTTTTTAAGGCCTTTAAATGATCTTTTTCAAAATCTCTTCATACTCTTTCATATCCAATCCATATAAATGGATGCTTAGGTCATGGTTGGACTAAAAACACAATTTTGAACAACTTTCAAGTTGGACAAATCTTCATTTGAGGTGCCTAAGATAGTGAAATGGACCCATAACCAAATATGACCTGTAATTCCAAATACCCAAAATACCCTTGACTTGTCAAAGCCATATCTTGAGTTCTATACATCCAATCATGGACTTCTAGTACTTTCTAGAAAGCTAAGAAGATAAGGAGCAACATTCATGTTGACCAAAAGTTCATAGGAATCACCCTTCTAGGGAAAACGTGTCATGCAAGTTGGGTAACTTTCAAGCTCCAAATTCACATGCCTCAGATGACCTGTAACTTGTTTGGCTCATAACTTAAGTTCTATAAATCCAATCAAGGACTTCTAGTACTCAAATTAAATCTAAGACCATGATCTACAACAATCATGTTGGGGTCAAGGTGAGATGAAAATCACATCTTGAGTTAAGTGGTCTTGAAGTTAGGCACAAAACCAGGGGATTTTACACTGTCAAGCATAGCAACCCTAGCCTAGCAACTCCTCCCACTCTTGATTCATGATGAATTGACCTTGGAATCATACCTTAGGCATCTCAACATATCCACCCATGATCACATGGCTCTTGAATTAGGTCTCAACCTTCTTCAAATCATCAGTTATCCTAGGGTTAACCAGATGAAACCCTAATTGTACCAATCTTGGGTATATCTTCATATCCTTTTCACAATGACCTGTCTAGGCTTCAAAACGAACTTCAACACTTCTTAAGAGCTCTCTCAATGCCTCAGGGTCTAACTCTATGGCTTCAACATCATCAAATGACTTCCCACAACCCTCAAGTTAGGAGATGTGCACACTTAGCTTCAACCCTCTCTGAGGAACTTTTAACTTCCCTGATAAAGATATCAACCCTTGAACACTTGAATAAACCTCTTAGATGGCTTCATAGTCTTGTGTAGCCTTTTGTTGGTAATCATACCTCTTGATCTCTTGCATACATGTCAATGAAATGCAAATGATAATGCTAATGTGAATGCAATGAAACACAAGCTAGGTAAAGAAATGTTAGGCAAATTTTGGGGTGCAACAGTTGCCCCTATTCAAACGGCTTGGACCTGACTGGGTGAGAAGCGAACGACTCTCAAACAATCAAGGTAAAAGACGGTTGAATACCGATAAACCCAGAAATTTGCCAACCGCACAAGTACACGGTACTCTGATGGGAACAAATTCTTCAGAAACTGAGGTGAATGATTAACTTCCAATCTCCGTCAGGATGATCGTCTGATTTTGATGTAGATCTTCGTCCTCAAGTCATCAAGGGATCGCCAGTTACACGGTAACTAGTGAAGGATAAATCTCAAATCTCCGTCAGGATGATCATCTACGTCCTCAAGTCATCAAGGGATTGTCGGTTACACGGTAACTGGTGAAGGATATCTGATATTGCCGTCAGGCATTCTGTACCACAGCAGAAGAATTCCTTATCGTCGCCTATGGGCTCATCATGTCGCTAGGAACGTCAACAGTATCTTTGTCAGACTTCATCAGTAAGTCAATAAGGGATCACCGGTTATTCGGTAACTGGTGAAGGATGGCTGATTATGCCGTCGGGCATTCTGCGCCACAGCAGAAGAATTCCTTATCGTCGCCTATGGACTCATCATGTTGCTAGGAACGTCGACAATATCTTTGTCGGACTTCGTTAGTAAGTCAATAAGGGGTGAGTAACTGATCTTAAATCTCCGTCAGGATGATCATCAGGTTTCACTGCAGCTTCTTCCTCAAGTCATCAAGGGATCACTGGTTACACGGTAACTAGTGATGCATAGCTGATATTGCCGTCAGGCATTCTGCGGCCCAACAACAGAAGAATTCCTCGGGACTCATCAGGTCATTAGGAACTTTTTTTTTAACAATCAAGTTAATTATGCCGTCGGGCATTCAAAGAAATTCTCAGGCGTCAGCCGGACTTCGTCAGTAAGTCGAAAATAGAATCCTCAGTCAATCATGAACTAATAAGGATATATAATGTTTTGCCGTCAGGCACTCCGCGTCAGCTGAGGGAACTGCTTCGACGTCGCAGTTGGACTTCATCAGTAAGTCTTCAAGGGAAATTTCAACTTCTCTGTTTGAAACCTACTGGGGATGACACATCTTCGCTGGGAGTTCTGGAGAACTATCAAGTAACTCTGCTTTGGGGATTCGGGAATCATCCTGGGCAAATAACTCTGCTGAGGAATTCAAGAGTCGTCCTTGACCGGTAAATTAGCAAGTGTACTAATTGTACCGATGTAGTAATAAGAGGAAATTCCCCGAATATCGATCTCGCAGACTGTGTATGAACACAAGTTCTAAAATAATACAATTGAACAAAAAATCATAGGGGTTTTGGTTTGTTTCTTACAATTTTAAAGGCCAAAAGGCAAAAACAGTAAAATAAAGGTTTTAGACAGTTATGAGAAGCATGCTAGAGTAGGGTGTATGAAAAAACCTTGTAATAACCGTAATCCTTATTTTTCAGAAATCACTGCTCAATTCAAACGTTACCGGTTTTAAAGATTAGTTGACTCTAATTCCTTAGTAGAAAACCCTTTGGTATTCTTCCTATGCCCCAATTCCTTGGCGGTATAGGAACAATCCCAAACAATATATTTTAACTAAAACATTACGGTTACTATAGGGTATCCCCATTCCTAGGCAATATCTACTATAGTATTATCGTATAAACGCGTTAACGATCGTTTTTCCAAACCTAAGGTTAACCGTAAAACAAATCCTTATTTGTCAAATAAGAAAAGCCATAAGAAAATTATACAATAACAACGATGATTAGAAAGTAGTGAAATCCATTATTCAAAGGAAACAAGGTTATTACAGAGTTAATTCAGGGACACCCCCTAGCATTGGGGGGTTTAACTACTCATAATAATAAATATAAAATCAACAATAAGACTAAACATTACAAGATAATTGGTTGCCTTGATCTTCAATCGCTTCCGCTCATGAGGACCTTCAGTTTCCCAAATCCTTGATCGCTCCAATCTTTCTCGTCCAATTTATTTTCCGTTCAAAAGTTCAATCCTTATTCTTTCTCCAAACACGTATCAAATAGTCTCAATTCAAACTCATCACTAGGGAAATACCCACAATACCCTCGGGGATCACAAGAGTAAAAAATACAAGAAAAATAGGAAAAAAATGCTTCCTGCAACACGGGCCGTGTCAGGCAACACGGGCGCCCGTGTTGGCTTCCTGAAAGATTTTTCGCGTGAAATTTGCAAGTTCCAGGTGTCACAACACGGGCCGTGTCACACAACACGGGCACCCGTGTTGTGCCACTGTTTTTTCTCCAAAAATCGCCTTTTCTGAGCACATCCTGCAACACGGGCCATGTCACACAACACGGGCACCCGTGTTGCACCCCTGTTCCGAATCTGACTTCGAATCCAACACGAAAGTCGTAGCTCTCTCTCTTAGCTTTCCGGCGGTTTTTAGAACGCCTCAAAAGGATTCCCGGAACTCCAGTTATGATCTTTTTCGTGCAGACTGCTAAAGATTTCACAACAAAACTCTTCCGAAATCTTGCCATTTTTTCCCAGTTTTCGCTCTGCTTCTCCTTTATTGTATACATGAACCTAGAAACAGTGAAAATACCAAATCGACGCGTAAAATGTAATAAAAACAACTAAAATGCGACAAGACAAAACAAATGATTAACTGACATAAACGGTAAAATAACGTGTAAAAACCACCGATCAAACTCCCCCAAACTTAAACCATTGATTGACCTCAAGCAAAAAGCTTGGATAAATAATTTTCAAGTCAAACAGCACATCAAGTGAAGGGTTCAGGGTGGAAGGCATGTCGATACTCATACGTGAGTCTTAGTTCCGATCGGCTCAAATCAGCTCTTTCGGTACTCATCCGTTAACGAAGGCATTACATAAACACATACCGCAGTAAACTTACAGACCTAAATCTCCCTTTCGGCCACCTCTCTAACTATGCTTTGGGCTTAAGTCTTTTCTTCGATTTTCTACCCCTTTCATTCGAATAATCAGATTAAGGCATGCACATTTGCTCGAGATTTTTTCCTGTGGCACCTTTATTCTTTTTCTCGCTCACAGGCGTTTATTAGTCCACTTTGGGACGACTATAAAGATTCAACCGCCGTTAGGCTAAATAGCCGGGTGAGGGTTACCCAACTTAGAAGGACAGGTTGTCTTTACCGTCATTATTCAACTCTTTTTTTTGTTGCCACACATCATTCTCAAAACAATTTTTTTTTATTATGCAGGACTATCACAATGAACTAATCGGGGTATACTTTTCAAATCCAAGTACTATGGCACAAATCTACACGTTGGACTCATTTCCTTACTTTGGGGAACCTAGGGTGTTCAAGTTATACCTCAATTTCCAAACCTTCCCAAGTTCCTTAGTTCAAACTCAACTTCCCTTGAACTCTAAATACTTTCTTGACTACCTTACACACCTACTAATCACAAGAAAAAAAATTTACGATCTCCATATGGGCGAATTCGATGTGATTTTTACCGAACTTAAAAATAAAAAGGTGTTTAAATAGACAATTCAAAACGGTAAAACCTCCCTAAAACTTGAACTAAACATTGTCTCAATGTTCAAGAATCAAGAGAAGAAGAGGTGTACTCACAGAGATCCTCACAGAGGGGTCGACAGGTAATGCAGTACCTCTTCGCTGCTTCCACGTTTTCCCTTGTAAAATCTCGTTTATTCCTGCAAAAACAATAACAACAAAAGAAACAACATCAATTCATAAAACCGTGGGTTGCCTCCCACGCAACGCTTTGTTTAACGTCGCATGACTCGACGATCGACTCCCCATTATTATGGGGGTACTTCAGCTTCCAAACTCTATTGCTCGACTTCTTCGCAACGGAATATTGTGTCGGTTCAGAGATAAGAGCAACTTGAAATGGTTTTGATCGTTCTCCCTTCTTATTTGTGTTAATCTTCCCAACTGAAGGTTTGACATCTTTCTCCTTACCTTTCTTTCGACCCTCTTGAGTTTTTAAAGTGATTTCCTCATCAAAAAATTTCAAAGTGAGCGTACCTTTTTCCACATCAATATTGCACCGACTAGTAAGCAAGAACGGTCGGCCAAGTATGATCAAAGTTTCTTCATCCTCGGGTATATCCATGATTTGAAAATCAACTGGGTAAGTGAAGTTATCGATTGTCACTAAAACATCCTCTGCTAGCCCATATGCCATCCTAGTTGTGTGGTCAGCAAACTTCAAGCTTGTTCCCGTATCGCTCACTTTTCCAATATCCAGCTTTTTGAAAATTGATAACGGCATGAGACTCACACTAGCACCTGAATCAATCAAGACTTTCTTAAAAGTTTGATCCTTTATAGTACATGGAATTACAACTGGTCCATGATCCTTCATCTTGATTGGTATTTTCCTTTCTTGTGTTATTTCCTTGCATTGCTCAGTTGTGGTCTTCGATTCTTCACACATTGGTCTCTTTTTACCTATAACCTCTTTCATGAACTTCTTGTACAAAGGCATTTGCTCAAGTGCTTCAAAGAAGGGCATGTTGATTTCCAATTTGTTGAACATTGCACTGAACTTTCCAAAGTCTTTCTCGTTTTGATCCTTCTTTGTAACTCTTTGAGGGAATGGTAATTTGATTTTCGGTTTGACCTCCTCTTTCTTTTTCTCTCCAGTTGACTTTTCAGTTAGTACAACTTCTTCTGGTTCTTTTATTTTTTCTCTTACCTCACATTCCACCTCTATACATTCTTCCCCCTTTGTTTCCTCCTCTTCTATCGCTTTCTGATTTCTTGTTTTGACAGCATTAATACTTTCTTGATTTTTCGGATTCGGTACTGTCGCGCTCGGGAGGGTTCCTTGAGCGTGTGTTGAGAGGTGTTGGGCTATCTGTCCCATCTGCGACTCAAGGTTTTTGATGGAAGTTGTGATGTTCCTTTGAATGTTTCAGGTTTCTTCTTGAAATTGCATACCTTGAGCTGCCATTCTTTCAATAGCTAACTCCCATTTTGCTTTTTGAGGAGCCTGTTGTTGTTGCGGATATGGAGATTGGTTTTGGTCTTTTCAGGAAAAATTAGGATGATTCTTCCATCCTGGATTATAGGTATGAGAATATGGATTGTTTTGCCTCAAAAATTTTATCTTTTCAATTTGTTGAGCAGTAGTAAGACAATGCACAGTAAAATGGAGACCATTACATACCTCACAACTCACAACTTGGACAGGTTGCACCTGAGCTACAGTTTCAATACCCACATTCATTCCCTTAAGCCTTCTTTCCACTTCAGCTTTGATTTGATCTTCCATTTTCACAACTTGTGTGGCCAACTTCAAGTCAACTATTTCTTCCGGCTTACTCACACTCCGGTCATATAATTCCAGATGTTTGTTTGCAGCGATCGCTTCAATAATTTTTCTGATTCCAGTGGCTGTTGTAAAGTTGGATGAACCACCGGCTGCTGTATCGATTAGCTGCTTAGTCTTCATCTTAAGACCATTCACAAACATCTGCATCTGTTCAGTTTGATCCAGATTGTGAGTAGGACATGCAACCAATAACCGTTTGAACCTTTTATACGAGTCCCCGAGTGATTCTCCCTCCCCCTGTTTAAAATTCATAATATCATATCGTTTGCGAATATAAACAGAGGCATGAAAATACTCATTCAGAAAGGCTTTTTCCATTTTTTCCCACATAGTAATACTTCCGGCTGGTAAGGAGTAAAACCATTCTTTAGCTTCTTCAGATAAAGTGAACGGGAACATTCTTAACCTTTTAGCTTCAACTGTGTGTCCTTCAATCTTTAGAGTAGTGCTCATCGTCAGAAATCTTTGTAGATACTTATTTGCGTCTTCGCTAACCTTTCCGGTGAAAGGTCTCCTCTCAAGGTGAGTGATTGTGCTCGGATGCAGTTGGAAATTTGCGACATTCACTGGTTGATTCACAATGGTCATCCGGTTTGGTTGAGCATTTGCCCCTCCATAGTCTCCCAAAAGTCTCTCCGCTGGTGGGAGATCCGCCATAGCTTCAGTATCTCTTTCTGATTCTGAATCTAAATCTGAATGAACAAAAACTCTTTCCTCTTCTGAAGCTAATAGTCTAGCTTGCCTACGTCTTTCGCGTAGAGTCCTTTCAATTTCTGCGTCCAAAGAAAAAATTAGTTGAGGGATCTCCTTGCATGAAAGTGTTAGACGCAGATTAGTAGTAACAAAATAAAAATAATAAAAATTAAAATTAAAAATTGAAAATAAAATTTTGGTTGCAGAGCAACAAAATTTCAATTGAATTAGAATTAAACTTATATTCTGGTAGTCCCCGGCAACGGCGCCAAAAACTTGACCGGTAAATTAGCAAGTGTACTAATTGTACCGATGTAGTAATAAGAGGAAATTCCCCGAATATCGATCTCGCGGACTGCGTATGAACACAAGTTCTAAAATAATACAATTGAACGAAAAGTCATAGGTGTTTTGGTTTGTTTCTTACAATTTTAAAGGCCAAAAGGCAAAAGCAGTAAAATAAAGGTTTTAGACAGTTATGAGAAGCATGCTAGAGTAGGGTGTATGAAAAAACCTTGTAATAACCGTAATCCTTATTTTTCAGAAATCACTGCTCAATTCAATCGTTACCGGTTTTAAAGATTAGTTGACTCTAATTCCTTAGTAGAAAACCCTTTGGTATTCTTCCTATGCCCCAATTCCTTGGCGGTATAGGAACAATCCCAAGCAATATATTTTATCTAAAACATTACGGTTACTATAGGGTATCCCCATTCCTAGGCAATATCTACTATAGTATTATCGTATAAACGCGTTAACGATCGTTTTTCCAAACCTAAGGTTAACCGTAAAACAAATCCTTATTTGTCAAATAAGAAAAGCCATAAGAAAATTATACAATAACAACGATGATTAGAAAGTAGTGAAATCCATTATTCAAAGGAAACAAGGTTATTACAGAGTCAATTTAGGGACACCCCCTAGCATTGGGGGGTTTAACTACTCATAATAATAAAGATAAAATCAACAATAAGACTAAACATTACAAGATAATTGGTTGCCTTGATCTTCAATCGCTTCCGCTCATGAGGACCTTCAGTTTCCCAAATCCTTGATCGCTTCAACCTTTCTCGTCCAATTTATTTTCCGTTCAAAAGTTCATTCCTTATTCTTTCTCCAAACACGTATCAAATAGTCTCAATTCAAACTCATCACTAGGGAAATACCCACAATACCCTCGGGGATCACAAGAGTCAAAAATACAAGAAAAATAGGAAAAAAACGCTACCTGCAACACGGGCCGTGTCAGGCAACACGGGCGCCCGTGTTGGCTTACTGAAAGATTTTTCACGTGAAATTTGCAAGTTCTAGGTGTCACAACACGGGCCGTGTCACACAACACGGGCACCCGTGTTGTGCCACTGTTTTTTTCTCCAAAAATCGCCTTTTCTGAGCACATCCTACAACACGGGACGTGTCACACAACACGGGCACCCGTGTTGCACTCCTGTTTCGAATCTGACTTCGACTCCAACAGGAAAGTCGTAGCTCTCTCTCTTAGCTTTCCGGAGGTTTTTAGAACGCCTCAAAAGGATTCTCGGAACTCTAGTTATGATCGTTTTCGTGCAGACTGCTAAAGATTTCACAACAAAACTCTTCCGAAATCTTGTCATTTTTTCCCAGTTTTCGCTCTGCTTCTCCTTTATTGTATACTTGAACCTAGAAACAGTGAAAATACCAAATCGACGCGTAAAATGTAATAAAAACAACTAAAATGCGACAAGACAAAACAAATGATTAACTGACATAAACGGTAAAATAACGTGTAAAAACCACCGATCAGTCCTGAACCAACAACTCTGCCGGGGACTCTAAGAATCATCTTGAGCAAACAACTCTGGCGACTTCACTGGGGATTTTAAGAATCATCTTAAGCAAACAACTTTGCTGAGGACTTCAAGAATCATCTTGAGCAAACAACTCTACTGAGGAGCACATGCAAAATAAGAACGGTAACAGCCTAGCTCATGTTTCATATGCATATGTTTGACAATGGCGTAATGCTCCACACGGTGAAAATGCTACGCGTTTTAGGGTAAGTGCTACGCAATCATGCAAAATGCTACGACCCCATCAGCAAAATAAATGTTGAAGGGAAAATCTTCCTGTAAAGGAGAAAGAACCACTCTGGTGGAAAGGAGGAGTCATCCTGCCGAGGAGAAGACGTCACACCAATCTCAATTGGACCTATCCTGGGGATACGAACTCCGGACGACTGTTGCAGTGGAACAAAGTTCTACGAGAGCCTGCACTCGCTCAACCGGGTACACAAACCATAAAAATATGAGGAAACGATATCAATCGCAGAAATAAACTGCACGGTCTTCGCAGATAAACTCTTCAGGGAGATACAGACTCCGATGGGGAGATACGACATCAGCTATTCAACACTCTCCTAGGGAAAACCAATAATGCCCTGAACGGCTTCCAAGGACTCGGCTCTCTTTGGAGATCTGCAAACTCGGCTGAGAATAGGCAATCAGACGCTGGAATCACTCCTACCTGCCGGGGAGCATACAACTCTGCGGGGAATCTCAATTCTGCTGGAGACTTCATTCTGAACTATCGGAAGCTGAACACTTGCAAATAGTCTTCTACGAGAAAACTGCACTTTGGACCCAGTGTTGGGAACGAGTATACACCTCTGCGTATAACTCAGCTGGGGAAATGATGATCCTGCCTAGGATGCATCTGGCTGGGAGAATCTATCTCTGCTTGGAGAGACACATCAAATATTCATAGTCCCATATTCAGACTCCGTGGGGAGACACTGCTGAACCTGTTGGGGAAGAAGGAATCATCCTCCTGTGGAGAATGGACCACTTGGACATCAGTCTAGAAATGGGTTTTAGCAGAGCAGGTCAGACGCGGAATGACCACCGGTCGAGGTCTTATTAAACGGGGATTAATCTTCAAAAGAATGGCAGGCCAGACAAGCACTGGATTCTGAAACGGTTTTCCAAGCTGGAGGTGAACCTCGAACGGAAGGTTACCAACGAGAGTGGATTTAAACGGGGAAGTACTAGACAGGTGCTAGCATTCATGGGTGAACCACCAGGCAAGAATTGGTATCACAGGTTAAGTCGTCAGACAAGCAATAATCTCTGGCATCAGCGTAGATTTCTGGTTTCGGATATCAGACAGGGAATGGATATCTGGTGCGAATATCAAACAGGATTGATTTTCGGGTTTGCCAAACAAGGACTGGACTTCGTAACTGTGGAGAGGAACGGCTCCTTCGCTTTCAGCTTTTGCCCCAGCCTGTGGGATCTTCGTCACATCCTTTCGAAAGGAAACCTGAGACCTCTGAACTCTGGCGATTTGATACGAACGGCTTCAGCACTTTGGACCTCTACAAAGGTGCTTCAAGTTAATCGCCTTCAGGATAAGGATGGCTTCGACGCTCTCGGGGTGACCTGCCCCAGTCTTGTCATGACTTTGCCCCTCATGGGCTGATCTGTGGGGGGAATGGTCCTTGGCGGTGAGAGATTCATCAAATCTCGACCTGATTGCCCCGGATTACTGAATTCGGGATCGTTGACTCCCATGTTGTGATCATTTGATATAGGTTGCCCCGGTTCACCAGAATATTCAGGCATTCTGCATTCTATTCTGATCAGACTTTCCACCGTGGAAACTTTCCCACTGTCAAGCGCTTGCTCGTAAGTAAAACAAACTGTTATGCATAAAGACATATCAAATGCAATGCATATGACAGTTTTTAAATCAATTCCTGTTCACTGGAAAAAAAATTTGTGACATAAAGTGTATGACATCATTCATCAACATGTCAACATCAATACGACGCTGTAATGGGAATCCAATCTAGGAGTCGGTTCCGATGCGATCTCTACCGAAGTATGCTTTCGAAACAAACCTATTTCAATTAGGACTTTTAAAGGTTGTAACATAGTCAGGTTCACGGTTTAAGAAGGAAAGGATAAAGGCTCGAAATTCATTTTAACCCACCCATTCTCCTTGATGTTCTCCAATCCTACGTTCAGCTAATTCGACCTTAGCGCTCACCTTTCAAAGGTTGAGTGACAGTTCAAGAAATCATTCTTTTTCGGAGTGACAATCACTCTTTTTTCGTCTTTCTTTGGGCGCCCGGTGCCACACGATTTCGTTCTTCTTTGAGGATTTTTCTTTCGTAATCCTTTTTGCTTTTCGTTTTTCGTTTTCCCTTAATTTTTGCCTGGACTAACTCTCTTGAGTTTCTTCAATTTTGAAGTCCAGCGGGGTGCCCTAATTTTTGCCTAAGTCGCTTGCTTTCAAGATTCGACTTAGCAGGCTTTTCTTTTCGATTCTTTTCTTTCTCTTTTTTTTATGAACAAATTGTATGGCATCGGCTCGTATGACTTGTTAAAGAGATTGTGACTGTTTCACTCCTGATCGGCCAGGTTTAGCCATCATGGTTTTTTAGGTATGACCTATAACGGTGTGATTGATCCTCGCATGGACACTCCTTTTGTAATTTGAATGCTTGGTCAAATTAGCTAACACCTACCCTGCCCCGGGTTAATGTTGAGGGTTTTTCTATCTTCAGAAAGAAACTCCTACTACTAGGTTCAAAGGGGTTAACAAGGGATTCTCTTCCTTGTATCTCCAGTGTTTGGGATTTGAAACAATGCCTGTACATCATCAACAGGTTTTTTTAATTCAAAAGCATAGCATCGGAAGCTTACGCATCATTGGATTTCTTCATCCTCCCGAATTCCACTTAAACAAGCGTTTGAAATAAAAGAAAGCAATAGAGTGAACAAGAATGGATTAGTTCAAAACATGCATATTTATTTCATTATCAATATCAATTGAAAAACAATCATGCTTTTACAAACAAAATTTGCATTCTAACAGGAAAGAAACTACAAATGTAAAGAAATAACATGATCACATGCAGATTGCCAGCTTTCGGGGACTGGGCTTTCACACTTATTTGCTGCTGAGGGGAGCGACCCTTTGAAGTCTTCAGACTCAATCAGAAGAACGACTGCTGCAAGGTCGACTCTGATTCAGGCTCCGATAGTTTCGCTGCAACGGGGCGAGAGGTTGCCGATTCGGCATGGCAGAAACAATCCGGAGACGAGGTTTGACCTAGTGAGGATCCTCTCTGTTCAGGGGCTTTCATCCTTAAGCTCGACCCAGGAACATGAAAAAGTTGCGGGCAAGGCGATTCAGACCTCAAAGATCGCGGGATATATGTAACACCCCACTTCCCAAATTAAATAAAATATAAACATTATAAATAAACATCAGAGTTTTCCCCAAAATAGTGGGATATCACATCACCAAATTTTTATAAAAATACTTTATTAATTATTCTCAAAAATAATACAGCGGAAAACATTATTCCAACATTCTCGGCCATCCGCCAAATTTCGTAAAATCTTTATTATTATAATTCACAAAAAAAAGTGATACGTCACAGGATTACAACAAGTTTGACATAAAACAATTAAAACACCCATATCCCGTGTTACGTATCAGAGCATCCTAGACTCGACTGGCACACCACCATCCAAGCTATCTAAGTACCTGGATTATCTGTACTTCCGGAGAAGCACAGACACAACAACAACCAAGGGGTGAGAAAACATGATCAAAAATATATTGGTAATGTAATACATGTAAACAAGGTAGTAAAACACACCAACACACCAATATTCACCCCAACAACTCCATATAACGAACCTACTATTCAAATTACAATATAACATATTATAATGCAAATATGCAACTCAACACCATGCATGCGGTACCGACTCATTGGTTCATTCAATCGAACCTGGATAGATCACTTACGCTCCTCCTGAGACATGATCTATCCCCCACCATTCTCCACCAAGGAGTATGGATGAATCACTTACGCTCCTTCTGAGACATGATTCATCCCACCAAAACACCATGATATGCACACACCAATGCATAACTATCATATTTAGGCACACTAAGTGCACACGATCCTCCTGATCATATCATCATACATCAATGCATATATGTGTAGATATATTACACCAACACCATATAAATCAATCAGATAGTAAATAAATTCATACTATAACACCATATATAACCACATCCCAACACCCGGGAACACACGATCCTACTGATCACTACATACATATACGTTAACCAATTGTTCACCAACAATGTCAAGGAAAACGAGTACCATCACCAAGTAAACAAGTTCATACTTTATCACCAAGATATAAACACGTCCCACCACTCGGGAATACACGATTCTACTGATCACTACACCATGCTCCGCATGATTCATACACCAACTAATTATCCATTTAAATAATTAGTAACGGAAATCACATACTATCACCGAGTACTCACTCTATAACACTCAATCATCTCCCCTATAATCAACAAAGTCCAAGGGCATTACACTCTTAGCGCACACAGTATAACAGCATAGAAAAACCCCATTCTGCTACGCTCGCTACACCCTCGCTAGGCGAGCTCCCAGCGAATGCTCGCTACCTGTTCGCTTAGCGAACCTCCTCGCGAAGGCAAACAGAACCTACTAGACTCACTCGCTACCTCACTCGCTAGGCGAGCACCTAGCGAACGCTCGCTGCCTTCTCGCTAAGCGAAGTGCTAGCGAGTTGCCTGCGACTTCTCAAGTTCTCACAGTTCAGAATTCTCACTCTTCTCTGATTCAAGCCTATTCTATAACATCCACTTCCTATACTATCCGTATTACGACCAATGCATATTAGGCTTATCAATCTTCCTATAATTCTACTCCAGATCAACATTACGGCACACTACCGACACTTTAGAGTTACTCTGAACCTTACTCAAACCAAACCAACACCAACAGTCAATCAACAATGGCAACATCAAACATCCGTACATCATCATATACATATTATTCCAAAGTCATCACTTAAACAATCTATCGACACATCAAAAAGGTCACACAGAACTTCCCTAAAACCGTAAACCCAACCGATACGCCAAATTAACCAAAAACAACAATTCACCAACACTCAACATATTTCAATCCATCAACATCAACATAACTCAACAATCAATAGCATGTCAATATAAAACTTCATCAACGATACATTCCTACGGGGTTAAGGAATCCCCACTACCCTATACATGTATATACCATTCCCAATCAAGTTTCTCTCCCCTTACCTTGTTAATCGGTTGATCGATGAAATTCTTCCTGGATTTGGTCTTTTGGCCTCCTCTTTTCTTTCCGTTCTTCGTTCCCTTTTTCCTTCGTTCTTCTCACTTCTCTCGTTCTTTCCTCTTCTCTCTTTCTATCGCTCTTTCTCTCTTCCATCTTTCTATCGTGTTATTTTCTCTAATACTTCCCCCATCCCTTCATATTCTATTTTCCTTTTTATTTCTTATCCCAATAATAATAATAACTAATAAAAATAATATAATAATAATAATAATAATAACTAATAAAAATAATATAATAATAATAATAATAATAATAATAATAATAATAATAATAATAATAATAATAATAATAATAATAATAATAATAATAATAATAATAATAATAATATTATTATTATTATTATTATTATTATTATTATTATCACACCAATTTCCCACGATCTATGGTAATCCCTTTTCTCTCTATTCCAACTTTTCTAATATCTCCTTGCTACCCCTTCATATTTCCTTCCTCACGGTTTCTATCATGACTTTTCATATTTCCATTCTAACTTCCCAATAACCCTTCCACCTCTTATTTTACTTATTTCAACCACTAATATTCCCAATAATAATTCTAATATAATAATTATAATAATCATTATAATAATAATAATAATAATAATATAATATAATACTATTATAATATTATAATAATATTCAACATAATAATAATAATAGTAATACACCCAACAATGATTATAATTATAATAATAATAATACTAATGATAATAATAACAATTATATTAATACTAATAATAAAATAATATGAATAATAATAATCTTAATATTAATAATACTAATATAATATTAGTAATATTAATAATACTAATCATAATAATACTATTAATAATAATAATAATAATATTATTATTATTATCTCACCAAAATAATAATAATAATAATAATAATAATAATAATAATAGTAATAATATTATTATCTCACCAAAATAATAATAATATTAATAATACTAATAAATATAATAATATATAATAATAATACCCCCACCAATATTATTATTATTCATTATATTATCATATTCACACCAAAAATCATAATAATATAATAACTATATTAATAATAATATTATATTCTCCATATTAATAATATTACTACAAATATTAATCATAATCATAAATATAATAATAATAATAATAATAATAATAATAATAATAATAATAATATTAATACCACCACCAATATTACTATTATTTCTTATATTATTATAAACTCACCAAATTACCACCAATGATCTCCCATCTCAGGGACACCCACCAAACATCATCAAATACACCCTACCAAAGGGCACATCAACATATAATATTTAAAATAATAATAAAATGACTAAATAATTAAAATGGGTGTTACAACTCTCCCCCACTTTAATTATTTTCGTCCTCGAAAATTATCTGATGGAAATAATTCCGGATACGCTCCCCGCATCTTTTATTCCAATTCTCAGGTCACACTGCCTTCTGCAGCACCTCCCCATACTACTTTCACCAAAGATATCTCCTCCCTTCGGAGTTGTTCCTCGCTCGCCAAAACGAACTAGCAATGCCTCAACAATCGGAATATTTTTCACTTGTACATCATCCACCTGGTTCAATGTACTTTCTCGACTAAGACACATGAAACATATCATGCTAATTCACAGCGACAACAGAAAAACAGTCTAACATGTTACTCCTCCCATGCCTCCGCTGCGCCACTCTGATACAACTACAGAACACGTGCGAACTTCTGAGATTTCGAAGCTCGACCAACACCAGTCACCGGCGTGACCCTCAAAATACATATTGCCTCAGATCCTCTCGATCTTCTCAGCCATCTCAAGCATAATCTTCAAGTCTGAGTACAACACTCTCACTCGATTTATTTCAACACAGGAGAGTCATACACTCCCTATCTCACCAAGCCACATATAGTGCCATTCCGACACTAGGATGGTAACCGTTATTATAGGTAACTCAATCAACGATAATTAATCATCCCACGCTCCACCTTGATCCGACACCCAAGCTCTCACCAATTCTCTACAGACTCAATAGTCCTCTCTGACTGGCCATCAGTTTGCGGATGATAGGTCGAACTCAGCTTCAACTTAGTACCCGAAGCTTCCTGTAAGCCCCTCCAAAATCTCAATATAAACCTCAAATTTCCATCTGACACAATATTCGTCAGTATCTCATCCAACTTCACCACTTTCTCAATATGCATCTCGTATATCCTCAACACGGAATAGTTAATCCACTCCTAACAATTCAAATTAAAATTATGTCTTTACAAATTCTTTGGAAATCTCAACACCAATTTCGTGAAAATACTACCTGATTTCCACTCTAGAATATTTAACGACTACATCAGACTCAACAGTCTCTGATGTTCACTCTTCGAATTCCGACAATTCTAACTAGCATATTCCACCTCTCCTTATCCATGGTCTCAAAAACAATCTACTCAAGTTCGGTTACTTCTTCATAGCACCGAGATGGATACTCCATCTACCTCAATGTATTTCTTCACGAGTACTCCTACTCCCTTCAACAACATCTGATATACATACTCTATCATAACACCTCGTGGTATTATTTCCACAAACCCGACAATCCACTCTTCGACTCTAATTTATCAATTTCAACTAATTCACTATTCAACCCAGATTTCTGACTTTCTCGATTCTTCTCAAGGATATCACTAGTCAGATCTTAATAATAAAAGCTTAACTCCATAAGAAGTATCCTTACTCACAAAACGCATATTATGAAATTTCTCAATCAGTTCTAACTCTTTTCACCATCATCTTCGGTATATGCAAATATTTCTAACTCACTGCATCATCTACCATGTCCGCTTTACCCGAATGGTAATTCAACTCGAAGTCGTACTCTTTTCGAAGTCCCAATTATTTCCTATGCCTCATATTTGTCTTATTCAAATTAAACAAACACCTTAAACTCTTAAGATCACCAAACATCTCCGATCTCAGTCTGAACTTTTGAAGACTCCGACTCCAGTACAATCACAATAGTAACCAACTCTAAATCACTGGTCGGATGATTTCTCTTATACACTTCAAGTTGCCTTTTGCATAATTGAAACTCGCTGAAGTTGTCTTTAGCAAATCCCCTAATTATATCAACAAGCATCACAAACACCACAATTAGTTCTATCGGATTTGGCAGAACTTTCCTTACAGAAGTATATCACCGCTCTTTTTCCAACACTGATAACTCCAGTTCCTTATGCTCAACATAATCCTCTATACGCTTCGAATACCTTAAAATATCATTTATTAACACAACCATTGCCTTATATAAATAATTAAAGAAGATCCCATGCCAAGTGGACAAACAAGTTGTGAGTTATAGCGGGAACACATACCGTACCGCCCGTCCTTACCAGAAAATTCAAACACACTTCATCAATAAATAGCTTAAATCTATGTCAATACTTCACCATCTCATAGATAATTTGAATAGCTTTCCAACGCTTCGAACCGCGCGTCATTCCGAGTTACGGTTCTCCCGTTACGGCAAAAACACCAGAATAACATTTTCTGCCCAGGACCCCTTCGCCAGGCGAACACCGCAGCGAATATGGACGTTCGCCAGTATGCTCGCCAGGCGAACATGACAGTCCCAAAATCCTCTTTTCGACCGTTACCCGACTTCCGAGTGTCCGATTTCGATTCCGTAAAAAGCTGCGATCTCGGAATTTAACGTACAACAACAATTTTATACTTAGGAAGCCATCAACACATTTTAAATCTATGAATAATTTAAAAATCAATTACTTCCAATCTCAATAGCAGATCTTTGAGCCTCCTAATACGATAGAACTTTTGACCTTCGTCCCATCCACCACAAGAACTCTACTCGAGATCACATGACCAAGGGACTCACATCCCTCGATCAATTGTTCCATCAAATCATTAACTCTTGGAAGCGAACACCTATCCTTGATAGTCACCCTGTTCACTTATCTATAGTTCACCCAAAGCTTCACAAAACCTTCTATCTGTCTAACCAACAAAATTGGTGCACATTACGGTAGCACACTCAAACAAAAGAACCTCTCTCCTAGAAGGTCTTCAAGTTGACTCTTCAACTTCTCCAATCCCAACGAAAACACACCATATGGAGTCACTAATATCGGACTCGTTCCAACAACAAAGTCAACGTGTGAGCTTTACTTCACACTCCGATAGTAAATCACCTACCTCATCCGGAAACCTCCGGCAATCGCAATTAATTGACAAATCCCAATTTTTCTCACTTTCCTTCTCATTCCAAGTTTCAGTCAAAATAGACACTTCAACACCGTCTTATGCCAAATTCCTCAAAATAATCCCTTAAGCACTTAGCTTAACTCAAGACTATACACTGCTCACGCCACCCAAGCTTGCAAGATACGTCTATCCCATCCAACACAATCTCGTCCACTATTAACAAGAGATTAAGGGTGATCAGTTCCTCAATTTGTTAATAGACAGCCGAAATCATGATGGGGTACAAACCATCTTTACCAAACTATAATATCACTCCTCAACACACTAAGCCACCACACTGTAGCTTTTCGGAGAAATACAACTTCTCCTCCACTGGAATCATTCCACTTCTACCAATGAAGTTAACCAACAACATGTACCGACAGTGTTTTTACACACATGTCGCATACCAGGAAACAATAACACTAGACAACATTGGCCGGACGGACCGACCTGCTCTGATACCAATTGTAACACCCCATTTTAATTATTTAGTCATTTTATTATTATTTTAAATATTATATGTTGATGTGCCCTTTGGTAGGGTGTATTTGATGATGTTTGGTGGGTGTCCCTGAGATGGGAGATCATTGGTGGTAATTTGGTGAGTTTATAATAATATAAGAAATAATAGTAATATTGGTGGTGGTATTAATATTATTATTATTATTATTATTATTATTATTATTATTATTATTATTATATTTATGATTATGATTAATATTTGTAGTAATATTATTAATATGGAGAATATAATATTATTATTAATATAGTTATTATATTATTATGATTTTTGGTGTGAATATGATAATATAATGAATAATAATAATATTGGTGGGGGTATTATTATTATATATTATTATATTTATTAGTATTATTAATATTATTATTATTTTGGTGAGATAATAATATTATTACTATTATTATTATTATTATTATTATTATTATTATTATTATTATTTTGGTGAGATAATAATAATAATATTATTATTATTATTATTAATAGTATTATTATGATTAGTATTATTAATATTACTAATATTATATTAGTATTATTAATATTAAGATTATTATTATTCATATTATTTTATTATTAGTATTAATATAATTGTTATTATTATCATTAGTATTATTATTATTATAATTATAATCATTGTTGGGTGTATTACTATTATTATTATTATGTTGAATATTATTATAATATTATAATAGTATTATATTATATTATTATTATTATTATTATAATGATTATTATAATTATTATATTAGAATTATTATTGGGAATATTAGTGGTTGAAATAAGTAAAATAAGAGGTGGAAGGGTTATTGGGAAGTTAGAATGGAAATATGAAAAGTCATGATAGAAACCGTGAGGAAGGAAATATGAAGGGGTAGCAAGGAGATATTAGAAAAGTTGGAATAGAGAGAAAAGGGATTACCATAGATCGTGGGAAATTGGTGTGATAATAATAATAATAATAATAATAATAATAATAATAATAATAATAATATTATTATTATTATTATTATTATTATTATTATTATTATTATTATTATTATTATTATTATTATTATTATTATTATTATTATTATTATTATTATTATTATATTATTTTTATTAGTTATTATTATTATTATTATTATATTATTTTTATTAGTTATTATTATTATTGGGATAGGAAATAAAAAGGAAAATAGAATATGAAGGGATGGGGGAAGTATTAGAGAAAATAACACGATAGAAAGATGGAAGAGAGAAAGAGCGATAGAAAGAGAGAAGAGGAAAGAACGAGAGAAGTGAGAAGAACGAAGGAAAAAGGGAACGAAGAACGGAAAGAAAAGAGGAGGCCAAAAGACCAAATCCAGGAAGAATTTCATCGATCAACCGATTAACAAGGTAAGGGGAGAGAAACTTGATTGGGAATGGTATATACATGTATAGGGTAGTGGGGATTCCTTAACCCCGTAGGAATGTATCGTTGATGAAGTTTTATATTGACATGCTATTGATTGTTGAGTTATGTTGATGTTGATGGATTGAAATATGTTGAGTGTTGGTGAATTGTTGTTTTTGGTTAATTTGGCGTATCGGTTGGGTTTACGGTTTTAGGGAAGTTCTGTGTGACCTTTTTGATGTGTCGATAGATTGTTTAAGTGATGACTTTGGAATAATATGTATATGATGATGTACGGATGTTTGATGTTGCCATTGTTGATTGACTGTTGGTGTTGGTTTGGTTTGAGTAAGGTTCAGAGTAACTCTAAAGTGTCGGTAGTGTGCCGTAATGTTGATCTGGAGTAGAATTATAGGAAGATTGATAAGCCTAATATGCATTGGTCGTAATACGGATAGTATAGGAAGTGGATGTTATAGAATAGGCTTGAATCAGAGAAGAGTGAGAATTCTGAACTGTGAGAACTTGAGAAGTCGCAGGCAACTCGCTAGCACTTCGCTTAGCGAGAAGGCAGCGAGCGTTCGCTAGGTGCTCGCCTAGCGAGTGAGGTAGCGAGTGAGTCTAGTAGGTTCTGTTTGCCTTCGCGAGGAGGTTCGCTAAGCGAACAGGTAGCGAGCATTCGCTGGGAGCTCGCCTAGCGAGGGTGTAGCGAGCGTAGCAGAATGGGGTTTTTCTATGCTGTTATACTGTGTGCGCTAAGAGTGTAATGCCCTTGGACTTTGTTGATTATAGGGGAGATGATTGAGTGTTATAGAGTGAGTACTCGGTGATAGTATGTGATTTCCGTTACTAATTATTTAAATGGATAATTAGTTGGTGTATGAATCATGCGGAGCATGGTGTAGTGATCAGTAGAATCGTGTATTCCCGAGTGGTGGGACGTGTTTATATCTTGGTGATAAAGTATGAACTTGTTTACTTGGTGATGGTACTCGTTTTCCTTGACATTGTTGGTGAACAATTGGTTAACGTATATGTATGTAGTGATCAGTAGGATCGTGTGTTCCCGGGTGTTGGGATGTGGTTATATATGGTGTTATAGTATGAATTTATTTACTATCTGATTGATTTATATGGTGTTGGTGTAATATATCTACACATATATGCATTGATGTATGATGATATGATCAGGAGGATCGTGTGCACTTAGTGTGCCTAAATATGATAGTTATGCATTGGTGTGTGCATATCATGGTGTTTTGGTGGGATGAATCATGTCTCAGAAGGAGCGTAAGTGATTCATCCATACTCCTTGGTGGAGAATGGTGGGGGATAGATCATGTCTCAGGAGGAGCGTAAGTGATCTATCCAGGTTCGATTGAATGAACCAATGAGTCGGTACCGCATGCATGGTGTTGAGTTGCATATTTGCATTATAATATGTTATATTGTAATTTGAATAGTAGGTTCGTTATATGGAGTTGTTGGGGTGAATATTGGTGTGTTGGTGTGTTTTACTACCTTGTTTACATGTATTACATTACCAATATATTTTTGATCATGTTTTCTCACCCCTTGGTTGTTGTTGTGTCTGTGCTTCTCCGGAAGTACAGATAATCCAGGTACTTAGATAGCTTGGATGGTGGTGTGCCAGTCGAGTCTAGGATGCTCTGATACGTAACACGGGATATGGGTGTTTTAATTGTTTTATGTCAAACTTGTTGTAATCCTGTGACGTATCACTTTTTTTTTGTGAATTATAATAATAAAGATTTTACGAAATTTGGCGGATGGCCGAGAATGTTGGAATAATGTTTTCCGCTGTATTATTTTTGAGAATAATTAATAAAGTATTTTTATAAAAATTTGGTGATGTGATATCCCACTATTTTGGGGAAAACTCTGATGTTTATTTATAATGTTTATATTTTATTTAATTTGGGAAGTGGGGTGTTACAATTGGTATCAGAGCTATACCTCTCCCAGTACGATGTGGTTCGGGGACGAACCAAGCGGAAGCTGGTGGGCATGTAACACCTGAGGTGAAAGATGACGGTGGTTACATGTAACACCCGTGGGCGAGGGAGTGGTTGTCGGTGTCATGAGGCATGACAATGGGACACTCCTAGCAGCTTCTAGGGGAAAACCGAATTCACATCCGAATGAGAGGGATCCTGAGGCTATGCAGGTATGGGACTGCATGGTTGAATGAAGGCTTATAAGGATTAATTGGTACTACCTATACCAACAAGATGCATCTTCTTTTCGGTAGCCCGTTCATAAGAACTCCACAGTTAAGCGTGCTTGACTTGGAGAAATTCTGGGATGGGTGACCTTCTGGGAAGTTTCCCGGAAAGCATGTGAGTGAGGAAAAAGCATGCTGAAAAGACCCGTGTTGGTTTGTGGGGTCAGTCGGTAATCCTGAAAGCAATACGGGGCGTTACAATATACACTTGATCTTTCTCAACTTTAGTTGAGATCATGGGGACATCCATCTCTTTTGCATGATAAGGGATGAATATGCTTGATGCTTTCATGCCGTCCGACACGAATTCAATTATTCTCGACTCAATCATGTCTTGAACCTTATGCTTAAGAGCTCTACAGTTCATTACATCGTGCCCCGGTGCTCCAGAGTGGAATTCGCAATGGGCGTTTACGTCCCAGTCAGGTGGTGGCAGTCCAATCATTGGAGCTGTCGCTACTGCGAAAATCGACGCCGGCTGACAGAAGAGTCGCCACCGTGCGTTATTTATCCCAACGGAGGGAAAGGAAACGCTCGAAGTAAACCTCGCAAAAAACGGGAAAGGTATGGTCATCGCAACCAAAACCTGGGTTCGGGAGTCGGTTACGCAAGGGGAAGGTATTAGCACCCCTAACGTCCGTCGTACTCGACGGGATCCACGCTTGCTTGGTTTGTCTAAAGGATGCAAAAACAATCTATCTACGGCTGTTAAATCTAAACGGAAGGGAATTGACTCGATAGAGCGTCGCACTCTATGCCTACGTATTCTCAAGAGAGAAAGTCAGAGTCTACGTAGTTCGGGAAACTACAGGGAATTGGCTCGCCAAGACTTCGCGTCTTGTGCCTACGTGCTTCCACACAGCATGGAAGATCAGAGCTTTCGTAGTTCAGGCTAACTACGGCTAAGCAGGGTGTCCTCACACAGGAGTGAGATATCAAACTGGTTTTACAGGTACGGGAACCTATGGGAACTAAAACTACGGTCTGGTCTCAAATGCACTCGGGCAAGAGAAAGGGATAACATCAGTCGTTAGCGGGAAAGTCTCGATCGCACAACAGCGAGAGAACAAAAGGTTAGTTGTTAGTGTGCTCGCTAGGATATCGCATCCTATGCCTACATATTCTTGTCTGGTACAAGAAATCAGAGCAGCTGTAGTTCGGCTAACTACGGGACCACAACTCAAATCTCGTTTTATTGATATTCTGAAAAATGGTTACAATGATTGAGAACTGAAAAATAAACTCCTAAAAACCCTATCCTATTCATCTATAATGGAAAATCAAATGGAAAATAGTCCCCTAACAAGTGGACTTCTAAAAACTATCTCTGAAAAGGTAAAATAAACTCCTATGAAGAAAATATCTATTCTAAAAAATATTGAATCTACAAAGTAATATTTTTTTACTATTTTTTCTTTTATTATTTTTCATATTTCTTTTTCAAATCTTTTTCAATATTCTTTTTTATGGATATTCCTTTTTCTCATTTTTTCCCAATATTCTTTTTCAACTATTTCTCTTTATTTTCTTTTCATATATTTTTTTTCAAATACCTTTTTCCCCTTTTTTTCTAAATCTCTAAACAAAAGAAAAAAAGAAATAAGAAAAACAAAGAAAAATACAAGAGAGGCTTAAACAGCAGCCAGGGGGGTTACAAGCAGAAAAAAAACCAAACAGAATTGGGCCCAGCCCAACAAAAAACATAAGAAAAAAAAAAACGGGGAGGGGCGCAGTAAGTGAAACGGGAGGTGTAATCCAAAAACTTCATTGGGCTTTGAGAGGCCCACTAACAATCCATGTCCACTTCGTATTACCTCAGTAAACCCTAGGTCACTTTCTTCCCTTTCTACTGTTCATTCCCACCTAGCGCCGTCTCTCTCAAACTCGTTCAACTCTCTCTCTCTCTCGAATTCTCTCTTGTTCGTTCTTCACGACTCCCAAACTTCATCTCTTGTGCAACCTTCTCACAAACACCATCCCAAATCACCAACCTTATCAGATCTTCTCTCTCTCGTATTTGTTTTACAACCTCAGTGGACGAACACATTCTGGAAAATCACTGCGCCTCTGAAAGATAATAACGATCGGAGATCGTCTGGAGGATCCAAGAAGATGACGGACGCTGAAGAATCTGAAGGCGCTTTGGAGTCCTGTTGAATGTTGATGTTCACGAAGACCTAAATCTGGACTTGGGGAGACAATACGAAGATGAAGGATGAACACAGACGATTGTTGATGAATAATCTGGAGATTCATTGAAGTTCCTAATGAATCTTGATGGATCCGGAAAAAGTTTGGAGGATCTTGATCGTGGATGAGTATTCTTGAGGTCTTCTGTTGATGATTCTTCAGGGATCTTGACGAAGATGGTGAAGAAGTTTCTTGGAGTTGATGAATTGCTGGGAAGGTTGAAGGACGACGAAGATTCTTGCGTTCTGACGAAGATCTTGATAAACTGATGATGCTACGGAGGATTTCTGGATAAAGATCTCGTTGAAGCTTTCTCTCTAATGAAGATCAGATGAGGTTTTTGAATGAAGATCTTTGATGGAATGTTGACTAGTTGAAGAACACAGCGAGTTCTGGAGATTACTGGAAAAAGGCTGATAAACACGAAGGTTGTTGAAGAAGATTAGTGATTATTGATGATGTATTTGGTTCGGAGAAGGTGATGATGAGAGGAGAAAGATAACGATTTCTGAGTTTTTTCGGTTTTCCGGCGGGTTTGAAGGTGGTCGGAGGAGGTTAGTGGTGGCCGGAGTTGGTTGGTGGTGGCCGGCGAGGGTTGGTTGCGGTGGTTGCATGGCCGCCGGCCATGCAACCGGTGGAACTCAGGCGAGGGACAAGTGGCGAGTGTGGATGGCAACGGTAGTTGCATGTGATACACGTGTTACTGGAGGGTGAGCAGAGAAAGCCACGTATGGGTGGAGGTGGCAGATTCTGGTGAATTGTGAAAATGATGTGGCTCCCTCTCTGATTGCACGCGTCGCTGGGTTTAAATATGGACATGTGGCATTGATATCTGGACTTTGACCGTGAATGGGCCTCCAAACCCTGAACTGGCCCAACGAAAAAACTAATTGGATTGAATGATGAATTGATTAATGGACCTTAATGCTGAATTAAATGGGAATGAACGGATTAAACAAAACTGAATCAAAATGCTAATGGATTAATGACCTAATTAATGACTTAAAATCAGAATAAAACTAATTAACATCATCTAATTAATCCTACCCAATTAATAAAATCTGTAAACTCTAAAAAAAAAGATTAAATCTAAAATATACCCTAATCTTATTCTAGCAATTAATATTCTAAAAACCTAATTAAAAATCTATTAACAAAATCTATTAAAACCTATATTAAAAATATATCTAAAACTATTATATTCTATATTATCTATTAAAAAAATAATGTCTAAAAACCTATTAAAAATATTAAAAGAATCTACTTAAATTCTAGAAAATGCTAATAATATCTAATAAAATCCTAATAATTCCAGAGGGAACAAAAATAGTACAAAACCACAAATAACACTGCGAGAGCGTAACAAAATAGCCAGTAAAAATCAATGGACACCGAAATATCCCTAAAAATAACAGCGTAAGCTGAAAACACCGGGAATAGCACAACTTCCCAAAAAACGATTCTGCCTATCTGAACTGATTAAAAAACACCTGAAACGCGAGACGAGGGCTGTGATCCCGGTAAAATCAAAACAACTGAAAAAATGCACTGTATGCGATATGCGGATGCGAATGCGGTCATGCGTCGAAACATCAACCAGATGCGGGACCTGGTTGGTCAAATTTTAGGGTGCAACAGCTGCCCCAATTCAAGCGGCTTGGACCTGAATGGGTGAAGAGCGCTCAGCCTTCAAACATTCAAAGGTAGATGACGGTTGAATACCAATGAAACCCTGAAATTTGCCAACCGTGGGAATATACTGCAAAACTGCTTGAGGACTAGCATCCAATGAACTGAAGTTTGGTTGTCACGGCAACAACTGGTCAATTATCTGATAAAAATTTCTCTCCTTTTCAACATCAATCACCTGTGTGACGCCACAAGTATTGAAATAATGCTTCAGACAGCAAACACCTTGATTCCCATCTCACTTATGGGATCAAATCCTGTCATCTCACAGTTCACGACGAACTTGAGGACAATTCTCCTGGGGAACTTCTGAATCGACTGCTCGGCACCCATTCTGTCAACAGGAGGCAGCTTCAGGAATCTGATATATGTTAATCTTCTTCAGTGCCGACGTAACAACCAAATGTGAAGAATCACTCCGCTGGGGGAGAAGAGAAGCTTAACCAAACAACTCTGCAAGGGAACATACTCGAAAGCCATGAGGTAACCAACCTGGTCCATGTTTCGAAATGCGTATGTCTGAGAATGATGCAATGTCCCATACGGCATGGAAATGCTATGTGTTCTGCTTGAAAATGCGAGGCCCAGACGGCATGGAAATGCTATATGTTTGTATAAATGCAATGACGATATATGCAAATGCTAATGCAGGCTCGAGCTGCCAGAGAACATCAGGTCTAAAAACCGCTTGGCAAAATAAATGCCGAAGGCAACGTCAACTCCACGGAAGGTAACCTGATATCACAGAATCATCTCAGCAACATAAATGCTGAAACAGGGAAACCAAATCCGCTGGGGATAACCATCCTGCTGGAGAAATGGAAAGGCAACCCTGCTTGGGGAGAAAGAAAAAACAACCCTGCTTGGGGATGCTCTCTTCAAACCATTGGCAACTGATTATGCTCTGTGGGGATTGACCCAAACTGGGGTTGACTGCGCGCAGCACGCTGCTGGAAATGCCCCTACTATCCAGGATATCAATCTTAATCTGCTGGGGATACTCCTGATCCTATTCTGATGCGGGATAAAATACAATCTCAACTCTTCCGGGGATAATACGTGGCTTCCACCTGCTGAAGAAGAGTAATCCTGATTTAACAACATCCACAAGGAATTCAAACATTAATCGGAGCACTGGTATCCGTCGAGCTTCGTATCAGGGAACCTGACAACATGCGAGTCATTGGGAACTACTGTGTCAGATACTTTTAGGTTTTTGTTTTTCTGGTTTAGGATAAACATGGATTATGTACACAGTGGAAGATATGGAAAATACTAGACGAGAACTAGCATTCAGAGGTAGACTACCAGGCGAGAACTGATAGCAAAATAGATTAGGAAAATTGAACGAAAATTGATTTTTGTGTTTTGAACGTCAGACGGGGCTGACTAGATAACAGACTGAGGCATAGACAACCAGACGAGAACTGGTTGAAAGCTGACGCACACCAGACGAGAACTGGTATAACACATAGGTTAAAACACACGATGACCAGACGAGAACTGGTTACGCAACAACATGTACCAGACAGAACTGATACAACACTTGAAGAAACGGTGACCAGACGAGAACTGGTTACAATAAACTACACCAGACGGGAACTGATGCTTACAATAACATACACCAGACGGGAATTGATGTTTACAATAACATACACCAGACGGGAACTGATGTTTAAGGAGAGATTGAAGCCACGATGACCAGACGAGAACTGGTTACCGGTTTGCCAGGCGAGAACTGGACTTGGGAACGACTGGTTACTGACACGTAACAGGTTTAAACCGTAGGATAACGATCCAACGACAACAAGGCCTTTTTCGGAATGCTAATGTTTTCTGATAAGAGTAATGACATGATTCCCCGATACTCAACTCCGGCTGGGGATAAACAGACTGGTTTGAATGACTTGCCCCAGTGCACTCAACTTGCCCCTATCTAACTCCTGGGAGTATCGCTCTGAACAGCTTGCTACGAGACGACCTCGAGATTACTTGCCCCGGTATCTATACGACAAAAGGATTCAATCTCCATTAAACCCCTATCAACCCAGTTGGTCTCAACACTCTCTGCGGTGACTTGCCCCTGAATGAGCGTTCTAGCGACTTAACCCGATCTGATTATCCACCTGAAGTATCTGCTTTCAAATCTCCACATTCTGTATAATTGCCCCTGATTGGCTCTCGAGAAGACTCACTTCTGACCAACTGCTTCTCAAGCATACTGCCCCTGATCAACTGAAGCTTCGGGACTTGTCCTCAGACTAACTGATTCCGAACTCACTGGAAGTCAATGCCCCGGATTTACATACGTAATTTTGATCCAGGCTGCTGAATTATTCGGTCCTGCTCGATTATTCCCTGTTGGAATCTCCTTCGCGTCAACTACTAACCTGCAATTAAAACTGTCTATTCACGAATGGTAATCTTAATGCAGTGTTTATGCAGATTTTTGAAAAAAATTTGTACTGTCACTCATTTATGTGTCATGATTGTGAGTGACGAATGAACCTGAGTTCAAACGCAGTGCTGATTTGATCAGTGAAAAATACAACAAGGAAATGATTAGCAAATCAAAAAGGAGTCAGGTTACTCAACCTTATCGTAATGCGCTTTCAGAATAAACCCTACCTCAATTAGGTCTTTTAAGGGTTGTATCGTGGTCGGGTTCACGGTTCGTGAAACAAAGGATATTTGGCTCAAATTTTGATTTGTACCCACCCCTTCTACGTGATGATCTCCGATCCTAAGGTTCAGTTAACCTGGCACGAGCGCTCACCTCTTCGACAGGTATGTTGAATGGTAAGAACCATAGTTAAGGAACTCACAGGGCTTTTCCGGAGTGATAGTTACTCCTTTTCGTTTTCGGTGTCTGTATACACGACCTTGTCTTTCACTGGGGATCTATTTCTTTTCTATCCCTTCTTTTTCATTCTTTTGACTCCCTAATTTTTTCCTGGACTGACTCCTTTTGAGTTCTTTTCGTTTTTTCGTTTTCTTTTGAAGTCCAGCGGGATGCCCTGATTTTTGCCTAAGTGTTAGCTTTCCAGCTTTTCCATTTCTTTTTACTTAGCGGGCTTTCTTTCTTCTTTCTTTTAGAACAAAGTCGTGTGACACTGGTTGTCTTGATTGCTCCGAAAAGATTGTAACTGTCTCACTCCTGATTGGTGAGGTTTAACCATTGTGGTTGACGAGGTACGACCTCTTGAGAGGCATAAACTGTAATTGATCCTCGAAAGACAACACTCCTCTGTAAGACTTGAATGCTTGGTCAAGATAACTGACAACTACCCTGCCCCGGGTTAAGATGTGAGGGTTTAAAAGTCCGAAAAAACTTCTACTTCCTGGCTCGAAGTGGTTAACAATGGACTAACTCCTTATATCTCCAGTGTTTGGGGGATTTGAAACAATGCCTTGTACGTCATCGGCAAGGTTTTATCTGAAAGCATACGATCATCGGTTATGAGTTTAGTTTCGTCATCCTCCCTCCAGTCTTTGCTAGTCACAGTGACAAAGTGGAGTGAATAAAATGCAAGTGTCAGTGCAATGCAATAAATGAGCGACAGCGACATGATTAATTCAGAAAAATGCATAGTCACCTTATTATTATTACCATTCGAAACAAACAATGTTTACAGCAAGTAGTAACTAACAGAAAAGAAACTACAAATGCATATGATAAAAAGTTTGAGGACTGCCAATGCTGAGGGCGCCTGCCTGTCTGGACCACTGGCTTTTGCTGGGGAATAATTTCAGAGTCTACGAGCTTAGACAGCTGAGAAGTTAGTATGAACAAACAGAAATCCTTCTCGAAAAGAAATGCAATCTTGGTCGATCAACTGTTGTACCTTCGCCTGAAACGCTTTACAATCTTCAGTTGAATGCCCCGGTGATCCGCCATGATAACCACACTGAACATGGGGATTATACCCAGGAGGGTAAGGTTCTGGCACGGGCTTGAGAGCTTTAGGTTCCACCAAAGAACTCTGGACCAACTGTGGCAAAAGCTGACTGTACGGCACAGGAACTGGATGAGAAGGAGCATTCCTTCGTTCCAAATTGCTACGAGGTCTGTTCTGATTCTGACGCTGAGTCTGATAACCTTGGCCACGAGTTCGCTGATTTGCAGGGGAAGCGACGTGACGTTCCTGATATGGTGCTCTAGGCACAGCTGTCTGTCCAGCATAACAAGGCACAGGAGATACTGATCCAACAGATTTCACCGATTCATCTCGAGGGTACCCAACATCTGGCATGATGGCATTGATCACAACTCCCTCTTCATTCTGATAGTCGTAAAGAGATTCAGTTTCACTAGCCCGACCGCTTGAGATAACCTGAATTTTTCCAATCTTTATAGCATTCTCAATACGTTCTCCAACTCCCACTAATTCGGAGAAGTTCAGCGAAACTCCAAGCAATCTCTCAAAGTACGGGCTTTGCAAGGAGTCTACGAACATGCCTGCTAACTCTCGGTCTAGAAGTGGTGGTTGTACTCTGGCAGCAAATTCTCTCCATCTCCGAGCCTACTTTTTGAAAGGTTCATTGATCCCCATAGACAAAGATTGCAACTCCAAGCGAATGGGAGTTATGTCCATATTGTAATCATACCGCTTCAGGAAAGCTCTGGCTAAATCCACCCATGATCGAATCTGATCCTTCTCTAACTGCATATACCAACGTAGAGATGCCCCAATCAAACTGTCCTGAAAACAATAAATCATCAACTTGTCGTTTTGCACAAAAGAAGTCATCTTTCTGCAGAACATCACCAAATGTAGCCTCGGGCAACTATCTCCTTTATACTTTTCAAACTTCGGCGCTCTGAATTTAGGAGGTAACACCAGGTCAGAAACCAAGCACATATCTGAAGCATTGAGACCAACATCGTTCTTAACTTCCAGGGCTTTGACTTGTTCCTCCAATGCGTGCAACCTCTTAGCTTGCACAAGAGCTAATGGATTATCAGTCCTCACTATCGGAACTTCTTTTCGGGAGATCAAACCAGCAGGAATAACATTCTGATAATTCGCGGCATCAGAAAAAGAACGTTCACTTGGGATGACAAATTGTTGGTGCAGATTTTGGCCTCTAACAGAAGTCTGCACAAGTTGAGCTGCAGTAAGGTTATTCACTTGCGGAAAGCCTTCGTCAGACATGGAATCATACAAAGGATTGTTTGTCATAATAAAGCCTGACAAGGCATCAGCAATCTGGAAGTCGTTTCCTGACATGACTATCAGCAACTTTCAACTGACGGCACTGCCTGATTCTACTTGATCCGTTTCAACCCCTTGGTCGTCTTCTAACAATCCACACTTGCCTCGAACAATCCCCGAGAATCACCCTCTGAATCAAAACAAAGGCTGGATAAGAGCTCTGGCCAGCTAGAGAAATGCTATGCAATATGATGCAAAGATGCTTATGCAAATGCAAGGCAATGCAGCAAACACGGGATCACAGCCCCCACAACACGCTTTGGATACTGCTGTACTGTTGACGGAGATAATCACTCTGAAGCGGAAACCAAAAAACCGGGTCGTCTGGAGGTTAAGTTTCCTGCAAAAACCCTCCCACTCACAGGTATGGACCTAATCTGACAAGGTACGACATCCTATGCGGTCATCAGCGTTACAGACTTTCATAAGCGACAATACGATTCCCAGAAGGAGTGGCACCATCATCTCATAAAGAGGCCTCACTTAGCTGACTTACAATTGATCGGTCCCCAGAGTCGACAATCCTCACGTCTGGACTCCCCTCAGATCCTCAGGATCGGAAAGAAGCACCTCGGAGAGAACCTCGTTTGAGCGTGAATTTCGTGGGGAACTTGTGTCTGCTCAACAAACAGGTTCGTCCACTAATCTCCACAACTACGTCTAAATGCATACTCAAGCAACCCAGGTCCGGCTATCACTCAAAGTATCACCCTCCCCAGCACAACAGCAACAGATAATAGCAATGAAAAAATAAACACCCAAAAGACAAGCAAACAAGCGCTAGGATTGACTCTCTTAGGGGACGTTGGATCCCACATGCATAGGGAACTATCGCAGTCCCCAGCAGCCAGGGGATGTTGGGTCCCCAGCAGAGTCGCCAGCTGCTGGGGATGACCCCAAACAGCTAGGAAAAAAACCTAAGGCGTAGGGAACCGTTGGAGTCCCCAACAGAGTCGCCAGCTGTCGCTACTGCGAAAATCGGCGCCGGCTGACAGAAGAGTCGCCACCGTGCGTTATTTATCCCAGAGGAGGGAAAGGAAACGCTCGAAGTAAACCTCGCAAAAAACGGGAAAGGTATGGTCGTTGCAACCAAAACCTGGGTTCGGGAGTCGGTTACGCAAGGGGAAGGTATTAGCACCCCTCGCGTCCGTCGTACTCGACGGGATCCACTCTTGGTGTTTATAAGGAAAAGGGTGTGTTTATCTATCTACGCTAGTGGTCAGTCTGAAGAGAAAAGAAAAGGACAGGACTCGACAGAACATACGCTGTTCTGGGCCTACGTACTCCCTCGTGCAATGGGAAAGTCAGAGTCAACGTAGTTCGACTACCTACGTCTAGACGGGGGGAAGGTTGCTCGCCAGGACATCGCGTTCTGTGCCTACGTACTTCCACACGGCATGGAAGATCAGAGCAAACGTAGTTCGGGCTACGCACGACACAAGTTGTTCAAGTGTTTTTTATGGGAAAGTGCACCTTAACCAAGGGTTTTCACAGTCCAGGAGGACAAAAGGTTTTAATGTTTGTTCAAATCTTTTGACGGAAGAAATGAATTCACTTTTGTTTTATCCTTTATTAAGTGTTTTTCTGTTGTTTTGAGAAAGGAAAGAGACACCCTAAAACTATGGTTGAAAAAGGGAATCTACCTAATGTTATCATGCCTGGTTAACCAACCTACTGTCTATCATAACTCCTCCACAGCAGAGAAGTTAGAGCTCCTAAGGGATCATGGCAACAGAACTAAACAGCAAACAGGAATCACTGCAAAGTAAAGAAATACTGGAAATATGCATGAATGCAACAACCAAACAAGCAAGGCACAAAGGCCACACACCACAGAGGCAAGGGAGCTCAGCTCCACCAAATACCAACAAGCAAAGCCACTCAATAACAATCAAGCAGAAGGAGGACCAACTCAACTTCTCATGCACACAAGCAGGCTTACTTCTAAGATGCACCTATCTCAGAAATATCTATATGGACCCCTAAGTCTAATGCAGCATAGCACCACACAAGTCAATCAACACAAAAGAGAAGGCTAACCAGCCTGGCAAACTCCTATCCAAAAGCAAGAAACTACCCCTGAGCAGGACCCTAAACAACCCTAAAACAAAACCCTAATCTACCCTAAGCAAAACCCTAAAGGGATAAATCAATCCCATTCTTCAAGCTTCAAGACAAGCTTACCAAAGAAAGGGAGCTAAGTAGACAGACCCATAGTGCCTTCCTCAGGAAAGTACTAGGAGACTTCTACTTAGGAATCATATCCCATGTGGCTCAACAACTGTGAATGGTTTACATTCCTCCTTAGGAGAAACTAAACTCACATGAAGGCTCCAACATCGTTGGATACTTAAGAAATCCTACCTGAACTAAGGGAACTAAGTGAACAGACCCATAGTGCCTTCCTCTGGAATATACTAGGGGGCTTCCACTTAGGAATCATATCCCATGTGGCTCAACAACTGTGAACGGTTTACATTCCTCCTCAGGAGAAACTAAACTCACATGAAGGCTCCAACATCATTGGATACTTAAGAAAGCCTAGATGAACTACAGGAACTAAGTGAACAGACCCATAGTGCCTTCCTCTGGAAAATACTAGGGGGCTTCCACTTAGGAATCATATCCCATGTGGCTCAACAACTGTGAACGGTTTACATTCCTCCTCAGGAGAAACTAAACTCACATGAAGGCTCCAACATCATTGGATACTTAAGAGAAAGGTTAGAATAAAGAATGAAAGACACTCATAGTGCCTTCCTCAGGAAAGTACTATGAATTCCCCTCAAACTTCAGGATCTCAAACCTCACAGAGAGGGAGCAAGCTTCTAGACTAGTTCTTCAATCCATGCATCCTTGCAAGCTCCATCAAGTCTTCATCCGACCTCCATCTTCAAGAAAAAACCACAGACCCTCAAACCAAAAGAAACTATCTCTAAAGTTCAACCACAGTTGAACTTCAAAGTCAGAAGCCCTCAAGACTTCTCCTATTCTCAAGCTCAAGCAAAAATAGCAAAACAACTTCTAAAAATCCACCAAAAATCTAGGGGAAACCTACATGCCTCTATGATCCCAAGATCAAATCTCAAAGCCTAAGTCAACTTCTAAGGCTACGAAACAATCCCTAACATGTGAATGGTCAAGGGTTAACCAGCAAGTTACGAGGTCTCTACTATCTAACCCTAAAACAGAAGCAAACAACATCCAAAAATTCTATGAAAAATCTATGGGGAGCATGCATTAGTCTAGTACAACATACTAAAAAACTAAAGCAAAATTCAATACCAAGCGAGAGAAATAAAATCAGCAAGGCAGACACATCACAAATCAATTACTCAATACCAATTAAAATACAAAAATGCAAATAAAAATGAAGATGCATGATCAATTTAATATTTTTACACCATAAAATCCTAAATTGAACTATGAACCTATAGAAAAAAGAAGGGAATTAATTGGATAATCCTACTATTTTTCATGAATTATTTTCTAACATGAACAAATCTGAGAAAAAATAAAGGAATTAAAAGAAAATAAACAAGGAGGCGTGCTGAATAGCAAAAATTTCCAGTTATCTTTCAGACTGGGCCCAAATGGGGGTGCGCATAGTAAAATGTCTTAAGCCCAAATCCAACTTCAATCTCATTCATGGGGGGTAAACGGGTAAAGGTGAGGTGCATTCAGCAAACAAGTTTGGGCCCAGTCTAATTCTAACCCTAACCCTAACAACAAAACCAAGTCTTCTCTTCAGGTTTCATCCATTGTTCACCCAAATTGACCTAATGCGCCGCTCGCCTCTTCTCTGAACCTCTCTCAAGAACTCTCAAACAAATCCACAAATCACTCTCAAATCCTAACAAAAACTTCACGAAATTACTCACTAATCCAAACAAACCTCTCTCTAATCTTTAATCTACTCAATTCATCCTAACTGAGATCATCTTCATCCACAAAATCAACCCTCAAATCTCAAAATACAAACCCTAATATAGCTGAACAAACAACAATGAGATGAAAAGAAAGCAAAACCTGGACGAAGTTGCGAAGACGATGAAGTTTTCTGGAAAGCCTCTCTTGAAGATCTTCAATGAAGAAGGACTTGGATCTAGAGTCTTGAAGGAGATCCGGAAAACGATGCGTAAGGGAGTTCGTGGAGGATGACAATCCTGGAGAGTCCTCGAAGACGAAGTCGTTTGAAGGATCGTTGAAGATCTGGAGAAAGTTCAATGACTCAACGAAGATTCGGTCAAGAGGAAGGTCTGGGTGAAACGGTGGATACGATGAAGTCTTCAACGGAGGTCTGAAAGAATCGATCAAGACAAAGGTCTTGGAGACGATCTGAAAGATATCTCCAAAGAGCACGCTACGAAATCCTGGGATCTACGCTCCTAGTAATCCTGATGATGAAGATGATCTAAGATTCGAAGAACTTTCAATAATTCTGGCAAAAAGCAATAAGGGAGATCTTGTTCTTAGTATTCTGGAGAAGACGCATGAAGCTATGAAGTTTCCGGTGGTGGTCGTATTTTCCGGCGGATAGCAGATGAAGGTAGAAGATGAAGATCCAAAGGTTTGGATGGATTTCTGGGAATTTCTGATGAAATCTGCAGATTCCGGCGTCTGTTGTGGTGGTCGGAGGTTGTTAGGGCTGCCGACGGTGAGTTGTTAGGGCGGTTGCATGGCCGGCGATGGCAGGGAGTGAGTGGGGTACAGCTGGCGAGCATGCGACGAGGGTGGAGGCTGGTTAGACGCGTGGCGTGAAAGGGAGCTGGGGGGGAGAAACACGTGTGGGTGTGTGCTGGCAGGAGAGAGAGAGAGAACAGAGTGTGAAACGTGGCAGTGAATTGGAAAGGTGGCGGAGAGCGGAGAAGGACATGTGGCACTCAGTATTTATAGACACGTGGATCCCCAAACTCTGGGCTTTTACTGAATTGGACTTTGACTAAAGACTGGACCACTTACGGATTTAAACGTGATTATGAACTTGGACATGAATATTAACGTGAATTAAGACTTGGTCAACACAACCAAACGTAATTAAAGGGCTTAAATGAAAAACTAAACCTAATTAACTGACATTAAAAAACAAAAATTGGAAGTTAAACTAAACAAAAAAGAAATAAACCCTAATTACTGCGCAATTAATGCAACGAAAAAAAAGAAAGAGGATTAAAATCTAATTACAACCATAAAATGCTGATTGAAACAAAATTAACAAAGCTAATAAAACCATAAAACTATATTAAAGCTACTCAATTAAAATCTATTCTATTAAAACTAAAACTACTATTCCAATATACCTTTTTTATTTATTATATTGAAACTATTTAAAAATCTAAAAAAACTATTAAAATCTAAAAGAAAGATTATATTCTACAAACTATATTAAAAATCCATATTAAAATTCTATATTATTAATAAAATCTATAAAAAACTATTATTCTATTTCTATTTAAAACCAAAGCTATGATTTAAAATGCTAATAAAACCCAATAAAATATAGAAAAATTCTATAAAATCCTAAAAAAAAGCTATTAAAACGAACAACTCCGATGAAAGGAATGCGAGACCAGACTGGACAAAACGGTAAACCCCGGACACCAGAAATAACCTAAAAAACCCACAGGGTAAGCTGAAAATGCCGAGAAATGCACAATCTCCCGAAAACGAAACTCAGGTCATCTGGACTGGTCTGAGACATCCGATAGGTGAAAACCAAGCTGTAATTCTGATATCACCTGTCTGTTAGAAAATGTAATGCGCGTAGTATGCGAATGCGAATGCGAGAATGAATCAAACCATAAATCAGATATGGGAACCGGTTGGTCAAATTTTAGGGTGCAACAGCTGCCCCTATTCAAACGGCTTGGACCCGACTGGGTGAAGAGCGAACGGCCTTCAGCCAATCAACGTACGAGACGATTGAATACCAATAAACCCGGAAATTTGCCAATCGCAAAAATAAATTGCGTACACAACTTCTTGGGGAGAACCCTCCAGTGAACTGGCTTCCGTTGTCACAGCAACAACTAAACACCCATCCATCAATTTGTTTATGAAATATTCTGATATTGTCCATAGACCATCCCATTCCGAAGAAGTGAGCATACACTAACCAGTGAGAAATTGTTGATCTCTCTTATCAACCTTTCGCATCCGAAGAAACGAGCAAACGCTTAACCAAGCGGGACAATGCTGATTTCACTTATCAACCTTCCGTTTGTACCTGAACGGGCATTCACTAACCAGCGAGGCAATGTTGATTTCACTTACCAACCTTCCGTTCGTACCTGAACGAGAAAATGCTAAACAGCGAGAAAATGTTGATTTCACTTACCAACCTTCCGTTCGTACTTGAACGAGCAGCCCCGCGGGGACACGAGAAACTTAACCAAGCAACTCTGAGAGGATAATTCTGACGACGGCCGTCAAATACCTATTCTGGCAATAGGTATCTTGAAAACACTCCGCTGGGGAAATTGGGAACTTAACCAAGCACCTTGACGAGAATAACTTTGGCGAAAATGCGAGGAACCTAACCAAGCAACTCGTTGAAGTAACACCCTGCTGGGGAATATAACTCTGCTGGGGAAACTATGGGTAACCACCCAAAAATCTGCATTATCATCTTCCAACGCTGACACCACGGCATCCGGAGAAAGACTCAGCTGGGGGAAAAAAGGTGCTTGACCAAGCAAACTCTGCTAGGGGAATATGACATGACGAACACGATCACTGCGTGTCTGGCCCCCCACATAATCCCCATAACAAGATGAACACGATCACTGCGTGCCCTGCGCCACAACTCTCTTGACAGGAGAAAACACGATCACTGCGCGTCCTGTGTCGCAAACAAAACCACAGGATGAATACGATCACTGCGTACTCTACCACAAATCCCCACAACATAACGATGACCACGATCACTGCGTGCCCTGTGCCACAACCCTCTTGACAGGAGGAACACGATCACTGCGTACTTGGCGCAAACCAAACATATGCACATCTCCGTGAACCACGATCTCACTTATCGACAGAGAAAATACACCTGAAGCTGGACGGGTAATCAATCCTGCTTACGCTTCCAAATGCACATGTTTGATAATGCCGTAATGCTTCCATACTGCATGGAAATGCTACGTATTCGTGTAAAATGCAAGTGCTTATGATGCATGCTTATGCAAAGAGTTACTTCAGCAAAATAAATGCTGAAGACAAACTGGATCCGCTGGGGATAACCGAAATACTACCGATACGGTTCCAATAAAATAAATGCTGGAAAGATGAACTAACTCCGCTGGGGATAACCATCCTGCTGGGAAAGTAGATCACAAACTCATAACTTCAAACTCTGCTGAAAATGATCGTCCTGACGAGGACGGATCAACCTGTTGGGGAAAGAGAAAAGCAATCCTAGAAACTGCTTTCAAAAGGTATCAACACTCTGATTACGCCCTGTGGGGATAATTCATCCTGCTACCACTGAGCTGGGGATTGACCGGTGTGCTCTGATTCGCACTACACAAGACTCTTTGGGCGAGTTAATCAAATCCGTCTCGACCCTTGCTGGGGAGGACTCTGCTCTGCTTGATAAGCCAATTCTGAACTACTGAAAATACATTGATCTTTTTCTTTGACGCAATCTCCACTCTCCTGGGGAGACAACATTCAATCTTGCCTGGGGCGACTTCACTGGGGAAAGACACAACATTCATCCTCTGGAGAGGGTACTAGCCTGCCATGGACTCTGGAGGGGAACTTTGCGAGCTTTTGAATACCTGCAAAAGTCAACAAGCAAACACAAGACAATCTATGCAAAAAGAAACACCTTGGTAATCACCCATGACAACCATTCAGGTAATTTCCGGTTTTAACAATCATCGGCCGAGGCCCGCCTGTTTACACATATGTAAGTTTATCAAAAACATCGGCGTTTTCTACAAACAAACTGTAAAAGTTAAAACCAAAGTCACACACTACACTGAATAACACACTTTATTGATAACGGCCTGAAAATAGGCAAGATTTGTACATCAGATGCAACTCCTGAAAAGAGGTAGTCACACATAAACAAAATGCAGAAATGTACAAAGATATAGAATAAAATTTGTACACATGTCGGCAACGTGTTACAGACGAACACCATGAGTTGATCCTCCTATGACTCGTCGGACTCTGACACTTTCCTGATCTCTGTCTTCGGAAGAGATTGTTTTGGATAGTCGACCCCCCCAGGTTCTCCCAAACCACTAGATAATCTAACTTGGACCACAGTCATTTGCTTCTCAAGTCCCTAACTTTTGCGTGAATCGCCCTTTGCGGGTTTTCAATTCACCGGGATACCCTTTTTTGCCGAAGCCGCCCAGTGTAGGTTTTCAACTTCGCGGGTGTACATTTTTTTCATTTTATCCCTAACTTTTGCCCGAACCGTTTATTCTGTTTTTGGTTCGCCAGGATGCCCCATTTTTGCCTGGACTCTCTTTTTACTGTCCAGCGGGTCAATTTTCAAGCAAAGTATTTTTTGACTGCGTCCGAGTTCACAGGGGACGAAAAGTCTTCACCATCCATGGTGGATAACAATAAGGCTCCTCCGGAGAAGACCTTTCTCACGACGTATGGACCTTCATAATTGGGAGTCCATTTGCCCCTGTGATCCGATTGCGGTGGGAGAATCTTCTTCAGCACAAGATCACCCGTCTGAAAGCTTCGAGGTTGAATCTTCTTGTCAAACGCTTTCTTCATCCGGCTCTGATACAACCTACCATGTGCAATTGATGCCAGTCTCTTCTCGTCTATCAAGCTCAGTTGATTCAATCTATTTCTCAACCATTCTGCCTCATCAAGCTGAACATCAAGCAAGACCCTCAAAGATGGTATCTCAACCTCCAATGGCAGGACTACCTCCATGCCATACACCAATGAGAATGGAGTTGCCCCGGTTGATGTACGCACCGTCGTGCGATAACCGTGCAAAGCAAACGGCAACATCTCGTGCCAATCCTTATACGTTACCACCATCTTCTGAACAATCTTCTTTATGTTCTTGTTGGCCGCTTCAACAGCGCCATTCATCTTGGGTCTGTACGGAGATGAATTATGATGCTTGATCTTAAACTCTCGACAAAGATCCCTCATCATCTTATTGTTCAGGTTCGAACCATTATCAGTAATGATCCGTTCAGGAATACCGTATCTGCAAATTATATCCCTTTTGATAAATCTGGCCACCACCTGTTTCGTAACATTGGCATAAGATGTTGCTTCTACCCACTTGGTAAAATAATCAATCGCGACCAGGATGAAGCGATGCCCATTAGAAGCAGTAGGCTCAATCTTGCCAATCATATCAATCCCCCACATGGAGAAGGGCCACGGAGAAGCCATAACATTCAGTGGACTGGGTGGCCCATGGATCTTATCAGCATAGATCTGGCACTTGTGACACCGCTTGGCAAACTTGAAACAGTCCATCTCCATCGTTAACCAATAATACCCCGCCCGCAACAACTTTCGGGTCATAGCATGCCCACCAGCATGTGTACCAAAAGTTCCTTCATGGACCTCTTCCATAAGTAAATTGGCTTCCTTCTCGTCTACACACCGGAGGAGTACCAAATCGTGGTTCCTTCTATATAGAACGCCGTCGGGATTCAGATAGAAGTTTCCTGCTAATCTCCTTAGAGTCTTCTAATCACGACTGGATGCCCCAGTCGGATATTCCTTGTTCTTCAGGAAATTCTGTATGTCGAAATACCAAGGTGTAATACCCCAAATTTTACCCTTACATTTAGTCAGTTCATTTCACATAGCATTTCATTTTGCATCCATTAATCACTAACCAATCATATGAGTGCGTTTTATTTCAGGAATTACCACAGGGGCATTTTGGTCATTTCACGTGGAGTCTGTAATTTTGAGACAAGTGGGACAGTATTCCTGAGAGGAAGCAGATACTGCTAAGGTTATTTGGAAAGCAGGAACTCAGTTTGAGTTTTGGTCAGATTTAATCCGGTTACGGTAAGCAGTCAATTAATATAAAGAGAATGGATCTCATTCATAATATTGTCCAATACAAAAAGGGAAATGAGTTTAGATATTTGTGAATAACATTCGTGAATATTTATAATTTACAACTGAGAGGTGAGTTTAAATATTTTTGAAGCTTTATTCATAAGTATTTGCAATTTACATCTAAGGAGTGAATTTAAATAATTTTCGAATTATTATTTACAAATAAGAAGTGAATAAATATTTTTGAACTTTATTTCATAAATATTTAGTTTACAATGGAAATGGATAAATAATTTTGAACTTTATACCCACTGGTTTACAAAAAGATTCATTACATTGGCTATCTATTCTAAAAAAGTTCTAAGTCCTAAGCTTCTAAGTGTTCTTCATAATCTTCCTCCTTTGAGTCCTTCATGAAGCTCCGATTACCTGAAAAGAGCCAAAGAAAACAAAACAGAAGAAAAAGGAAAGTGTTAGAGGTTATTCGACACTCTCAGAACAATTGTCATCATCGAGTGTCGGGAGGGCACAACCGAAGCCGCATCCTACTCCCATTACCGATCCGTGCCATGGGCATCAGATCAGGTGGTTATAATTGTTCTTATCATACGGGACAGCCGAGAAAGAGTGAGAGAAAAAGAAGTGTGGGCTGAAATGATTTTGCCGGAAAATTGTTTTGAAAGGATTGCCAACATAAATTCCAAATTCAGAACACTATCAAGTAAATATTTGGATATCCGAGTTCAAATCCAGATGCCAATAAATCTGAACTGGATCCGAAAATAAGTCAACACATCAGCATCCGAAAACGGAAAACAAATCCATAGCAGAAGCCAAAAAACCGTATCAGAATATAGGAAAATCAGGACAATATATGACAACAACAATCCAACACCTGAAAATCAGACCAATCAATATCAGATAAGAATTATAGCAGAAAAATCCCAAATCTAATGAAACCGAATCCGCAGAATCCAACCGTATCAGCCAATATCAGAAAAAACAGATCCATATCCAATATCCGTAAAAGGAAAAACGAAAATCACAGCAAATCATATCAGACAAAATCCAATCTCAAAGCAAAAGTAACGTAAATGAGATATTATCCAAGCCCACAAACGGAATCAGAATAGAGATATAAAAGAGATGAAACATAAACTTGAAAGGGGCGAAAAAAAATTACGAAACCCTAACGAACCAAAAGACGGCCGCGAATGAACACGTAAAAAACCCTAAGACGAAGAAGGGAACGGCGGCCAAAAATCATAGAAAAACAAAGACGTAAACCTAACCAAAAACGGCGGCCTTCAAACATTCGAAAGACGATTCCAAACCGAAATCACCAGAAACTCTTGACCGCCATTCATCACCGATCAAAGCCATCGAGTCTAAGATCGCCAGCACTGTTCATCAAGGAACGACGGGCAATCAACACTCAAGCCTCAATTCACTTCATCATCGGCCTTTAAGTCATCAAGAATACCGTCGAGATTGTTAAGGGTAAGCCATCAGGTGGTTATTTCTCATGTTTTTTTGTGTCTTTTTTCATAATAGATGAAGAGGATAAGCTATGGTGGCATCAAAAGGGAAAAATGGTGGAGAAGAAGAGTGAGCGAAATCGCGCATGAGATTGTGAGAGAGAGAACGGCGCCGTGGAGGCCAAAGTGGGATTAGGGTTACCCTAATCCTTTCTCCTCCCCTTTTCTTTGTATCCGCGGACCGGGTTGGGCCCGGGAGTGATGACCGGCCCAACCCATTTTTTTTAATAGTTATTTTGGTTTTTTTTTTATATATACATATTTATTTTCTATGCTATCAATAAAACATGTTTTTTTAAAAATAATAACAAAACTCTATTTTAATTAACAATAAAAACCTGATTTTTTAAAACCTTTTTAAAATGAAAAACTTAAACCGTTTTTTAAAATATAAAACTAAAACTTTTTTAAAAAAAATAAAATTAAAACTTCAAAAAAAAAAATTAAATTAACCTTTTCAAGATAAAAATTAAAATTTTTTTTAAAATTAAAATTAAATCTTTTTTAAAAAATTAATATTAAATTCCTTTTTAAAAAAAAAACTTAAGATCTCTTTTTTCAAAATTAATAAAACAATAATAAAAATCGCAAATTGCATTTTTGTCTTTCAATATTAATTGCTTTCATTATTGATCATATTTCTGTCTAATTTCTACTAACGTTCTCCGTTTCCTCCGCAGATTAAATTTCATATTGATTAGTATATTTGTATCTGTTTCTCGGTTGTAATTTTTGCGAGACAATTGTTGCATTATTTTTTCAGTACTTTACATTTCATTATCGTATAATTATTTATCCTCCATTACATTTTACAATTATCATCAACTCTGTCACCTTCCAAAGGAATTAGGTTTAACCGTTTGACCGCCGTGTCAATATTCTTCACCTTTAACATTTTCCAAGCCCTATTAGCCTAGGCGTCCCGCCGTAAAAAAAAAAAAAATACCCTTTACCCTAGTATTAGGTCAAAGAGTCGCCGTACTCTGTTTTAGGGTTTCCCGTCGTGGAATCCCTAATTTAACCCTAATTACAACTTAACATTTCAACGTAGAGATTTGGAGTTTCTACACTCCACGTAAGCGTGTCCTTAAGATGCGTTTATTCCCCTTGAGACCTTGACCACAGTCAAGAAGTTTCTAACCTCCCTATTGAGGGGAACTACGATTACTCTGATTCCACTCCCGTAAGGATACGTAGGCACAAGATGCGATGTCTTGCCGAGTAAACTTAGAATTAACCCCTTAGGTCTTTTTTCTCACTTCTAATCCTTTGTACATATACCTTAAGCAAATGAATAAAGCAAAATAGTAAACATCTGAACAAAAGGTTCCTGTAGAGTACTACAGAAGTTTAGGGTGCTAATACCTTCCCTAAATTTAACCAACCCCCGAACCCTAGATCTTTCCCCGCATTGTGTTTACGATGCAAAAATAGGTTTTCCCTCTTTTGACCTTTTCCTTCGGATAAATCAAAGAGCGGTTGTGAATTGAATTGCGATTCAAACTAATTAATAGTTTGTGATCCTATTTCCACCGCAACAGAAAATGGCGACTCTGCTGGGGACTAACTTTTGAGGGTTATCCCTAACTCGTTCATATTTATTACTATCTGTGTTATTATTCATTTGCATGTATATACTTGTGCTTTGATTGTGGGACTGTTCCTTGTGCTGTGAGATAGGTCCTACACCCGGATCTAGTGTACCTTAGGTAAATGGCAATAGACCAAGGAAACTGTACGACGTATATCGATATGGTTGATCTGGTGGCCATAGTTAGTGCGACTTCTTGGTTGGTGCTTATATTCCTTAAGTCAAGTTGAGGATAATATTGAGGCTGCCATATGTTGTCAATGCACTAACTGACTTTTAGAACCCTAGTTAGCTCATCTTGGCCTTTAGAAAGTAGTGAGGTAACCGGCTTTGGTGCAGACTGAAGTTGGTTGACACTCGATACTACGCTCATTGAGATCCTAAACTTGGAGGGTTTTGGTTGGCAAGTAAGTTGCCTTCTGAACAACCACCCTTGTGAAGGATCAATGATATTGAGATCCCTTAGAACCTGGTTACTTTTGTAGGACAGGATGAACCATTTAACTTCAGGGGAGGGTATTTGCCTTTGAACCTCATGCAAGCTTTTAACCTAGGACTTTGTGTGTTTTCATGCATTGCATCCATAAAGCATCTCATTGCATTGTATTTCATGGAGCTCAAACATCATTTATGGATGTCGCAGGATACCATAAATAAAAAAAAATATATATAAAATGAAAAAACAAGAAAAAGATTTCCTTGGTACCCCACGACATTAGTAAATGTTTTGAATTCCATGAAATCTTCATTTACATTCACATTTTAGCATCATACTTTTGCATTGCATGTGTCTCCCGATTTCTCACACTCGGTTCTCTCACCTTCCAGTTTTGTCACCCTGAGTTCTCGGCACCAATACAACACCAGAGCTCAAACTCGGAAAAGAATGGAGGATCAGGCAAAAGAGATTGATCGCCTTAGCAATGAGCTTGAAGACCTTCGAGGGGGTATGGGGCGTATGATGGAATTGTTACATGTCATGAATGCTAAGATGGATACCCAGCCCACTGTTGTTCCTGAGATTACCGGCGTTACTGTGGACCCTCCACCAAGTGTGACCGTAGCAAGGGACCCACCTTATGGCCTTGCTCCAGGTTTTGTGCCTCCTCAAGCCACTGTTCCGATTAATCAGCCTGTTCAGCAAGCCGTGCCCTTGTTTTCTGAAGTTTCTAGGGGGGCTCCTATCTTTGCACCACCTGTTGTACACACTCGTGCGCAACCGTACTTCAATGAGACAGTTTTTGATAATCTTGATGAGAATGTTGAGGGTTGTGAGAAACATGATAAGCTTCGTGAGGAAGTAAACACTATCGTCCAGAGATTGAAAAAGGTAGAGGGTGATCAAATTTTTGGGACTGCTGCAAGGGATGTTTGTTTGGTCTCAGGTTTGGTTATTCCCCCGAAGTTCAAAACTCCGAACTTCGATCGTTATGAAGGTGCCACCTGTCCTAAGAGTCATCTGATCATGTATTATCGCAAAATGGCTGCCCATGTTGAAAATGATAAACTGATGATTCATTGCTTCCAAGACAGTTTGAAGGGTGCTTCTTCCAAGTGGTATTTAACTTTGGACCAGTCCCGCGTTAAGAGCTTTCAAGATTTATCTGACGCTTTCATCAAACACTACAAGTACAATATGGATCTGGCTCCTGACAGAAGACGATTGCTGAGTATGTCACAAAAGAATTCTGAGTCATTCAAAGAGTATGCTCAAAGGTGGAGGGAGACTGCTTCACAGGTAGAACCTCCTTTGTCCGAAAAAGAGTTAGCTGATTGGTTTGTCGACACGGTCCGTCCAGAATTTTACGAGAGAATGGTGGGTAGTGTGACTTCAAATTTCTCCGACATCGTTGCTGTGGGTGTCAAGATTGAATTGGGTATGAAGAGTGGTAAAATGACAAATAATCATGGCGCTTCTAAGGATCAGCCGAAGAAACCTCCGTATAGCTCCCAGAAAAAGAAGGAGAGTGAGACTAATGCTATATCCTCTGGTAGACCAAGGGAACGCTTTTATCGGCATCCGCAAGGTTATGCTCAACCTCAAGGGTACCCAGTCCAATATGCTCAACAACCCTATGTGGCAGCTATTACACCTTCTTTCAATCAACAGGTTCCCATGTATCAACCTATGCAACAACCTCCTGTTTATCCGCCTCCTGTCAACTACCTACAGGCACCCAATACTCCTGCTCCTCAACAGCCAAAGAGTCCGGCTCCTCGCCAGAATATGCCGAATAGAAGAACGTATAAGCCTTGTCCGCCGATTCCAATGACTTTTACCGAGTTGTATCCCTCTTTGGTCAAGCAGGGTCTCATCACTACTCGGGCTTTGGGTCCGCCTCCTAATCCTCTACCCGCCAATTACAACGCCGCCGCTCATTGTTTATTTCATGAGGGTGCGCCTGGCCATGATCTGGAGAATTGCTATGCTCTCAAAAATATTGTCAGGGATTTATTGGAAAAGAAGATTTTGACATTCGAAGATCCTCAACCAAATGTTAAGAAGAACCCTTTTCCTAACCATGAGAGTGTCAATGCCGTTAGTGTTGATTCGGGGGATGGTTATGCCCTTGACGTTGAACAGATTAAGACTCCTCTCAAAATGTTCCATTCAAAACTGTTTGAAGCTGGTTTAGTAGATACTTCCCACGTTGCATGTGTAAGTTGTGAAGCCAGTACTAAGGGTTGTGTGGTGGTTCAGAATGATGTTCATAGATTAATTAATGAGGGTGTTTTACAAGTGACAAGCCAAGCCAAGAAGGATGTAGTCGCCGTGGTTGAGCCTGTCTTCCATCAGCCTGAATCAAAGGGTAAGGTACCAGTGTTTAATTTATCAGGGGCAGGCTCCGCCAATCCCGTGTTCGATATACCAAAGCCGTTTATCCCTGAAGTGAATCAGCCTAAGCCTATAGTTATTCGAAGACCGAGTCCGTTTCCTTTCAGTGACCCTAAAGCTGTGCCTTGGAAATATGACGTGACTATGATTGACAAGGAGTCTGGGAAGGTTATTCCAAATGAAGAGGTTAAGGGCACGGTGACCAATATCGCAGAGGCAAGCAGGATGACTCGCAGTGGCCGTGTGTACACTCCCCATCCTAATAAGGATCCACCTAAGGAGACCACTAATATCCCAGTGCCTGCCAAAGACAAAGGTAAGGGAGCCGTTACGAATGATGAAGATGCCGAATTTTTGAGGATCATCAAGAAAAGTGACTATAAAGTTATCGATCAACTTCATCAGACTCCTTCCAAGATCTCAATTCTATCTCTGTTGATGAATTCACCCGCTCATAGGATGGCCTTGCAGAAGGTTTTGACTCAAGCACATGTGGATCAAGATATTAGCACCAGTCGGTTTGATAGTGTGATTGCCAATTTAACCGCTTGTAACACCCTCAGTTTCAGCAACGAAGAGTTACCGAAGGAGGGTCCGAACCATAATCGTGCTTTACATATATCGGTGAAATGTCAGGAGGACAATTTAGCAAGGGTGCTAGTAGACACCGGGTCTTCTCTGAATGTGCTACCCAAGAGGGTTCTTGATAAGTTGGCTTGTAAAGAGACTGTGTTGAAACCTACTCCTTTGGTTGTCAAGGCTTTCGATGGCTCTCGCCGGTCGGTAATGGGGGAGGTTGAGCTACCTATCCTGATCGGTCCGCAAGTTTTTAATATCACGTTTCAAGTCATGGACATTAATCCCAACTACAGTTGTTTACTCGGAAGGCCGTGGATTCATGCCGCTGGGGCAGTGACCTCAACGTTACATCAAAGGATGAAATTCGTGATCGACGGAAAGTTGGTTATTATACACGGTGAGGAAGATCTGATGGTCAGTAACCTGTCTTCTTTCCGTTACATCGAGACCGATGAGAATGCTTTAGACATTTCCTTTCAAGCACTTGAGATCGCCAATGCTGTTCTGCTGGAAGTCGAAGAGACAGTGGGTCAGGGTAATCCATCCTTTGCATCTCTGAAGAGTACCAAATCAACAATTGACAGGGGCATTCCTGAAGGTTGGGGAGAGGTAATTGATGTCAAGACCAAGACTGATCGCTCTGGGTTGGGTTACAAACCAACTCAGAATGGAGCTGCCACCACTGTCGAAGGGCGTCCGAAGGTTATCCAAGAAGTATTTGTCAGCGGAGGTTTCCAAATCAATGCCATCAGCAACTGTGAAGAAAATGAAGAGCTGAGCAACCTGGTGTTTAAGGGTGATGCAGTTTTGAACAACTGGGAGGCCGTAGAGATCCCTGTTATTTTTCCCTTGTCAAAGTAATTGTTTTTTAAAGTTTCATTTACATTTTCAAATAAAAATCTGTAGCTCTGCCCAAGGCTATGGGGTTGTTTTGTCGGGCCACCTTTCATTCATAAAAAGATATTAATAAAAGTATTTTGTTCGATTCCACTTTGTTCATCTGCGTTTTTTGTTTTCACTTTTAAAAATGAAATTGGCAACCTTTCTTCCGAAAAATAATAATATAAAAAAAACAGCATTTCATTCTTACAAATCTTCGAGCATTTTAATTAAGTAAGCCTTCCATCATGCAGAGATATCGTAAACCTTGTTGGATCCAATGACTTTACTGACACTCCTGACTGGGATGCACCCATCAATCAAGCTGAGGACGAGGGTGAAGAAGATTTTGAAGTACCCGCTGAACTAACAAGATTGATTGAGTACGAGTACACAGAGCTTCAACCGCATAAAGAGCAGGTGGACCTAATTAATCTCGGTACAGATGAGAACAAGAAAGAGGTCAAGATTGGTGCAATGCTTGGGACAGAGATTAGGCCGAGGTTGATTGAGTTGTTAAAAGAGTATGTTGATGTGTTTGCGTGGTCGTATCAAGATATGCCGGGCCTAGACACGGATATTGTTGTTCACAAGTTGCCGCTTAAGCCAGGTTGTCCACCTATCAAACAAAAGCTTCGAAGAACGAGACCCGACATGGCTTTGAAGATTCGAGATGAGGTTAAAAAGCAGTTGGATGCAGGTTTCTTGGCAGTCGCAAAATATCCAGATTGGGTTGCCAACATTGTGCCAGTACCTAAGAAGGACGGTAAGGTTAGGATGTGTGTGGATTACAGGGACCTGAACAAAGCAAGTCCGAAAGACGATTTCCCTCTGCCACATATTGATACACTGGTAGACAATACAGCCAGTTTTGCGTTGTTTTCATTTATGGATGGTTTCTCCGGCTATAATCAGATTAAGATGGATCCCGATGATCGAGAGAAGACTACTTTCATTACTCCTTGGGGAACCTTCTGCTACAAAGTCATGCCCTTCGGTTTAAAGAATGCAGGGGCAACTTACCAACGTGCCATGACCACTCTTTTTCATGATATGATGCACAAAGAAATTGAGGTGTATGTGGACGATATGATAGCCAAATCTCAGAGTGAAGAGGAGCATTTAGACCATTTGGTGAAGCTGTTTGAACGACTCAGGAAATATCAGTTGAAATTGAATCCTGCAAAATGTACCTTCGGTGTCAGATCCGGAAAATTGCTTGGTTTCATTGTTAGCCAGCAAGGGATTGAGGTGGATCCTGACAAAGTCCGAGCCATTCAAGATATGCCGGCTCCGCGAACCGAGACGCAAGTTAGGGGTTTTCTGGGACGTCTGAATTACATTTCCAGGTTTATCTTTAATATGACCGCTACTTGTGAGCCGATATTCAAGTTGCTTTGCAAGGGGCAGACAGTTGAGTGGAACCCTGATTGTCAGAAAGCGTTTGAGAAGATTAAGGTTTATTTGCAAGATCCCCCTATTCTGATCCCGCCCGTACCTGGAAGACCGTTGTTTATGTACCTTACTGTTCTCGAGAAGTCTATGGGTTGTGTGCTTGGACAACATGATGAGACTGGGAAAAAGGAACATGCAATTTATTACCTGAGCAAGAAGTTTACCGATTGCGAAAACAGATACTCACCATTAGAGAAAACTTGTTGTGCATTGGCGTGGGCCGCTAAGCGCCTTCGGCAGTATATGGTCTGTCATACCACGTTATTGATTTCTAAAATGGATCCGATCAAGTATATTTTTGAAAAACCTGCTCAAACCGGGAGGCTAGCCCGTTGGCACATGTTGTTATCCGAATATGACATCCAGTATGTACCCCAGAAGGCAATTAAGGGTAGTATTTTATCTGATTATCTTGCAGACCAGCCAGTTGAAGATTATGAGCCTCTTAAGCTCGATTTTCCTGATGAGGATATTTTGTTGATTAAAAGAGATTGCGAAGAGCCAGATCCGAGCGAAGGCCCAGAACCAGGTCTTTGGTGGAAGATGATGTTTGATGGTTCCTCAAATTTCAATGGGCATGGTATAGGCGCCGTTTTGATGAACCCAAAGGGTGGATTCACTCCATTTACAGCAAGGTTGGACTTTGAGTGTACTAATAATGTCGCAGAATATGAAGCATGTATCCTCGGCCTCGAAGCGGCGATTCACCTCCGAATCAAACTTCTTAAAGTAAGTGGTGACTCAGCCTTGGTTATCTACCAGGTACAAGGCAAATGGGAAACGAAGAATGAGAAGTTAATCCCTTATAAAGACTATATTATTGAGCTGATCAAGTATTTCGACGAGATAGAGTTCGAGCATGTTCCTAGATCCGAGAATCACGTTGCTGATGCTTTAGCCATGTTGGCATCTATGTGGAAAGTTAAATTCGTTAATGAAGCACCTCTTATCCATATTGAGCGCAAGGTTGAGCCCGCTTATTGTCAGATGGTCGAAGAAGTTGAGGTGGATGAAAAGCCTTGGTTTCATGATATCAAGAACTATCTCGTCAAGCAGGAATATCCCGATGGTGCTACTGGTCTGGACAAAAAGACATTGAGAAGACTGGCGTCCAAATTCTTTATCAGTAATGGTGTGTTGTACAAGAGAAATCACGACATGGTCCTGCTCAGATGTGTTGATAAACGGGAAGCGGACATGTTACTGCAGGAAATTCATGAAGGGACCTTCGGGACTCATGCCAATGGTTACGCTATGTCCAAGAAGATGTTAAGGGCTGGGTATTACTGGTTAACCATGGAAGCCGACTGCATCCAATACACTAGAAAATGCCATAAGTGCCAAATTTATGCGGATAAAATGCATGTACCTCCGTCACCGTTGAATGTTTTGTCTTCACCATGGCCGTTCTCTATGTGGGGCATTGACATGATTGGGGCAATCGAGCCGAAAGCTTCTAATGGACATCGTTTCATCCTTGTTGCCATTGATTATTTCACCAAGTGGGTAGAGGCTGCCTCCTACGCCAACGTGACCAAGCAAGTGGTTGCCCGATTCATCAGGAAAGAAATCATCTGCCGTTATGGAGTCCCAAGCCGGATAATAACTGACAATGGCACCAATCTGAATAATAAGACTATGAAAGAGTTGTGTGACAATTTCAACATCACTCACCATAATTCTTCTCCGTACCGTCCTAAGATGAATGGAGCCGTTGAAGCTGCAAATAAAAATATCAAGAAGATCCTGCAAAAGATGGTTGTGACTTACAAAGATTGGCATGAGATGTTACCGTTTGCTTTGCATGGATACAGAACCTCGGTGAGAACTTCGACAGGGGCAACACCTTTCTCACTGGTATATGGAATGGACGCCGTGCTCCCCATCGAAGTAGAGATACCTTCGCTAAGAGTGTTAATGGAGGCTGAACTTGAGGAAGCTGAGTGGGTTCAGGACAGATTGGATCAGTTGAATCTCATCGACGAGAAGCGCTTGACAGCCATGTGCCATGGGCAATTATATCAGAAACGGATGAAAAGAGCGTTTGATAAGAAGATTCGTATTCGTGAGTTCCGCCAAGGAGAGCTCGTACTCAAAAAGATCTTACCAGTACACAAAGATATGCGTGGAAAGTGGATGCCCAATTATGAGGGCCCATTCGTTGTAAAGACTGTCTTCTCCGGAGGGTCTCTAATACTTACGACAATGGACGGTGAAGAACTAGCACATCCCGTGAATTCTGATGCAGTCCGAAAATATTATGCTTAAAAACCCGCTAAGTCGAAAACCTGCAAAAGGCGACTTAGGCAAAAGTAAGGGTGAAAAAGAAAAAAGAAATAATAACAAAAGCTCGCTAAGTTGAAAACCCGAAAGGGCGGCTTAGGCAAAAAAGAGCGTCCCGGTGGATTGAAAACCCGAAAGGGCGGTCCAGGCAAAAGTTAGGGACAAAGGCATTTCATTGCATCAGAAGACACTGATTATCTCAAACACACTTCCCGCGTGAGAGCCATGTTTCAGTTCTTTCATCCTTGCCCAAAGCAGGATTCTGGATTAGTCTTAGTTATTAGTGTCAGTAGGTGTTATTGGATTCAATGTAACCTTTTTCCCATGTTGCCAATTTCAAAATGTAATCATCTGTGGAGCTATGCCTTCAGCAAGCAGCCACCCTTTAATAAAAGATACCATCTCGTTACTTACATTCCTTGGTGCATTTCTCTTTATTTTCTATTGTTATGCAAAATGCGTTTATTCTTAAAATTTGAAAATGAAAGGTGCATTGTAGATTTTTCAAAACTATTTTTCAAAAAAAACAAAACAAATTTGAAATGTAATAAATTACTTTGACTAGTGGAAATTCCGACAGGATCTCTTCATCCCCCGGAAATATCATTATTGCAGAAACACTTTCAAACCATTGCCCAGTGATAGTCCCCAGAGAGACTACAAGCTGACAACCTTTTCTTGGGTAACTCAAAAGTGTCCCTCAGGTTTTCTTCTCCCCATGTGGAGACGTAATACTGTACACGCCAAGCAGATTACCTTCTCCCCAGAGAATTCCAAACTTTAAAACCAGACTTGGTTCTACCATTGATCTTTCTTACTCATGATTGACGTATTGGTTGCAGGGAACGCAGGGTATTTCCGTCGAGATGTTTATTTCATCTCTCGTCCCGTCTTTAGTCGGTTTCGTCAGTATACGCAAGGGCATAAGCATCACATGCCTATTTCATTTCATACTCATTACATACTCATTACATACTCATTTCATAACATCTTGCATATTTGACTACATACATAGACATTAACATACATTCACATATGCGTTAGCATTCACAGGTTCATTGCGTCTCTATCCTTGGTCGTTACCGCCGAGTAACTGGGTCGGTCTATTCCCTCCAAATAGATTGTCAAGCCCTAAGCATAAAAGTACTTACTTATTTCCTGTTTCCCTACGGAGCTTGATCCTCGTGGATGACGGTTACTTCCGCTATCTTTCCTCACCAGGATAAGATATTTACCCTTCGAGATCGTTTCCCTCGATGGAGTCTTGATTACCAGTCTTCTTTCTAGCTCGATCCTAGATTGAATCTCAGTCTTGTCGGTCGTCAAGCCCAACCGGACGTGCATTTATTTTGCACCATCTAAAGATTTTCACCATACCATAACGGATACGCGACTGTTCTCGCCCGAGAAGCTTATCACTGTACCCGGATGTGCATTTATTTTGCACTATCTTTCAAGAAAATCAACTGCAATCCTTTACAGATACACGCCAGTTCGCGCCTGGAAAATATATCAGTACAACACTTTACAATCCTACATGTTACAACAACACTTTACACTTTACATTTTTCAGCATCAACACACGACATTTCTCACCTAAGAAGTCGATCATATCCTCGTTATGACCCGCAGCAAATGGCCATCTCCATGGAGCAGTTGGGCTTCCATTTACCTGCCGTCTTGAGGTTTGAACCAAGTCATATTCAGGAGAGCACGATTCTGAGCATGAAGAAGTTCATTTATCCTTTAGTAAAAGAAGGAGCGGAATCATATTCAGGAGAGCACGATTCTGAGTTATGAGGAAGTTCAGTTGGCCGTTTTTCAGGAGAGCACGATTCTGAAAAATGAGAAAATTTCAGTCATCCAGTTTCATATTCAGGAGAGCACGATTCTGAAGTATGAGAAAGTTCAGTCAGCCCTTTTCATATTCAGGAGAGCACGATTCTGAAATATGGAGATTTTCATTTACCCGAATCATATTCAGGAGAGCACGATTCTGAATTATGAAAAACTTCATTTACAAGAAAGAGCCAAATCATATTCAGGAGAGCACGATTCTGAAGTATGAGGAAGTTCAGTTTATCTTTTTTATGCTCAGGAGAGCACGATTCTGAAGTATGAGGAAGTTCAGTTTATCTTTTTTATGCTCAGGAGAGCACGATCTTGAAGCATGAAGAAGTTTATTTATCCTTCAGTAAGAGAAGAATCAGAATCGTATTCCAGGCGCCGACCTTAAATGCGAGGAGATTTATTTATCAGATGAGCAGCAGTCTCTTTATTTGAGTGCTTACCCCTTTTGGCACATAAGTCCCTTCCAACGATAAGTGACAGTTCTCCCTCGAGAAGCTTATCAGGGCAATTCCCATCAAAGTCCATTTATTTTGGCATGCAGTCGGTCTTTACCCTGTATATTTGCTACGGAGTTCCGAAAAGTCCGTTTGATCCTGTCACGAGGGGTAGTTTACAGAAGCTTGGATGTTATTCCTTGCTCAATGCTCCAGCATTCTGTAATCGATCTTACAATCGTACGTGATCCAGTTTTATTTTTAGATTCCCCAGTGGGGGCCGTCTCATAGGTACCATCTCCATTCGAGGATCTCGTTCCTTTTCTAAAAGTGACAATTGGTCATTCGCACCAGTTGACTATCATTTTTAGAATTCCCCAGTGATGTACTGTGTCTCAGCGCGTCATTTTCCCCAGTGTGTTTCTTCTCGTGGCGTCTGTCTCGGTGTCGTCATGTTTCGTCAGCATTTTCGCATTCATTAGTCCAGCATACGCATCATATCATAGTCATGGCATCATCTGCATTAAGTCGTTCCAGTTTTGTCCATAGCATTGCATATCGTCGCATATAAGGGCAAAATTTTCGGTTATCTATATTTAAATCTCTCCACCACGATTCCTCGAGTCTCTGTCACTCAAATCGTCCGGTGTAGCTATTTAAATAGGGGCAACTGTAATACCCCAAATTTTACCCTTACATTTAGTCAGTTCATTTCACATAGCATTTCATTTTGCATCCATTAATCACTAACCAATCATATGAGTGCGTTTTATTTCAGGAATTACCACAGGGGCATTTTGGTCATTTCACGTGGAGTCTGTAATTTTGAGACAAGTGGGACAGTATTCCTGAGAGGAAGCAGATACTGCTAAGGTTATTTGGAAAGCAGGAACTCAGTTTGAGTTTTGGTCAGATTTAATCCGGTTACGGTAAGCAGTCAATTAATATAAAGAGAATGGATCTCATTCATAATATTGTCCAATACAAAAAGGGAAATGAGTTTAGATATTTGTGAATAACATTCGTGAATATTTATAATTTACAACTGAGAGGTGAGTTTAAATATTTTTGAAGCTTTATTCATAAGTATTTGCAATTTACATCTAAGGAGTGAATTTAAATAATTTTTGAATTATTATTTACAAATAAGAAGTGAATAAATATTTTTGAACTTTATTTCATAAATATTTAGTTTACAATGGAAATGGATAAATAATTTTGAACTTTATACCCACTGGTTTACAAAAAGATTCATTACATTGGCTATCTATTCTAAAAAAGTTCTAAGTCCTAAGCTTCTAAGTGTTCTTCATAATCTTCCTCCTTTGAGTCCTTCATGAAGCTCCGATTACCTGAAAAGAGCCAAAGAAAACAAAACAGAAGAAAAAGGAAAGTGTTAGAGGTTATTCGACACTCTCAGAACAATTGTCATCATCGAGTGTCGGGAGGGCACAACCGAAGCCGCATCCTACTCCCATTACCGATCCGTGCCATGGGCATCAGATCAGGTGGTTATAATTGTTCTTATCATACGGGACAGCCGAGAAAGAGTGAGAGAAAAAGAAGTGTGGGCTGAAATGATTTTGCCGGAAAATTGTTTTGAAAGGATTGCCAACATAAATTCCAAATTCAGAACACTATCAAGTAAATATTTGGATATCCGAGTTCAAATCCAGATGCCAATAAATCTGAACTGGATCCGAAAATAAGTCAACACATCAGCATCCGAAAACGGAAAACAAATCCATAGCAGAAGCCAAAAAACCGTATCAGAATATAGGAAAATCAGGACAATATATGACAACAACAATCCAACACCTGAAAATCAGACCAATCAATATCAGATAAGAATTATAGCAGAAAAATCCCAAATCTAATGAAACCGAATCCGCAGAATCCAACCGTATCAGCCAATATCAGAAAAAACAGATCCATATCCAATATCCGTAAAAGGAAAAACGAAAATCACAGCAAATCATATCAGACAAAATCCAATCTCAAAGCAAAAGTAACGTAAATGAGATATTATCCAAGCCCACAAACGGAATCAGAATAGAGATATAAAAGAGATGAAACATAAACTTGAAAGGGGCGAAAAAAAATTACGAAACCCTAACGAACCAAAAGACGGCCGCGAATGAACACGTAAAAAACCCTAAGACGAAGAAGGGAACGGCGGCCAAAAATCATAGAAAAACAAAGACGTAAACCTAACCAAAAACGGCGGCCTTCAAACATTCGAAAGACGATTCCAAACCGAAATCACCAGAAACTCTTGACCGCCATTCATCACTGATCAAAGCCATCGAGTCTAAGATCGCCAGCACTGTTCATCAAGGAACGACGGGCAATCAACACTCAAGCCTCAATTCACTTCATCATCGGCCTTTAAGTCATCAAGAATACCGTCGAGATTGTTAAGGGTAAGCCATCAGGTGGTTATTTCTCATGTTTTTTTGTGTCTTTTTTCAGAATAGATGAAGAGGATAAGCTATGGTGGCATCAAAAGGGAAAAATGGTGGAGAAGAAGAGTGAGCGAAATCGCGCATGAGATTGTGAGAGAGAGAACGGCGCCGTGGAGGCCAAAGTGGGATTAGGGTTACCCTAATCCTTTCTCCTCCCCTTTTCTTTGTATCCGCGGACCGGGTTGGGCCCGGGAGTGATGACCGGCCCAACCCATTTTTTTTAATAGTTATTTTGGTTTTTTTTTTTTATATATACATATTTATTTTCTATGCTATCAATAAAACATGTTTTTTTAAAAATAATAACAAAACTCTATTTTAATTAACAATAAAAACCTGATTTTTTAAAACCTTTTTAAAATGAAAAACTTAAACCGTTTTTTAAAATATAAAACTAAAACTTTTTAAAAAAAAATAAAATTAAAACTTCAAAAAAAAAAAATTAAATTAACCTTTTCAAGATAAAAATTAAAATTTTTTTTAAAATTAAAATTAAATCTTTTTTAAAAAATTAATATTAAATTCCTTTTTAAAAAAAAAACTTAAGATCTCTTTTTTCAAAATTAATAAAACAATAATAAAAATCGCAAATTGCATTTTTGTCTTTCAATATTAATTGCTTTCATTATTGATCATATTTCTGTCTAATTTCTACTAACGTTCTCCGTTTCCTCCGCAGATTAAATTTCATATTGATTAGTATATTTGTATCTGTTTCTCGGTTGTAATTTTTGCGAGACAATTGTTGCATTATTTTTTCAGTACTTTACATTTCATTATCGTATAATTATTTATCCTCCATTACATTTTACAATTATCATCAACTCTGTCACCTTCCAAAGGAATTAGGTTTAACCGTTTGACCGCCGTGTCAATATTCTTCACCTTTAACATTTTCCAAGCCCTATTAGCCTAGGCGTCCCGCCGTAAAAAAAAAAAAAAATACCCTTTACCCTAGTATTAGGTCAAAGAGTCGCCGTACTCTGTTTTAGGGTTTCCCGTCGTGGAATCCCTAATTTAACCCTAATTACAACTTAACATTTCAACGTAGAGATTTGGAGTTTCTACACTCCACGTAAGCGTGTCCTTAAGATGCGTTTATTCCCCTTGAGACCTTGACCACAGTCAAGAAGTTTCTAACCTCCCTATTGAGGGGAACTACGATTACTCTGATTCCACTCCCGTAAGGATACGTAGGCACAAGATGCGATGTCTTGCCGAGTAAACTTAGAATTAACCCCTTAGGTCTTTTTTCTCACTTCTAATCCTTTGTACATATACCTTAAGCAAATGAATAAAGCAAAATAGTAAACATCTGAACAAAAGGTTCCTGTAGAGTACTACAGAAGTTTAGGGTGCTAATACCTTCCCTAAATTTAACCAACCCCCGAACCCTAGATCTTTCCCCGCATTGTGTTTACGATGCAAAAATAGGTTTTCCCTCTTTTGACCTTTTCCTTCGGATAAATCAAAGAGCGGTTGTGAATTGAATTGCGATTCAAACTAATTAATAGTTTGTGATCCTATTTCCACCGCAACACAAGGTTTACCGTCAGATGCTTCATCAATTGCAAACACAAAGGTCGGCCTATCAAGGCGAGATATGACAATCCTGGGAGCCTCATTCCAGTAGTTGACCTTATACATCGAGGATAATGTTGCAAGGGCGTCTGCCATTTGATTCTCCGCCCGAGGTACATGATGAAACTCCACTTTATCAAAGAAAGGTAACAACCTTCTCGCATAATTCATGTACGGTACCAGATTAGGTTGGCGTGTCTCCCACTCTCCCTTAATCTGATTCACAACCAATGTTGAATCCCCATATACGTCCAGATTCTTGATCCTCAGATCGATAGCCTCCTCTAACCCCATAATACAAGCTTCGTATTCGGCTTCGTTATTCGTTACTGGAAAAGTTAATCTGGTCGTAAACGGGATGTGTGGCCCGTGGGGAGTTGTAATGATTGCCCCGATCCCGCTTCTCGTACGAATTGACAGCCCCATCGAAAATCAATTGCCACTGGGAACTCCGCTCAGGACCCTCACCAGGCAACGGCTCATCACAATCTTTAGCCTTCAAGTACATTATGTCCTCATCAGGAAACTCAAACTTCATATGCTGATAATCCTCAATCGGCTGTTCGGCAAGATATTCGGACAGAATACTTCCCTTAATGGCCTTCTGGGAAACATACTGGATATCGTATTCTGTCAATACCATTTGCCATCTAGCAATCCTTCCAGAGAGCGCTTGCTTTTCAAACACATACTTGATCGGATCCATCTTCGATATCAGCATGGTTGTATGGTTCAGCATGTACTGTCTTAGACGTTTGGCGGCCCACGCCAATGCACAACACGTATTTTCGAGCATAGAGTATCAAGATTCACAATCCGTGAACTTTTTACTCAAGTAGTAAATTGCATGCTCTTTCCTTCATGTCTCGTCATGTTGACCGAGAACACAACCCATGCTGTTCTCAAGAACCGTCAGATACATAATCAGTGGTCGTCCCGCTACTGGGGGTATTAACACCGGAGGTTCCTGCAAGTATTCTTTTATCTTTTCAAATGCCCTTTGGCAATTGTCGTTCCAGACCACCGCTTGATCTTTCTTTAACAGTTTGAACAATGGTTCACACGTGGTCGTTAGGTGAGAGATGAACCTGGCAATGTAGTTCAATCTTCCTAAGAATCCACGGACTTCTTTTTCTGTTCTCGGTGCTGGAATCTCTTGTATTGCTTTTATTTATGCCGGATCGACCTCGATTCCTTTCTTGCTCACAATGAACCCCAGTAGCTTTCCGGATCTCACTCCGAAGGTACACTTGTTAGGGTTCAGCCTCAGCCTGAACTTCCACATCCTCTTGAACAACTTCAGCAGATTAACCAAATGTTCTTCCTCCGTTTGAGACTTGGCAATCATGTCATCGACATACACCTCAATCTCTTTATGCATCATGTCGTGAAAGAGCGTTGTCATAGCCCGCTGGTACGTTGCCCCAACATTTTTCAAACCAAAGGGCATCACCTTATAACAGAAGGTTCCCCACGGGGTGATAAAGGTTGTTTTTTCCATATCTTCCAGAGCCATTTTGATCTGGTTGTACCCTGAAAATCCATCCATGAAAGAGAATACCGAAAACTGAGTTGTGTTGTCAACTAACACATCAATATGCGGCAGCGGGAAATCATCTTTCGGACTCGCTTTGTTTAGATCCCTATAATCAACACACATTCGAACCTTGCCATCCTTCTTTGGCACAGGCACGATATTAGCGACCCAAGTGGGATAAGTGGTGACAGCCAGGAACCCAACACCCCATTGCTTCTGCACTTCTTCCTTTATCTTTACAGCCATGTCAGGACGAGTCCTTCTGAGTTTCTGCTTCACAGGCGGGCAATCTTCCCTCAACGGCAGACGATGAACAACCATATCGGTATCCAAACTCGGCATGTCCTCGTAGGACCAGACAAATATATCACTGTATTCGCGCAACATCTCAATAAGCTCTTGCTTGATGTCGACCTACAACGCGGCCCCTATACGGATATTCCTGACGCATTCTTCAGACCCTAAATTGACAATATCAATCTCTTCCTGGTGAGGTAGAATGACTCTCTCCTCTTGCTTCAACAACCGACTCAGCTCTTCTGATAAGTCACTATCCTCAACAATCTCCTCCTCAGCTTGGAAGATCAGATGCTCGAAGTCTAAACGAGTCATAGGAAGTCTTTGGTCGATGTCATCTGAAAATTCATGAATCCTGCGAGGGAAACGGTTAAGTGCTTCAAAATGATATACAAGCAAAATACATAACCACGCTGCCATTTTATTGAAAAATAAAAACAGAAAGAAAAGGATCACAACATTTGAATGTAAAAAAACGTCGTCATTTATTGATCATACAAACATACAGGTAAACAGTTAGGCCCTAAGACGAGGTCAACAATGCCCTGGGCAAGGCATGTGATCATACAATGATTGAAAAAACAACGCATTACTGTTTGGTGACTTGGATGACGTCCTGGATGGACCAGTTGCATAGGCTTTGCCCCGGCGTGCTGGGTCGAATCCATGCATCCATGTCGCAGTCGCTATCCACTTCCTCCGTATCAGACACGGCATTAATCCTTTCAAAGCTAACCCCTCCTGGCGTGAACACCACAGGTCCCTTGTACTTAGGCGCACTCTGTGAGGGAGATGGGCGGTACCCCAAGCCATACCTATCTTGCTTCACTGGTATGTCCAGAACTTGCCCCCACTTCTGAGTCTCTCCCGCTTGCACCAACGCCTTGGCTTCTTTATATGAGGAGACGGCCACCTCTTGCCCTTCACTCTTCACCGGAGCTTCTTCTTTAACCTTCGCCCCTTCGAACGCCTGACACAGCGTTTCATGAATCTCTCCATCTACCTCCACGTATTTGAAGGAAGAAAAATGACTGACTAGGATATCCTCTTCGCCACACACCGTCACAATACTCCCCTCAACCATATACTTCAGCTTCTGATGGAGCGTAGAAGTTACTGCCCCAGCGGCATGAATCCAAGGTCTCCCGATCAAACAGCTATATGCAGGCTGGATGTCCATGATGTAAAACACTGTATCAAACACCTCCGGACCTACCTGGATGGGTAACGTTACTGACCCGAATACCGACCTCCTCGTTCCGTCAAAGGCCCTCACCACCAAATCACTAGGTGTGCACAACAACCCACGGGTATCCAATTTCAACAGGGCTTTCTTTGGTAACACATTCAACGAGGACCCAGTGTCCACCAACACATGGGATAAAATAGTGCCCCGACATTCGATAGAGATGTGCAAAGCATTATTGTGATCACGCCCTCTAGGCGTTAGGTCAAAATCCGTGAATCCCAAACCATGCCCAGCATTAACATGTGCCATAACTCCCTCCAAGTGGACTTCTAAAAACTATCTCTGAAAAGGTAAAATAAACTCCTATGAAGAAAATATCTATTCTAAAAAATATTGAATCTACAAAGTAATATTTTTTTACTATTTTTTCTTTTATTATTTTTCATATTTCTTTTTCAAATCTTTTTCAATATTCTTTTTTATGGATATTCCTTTTTCTCATTTTTTCCCAATATTCTTTTTCAACTATTTCTCTTTATTTTCTTTTCATATATTTTTTTTCAAATACCTTTTTCCCCTTTTTTTCTAAATCTCTAAACAAAAGAAAAAAAGAAATAAGAAAAACAAAGAAAAATACAAGAGAGGCTTAAACAGCAGCCAGGGGGGTTACAAGCAGAAAAAAAACCAAACAGAATAGGGCCCAGCCCAACAAAAAACATAAGAAAGAAAAAAAAACGGGGAGGGGCGCAGTAAGTGAAACGGGAGGTGTAATCCAAAAACTTCATTGGGCTTTGAGAGGCCCACTAACAATCCATGTCCACTTCGTATTACCTCAGTAAACCCTAGGTCACTTTCTTCCCTTTCTACTGTTCATTCCCACCTAGCGCCGTCTCTCTCAAACTCGTTCAACTCTCTCTATCTCTCTCTCGAATTCTCTCTTGTTCGTTCTTCACGACTCTCAAACTTCATCTCTTGTGCAACCTTCTCACAAACACCACCCCAAATCACCAACCTTATCAGATCTTCTCTCTCTCGTCTTCGTTTTACAACCTCAGTGGACGAACACATTCTGGAAAATCACTGCGCCTCTGAAAGATAATAACGATCGGAGATCGTCTGGAGGATCCAAGAAGATGACGGACGCTGAAGAATCTGAAGGCGCTTTGGAGTCCTGTTGAATGTTGATGTTCACGAAGACCTAAATCTGGACTTGGGGAGACAATACGAAGATGAAGGATGAACACAGACGATTGTTGATGAATAATCTGGAGATTCATTGAAGTTCCTAATGAATCTTGATGGATCCGGAAAAAGTTTGGAGGATCTTGATCATGGATGAGTATTCTTGAGGTCTTCTGTTGATGATTCTTCAGGGATCTTGATGAAGATGGTGAAGAAGTTTCTTGGAGTTGATGAATTGCTGGGAAGGTTGAAGGACGACGAAGATTCTTGCGTTCTGACGAAGATCTTGATAAACTGATGATGCTACGAAGGATTTCTGGATAAAGATCTCGGTGAAGATTTCTCTCTGATGAAGATCGGCTGAGGTTTTTGAATGAAGATCTTTGATGGAATGTTGACGAGTTGAAGAACACAACGAGTTCTGGAGATTGCTGGAAAAAGGCTGATAAACACGAAGGTTGTTGAAGAAGATTAGTGATTATTGATGATGTATTTGGTTCAGAGAAGGTGATGATGAGAGGAGAAAGATAACGATTTCTGAGTTTTTTCGGTTTTCTGGCGGGTTTGAAGGTGGTCGGAGGAGGTTAGTGGTGGCCGGAGTTGGCTGGTGGTGGCCGGCGAGGGTTGGTTGCGGTGGTTGCATGGCCGCCGGCCATGCAACTGGTGGAACTCAGGCGAGGGACAAGTGGCGAGTGTGGATGGCAACGGTAGTTGCATGTGATACACGTGTTACTGGAGGGTGAGCAGAGAAAGCCACGTATGGGTGGAGGTGGCAGATTCTGGTGAATTGTGAAAATGATGTGGCTCCCTCTCTGATTGCACGCGTGGCTGGGTTTAAATATGGACATGTGGCATTGATATCTGGACTTTGACCGTGACTGGGCCTCCAAACCCTGAACTGGCCCAACGAAAAAACTAATTGGACTGAATGATGAATTGATTAATGGACCTTAATGCTGAATTAAATGGGAATGAACGGATTAAACAAAACTGAATTAAAATGCTAATGGATTAATGACCTAATTAATGACTTAAAATCAGAATAAAACTAATTAACATCATCTAATTAATCCTACCCAATTAATAAAATCTGTAAACTCTAAAAAAAAAGATTAAATCTAAAATATACCCTAATCTTATTCTAGCAATTAATATTCTAAAAACCTAATTAAAAATCTATTAACAAAATCTATTAAAACCTATATTAAAAATATATCTAAAACTATTATATTCTATATTATCTATTAAAAAAATAATGTCTAAAAACCTATTAAAAATATTAAAAGAATCTACTTAAATTCTAGAAAATGCTAATAATATCTAATAAAATCCTAATAATTCCAGAGGGAACAAAAATAGTACAAAACCACAAATAACACTGCGAGAGCGTAACAAAATAGCCGGTAAAAATCAATGGACACCGAAATATCCCTAAAAATAACAGCGTGAGCTGAAAACACCGGGAATAGCACGACTTCCCAAAAAACGATTCTGCCTATCTGAACTGATTAAAAAACACCTGAAACGCGAGACGAGGGCTGTGATCCCGGTAAAATCAAAACAACTGAAAAAATGCACTGTATGCGATATGCGGATGCGAATGCGGTCATGCGTCGAAACATCAACCAAATGCGGAACCCGGTTGGTCAAATTTTAGGGTGCAACAGGAGCCAACGTTCGAGGTTTAACCAATTGAAGTTGGAGTAGGAGTTGCAACAACTGGTCATAATCCATCGGGATTGGATTGAGGATTCTGTCAGATAGTCTCCTCTTTTGACCCTGTCTTCTAGGGTTATCTTGCGGAACCGGACGTGGCCGCTGAAGGGAAAGGTTCTGAGCTTCAAGCTGAGCAGAGGGTCTTTTAGGCCTATCATGCCTGGGTGCGGGTTCTTCAGATACCTGTGGAGCAAGTATGCCGGCTGCAGCCTCGGGATTTTGCTCACATTCTCCTCGGAGTATGTTCTTTAATACCTCTGCCATCAGGCCCACCTGATTCTTCAACTGGTTGTTCTCCTCTTTGAGCGCCTGCTGGTCCAAGCGTACTGCCTGCATGTCCCTCATAACCTGCCTCAGTTGGCCTCGAACCTCCTTCAGCTCTGCTTGAACCTGTTCTATTGCTCAGATCAACCTGAGACAATCCTGAAACAACCTGTATCAACAGAGGGTTAGAAAAACGGCAAGGTACATGTTATGCAAATGATTCATGCAAATGCAAACGTGTGTCTGTGCCTTAGGGAGATTTCTCCCCCGATTCTAGTGCCAGAGTGCCAGTGATGATAACAAGAAGTCCGGACCCAGTCATGGAAATAACATCTCGTATATATATAAGGCCCATCCAGGCAGCATACAATGTCACTGAGTACATGGAGAATCAACAGCATGACCTTGACCAACAAGCCCGGTGATGGTCAACATACAACAATGATCAGAAAAATACAAAGGATTACAAAATAGTCAAGTACGGCCACGGGCGCAAAACTCTTCTAACAACCCCTTCGTCCTAGGATGATCAGGCTGAGTGAGTAACCCTTTGATGAGTGACTCTCTCTGTATGATAGTATGCTGAAGACCTTCCACAGAGTCTTTCCACTCTTCCCTGCCAAAACAGTCTTCTAACCTCCGCTTCTTGGATTCAAAAGTCTGCTTGCAATCCTTCAGGTTTGCAATAGCCTTGTTCAACCTGCCTTCAGCGGCGTACCTACGAGCAGTTTCATCATCAAACTTCTTCTCGCTGGCCTTTAACTGAGCCTTCAACTAGGAGATCTGTTGCTTCAGCTTGTCCTCCCGCTCTTTGTTGGTGGCTATAGTGGCATTCCACTACTGGTTGAATTTGGAAATTCTCCGGTATGCATCATCCAAGTTCTGCTTCTTGGTGGCAAGCACATCGTTGACAGCCTTGAAGTCCAAACCTAAACGTTCACGTTCAGCCATCTGTTTGGTCAAGTCTGTACCTAGTCGGTTCACCAGCTCTGTCTGCTTTTTGAAGGAGTAGACGACTTCGTTTCTCTCGCTTCTGAGCTGTAGCAATTCTTTTTCCAACTCCTCGTTGGTTTTCTTCAGTTCTTCCTTCTCAGCTAATACCTGATTGTATTTCTGAATAGATACTGTAGTAGGTTCTTCGACCACTGGAGGGAAATCTTGCTTAGCTGGTGGAAAAGGCATCCCCATCGTTTCTGCTCGGCTTCGCATCCAAGTCACATAAGGAGTATAAGCTTGGCTGTTGCTATTACCTAACAGCGCTTTCCCTCGTCTGCTGATGTCATTCCAAGCATGCTTGAGCTTGGATAACATATCCCCCTCTAGGAGACCTGTGAGGTACAGAGATTCCTGCACCTCTTCATCTTTTGGCGGGCCTCTCAAGGCGTACGCAAACTGTCTGACAAGTAATGAGGGGTTATAGTTAATACATCCATTTCTCCCAATCAAGGGCATATTAGGAAAATTGTTACAACTATAGATGACTTCAGTACCCAGCTGTCATACCCCAAATTTGTCCTACCTTTGTACAGCTCTCATCCCGTACATTCGCCCTCCAGTTACTATAATCCAAAAATATGTTGCTTCTGCTCGCCTTCAAGATTGATTCGTTTGTGGATCCATTCATCAAAGTACGATCATATGTGGTCATGACTTTGCTAAAAGCCTCAGGTGAAGATTCAAGATTGTGGATGTTTCTAGGAGTTATTTTGAAACATTGTTCAGTAATTTCAAAGGGGGATTCTAGCTTCAATGTAAGGGTGGCATCAACATTGAAATTCAAATTTTATCAAATATGATTCATTTTGGTTCGAGATTAAGGGAAATGATTTCAAGGGTGAGTGCATATTTGCAACTTGCATTCAAGATTCACAATCTAAATTTGTCGCAAGCAGAGATCAATTAATCACACACCAATTTTGTAAGGATTGGTTTCAGGCCACGAATTTTCATGATTTATCTTAAGTTATTACAAGTGTGTGACAAATTTAATTAAAGAATCATGTGAAGCATATTGGTGCTTATTGGGCCAAGCGTTTTGGCAAAGCAAATGGTGTACATCTATGGTACGTTGCACATATGACGGTGGTAGCTATGATGCTACATTTCAGTTCTTGATCAGTACAGCAATTCTAATAAAAACATTATTAGCTGTTGGCTCCACTTCTTCCAAACATTCCATAAAAAGCAATAATTAATATTACAGTAATGTTTGTTTTGAGATTAAGGTTCCAAGACCTTACAAACAAGATAAAATGTTAACTATGGTCTAGAATCTGTCGAGGATTACAGAAGTGATAAGAGTTGGAGTAAACCAATTCCTGCTGAAGAATCCCATGAAGACGAGTCATCATCGATATTCGACCTTGGCGAAATGGTCGATTTTCATCACAAAAGGAGGGCGGTATCTCAATGTTATGATGATAGCAACATGGTCTGCAATAACAAGACACAGGATTGACAAACAGAGTTGAAACAGTGCCATAGTAGCTTCATAATTTCAGCCGCGAAACGCGAAGAATATCAACAAATAACTCGCGGTCGCCCTTTCATGATCCACAATGAAAGAACTCTGCGCATACATCCAGCTCCAGTCCGCGGTACCGTTGAAAAAAAGATCTTCAGTTACTACATGAGAAGAGGACCAATACGTATCAATACAGCATGCTGTCATCTCCACGAAACTTTTTATTCAGGCTTCATCACATCAAGGCCCTGCACAATTTCAACATGAGAAGCAACAATTAGCACTCAAACGCATAAAGGATTGGCAAAGTACCAACTGCCAAGTCCGTGCCAAAAGAACGTTATGCTTTACCACTATCCTCACAAGCCATTCTCATCCTGGTGTCTTGCTACAATCATAATAGAAGGGTTGACTTCCAGCTCCTTATCCTCTCTTCATCTTCATTGTCAATCCAATAAGTTTCCTGCAAGAAAATTAGAGGAAAGACATCATTTTCACCAGAACTTCCTTGCCACATTGTGAGCTAGTTAATGTATGTGTTAGCGTGGCAACACAATCCTCAATTCGTCAGGATTTGATTTGAGTTGGTGAGGCTACAGAATGAACAACAAGAGCTTCATTTCTTACCGCTATCCAACTGATCCGCAGTAACAAACTTCCAAATTCAATGGTCATGTTCGTTCTTATTATGCACGAAAAAATGTATTAGCAGGAGTAAATTAATATCAGCATAACAAAGAAGAGAATCATTCGTATGACAACAAACACGAACCTCATGTGTAAACCGTTTTCAGCGTGGTTACACAATGTCGCGCATGGGACTATTGTTGTTATCAGTGATTTTTCACCCGGGACCAATAAATTTGTGAACTATGAGAGATCTGCATCACCTGTAGAATGAAGATTACAGCAAAGACAATGTTACGAACCAAGCAATGCGCAGAATTACGGTTCAATTGATCCACAGCAGGCAGCAAAAAATAATTTGAGGACATTTTCCAAATTACCTCAAACCATATGATGAAACCTCTACACACACGGGAAAGTTTTCTCACGAAAAGCAATTCAAAATAACTTGTCCCACCCATTCCACCACATAGCATTACCGAGACCTGCACCTGCGGCATAACCCGAATAAATTCAAATCATTGCTAGAAAAGAGTGAGATCACCAAACAGCATAAACATTTAAACACATCTTAACGGTTAATGGAAATGGGGAGTAAGGTAGTGCCCTTAACGCAGCAGCAACAAATATTGGCCCTATGCATAGTACGTACCTCCTCACTAAGGGACCCCACAAGGCTGTATGCATCAGTATTTTATCTTTTAATAAGTGACAACCAAAGGCAATGAAAGGTAACAGTTGCTACACAAATACACAACGGAAACCATACCACCCACACTAGCAAGGATAATGTACACACGTGAGGTCCAGCTACGTGATGTGCCTTCAGCTTGGTTTTTTTCATCCACCTACAATAACATCCACAGCCACCTCCAAAACCGTACCTGCAAAAGTACGAGGAATCAAAAGGACAACTTGCACACTAACAATAACAGGCAACATAGCAAAGAAAATCAGGGTACGAACAAAAGCAAGGAGAGCTCACTCTGTAAAGGTTGCGCTCCACGCATTCTGCAAAAGGACTCGCAACCACACCGTAACAAGAAAAATCCCAAACGCACAGAAAATAAACGAAACGGCAGCAGAATCCCTCTCAAGCTCTCTTTCAAACGTACCCCTCATATATCCTATAAGAGGACCTTGAGAAGGTGACAAAAGGGGGAGGAAAAAAAACCCTAATCTATAGCCACAGCTTTAACCCTAATCCGCCTCCAAGCTTCAACACAACAGAAGCAAGCCAAACCTTCAAATCATCTTCAATAAACTGGAACCTTTCGAAAAAGGGGAGACGAAGATGGAATCAAGCCAAAAACCATAACTCCTCTCTCGTTCCACCAAACCGGAGTCACCATCAGATTTCTTCCTTTTACTAACCGTTATCTCCCTCAAACTATCCAAAAAACCTGCGACCTTCATCCCTAAACACAAACGCCCCACCTTCATCCATTTCCTTCTCTCTGCAATAACCCCTCAACCTGCAATAAGAAACCTCAAAATAACTTCTTCTGACTCATAAACCCGTTTCTTCAATATTAACGAAACCCAAACCCGTCTCTCAGAATAAACTATCCAAACCCCTTTTATTCAAAACTTCAAAAAAAAACCAGAAACTATGAGAAAGAGAAAAGAACATGGTGAGCAAAATTCGAACGTGAACGAAGGAGAATGAGCTTGACGGCGGGGGTAGCGAAACAGGGAGAGAGAAAGATTCAAAGCGGAGAACGAGTGAGTGAAGGATATTGATTTGGGATCCATTTTTCTTTTTTTTTTTCTGTTTTGTCAATGTATCGTTTTATTTTTTTTTGTTTTATTTATTTCCTTTTTTATTATTTATTTCATTTATATTGTTTGTGTTGCTAGTAATGGACTGATGAAGCTTCTGATTGAAGCTCATCTATTCACCTCCCGTTTTCATTTCCCTTCCCCTTTTTTTTTTTCGGGTTCTACTGAAAGGTGATGGGCCCTCAAGGCCCAAATGATCCATTGTTGTTTTGTCTTCATACACCCGCTGAATTTGTACTTACCCCCTGTTTCTTTCCTTAAAAAAAAAATGATATTTTATTGTTAATATTTTCTTTTATATTTTTGTATAAACATATTGTATATTAGTTTTAAAACGAATTTTATTATATTATGTAGGTAGTTTTTATAATGTTTTTTTTAAAATTATAATGTTAGAAGTTTATTTTATTTTATTTTAGAAGTTGAACTATTTCTCATTTGTCATTGGACATTTTGTCCCATTTCTCATTTGTTTTGGGTCGATGACGATACCCCAAGTTATAGCTTTGACAATTTATTGACGAGTAGTGACAAACCCGAGACCGTTTTTTTTCTTTAACTTCTTTCGTTTTCGTTTTTTATCGATTTCTTGCTTATTTTAGTCAATGATGACTTTAATAATTATTATCGGTCAAATTATTGATAGATGATAATTTTAGTCGAGACTATTTCACTTACACTCCAAATTATCTTTTTCAAACATTTTCTCGATCAAACTTCGAAAGAAGGAGGTTCTTGGAGTCTAGCATTCCTTGAATTTTCGAGTGAATGATTCTCGAGGCACGCCCTTTGAGTTATTATTCATTCAATCTTTCGACCTTTTTAAGTATCTTTTTTCGATTCACACTTCGAAAGAAGGAGGTTCTTGGAGTCTAGCATTCCTTGAATTTTCGAGTGAATAGCTCTCGAGGCACGCCCTTTGGGTTGTTATTCACTCAACCTTTCGACTTTTTCAAACTCAACCGTTCTCTATATTCTCCTGAGTCGATTGCTCGTCCGCATTCGCAACCCATTTCTTTCACAATTTCTCGTGGATTCGATATTAGGAGCACCCTCAGGGACTAATATCGTTTCTCACAACCTTAACCCTTGACACGTCGTCAAGACCGGTTCCATCTTCAATCAAATCTTCGACACGTCGTCGAACCAGTTCAAAATAATTCCCTTTTGGCCTCGCATGCCATTCTTCGATTCGATCCTTTCACAAACACTTTTTTTTACTTACGAAAGAGGGATATTCTTAGAATCTAGCATTCTTTGAATATTCGAACGAGTAACTCTTGGGCGCGCCCCCGAGTTGTTATTAGTTCATTCTTTCGTTTTCAAAATATCCAACTCTTATCTTCAACTCATTCAACCCAATTTCCGAAAGAACTGAGTTCTTGGGATCTCGCATTCCTTGAATTCTTGAGTGACAAGCTCTTGAGGCACGCCCTTAGGTTGTTTGTCAGTCACTCTTTCGTCTCAAACTCAAACTTCACCCCTTTTCAAACCTAATCACTTCGTGGTTGTTACCACGAACTACGGACGCTCTGATTCTTTATTCGTTCTTGAATATAAGATACGTAGGCACAAGATTGCGATGATCTTGGCGAGCACACTTCTATCCATCTTCCGTTCTCCCCCATACTTTCCCGTAGTCGAACTACGACGCTCTGATTTCTCATTCTCGTCCGAATGAGCATACGTAGGCACAAGGGCCCCAATCCTTGGCGAGCACCCTATCTTCTAACCACCCATCTCTCCTTAGCGTCTTTAACCTTTTACCCTACCAATTTTACCTTCAATAACGAGAAGAAAACAAGTAAACCTAGACAACACTCCCCGCATTTACCTTAAGAGGTTCCCGTCGAGTACGACGGACGTGAGGGGTGCTAATACCTTCCCCTCACGTAACCGACTCCCGAACCCGGAACTTGGTTGCGACAGCCCTGTTCCTATCCTTTCGTTTTAAGAGGTTTTCTCGATATTTTCCTCTCCCGTTTATTCGGGAAAAATAAAGTTCGGTGGCGACTCTGTCGAACCGCATTTCCGCGCCTTTCGCGCGAGGGTCGTATTTTCGAATGTGAATTTTTCGAGGTGCGACAGGTGGCGACTCTGCTGGGGACAGCATTGCTCCATGCAAAGAGAGAGTCGAGCCTATCTTTTGGTTTGTGAGGAGTGTTTTTATTTATTTTCTTTTTGTATTTGTTCTCTTGTAGATTTTATTTGTGCTTTGTCGCCTGTTGGTTACTGGGATGACATCATGAGTAAAGCTCTACACCCGAGCTTTGGTAAAAGCAGAGAGAACACATAGTTTAGAATTGGTAGTCGAGTAGTGTTAGTCTCCGAGGACTCGCTCCTTGTGGGCCTAGCATGAAAGCTCCTCCAGAGGAGACCTATTCGTGGATCTCGTTGTAATGCAGCTAGCCTGTTGCACGACTTGATTAATGAAGGGTCCGTGATTCTGGGAACCTTTTGTTAGCACCAGTTCCGATATTGGTGGTCGTGTAATGTTAGTCTCCAAGGACTCGCTCCTTGTGTGCCTAGCACGAGGACCCCGCTTAGGAGAGACCTTATCGTCATTATCGTCGTAATGCAGCCAGCCTGTTGCATGACGCTAATACGACTAGTGTCTGTGATCCTGGGAACCAAACATAGAAACCATCCCGTGAGACGGTTTATGGGTAGAATGTTTAGGCCTTCCCGTATAGGTTGTACCTGTCAGTTTTCTTTGAGCAGGAATTATGGTTGCTTATCTATTACAGTTACCAGCTTCAGGAGTTATTTGATTGTGATCCTGTGATCCTGGATCTTGTATCTTGCATTGCATCCTGCATATCATTTGCATTGCATTTCATATGTTGTGCATTTTGCATTTCCGGTCCTTCAACGGAATCTTATGTCTCCGTTCCTTCTTCTCCAGTAAATCAAGCTGATTCCTCGACACCAGTACGCCACTAGAGCCAATACCAGACGAGTAATGGAGCAGATTCAGCAGGAGCAAGTCGCCTTCAGGGAAGAGTTGGACTCCATGAAAGGAAAGATCGACCAGATTCTCGAAGCCATCCTCACAGCCAGGAGAGAGGAAGAACAGCGTGAAGCCGCCGCTGTCGTCAACCACAATGGACAAGGGTCTACTGCCATCCCTTTGGTTCAAATTCCAAGTTCTCATGGGATGCCGCTGAACTTCAACAACGCAGTCGAGGGAAACACTTCTCAGCCAATCCCAGCGCCTGGAGTTACCGTTGGAGTTATCCCGCACGCCCAGCCTGCTGCTGTGCAAATCCCGGTTCCTCATGTCGAAGATACTCTGATGGATCAGTATGACGATGTTCAGAACTATCATGCTGCTATTCCCATCGCCAGTCCTGTTGCTGCTCAGGATTCTGAAGCCATGAAGATGTGCCGAGATCTAGCCGAGAAACTCCGCGCCATGGAGGGGCATAACTCAAATTCTTTCAGTGCTCTGGAATTGTGCTTGGTGCCTGATGTTGTCATTCCTCCAAAGTTCAAAGTTCCCGAATTTTCAAAATACAAGGGTCTCAGCTGCCCAAATATTCATCTGAAGATGTACTGTCGCAAGATGGCTGCCTATGCCAGAGACGAGAAGCTCATGATCCATTGCTTCCAGGACAGCTTGTCTGGGGCATCACTCGAATGGTATATGCAGTTGGAGCGTAATAGTGTGCGCACCTGGGCCGAGCTAGCCGATGCATTTGTCAAGCAGTACAAATACAACACCGATCTTGCTCCAAATTGTACTCAGCTTCAGAGTATGACTCAGAAGGACAACGAATCCTTCAAGGAGTACGCGCAACGATGGAGAGAGCTAGCTGCAAGGGTGCATCCACCTCTTGTTGACCGTGAACTGATTGACATATTCATGGGTACTTTGCAAGGCCAGTACTACGAAAAGCTGATCGGTAGTGTATCCGCTGGATTTTCTGACTTGGTAATCGTCGGTGAAAGAATTGAAGAAGGGCTGAAAAGTGGGAAGATCCCGGGAGGTTCTAACAGCCAGGCTAATGCCAAGAGGCCTTTTAATGGATACAAGAAGAAGGAGGGCGAAACAAATGCCATCTTCGTGCAGAAAGGACAAGCTTCTCAACAAGCTCCCGCTCCTATGCCTTATCAAGCTCCCTACTATCAGTATCCATATGTTGCTGCTGCGCAATATGCTCCAATGCCTTATCAGCCAGCTGCTCATGCAGCGCAAGCTCAGATGCCACGGCAACAGGCTCCTCAGCAACAAGCCTACAACCAGCAAGGATATCAGTATCCTCCTCAGCAACAGCAGATGCAAGCAACTCAGCAACGACAAGGTGCTCGCCCACAGCGTCCGCAGAGAGCATGGAGGCCAGAAAGAGTCTTTGATCGTTTACCAATGCCATATGCCAAAATCTTTGCTCAGTTGATGGAGAAGAAAGCTATCGTTCCGAGAGATTTAGCTCCTCCAACCATCATTCCTGCCGATTACGATGCGAATGCTCATTGCGAGTTTCATAAGGGCGCTCCAGGTCACACCATTGAGGACTGCAGGGCTTTCAAGCATATAATTCAAGACATGATCGACAGGGATGCTATCAACTTCAATGGGAAGTCTCCAAACATCATCAACAATCCGATGCCACCAGTCAACTAGCGCCAACATCAAATTGATTCCAGTCAAGTTTGTTCCCCGAAGAAGGCAGTCATGTTGCCATTTCATTATTCGCAGTTTCTTATGTTTTGTCTTTGTTTATTTAAGTATTGTATGCTCTGAACAATTGCCATTCGTATTTGGTTTTCATTAATGTATCGTTTATGCATGTTTTGATCTAGTTATGTCGTGTTCACTCTTTTTTACTTATCACCGACACATTTATTCGCTCCACTCTATTCACTGTGTTTAGCATGATTTGAGGGAGGATGATGAAAACGAGATACCCATAATTGCAAATCGTATGCTTTCAGACCGAATCTCGTCAATGATGTACAGGCATTGCTTCAATTCCCCAAACACCGGAGATATAAGGAGTTAATCCCTAGTAAACCACTTCGAGCCTAGAAGTAGCAGTTTCCTTCGGATATTCAAACCCTTACACTCAACCTGGGGCAGGGTAGTGTTCAGTTAATCCAATTCCACACTCGAATCAACAAGCAAAATCCAGAAGACGGTTGTTCATCAATGACCCATGCTATGGCAGTCACAACAAAATCCAGAAAAAATCAAAAGCCTGCTAAGTCAGACACCTTAGAGGGGACTTAGGCAAAATCAAGGCAATCCCGATGGATCTGACAAACGAAGTCAATCCATGCAAAAGTTAGGGATCAAAACAAAATCAAAAGAGGACCCCGAAACCCTCAACAAAAAATAAAATAAGATTCAGTGGCCACCCAAGTCAAAAGGGACACTGGCATCCATCAAAAAACCAAAATAAGGTGACTGCCGCGTCGAGCAAACCTTGAACCATCAAGTTTACACCGTCAAGACAAGTGTAGGATTAACTGAGCGTAGGACTGGAGATCATTACGAAGAAGGGGTGGGTACAAATCATACTTTGAGCCTAATAACCTTTGTTTCATAACCGTAAACCAGACCACGTTACAGCCCTCGAAAGTCCTAATTGAGGCGAGGTTTATTCTGAAAGCATATTATCGCAAGGTTGCGTAACCTGACTCCTCACATGATTTCTAATCATCAGTATTGGTGTCATTTTGCTTGCTATATCTTTCGCACCAATCAAATTAGCACAACATCTGGGCTAGCAGTACATTTGTCTTACTATCACGACACTTCCAAATAAACAATACTTTTTCAAACTTGCATCGAACTTTGCATTAATTATTACCATTTATGAATGTACAATTTTAATTGCAAATCAGTGCTAGGTATTCAAAGACACTCCGGCAAGGGGCAATCGAGGAGAAACTTGACTTTCAGAGGCGTACACGAAGCAATATTATCTCAAGGCCTGCAGGCTGGGGGCAAACCACTCAGCAGCCCGAGCAGGGGCAAGTCATCCGAGTTCAACCTCCATATGTCAGAACTGGCTAAGCTAGGGCAGGCCACTACCATGTTCAAACTGGGGCAAGACCAGGTCGTCCTGACCATCAAGCAGAGTTGCAACCTTCTCTGAAGCAAATTCACAGTCATCCAAATATCCCAGACTTGGGACATCCAGAGCATCTTCCGCTTCAATCATGGCGTCTTCAACAAACTGCGTGTCGAGGAAGTCAATCCCTCCCACCACCCGAAGTCCAATCCGCATTGGCAACTACCCAAAATCCACCACGCTGGCGTTCCCACCTGCATTTCCAATCACCTGTCTGCAATCATGCGCATTATACGCATAGCATTCGATATCATAAGTATCCTACATCATATGCATACTCCAATCATACCATACTTCCCCAAGCTCTTGCATCTCCGCTCGTCAGCATTTGCATTTGCACGTCCACTCATATAGAATATCATTTATCATCCGGCATTCATGTATGCAAGTCAAGGTCCAGGATCAATCTCGAAGATTTCCAAGACCGTCGACCGCCCAGTCAGGGGCGTCTTCCGCAAGATGGTGGGTTTACCCAACGATTTTCAAGAGCTTCAAAACAGTCATCAACCCAGTCAGGGACAATCTTCTGCAATTGTGGGTTTCTCCCACAAAATTTGAAGTTATTCGGAGCAAGATTCAGCCCAGGCAGGGGCATCTTTTCCAAGACCATGGGCGTCCCCCATGACGAATTTCAACCTCGTGGTTGATCAAATATGCAAATCAACATTCAGCCCAGGCAGGGGCATACCATTCAAGACCGTGGGCGTTTCCCACGAAGTTGTTCAACCTTTTGTTGGGCGAATCCAAGAAGTTCAGTGCAAGATCCAACCCGAACAGGGGCATCTTCAGCAAAACCGTGAGCGTTCCTCACAAAGTTGTTCAGCCTTTGTTGAGCAAGACAAGACATCAAGACAAATTCAGCCCAGTCAGGGGCATCCTCTTCAGAATTCATGGGCGTAACCATGAAATTATTTCAGCAAATTATGATCTCCAAGCAAAGACGGTGGGCGTACCCCGTCAACTCATTTCGAATTCAATCTTCCTCTCAGGGATTCCCCAGTGAGTTGTACCCGGCAAGCGTGACCGTTGTCAATTGCCTTACTATCATCCTTTTGGTGATAGTCGAACTTCGTCAGTTCAACCCAGCCTGCATCCTTTTGGTGTTGGTAAACTTCAGTTTTGTGTTGTCCTATCATTCTTTTGGTGATAGCGACCTGTGTTTTGTGTTTTCGCTCTACCATCCTTTTGGTGGCAGGTCTGGTACTTCGTCGGTATCAGATTGCGCGATGCTTTCTTTTGTGTTTTCGCTCTACCATCCTTTTGGTGGTAGGTCTGGTACTTCGTCGGTATCAGATTGCGCGATGCTTTCTTTTGTGTTTTCGCTCTACCATCCTTTTGGTGGCAGGTCTGGTACTTCGTCGGTATCAGATTGCGCGATGCTTTCTTTTGTGTTTTCGCTCTACCATCCTTTTGGTGGTAGGTCTGGTACTTCGTCGGTATCAGATTGCGCGATGCTTTCTTTTGTGTTTTCGCTCTACCATCCTTTTGGTGGCAGGTCTGGTACTTCGTCGGTATCAGATTGCGCGATGCTTTCTTTTGTGTTTTCGCTCTACCATCCTTTTGGTGGCAGGTCTGGTACTTCGTCGGTATCAGATTGCGCGATGCTTTCTTTTGTGTTTTCGCTCTACCATCCTTTTGGTGGCAGGTCTGGTACTTCGTCGGTATCAGATTGCGCGATGCTTTCTTTTGTGTTTTCGCTCTACCATCCTTTTGGTGGCAGGTCTGGTACTTCGTCGGTATCAGATTGCGCGATGCTTTCTTTTGTGTTTTCGCTCTACCATCCTTTTGGTGGTAGGTCTGGTACTTCGTCGGTATCAGATTGCGCGATGCTTTCTTTTGTGTTTTCGCTCTACCATCCTTTTGGTGGTAGGTCTGGTACTTCGTCGGTATCAGATTGCGCGATGCTTTCTTTTGTGTTTTCGCTCTACCATCCTTTTGGTGGTAGGACTGGTACTTCGTCGGTATCAGATTGCGCGATATCTTGTTTATGTTTCGCTCCATCATCCTTTTGGTGTTGGGTCTATCATGGTCATTAATGATAGATTGTGCGATTTTTTTTGTGTTTTCGCTCCGTCATCCTTTCGATGAGGGGTCTATTATGGTCATTAGTGATAGATTGTGCGATATGTTCGTGTGAGTCTCGCTCCATCACCCTTTTGGTGAGGGTCTGTCATGGTCATTAATGATAGATTGTGCGATGGCGTGTGTTTCGCTCTGCCATCCTTTTGGTGGTAGGTCTGATACTTCGTCGGTATCAGATTGCGCGATGTGTTTATTTGTGTTTCGCTCCGTCATCCTTCTGGTGGGGGGTCTATCATGGTCATTAATGATAGATTGTGCGATGTGTTTCGTGTTTCGCTCCGTCATCCTTTTGGTGGGGGGTCTATCATGGTCATTAATGATAGATTGTGCGATTTGTTTTGTGTTTTCGCTCCGTCATCCTTTTGGTGGGGGAGTCTATCATGGTCATTAATGATAGACTGTGCGATGTGTGTTTGTGTTTGCTCTACCGCCCTTTTAGTGGTAATAGCCGTGTTCTTTTCTTTCCATCACCCTTTTGGGGACGACGACCTTTTTTTTTTTTTTTTTTTTTTTTCCCAGTTATTTACAGCTTACTCAGAGGTACTTCATCCATCGTTTTCGATTCCCAGGATTTCCTTTTCTTTTCGGACAAATTTGGGGTTTTTCTTTGTATCTAATTGACTTCCACCTTGTAAGATTGAAACGCAACAACGATTCATCTCACTTGGTTTAAGCCTATTAGATAGGGGCATCTGTCATACCCCAAATTTGTCCTACCTTTGTACAGCTCTCATCCCGTACATTCGCCCTCCAGTTACTATAATCCAAAAATATGTTGCTTCTGCTCGCCTTCAAGATTGATTCGTTTGTGGATCCATTCATCAAAGTACGATCATATGTGGTCATGACTTTGCTAAAAGCCTCAGGTGAAGATTCAAGATTGTGGATGTTTCTAGGAGTTATTTTGAAACATTGTTCAGTAATTTCAAAGGGGGATTCTAGCTTCAATGTAAGGGTGGCATCAACATTGAAATTCAAATTTTATCAAATATGATTCATTTTGGTTCGAGATTAAGGGAAATGATTTCAAGGGTGAGTGCATATTTGCAACTTGCATTCAAGATTCACAATCTAAATTTGTCGCAAGCAGAGATCAATTAATCACACACCAATTTTGTAAGGATTGGTTTCAGGCCACGAATTTTCATGATTTATCTTAAGTTATTACAAGTGTGTGACAAATTTAATTAAAGAATCATGTGAAGCATATTGGTGCTTATTGGGCCAAGCGTTTTGGCAAAGCAAATGGTGTACATCTATGGTACGTTGCACATATGACGGTGGTAGCTATGATGCTACATTTCAGTTCTTGATCAGTACAGCAATTCTAATATTAAAACATTATTAGCTGTTGGCTCCACTTCTTCCAAACATTCCATAAAAAGCAATAATTAATATTACAGTAATGTTTGTTTTGAGATTAAGGTTCCAAGACCTTACAAACAAGATAAAATGTTAACTATGGTCTAGAATCTGTCGAGGATTACAGAAGTGATAAGAGTTGGAGTAAACCAATTCCTGCTGAAGAATCCCATGAAGACGAGTCATCATCGATATTCGACCTTGGCGAAATGGTCGATTTTCATCACAAAAGGAGGGCGGTATCTCAATGTTATGATGATAGCAACATGGTCTGCAATAACAAGACACAGGATTGACAAACAGAGTTGAAACAGTGCCATAGTAGCTTCATAATTTCAGCCGCGAAACGCGAAGAATATCAACAAATAACTCGCGGTCGCCCTTTCATGATCCACAATGAAAGAACTCTGCGCATACATCCAGCTCCAGTCCGCGGTACCGTTGAAAAAAAGATCTTCAGTTACTACATGAGAAGAGGACCAATACGTATCAATACAGCATGCTGTCATCTCCACGAAACTTTTTATTCAGGCTTCATCACATCAAGGCCCTGCACAATTTCAACATGAGAAGCAACAATTAGCACTCAAACGCATAAAGGATTGGCAAAGTACCAACTGCCAAGTCCGTGCCAAAAGAACGTTATGCTTTACCACTATCCTCACAAGCCATTCTCATCCTGGTGTCTTGCTACAATCATAATAGAAGGGTTGACTTCCAGCTCCTTATCCTCTCTTCATCTTCATTGTCAATCCAATAAGTTTCCTGCAAGAAAATTAGAGGAAAGACATCATTTTCACCAGAACTTCCTTGCCACATTGTGAGCTAGTTAATGTATGTGTTAGCGTGGCAACACAATCCTCAATTCGTCAGGATTTGATTTGAGTTGGTGAGGCTACAGAATGAACAACAAGAGCTTCATTTCTTACCGCTATCCAACTGATCCGCAGTAACAAACTTCCAAATTCAATGGTCATGTTCGTTCTTATTATGCACGAAAAAATGTATTAGCAGGAGTAAATTAATATCAGCATAACAAAGAAGAGAATCATTCGTATGACAACAAACACGAACCTCATGTGTAAACCGTTTTCAGCGTGGTTACACAATGTCGCGCATGGGACTATTGTTGTTATCAGTGATTTTTCACCCGGGACCAATAAATTTGTGAACTATGAGAGATCTGCATCACCTGTAGAATGAAGATTACAGCAAAGACAATGTTACGAACCAAGCAATGCGCAGAATTACGGTTCAATTGATCCACAGCAGGCAGCAAAAAATAATTTGAGGACATTTTCCAAATTACCTCAAACCATATGATGAAACCTCTACACACACGGGAAAGTTTTCTCACTAAAAGCAATTCAAAATAACTTGTCCCACCCATTCCACCACATAGCATTACCGAGACCTGCACCTGCGGCATAACCCGAATAAATTCAAATCATTGCTAGAAAAGAGTGAGATCACCAAACAGCATAAACATTTAAACACATCTTAACGGTTAATGGAAATGGGGAGTAAGGTAGTGCCCTTAACGCAGCAGCAACAAATATTGGCCCTATGCATAGTACGTACCTCCTCACTAAGGGACCCCACAAGGCTGTATGCATCAGTATGGTATCTTTTAATAAGTGACAACCAAAGGCAATGAAAGGTAACAGTTGCTACACAAATACACAACGGAAACCATACCACCCACACTAGCAAGGATAATGTACACACGTGAGGTCCAGCTACGTGATGTGCCTTCAGCTTGGTTTTTTTCATCCACCTACAATAACATCCACAGCCACCTCCAAAACCGTACCTGCAAAAGTACGAGGAATCAAAAGGACAACTTGCACACCAACAATAACAGGCAACATAGCAAAGAAAATCAGGGTACGAACAAAAGCAAGGAGAGCTCACTCTGTAAAGGTTGCGCTCCACGCATTCTGCAAAAGGACTCGCAACCACACCGTAACAAGAAAAATCCCAAACGCACAGAAAATAAACGAAACGGCAGCAGAATCCCTCTCAAGCTCTCTTTCAAACGTACCCCTCATATATCCTATAAGAGGACCTTGAGAAGGTGACAAAAGGGGGAGGAAAAAAAACCCTAATCTATAGCCACAGCTTTAACCCTAATCCGCCTCCAAGCTTCAACACAACAGAAGCAAGCCAAACCTTCAAATCATCTTCAATAAACTGGAACCTTTCGAAAAAGGGGAGACGAAGATGGAATCAAGCCAAAAACCATAACTCCTCTCTCGTTCCACCAAACCGGAGTCACCATCAGATTTCTTCCTTTTACTAACCGTTATCTCCCTCAAACTATCCAAAAAACCTGCGACCTTCATCCCTAAACACAAACGCCCCACCTTCATCCATTTCCTTCTCTCTGCAATAACCCCTCAACCTGCAATAAGAAACCTCAAAATAACTTCTTCTGACTCATAAACCCGTTTCTTCAATATTAACGAAACCCAAACCCGTCTCTCAGAATAAACTATCCAAACCCCTTTTATTCAAAACTTCAAAAAAAAACCAGAAACTATGAGAAAGAGAAAAGAACATGGTGAGCAAAATTCGAACGTGAACGAAGGAGAATGAGCTTGACGGCGGGGGTAGCGAAACAGGGAGAGAGAAAGATTCAAAGCGGAGAACGAGTGAGTGAAGGATATTGATTTGGGATCCATTTTTCTTTTTTTTTCTGTTTTGTCAATGTATCGTTTTATTTTTTTTTGTTTTATTTATTTCCTTTTTTATTATTTATTTCATTTATATTGTTTGTGTTGCTAGTAATGGACTGATGAAGCTTCTGATTGAAGCTCATCTATTCACCTCCCGTTTTCATTTCCCTTCCCCTTTTTTTTTTTTTCGGGTTCTACTGAAAGGTGATGGGCCCTCAAGGCCCAAATGATCCATTGTTGTTTTGTCTTCATACACCCGCTGAATTTGTACTTACCCCCTGTTTCTTTCCTTAAAAAAAAAATGATATTTTATTGTTAATATTTTCTTTTATATTTTTGTATAAACATATTGTATATTAGTTTTAAAACGAATTTTATTATATTATGTAGGTAGTTTTTATAATGTTTTTTTTTAAATTATAATGTTAGAAGTTTATTTTATTTTATTTTAGAAGTTGAACTATTTCTCATTTGTCATTGGACATTTTGTCCCATTTCTCATTTGTTTTGGGTCGATGACGATACCCCAAGTTATAGCTTTGACAATTTATTGACGAGTAGTGACAAACCCGAGACCGTTTTTTTTCTTTAACTTCTTTCGTTTTCGTTTTTTATCGATTTCTTGCTTATTTTAGTCAATGATGACTTTAATAATTATTATCGGTCAAATTATTGATAGATGATAATTTTAGTCGAGACTATTTCACTTACACTCCAAATTATCTTTTTCAAACATTTTCTCGATCAAACTTCGAAAGAAGGAGGTTCTTGGAGTCTAGCATTCCTTGAATTTTCGAGTGAATGATTCTCGAGGCACGCCCTTTGAGTTATTATTCATTCAATCTTTCGACCTTTTTAAGTATCTTTTTTCGATTCACACTTCGAAAGAAGGAGGTTCTTGGAGTCTAGCATTCCTTGAATTTTCGAGTGAATAGCTCTCGAGGCACGCCCTTTGGGTTGTTATTCACTCAACCTTTCGACTTTTTCAAACTCAACCGTTCTCTATATTCTCCTGAGTCGATTGCTCGTCCGCATTCGCAACCCATTTCTTTCACAATTTCTCGTGGATTCGATATTAGGAGCACCCTCAGGGACTAATATCGTTTCTCACAACCTTAACCCTTGACACGTCGTCAAGACCGGTTCCATCTTCAATCAAATCTTCGACACGTCGTCGAACCAGTTCAAAATAATTCCCTTTTGGCCTCGCATGCCATTCTTCGATTCGATCCTTTCACAAACACTTTTTTTTACTTACGAAAGAGGGATATTCTTAGAATCTAGCATTCTTTGAATATTCGCTTCTTTGAATATTCGAACGAGTAACTCTTGGGCGCGCCCCCGAGTTGTTATTAGTTCATTCTTTCGTTTTCAAAATATCCAACTCTTATCTTCAACTCATTCAACCCAATTTCCGAAAGAACTGAGTTCTTGGGATCTCGCATTCCTTGAATTCTTGAGTGACAAGCTCTTGAGGCACGCCCTTAGGTTGTTTGTCAGTCACTCTTTCGTCTCAAACTCAAACTTCACCCCTTTTCAAACCTAATCACTTCGTGGTTGTTACCACGAACTACGGACGCTCTGATTCTTTATTCGTTCTTGAATATAAGATACGTAGGCACAAGATTGCGATGATCTTGGCGAGCACACTTCTATCCATCTTCCGTTCTCCCCCATACTTTCCCGTAGTCGAACTACGACGCTCTGATTTCTCATTCTCGTCCGAATGAGCATACGTAGGCACAAGGGCCCCAATCCTTGGCGAGCACCCTATCTTCTAACCACCCATCTCTCCTTAGCGTCTTTAACCTTTTACCCTACCAATTTTACCTTCAATAACGAGAAGAAAACAAGTAAACCTAGACAACACTCCCCGCATTTACCTTAAGAGGTTCCCGTCGAGTACGACGGACGTGAGGGGTGCTAATACCTTCCCCTCACGTAACCGACTCCCGAACCCGGAACTTGGTTGCGACAGCCCTGTTCCTATCCTTTCGTTTTAAGAGGTTTTCTCGATATTTTCCTCTCCCGTTTATTCGGGAAAAATAAAGTTCGGTGGCGACTCTGTCGAACCGCATTTCCGCGCCTTTCGCGCGAGGGTCGTATTTTCGAATGTGAATTTTTCGAGGTGCGACACCAGCATATCCCGATCAAACCAAACGATGCTCTCTGCTGATAAACCCATCAGGCGTTCAGACCACTCAGCTGTGGCGGCAGAGGAAACAAAGAGACCCTTCTTGGGCAAGTGGCTATCAAACCATCTGTAGAGCAAGGGAACACAACACGATACATTTTTACCCCTTCTATTCTCATTCTTGTAATGAACAGAATGATATAGATCTCCAAGCAAGGTGGGAACTGGATTTCCCGATGTGAAGATATGGAAGGCGTCCAAATCTATAAAGTCAGGCATGTTGGGAAATAAGATGATCCCATAGATGCAGAGGGAGAGAATAGCGTTGAACACGATCCAACAACCGTCTTTAGCACACCGTTGGGCTTTCCCAACCAAAAACTGCAGAGAAAAACCAGGAACTCCATTCCATGAGGCTAAAAGCAACTCTGAGGCATCCAGATGAAGAGCAACAACTAGGTTAGCCAGATTAGGCTTAGCATCCATGTGAACAAACGACATCTGATTCTTAACCGGTACACCCAACAACTCAGCATACTCTTCTAGGGTAGGCACAAGAACGAAATCTGGGAAAGTGAAGCACCTCAACAGAGGGTCATAGAACTGTAGCAACGCATACAACCCATTCAACTCATAGACCGAAGGTTTGCGAACCAGACTGAGCAACTTCCTGTACGATTTCCTGAATTCCCCTTTCACTGTATCATCTGCCAAGGCAACCAAACTGAACAGCAGAGTAACATCTGGGGTAGGGAGCTTGTAAGCCACATTCTTCTTCAGAGGTTCCATACTAATGAACAGAGGGCAAGATTATTGGAACCGGGGGATAGTATATGCACCTGCAACACAGACACACGTTAATGAGATGCAAATGAGTATGCAAAATGCAAAATGCAATCATGTAACAGGAGATCACGAGTGTTGTTGAGGAGACTGAGGCTCTGTTTCAACATAACCACAATAATGCTCTGACCACAAAACCCTGAAGAGGACCAATAATTCTGCTTTGTCAAGAACAAACATATCTCCGATGATAAGAACCCTCTGATACCAACAATACTGATTCACTGTCAAGAAAACCAGGTCGTCTGAAGGTAAAGGTTTCCTGCAATAACCCGACCCCGTTCACAGGTATGGACCTAATCCACTGACACAGGTATGGCATCCTATGCGGTCATCAGCGTCACAGACTTTCAAGAAACGATGATACGATACCCAGGAAGGTATGGCATCATCATCTCTTGAAGCGGCCTCACTTAGTTGAATTCCAAATGATCGGTCCCTAGAGTCGACAATCCTCCAAACCAACAACCCCTCAGGCCCAAAGGGCCGGAAAAGAAGTCAACCGGGAGAACCTCGTTTGAGCGTGGATTTGAGACACTAGTACATGCAAAGCATGCACGCGCCCACTATTTTCCACAACTAATGCTAGGTACACTCGAGCCTGGGTCTGGCTTATCACTCATCAGAGCACCCTCCCACAACAACACAGATAATCATATCATACTGAAAATAAAATGCGGAAGGTAAAAATGCAATAAAGAAACACAACCTATCAAGGTAAACATGCAAGCGCTAGGATTGACTCGCACAGGGGACGTTGGATCCCCAGCAGAGTCGCCAGTTGTCGCTACCGCGAAAATAAGGTGCCTGCAAAATAGAAGAGTCGCTACCTTTCATTATTTATCCCACGGAAAGGGAAAGGAAACGATCGGAAAAACCTGACGAAAAGGTATAAGACAAGGTCATCGCAACCATGTCTGGGTTCGGGAGTCGGTTACACAAGGGGAAGGTATTAGCACCCCTCACGTCCATCGTACTCGATGGGATCCATGCTTGTTGTGTTTATCTGACGGGTTGGTTTTACTATCTACCTATCAAGGCTGGTCTGAAAAGAAAAGAAAATGACTCGGCAAAGCATCACGCTTTATGCCTACGTATTCTCATCAGAGAACGAGAAATCAGAGTCAACGTATTTCGACTAACTACGGGTAACAGATGGGGGAAGGTGGCTCGCCAATACATAAGTATTGTTCCTATGTACTCTCAACAGATATGAGATATCAGAGCTTACGTAGTTCGGGATAATACGGCTTACGGGGGTTCAGATTCATCTGTTTTTCCGAGTAGGGTTAACAAACAGTTCCAGCAGTTTGGTGTATGCAACTTGCTTGTCAGAGACTCGTGCATTACCGTTTGCACTAGAACGGAGAGTTAATGACACTCTTTTCTTCAGAAAAGTTTTCCTTTGAATTATGGGCCCACGGGACAAAAAGGTTTGAAGTTTGTTTTCTGTCTTTTACGGAAGAACTGTCTTTTATGGATGTTTGCAACTAGTATCGCACTAGAGACTATGACCTAGGAGTGAATGCGTCGCATGTCACCCAAAGGGTACCATACTAAACATCCTGATTATTGGAAGGAAACCCTCCAACAATCATCTCCTAAGTAGCTTAAGGCTCGTAATGTACAACATCAGTTAACCTTTATTACTGTATTTTGATTTGTTTGAAGAGAGAAGAGGGAACAGACACAACTAAGGGGAAACTATCAAGTCCTAATGTTGTCATGCCAAGGATTCATCCTATGGTTGAGGTTTGAAATAGGGAACTCCTAGATGTTATCATGCATAGGTTTCAACCTAAAGTTCTAATCATCACTTCCTTATCAAAGGAAGTGAGAATCCTAGGGGATCATGTCAATGGGAAACAGACAATAGGTAAAGCATCAACTAAACAGTAAATAGATAAGAAAAATAGTAAAGATGCAAATGCAATGCAGCAATACAAGCAGAGGGAGACTCACTCAACCTCTAGAGAAATCAAGGAAAACAACACACAACACAGGCAAGGGAGGCAAACTCAACCTTCAGCCATCAAGCAAAGCCAAACAGTAACAGCCAAGCAGAGGGAGACAAACTCAACCTCTCATGCAAACAAGCAAAGGGAGGAAAACTCCATCTTTCAATGCACTTAGGCCTAGTATCAACTACATGAAAGCCTATTCTAATGCAACACACCAGACAAACAATCATACAAATACAGTCAAACATCAAAAACAGCAGAGCAGCACAACAACACTTCAGCAGTAGAGCAGCCCAACAGTCTGTCTTCTAGTCCAAGTCATCCATCAGCAGAAAAGGAATGAGAACTTCATCTTCAAGCTCCAGCTTGCTCCAATAAGAGATAATGTGAATCAACACAAAGATCATTGCATGATGAGGAGAAGCAAGAGGAAAACCAATGGAATCCCTCAAGGCACTCAACCACTCATCTGAGATTGGTATCCTCAAAGGTTTTACCTTTTGTGGTAGGCCTTTAGTCCTTCCAAAGGAGGGAATAGGCTCCCAAAAGGAACCTTGCATCATTGGATAGGGAATGGAATGCAAATCAAAGCAAACCACATTTATGCCAAAGGAAGCAACTCCTAAAGCTCCAAAAAACCCTAATCCTACAAGCCCTAAAAGAAACTTTCTAAAGGGAACTAAAACACCAAATCAAACCTTGAGATTCAATCTACAAAGGCATCAACTAGTCTACTAAACTATCAGAAAAGGTTTGGAAACTTATTATGAACTAAAGGTCACTTTTGAAGTTCATCTATGGGAAGTGCAATTCTAGAATCATCTAAAACATAACCTAGATGTAAAATCTACCTAAAATAGTAAATCAATTAATAAAAATCTACAAATTTTCCTAAGGGATCCTAAATGTATTAAGGACCTATGGTCAAGAAATCCAGAGCTTAAGTCAAGGTTTAAGGGCCCTAAAGAAATTCTAAACCACAAGGTGTCAAAGGAAGGTTCAAGTGGGGAAGGCTCTAAAAACCTAATCCAAAACAGAACTTAGAGTCATCTAAAAATCACTACAAAAATCACATAACATCATCAACATGTCTATAACTAGCCAGCCAAAAATCAAGATCACAATCAAAAGCATGCATTGGTAATAAAATCAGCAAGCAACAAGGATAAAATGCCAAATTAAAAGAAATCAATAAAATGGAAAAATAGCAAATAAACTGGAAATTGCTCAAAAATAAAATCCAAGGGCATCAAAAAATCAGAAATTACATCAGGAGCATTCTCATATTTTTTTCCACATTTTTCTGATGAATATTCAATTTAATATGAATTAAACAAGAAAAATCAATTAAAGAAAATAAAAAAAAACAATTAAAGAAAATAAAAAAGCCAAGAAAATATCAGGGCCATTGGATGAGATTACTGGTCAAATGATCCAACATCCACGTGTGTGCCAGCTCAATAAATGAAACAACGCGTTTTGATTCCCAGGCATTGTGTGTTTAGGTTGACTCATCCCTATGGTACTCCTTAATCGTATCCGTCCAACAGAAAAGTATGCTAATCCTGCGTTCCTCGTTAAGCCACCTCACCAAACCCTAATTCAACTCATCCTGGTCCATCAGATGCAAGGACTAAGTCAACAAAGTCCATTAGATCCAACGACCCCTGTAACGCCCCCTTTCTATACCCCAAAATAATCACATATCAAATCTAATAGTCTTGAATACAAGTATTTTTATTTTCATCAGAGTGTATTTACATTAAGGTATAAAAGAAGTGCGTCACAATACTCACGAAACGACCACATGAATATTAATGTTTAAAAAGAATTAACTCAAAAGGGGTAAATCTCAACTAAAAATAAACGCATGATTCTTCGAAATTTCATATTCATGTTTTCTCTTAAAGCGGAAGACTAAAGCATATATATATTCACTTAAAACATGACAAAACATAATTACATGTCATCTGGTTGTTCACAACTTCATTCACATACAAACAAAACATCATTAAGACATTCTACAAGCCTATCTACCCAAAGTTACATATCAGAGCGACCGACACGAGGGAAAAGAGCTATACTCCAAAGGAAACCTCCAGCGAATCCTAATCTGCAATGCCTCGTAGGGCATTATAAAACAACAGAAGGGTGAGAAACATTATCACAATAATCAAGGCATAAGATATATATATTATATATATATATATATATATATATATATATATATATATATATATATATATATATATATATATATATATATATATATATATATATATATATATATATATATATATATATATATATATATATATATATATATATATATATATATATATATATATATATATATATAAATGTACAAGTACCGAATGCCTAAACCTCATACTTATTCACTACAATTTATAACAATAGATTCTCACCGCATTAAATACACGTAGACATAATCGCTCACACTTAATCGTCTATTCATCAGTCAATATCTTTCACATTTATTTATTCGCTAACGTATCTCATCAATTCCTGCACATATGCATATTTACATATGACAATCGCAATCATACCATGCGATTCATATAAGACTCTTCACTACCCTCAATCCTTTTTCCGGACTATGGGTACGTCGCTTATGCTCTACCGAGAACAACGTCTCGGTCATTCAACCCCGGTAACTACCTCACTAGGAACGACGCATCGTCGTTCTACCCTAGTGAGTAGAATCTCTCTACATATACATCGACCTCATTCTCATATTTACCAGACGCAATATATATATATATATATATATATATATATATATATATATATATATATATATATATATATATATATATATATATATATATATATATATATATATATATATATATATATATATATATATATATATATATATATATATATATATATATATATATATATATATATATATATATATATATATATATATATATATATATATATATATATATATATACATACACTAATACATTCTCAAGCATTATTTTCAATTCCTCATATGAAGATGATAATGCACTCATAGAGACCGACACCTCGACCCTATGCAGCTACAACCACGGTACTGACTCATTCGTCCGTCAGATTCTCTTAGAATTCACTCCTCTTACACTTATACGGTTACACTATAGCTCATCAGATTCTCCTAGGAATCACTATATAACCGTCGCATCAAGCGAGGTTCTGCAAATCCTCCAAGGGATCAAATATAACCATCGCATCAAGCGAGGTTCTGCAAATCCTCCAAGGGATCAAATATAACCATCGCATCGAGCGAGGTTCTGCAAATCCTCCAAGGGATCAAATATAACCATCGCATCAAGCGAGGTTCTGCAAATCCTCCAAGGGATCAAATATAACCATCGCATCAAGCGAGGTTCTACAAATCCTCCAAGGGATCAAATATAACCATCGCATCAAGCGAGGTTCTGCAAATCCTCCAAGGGATCAAATATAACCATCGCATCAAGCGAGGTTCTGCAAATCCTCCAAGGGATCAAATATACCTAACATCATACACCGCAATGTATACTACACGACACGTTCATCATTCATGTCCCAACGTTATGTATTTTTAATCGAATTAAACAATGCACGAAATTGCCCAAACGGCTACAATTCCTAACCTAGGATTCATGCCAATCGGTTACCCACAGTACGTCATGAACCATCACTCCAGCTTCTGAATCAAGTAAGGGTCGATCGCAATCGGAACCCCAAGCTACAACAGCACCCAACAGCAGAGAAGACTCATTCTGCTATGTTCTCTACACGCTCGCCTAGCGAGCTGCTAGCGAATGTTCGCCACCTTCTCGCCTAGCAAACTGCTAGCGAGCAAGAACAGAAGCTACAGACTTCGTTCACTACCTCGTTCGCCACAGCGAACCCCCAGCGAGTCCTTCGCTACTCCATTCGCTGCCAGCGAAGGAGACCAAAACACCACTGTCCCAAGTCTGGGACCGTTCGCTACGCACTCACCTAGCGAGATGCTAGCGAACACTCGCGACCTGCTCGCCTAGCGAGCTGCTAGCGAGCGACTGCGGACTGAACTTTCTCCCACTGTTCAGAATCCAAACACCCGATGAAATCTCTCGATAAATCCCAACTCGTTTCCAGTAGCCTTAGTCTAACATTCCTCAACTAAATTCTACCACTTATTCCCATTTTCAATCATTAAAACTCGGTTTCTACCGATCGAATTAATTTCGACCTAAAATGGAAGTTTATAGAAAACTCTCCAAAACTCTACTCGATCAACCATACACATACATAACCATACATATTGATTAAGATAGTAAGATTTCACACCCTTACCTTGGATTAATCGAAGCTTTGAGTTGCTCTTGATGATTCCACTCTTTTCCTCTTCTTCTTCTTCTCTTTTCTCTTCCTTTTTCCTTCTTCTCCCTTTCTTTCTATCCTTTTCTTTTCTTTCCTCTTTTACTCTTATATCTTTTCTTTCTATTTCTATTCTTTATATTTCTTTCCATTCTATTTCCTCCAATATACCTATTATTCCAATCAATTTCCATAAATCATCCACTTAACCATTTATTGAGACTGTCCGAAATATTTCCCACTAAACTTTCCAAAACTCTACAAATGATAAAATAACATAATATGTAGACTTAACATATTATCACACTATCCCATAATTAAAATAATTCCAATAAATAAATTAATTAGTTAAACCGAAATTGGGCTGTTACAACTCTCCCCCACTTTAGGAATTTTCGTCCTCGAAAATGTTATCCGATTCAAACAACTCGGGATGTGACTCACGCATCCCAATCTTCCCAATCCGATTCCATCTAGTTGATTCTTCCCAAATACCTTTACCAAGACAATCCCTCTTTCCTCGAAGTTGCCTCAGTATTCAAATTCTCTCTCACTCACACACCATCCATCCGGATTGATGCGCTTCCTCAGCTTAGACACGCGAACACATCGTGTAATTTCCTTTAGTGACAGCGGTGAAACAATCTAACATGTTATTCCCCACGCTTCCGCTGCACTACTCTGATACAGTTACAACGAGTCATGGTGTGCTTCCGAGACTTCAAGCTCGACTACACCAGTTACTATCGTAATTCTCAAAACACGTCTTTTCTTGGGTCCTCTAATCTCTTCAGTCTTCTTTTGCACAAACCTCAGGTCCGAGTACAACACTCTCGCCTGAATCATATTAATACAAATGAGCCTTACACCTCCTGCCATACAAGGCTTCAGATTCCCATCCGACACAATATTCGGTGATACTACATACGGTCTTTATCACTTCGGTGATATCCATCACAACTAGTTCCAACATAGAATGATTAATCTTCTTTGACAGGAAAAGGGTCAATCCGGTCATTCCATCCAGAATCTCATCAACAAAATCATATTCTCACATCCTTCGGAAAACCCCACGCAAAATCCATGGAATTACCCTCCGATCTCAACTCTGGAGTATACAACAATCACATTAGACCTATCAATCTCAGACGTTCATTCTTCGACTCTCGACAAGTCACACCAGCACATACAACTACTGCTTTCTCCATCTGTGGCTACCAAAATAATTCTTTCAAAATACTCTCATCCAATCCCCTTTATTCAGACTCTTAGACTCTATCACAACATCTCATGTCACCATCTCCACCAATCCAAACATCACTCATTCGATTTTAAATTCGTCAAACTTAATCACCCTATTAACTCCAATTAGAATTCTAACCTTCTCGAATCTCGTCGAGAATACCAATAATCAGTCTCATCACATAAGGTTCCGCAATTCGTTGCCGTAGCATACACACCAGACACAAGTTTCTAAAACAACTCAATCAATTTTAATCCTTTTACCATCTAAGCAGACATACCATACGGGGCTCTCAATATCTGACTAGTTTCCGCAACTAAGTCGATCGCAACTCCACTTCACGTCCTGGTTGTACAACACTTATCTTGTCAGGATAACTCTCGGGCAACAGCAATCAACCGGTAAACTGCCAACTTCCCACTTTCATTAATACTCAAGATTTCCATCAAAGTTAAACATCTTAAGCTCTCAAGGCCATTACTCGCCTCAAATCTCAACTAAACAATTGAAGCTCTCAAACTCTGGCACAAACACACAACAAATGGTCCGATCGGGTTCGACATAACCGACACATAAGTTGTTGACGGTTCTTCCAAAACTCCTTGAACTTCTTCATAGTGACATAACACTGCTTTCTCCTCCAACACGGATAACACCAGCTCTTGATGTTCAACAATACACCTAGCTACAGATCCACACTTGTAGCATCCTGGAGAACCACAAGTTCTCCCCCACTTGGATCATTCCTACCTCTGCAGACAATGGCTAAACAACAAACACGTACCGACAATGTCTTCACACACATGTCGTGTACAAGGGAACAACCAACATTAGACAACTTGGTCGGATGGACCGACCTGCTCTGATACCACTTTGTAACGCCCCTTTTCTATACCCCAAAATAATCACATATCAAATCTAATAGTCTCGAATACAAGTATTTTTATTTTCATCAGAGTGTATTTACATTAAGGTATAAAAGAAGTGCGTCACAATACTCACGAAACGACCACATGAATATTAATGTTTAAAAAGAATTAACTCAAAAGGGGTAAATCTCAACTAAAAATAAACGCATGACTGTTCGAAATTACATATTCATGTTTTCTCTTAAAGCGGAAGACTAAAGCATATATATATATATATATATATTCACTTAAGACATGACAAAACATAATTACATGTCATCTGGTTGTTCACAAATTCATTCACATACAAACAAAACATCATTAAGACATTCTACAAGCCTATCTACCCAAAGTTACATATCAGAGCGACCGACACGAGGGAAAAGAGCTATACTCCAAAGGAAACCTATAGCGAATCCTAATCTGCAATGCCTCGTAGGGCATTATAAAACAACAGAAGGGTGAGAAACATTATCACAATAATCAAGGCATAAGATATATATATATATATATATATATATATATATATATATATATATATATATATATATATATATATATATATATATATATATATATATATATATATATATATATATATATATATATATATATATATATATATATATATATATATATATATATATATATATATATATATATATATATATATATATATATATATATATATATATATATATATATATATATAAATGTACAAGTACCGAATGCCTATACCTCATACTTATTCACTACAATTCATAACAATAGATTCTCACCGCATTAAATACACGTAGACATAATCGCTCACACTTAATCGTCTATTCATCAGTCAATATCTTTCACATTTATTTATTCGCTAACACATCTCATCAATTCCTGCACATATGCATATTTACATATGACAATCGCAATCATACCATGCGATTCATATAAGACTCTTCACTACCCTCAATCCTTTTTCCGGACTATGGGTATGTTGCTTATGCTCTACCGGGAACAACGTCTCGGTCATTCTACCCCGGTAACTACCTCACTAGGAACGACACATCGCCGTTCTACCCTAGTGAGTAGAATCTCTCTACATATACATCGACCTCATTCTCATATTTACCAGACGCAATAAATATATATATATATATATATATATATATATATATATATATATATATATATATATATATATATATATATATATATATATATATATATATATATATATATATATATATATATATATATATATATATATATATATATATATATATATATATATATATATATATATATATATATATATATATATATATATATATATATATATATATATATATATATATATATATACATACACTAATACATTCTCAAGCATTATTTTCAATTCCTCATATGAAGATGATAATGCACTCATAGAGACCGACACCTCGACCCTATGCAGCTACAACCACGGTACCGACTCATTCGTCCGTCAGATTCTCTTAGAATTCACTCCTCTCACACTTATACGGTTACACTATAGCCCATCAGATTCTCCTAGGAATCACTATATAACCGTCGCATCAAGCGAGGTTCTGCAAATCCTCCAAGGGATCAAATATAACCATCGCATCAAGCGAGGTTCTGCAAATCCTCCAAGGGATTAAATATAACCATCGCATCAAGCGAGGTTCTGCAAATCCTCCAAGGGATCAAATATAACCATCGCATCGAGCGAGGTTCTGCAAATCCTCCAAGGGATCAAATATAACCATCGCATCAAGCGAGGTTCTGCAAATCCTCCAAGGGATCAAATATAACCATCGCATCAAGCGAGGTTCTGCAAATCCTCCAAGGGATCAAATATAACCATCGCATCAAGCGAGGTTCTGCAAATCCTCCAAGGGATCAAATATACCTAACATCATACACCGCAATGTATACTACACGACACGTTCATCATTCATGTCCAAACGTTATGCATTTTTAATTGAATTAAACAATGCACGAAATTTCCCAAATGACTACAATTCCTAACCTAGGATTCACGCCAATCGGTTACCCACAGTATGTCATGAACCATCACTCCAGCTTCTGAATCAAGTAAGGGTTGATCGCAATCGGAACCCCAAGCTACAACAGCACCCAACAGTAGAGAAGACTCATTCTGCTACGTTCGCTACACGCTCGCCTAGCGAGCTGCTAGCGAACGTTCGCCACCTTCTCGCCTAGCAAACTGCTAGCGAGCAAGAACAGAAGCTACAGACTTCGTTCGCTACCTCGTTCGCCACAGCGAGTCCTTCGCTACTCCATTCGCTGCCAGCGAAGGAGACCAAAACACCACTGTCCCAAGTCTGGGACCGTTCGCTACGCACTCACCTAGTGAGATGCTAGCGAACACTCGCGACCTGCTCGCCTAGCGAGCTGCTAGCGAGCGACTGCGGACTGAACTTTCTCCCACTGTTCAGAATCCAAACACCCGATGAAATCTCCCGATAAATCCCAACTCGTTTCCAGTAGCCTTAGTCTAACATTCCTCAACTAAATTCTACCACTTATTCCCATTTTCAATCATTAAAACTCGGTTTCTACCGATCGAATCAATTTCGACCTAAAATTGAAGTTTATAGAAAACTCTCCAAAACTCTACTCGATCAACCATACACATACATAACCATACATATTGATTAAGATAGTAAGATTTCACACCCTTACCTTGGATTAATCGAAACTTTGAGTTGCTCTTGATGATTCCACTCTTTTGCTCTTCTTCTTCTCTTTTCTCTTCCTTTTTCCTTCTTCTCCCTTTCTTTCTATCCTTTTCTTTTCTTTCCTCTTTTACTCTTATATCTTTTCTTTCTATTTCTATTCTTTATATTTCTTTCCATTCTATTTCCTCCAATATACCTATTATTCCAATCAATTTCCATAAATCATCCACTTAACCATTTATTGAGACTGTCCGAAATATTTCCCACTAAACTTTCGAAAACTCTACAAATGATAAAATAGCATAATATGTAGACTTAACATATTATCACACTATCCCATAATTAAAATAATTCCAATAACTAAATTAATTAGTTAAACCGAAATTGGGCTGTTACAACCCCTGGCCATCGTCCTCATTTGAAACTGAAAGGGGAGGGAAACACAGCCACGGTGGCCGGAGAAGAGCGCCATCTTCTTCTCCGGCGAGAACCATCAAGCTCTGCAACCAAATTTAACCAAACTCCAAGAAAATTACATCATTCTCCTCGTCTATTCACACTAATCACTAATATCCATTCCATTTCCATTAATTCCTCAAGAATCTCCAAACACGAAGATGAACAGAAAACTACTCAATTCCATAACTATCACCAAACTCAAAATTGATTGTACAGAAATGATCCTCACTCTTCAGGGATCAAGAATCCCTAACCAATCCATGCTAACACTCAAGAATCCTCTAGATTCGAATCCAAACAGAAATTGCATCACCTCATGAATCATCACCAAACTTCTCAATTATGATCCTAAAATGATCTATGTCATCACTACAACCTAACCACAAGCCAATTCCAGTCTAAACATGCCTAGAACTAGAGCAATAGTGAAAAATAAAAACCTGGAAAAAAGCTTCAAATTGGAGCAGTTGCAGGTTGATTATTGGCTTTAAAACGTGCAGAAACGTTCACTAATGAACACTGGTGCTAATTGTATCTTCAATTCCTCTTGAAACCTTCTGAATTGCAAAACACGATTTGGAGTTGGAAGCTTTGATCTCTAACTGCCACAACTGAAATCTCCACCAAATTCTTCCCAAAAAATGATCTGAACATGGTTATGAACTTAAATAGAAGCTGTTTGGATCTTAACATGGCCCAATTCTCTTGATCCAAAATTTCAATTTCTTCCAAAGTTCAACTATGGAAGTCGCGTGTATTGGCTCTGTTTCAGCTTGAACTTCACTCAAATTCATTGCATAACCCTTGGTGAAGATGAATGGATGAGAATGCAAGCTTGGTTTGATCCTATGGCCAAGATTGATTATGTTTCTTCATCATGAAGTAATCCACATAAAGTCCATGAATTAGGCCTCAAATAAAAAATGTAAAATTGTCAATCTCTCCAAAATACCATTTCCAATCAAAATATGCACAAACTTGTGAAGTTTGGCACAAGAATGAATTATTTATGAATTTTCCCTTTTTTAATGCCTTTAAATGATCTTTTTCAAAATCTCTTCATACTCTTTCATATCCAATCCATATCAATGGATGCTTGGGTCATGGTTGGACTAAAAACACCATTTTGAACAACTTTCAAGTTGGACAAATCTTCATTTGAGGTGCCTAAGATAGTGAAATGGACCCATAACCAAATATGACCTGTAATTCCAAATATCCAAAATACCATTGACTTGTCAAAGCCATATCTTGAGTTCTATACATCCAATCATGGATTTATAGTACTTTCTAGAAAGCTAAGAAGATAAGGAGAAACATTCATGTTGACCAAAAGTTCATAGGAATCACCCTTCTAGGGAAAAAGTGTCATGCAAGTTGGGTAACTTTCAAGCTCCAAATTCACATGCCTCAGATGACCTGTAACTTGTTTGTCTCATAACTTGAGTTCTATAAATCCAATCAAGGACTTCTAGTACTCAAATTAAAGCTAAGACCATGCTCTACAACAATCATGTTGGGGTCAAGGTGAGATGAAAATCACATCTTGAGTTAAGTGGTCTTGAAGTTAGGCACCAAACCAGGGGATTTTACACTGTCAAGCATAGCAACCCTAGCCTAGCAACTCCTCCCACTCTTGATTCATGATGAATTGACCTTGGAATCATACCTTAGGCATATCAACATATCCATCCATGATCACATGGCTCTTGAATTAGGTCTCAAACTTCTTCAAATCATCAGTTATCCTAGGGTTAACCAGATGAAACCCTAATTGTACCAATCTTGGGTATATCTTCATATCCTTTTCACAATGACCTGTCTAGGCTTCAAGATGAACTTCAACACTTCTTAAGAGCTCTCTCAATGCCTCAGGATCCAACTCTATGGCTTCAACATCATCAGATGACTTCCCACAACCCTCAAGTTAGGAGATGTGCACACTTAGCTTCAACCCTCTCTCTGAGGATCTTTTAACTTCCCTGATAAGGATATCAACCCTTGAACACTTGAATAAACCTCTTAGCTGGCTTCATAGTCTTGTGTAGCCCTTTGTTGGTAATCATACCTCTTGATCTCCTGCATACATGTCAATGAAATGCAAATGATAATGCTAATATGAATGCAATGAAACACAAGTTAGGTAAAGAAATGTTAGGCAAATTTTGGGGTGCAACACCACGCCGTGGATCCCTTCCTAAAGGGTAGTGGGGAACAACCTGCACTTGATGGCACCCCGTACATTCCTGTAGTCGAGCATTGTGTCGATGCTTTCGATATGGTCGTCCGGGTCAGTCATGCCATCGTACGTTGCCAAAAGCGGGGGTTTTTCCATCCCGACAGGCAGTGGGGCCTCCTTGATAACTCTGCATAGTGGTGAGCGTTGGACGTCTTCGTCGCTCCTGATGGGCGACGGAGAGGGGGAAGCTGATGCTTGGTGGTTTTTGTTTCGACGTGGGGGACTCTTCGACCGAGCTCTCGGTCTAGAGGGGGGGCCCTGCGACTTTGTTCTTCTTCTGAGTCGGGAAACGTCACTCTTTCCGGGGAGGCGACCTGTCCTGTTTGTGGGAAACCAGTTGTTGAGGTTGCTCCAAACGAGGGTGGCGCCCCGTCGGCAGGGGAGAGGGACTCTGATGCTTTCACCGGTATTGTGAAGGAGAAAAATGGGGAGTACCTGCAAGATGCTCTGATGGTTAAGTGAGAACCAGAACTAGAGAGAGAGCAAGTACAAAGAAAATGTGTAGTGAATAGAATACCTGACCCTCTAGTGAAATAAGGTATTTATAATGTGCCATAAACGTAGGGCCAGCTGTTACATTGCATTGGGTTAGATTGTCAAGCCCAACACAAGTAACTATAGAGCTTACGTGGCATGGTGAAGACCAACATGTGCTCTTCGTCCTGGATCAACTGCCCCATGATCTTTGGAAGGTGGGCTGACCATCTCTTTCGAAAGTGGGTAGTTGCTTGATGACGTGTCCCCACGTGGGGGACACGTGGAGAACGTTGGGGAAGCGCGTGGGCTTCCCCGTCAAGAGAGTCTTCTGCCCGACTGGTGTGTCTTATTGAGGCTTGTGCTCGATAGAGGAAATTGGGCCTTGTTGGGCCTCATCAATATAGCACTGGGTTGTGCCTGTCCGGCTGAAGGGCAGGTCCTGACTCAGTCCAAAACACTACTAGTATAAATAAGTAACCCATTTGATTTAATATTTCATTCACAATTAGTCTAATTTTGAACTATTGATTTTACCTTCAACAAGACTTGATAGAACATATATGACAACGTTATGGACATGAGAATAACATCAATTGAAAAATATTTTAAATATATCTTTTTTATGTATTTTGTACTAGTAATTTATTTTAATGTATTTTTTAATTAATTATTTGTGTGATGTATTGTATTTTTTAATATATATTTATTATATTTTGTTTTATTTTATTTTAAATGTATAATTTTTTAATATATTTTAATATATTTGAATTAAATTGTTTCAATTATATTTTTATATGATATAAATATTGGGTATATAGTGAGATTTTGTGGGATTTTTTTTAAAGTTATAATATAACATAAAAAAGTTATGTGGATCTCATTTAAAGAAATGTGTGGTTGATGAGTGTGGATGTTTTTGGTGTCCATATATTAATTTGTTAAATAAATTTATCTGCATAACATATTTATATAAATTGGAGTTATATAATAAGGTTTAAAAACACATTTGTAACAAGGTCATGCATAAAATGTAATATTCTTCTGTTTAATTAGGTCTATTATCATCTGGCGTTGAGTATTTTTTATACACAAATTAAAGACTCAGATTTATTAAGCCAAAACAAAGGAGAAACAAAGTCCAGCTAAGAAAAAAACAACAAGAATCATAAAAAGCAAATTCAATTTTGAAGACTTCTTTCAACTTTTAAAATTCAATTTGATGTTTCATCTTATATTTTCTTTATTCATATGTAGTGGTTATTGTCACATTATTGTTATATATTTACAAAAAAAAAAGTTAAAATTTATATATGAAAATATTATGTTTGGCAATTTCATTGCACGTGGGAACAAAAGGAAGATCCTATTTGGTGAGAGGGTAACATGTTTGAAAAGTCAATACAAAGTCTTGTTCATCTTCAAACATGAATCCTTTTTTTTTCCTTCCAATAGTCAAGGTTGACTCTTCATACCAATCTATGACAAATTAAATTTTAACTTTAGTTCCATGCTCCTTTAAACTATAATAAATAAAACCATTCTTTTTAAAATACTAGTAATAGTCGATACATACTATAGTTAGTCACATGAACAATGAAAGAATTACACATTGTAAAATGGGGCAGCTGACCCTACTCATTGAAAAATATTAACTAATATATCCAAATCTTTTTGAGAAAAAAAAATATACTAAGAGAATTAATGGTAGACGCTACTATATCACATTTTTATTTTTAAAAAATTATTAAATTTTAGGGTTTTATTTTAGAGATTGCTATTATATGGACCATCAATTATTCGCATGAAATTGAATGGATTTTGATTGTTCATACTTTTATTATCTTATTATATTATATTATTAAATTAATATTTATTAAATAAAAATAAATATATTAATTAAAACATGTAAAATAGTTTTAATATATATATAAAAAATTAAATATTGCATCAAAATATATTAAATTTGTATACAAATTTTATAATGAAATTTAGCGAGATATACAAATTAATAGCATTGTAATTTTGAATTCGGTTAGATTAATTTGAATTAATAATAAAAAATAAGTTTATTGTTTAATATTCTACAATAAAATGACAATGGTATCCTGAATTTTTCTATCTTGATTGATCTCATTGATTCTCTTATGGCGTTTCACTAACTTAAAAATTATCAATATTATTTTAAAAATTATTATATAATTTAGGTGTTACTTAAAACATTAAATATTACATCACCTTTTATTTTGTAAATTGACGTGAAGATAAAAAGAGATTTTTGTTAAAATAATAAAGATATAAATAGAAATAAAAATCGCAAGCTACAAATTCAAAAGCTAATTCAAACAGTTTTTGACAAAAAGAAGATAAAAGTTAGTAAAAAGTTATAAACTAAAAGGTTAAATACTGTAACCAAACATAATATTTTTATTAATGAGGCTAAAGCTAAAAGTTTTTTCAGACCTTATCAAAGAGGCTATAAGATGCAATGAATAATGTTTTATTGATAATAAGAAGTTGATTAATATGACTTATTTAAATTATTAAAAGAAATTATGAATTTATGAGATTTGACTATCAACTTTGAAAATCATATCTATTTAGTTAACAAATTTCTAATTTAGATAAAATTACTAATATTTTAAATTTGTTAATAGAAGTCAGAGGTGTAATCGGTTCAGTTTGAATTTGTTTTTGGTCAAATAATATTTGATATGATGATATCTCTATCAGTTTGCTTTGATTTGGTATTTAGTGTTTTTCAAAAATAGAACCTAATCTAAACTATTCAGTTCGGTTTGGTTGGGTTGATTGATTTATATTGCCTTTTTTTCAAACAATATACTTATTTGTGTATCCTTCGCTATCATGTTTTCGGTGTATTTTTTACTATTACTTTTTCAAATAATACATTTCATATCATTTATTTCATGCTCTACTTTTCAAACAACTTACAAGTTTAACTTAATCCATACAAAGCAGTGATATGACTTCTATTGCATCATGAAATAAGCTCACTATCAAATACAAAAGTTGACAAATACAACTAAAATAAGTTCGCCATAACATACAAAAGTTTTCACTTGGAACTGACTAATACAATCAAAATAAATTCACCATCAAATACAAAAGTTGGCATTTAGCCGAAGCTAATACAACCAAAATAAGTTTACCATTAAAACGACAATGGCGAGAGTAAAAGTGGCAACGGCCGACGAGAGCAATCGTCTGATGAGAGCGAGTTTTTGTTACATCGGATTTGGTTGCTAGTTGCATAAGCAAAAATGAAGAAGGGTTTGGCAGGTGCAAAACATACTAACAGAGATTCTTAAAAGCCACTACAAGAAATTTAAAAGCCTATTTTTGTATTTATTTCTAAAGCTTCTTAATGGCGTTTAAGATTCTTATAGTAATCGAGTTAATCATCTCCACTCTTATCTCATACTGGTCGTTGATGAATAGTTGCTATTTTTTTAATATTAAATTGGGTTTTTTCCAATTAAAAACACACATGGATAAATTATATTTTTTAGATGTTAGGCCTTCATCAATTTTCATTTTACGCCACAAATTGTGCAATTTTTAACAAACTCTTAATTTTAATGATGCCATTACTTTATCATTTATATCTTCATACTGAATATAAATATTTATAATAAATGAGCTTTATCTCATTTGTTGAAGTTTCAATATATGTCTCTGGTAGTATGTTTTGTAGTTGTGGTTTTGTCTGATCTTTCATATCAAAAACGAAAGACGGTATTGTGAAATTGTTGTTAATATGCAATTACAAGTTTTGTTGTGCAGTTTGAGATAGAGAAAATTAATGGAAGAATAGTTTTTTTATTTTTGGAAAATTGTTGGTTAGTGGTTAACACATGGGATTTGGTTGACATTGGTGCAAGCTGCAAAGTGTATTGTGAGATTAAGTTTGTGGTTGAAGAGCTTAATGCCAACATAGAAGTTGCACCATAAGTTTTCAACTTGATTTATTACATGTGGAAATTTTTTGACGTGGTTTAACTTCAAGAAAAATATACTCTTCTTTCAATGGAGTATAATAGTTTTTGAATTATGATTACTGGTGAATACAATGTGAAAATTCTTGAAGTGATGTAGTTTCAATTGACTATACTCTATATAGTAGAGTATGATAGTTCTTTTAAATTACGATTATTAATTAATACAATGGAAGTTGATGTATTATTTTTAATCAAGGTAGAGATTGTTGGTGTTAGTTAAAAATATACATCTTGAAGAAGTCTCACATGCTTAGTTTGGTAAAGGAAGAGGGAGTCCAAGGTTCTATAATAGATACAAGTTATTCATTACAAAATGCACCACTCATAAACACTTTAAGCTTGTATTTTTTCTCTCTCTTTTCTCTTACACTCTTATGATATAGTGTTGTGGCGTGTATCTAAATATCTATTTAAAGGGAGTGAGGTGTATTGAATATCGTGGGGATGGTTGAAGGTAGATTATATATTGTAAAAAATTTCACTTATTTTTATTCTCTAGTTGTCATTTGACAACGACAATGATTTTTTTTCTCCTGTTTTGGAGTTTTTACGTCCTTGTGTTGTGATTTTTTTCCTTTATTTTCTTTATGCCAGTGTTTTCCAACAAATTTCTTCTATAAGAATAAGGGGTTTCTTGGTTTTCTAAAATTAAATTTTTATAAAACTATCTTATTTTCTCTAAGTGGATGATGCGGCGTCTAGATATCACTAAAAATGTGATGTGCTTTCTTGTCCTCTGTGACACATTTTTTCCAAGAAGTTGCCAAAATTTTACCTTCATGGAATCCATCAATTTTTTTTCTTATTCTCTTTATTTTCTTCAAATATTTGTATCAAATTCTTCTTCATTTTTCATCATCAGAAATTTTGTTGTGAAAACACAACATAATTTATCCAAGTCTTCATTAATCTTAGAGATCTTTATTTAAATCTACAAAAACATAATTTATTAAAAGTAAAAGCACTCAAAACTACAATAAAATATACTAAAAATATATGTAATGACCGACTGTCATCAAGAACCATTGGACACAATGGCCTCAGAGTTGCCATCATCACATCTAAATTGTAATCATCACCCTTCTCCTTGAGCATCCCTTTTGGGATCTCATAAAGTGTTTCGTGCATGGGACGATTGAGAGGAATGAAAAAGAAAAACCTATCCTTGAATTCAAGGAAAATCCATCCACACTAAAAAAAACTTATGGTCATATTTCAAAGAAACCAACCCTTGAGGTTGGAATGGGTTCAAATACTTCCTAAAATGTGGAATGGACGTAAGAACAATGCCAATGTAGGATAACTCTTTTTTGTATTTGCATTTCACATACATGAGGAGGCTACACACCTTATAACAACTACAAATTCTCATCTTTGGTCCAGGTACAACTACCTGCTAGTTAAAAGATTGTCCCACATTCCTACATACCAACTCCAACCTATCTTTGGTGCAGAAAAAGGTCCAACATCCCAAAAATCACTACAACAAAAAATACATCTTACCTCAGATGTAAAATGTATTGTACCTCGGTTGCACAAGTGAGGTAACGAAGGACGACACAAAAACTTGTCACTTTACCCCTCAATTTCTAATAACTGAGGAATAGTTGAAATGGTTCTGGATTTGATCCCTAGGAAATACTTTTGTAATTTTTAAATGGAGAAAACACATATCTCCTCGGGTAAACGAGCTTGAGTTTATTATATCTAATGTGGATTGCTTATATCATTTAGTCCAAGCTGAACATATAACTTTTCAGATTGATTTACAAAATAATTATATGAAGAATTATATTTGAAGAACAAATTTTAATTAATTATTTTTGAGCATTTTGCAACTCAACATTCATCTCACGTTCTTTAGTGGTTAAAATCTCTCAAGTGTTTCTTATTTTCATTCAAGTTTCTTTCATAGTTTTCAATGAACAAGTATGAAAGAAAGTTGAACGAAAACTAGAAGCGTTGGAGAGATTTTAACCATTAAAGAACATGAGATGAACAACGAGTTGAAAAATGCTCGAAAAACATTGATTAGTGTTAGATGTTTTCAAATAGAACATAATTTTTCATATTATTATTTCCAAAAACAATTTAATAGATATAATAAATTCAGTTGTATTTTCTGTCACTATAATATCCTCTAGACATGTCCAGAGGAACAAGTTAAGAGTTGCACACAAAATTACAAAAAAAACATAATCTTAGTCTCACATTCAAAATTAAACTCAAAACAATAATTAAACCCTAAACATATAGATTTCAAAACTTTTCTAAGTATAACAACTAGACAACAACAATAATAACATCAACAAATCAAAAACAAAAATAAATAATAACAACATTAACATTTTCTCAATCTAAACAATAATTAACATTAAACAACAACTATAAAAAAAACAATCTTTCAACAAAAAGTACAGTAACAATAAACCTATAACTTCAATCTCGATAAACCTATAAAATATTTATCTCAACAAAAACAACAACACATAACATTAATCTTAGTTTAAACAATAACAACAACAAGATTAAACCTCTAATGTTTTGGGTCTCGACAACAACAGCAACAATAACACCAACGTTAATATAACATGAATAGTGATGTTAGGCATATCAGATATGTGAAAAAAAGAAGAGCCCTAAACACATGTCATATTCGTATTTCGTTGCTTTTTAATGAGTTGGTGTATATATATATATATATATATATATATATATATATATATATATATATATATATATATATATATATATATATATATATATATCAGAGTAAATAATTTCATCTCGGTTAGCAAACAAAATCAAGGTGAAAATTGGATAATTTTTTATTAAAAATATAAATTGAAGTTATTGGGATTCAAAGCATGTGCCCTGAATTAGTTTACCCCCTCAGTTTTTCTAGAAAACTAATGGAATAGTTTGTTCATTTTAAAAAGAAAAAGTTATGGCGTGTTAAGGTATTATACCTTGGTGTTTTATTACATGAGGTGCAAACGTTGTCATAAAATGTAATATTTGTAGTAATGACTTTTTAATCCACCCATAGATAGTCTTCAACGTAAGCATGAAATCCACATTCGAAGATGATGTTTTCTCCCATTTCCTTGCCATTGTTTAAAGACCAAAAAAAAGGACAACCATGTGCGATACACCTAGTATATTCCTCTAAGAACCACATTATCGCTACAACACTAAGTCAACACTTGAACTGGGGCTCAAAACACCTAATGAACAACTGCAATTTATAGGATCATCCGTTACATTCTCAACAATGATGGATTGGCTAAGTTCACATTTCCAAGTCTAAATCCCACCATGATTTGAATCATGTTAATGCAAGTGGGATAAAGCTTCATATTACTAAGAACAAGGTTGATCACTATTGGCCTAGTGGAAGAAGCGACATCGCTAAGTTCATAAGGGTTGATTTCTACAAAGGTATTTCCTGAGTTCTCCATGATTAAACTTAGATAAAATCTAAGAAATTAAAAGGAAGAAAAAGGAAATACCTTAGGTTTACTGCAGTTAGCATGAATTTGAAAGTCTCCACCAACAAAGACAAAGCAAGTAAGAGTTTCTTTGAATAATAATAATAATAATAATAATAATAATAATAATAATAATAATAATAAGAAGAAGAAGAAGAAGCAAGCATAGGTTTCTATTAAGAAGAAGAAATAAGGATAATTTGAAAGGTGTGAATGAAACACAAGTTCCTACTTTACATGCATAGAAACGATCGACTTCAACGACCATGATCAATTAAGAGACCAAGGGATTCATCAAATGCCTCATATCACACCTCGAAGTAGCCCACTTGAATGAGCCTATGTATGTCACCTTAATCCCTACGCATGTGGTACACTTGGAGACCATTATCGTAAAAATGTTTCACCATAATTTCCATATAACATGCAAGTTCCTCGTGACAACTAGTCTCACTCTACAAGGAGCATTCGCTCCACGAGCAAGATTCGCCACGACTTAGACTTTTGGGTCGGCCTCAAATACTCTTATAACAACAATCTTCACTTCATGACTAACAACAAAGACTTAGGGGTAGGGATTGGGATATGTCATGCCAAGTAATATGAGGTTAATGCCTAACACACGCAAGTCTAGGTCATACTAGATTTTCTTAAAATAGAAAATATCTATGTTTTTTATAAGCCTATTAATTTTTAAATAAAAAAATTGGTCAGAAGCCATAAATTTTTTTTAAACTTATCATACATACCTATTTAAATAAATATAAATAATTTTATTAATATTATTAATATTATTATATTGTATTTTGTATTTTGAAATAAAATACAAAAATGAACTTAGTTATCTTGAAGAAGTTATGAAAATAGGCTAGAAACACCTTATGAACAATGTCATGAGTTATTTTCATAAGTTCTCCCAAACAAATAGTCTCACAAAATTTATGATACTAGATAAGCTCAAACAAGTCAATACAAATAAACTTTTAATCTCTTTGATATTTTAGCTTGTTAGTCTATTTAAACATTAGTTAAATTTCTTATTTTTATATGCTGAAATAAAATAGGTTTTTAAGTAGGATAACAGGCCAACCAGACCTTCAAAAAGGTTAGGTTTAAGCCTAAAAACAAGTCTTTGACAAATTATAGGTTAAACTTAAGTTTTGAACTTTTTGCATGACAAACTTAGGCTTGGCCAACCTAACTTAGGCCGACCTATTTTCGCCTCTACTTGGGGAACAATTGTTCTAAGTTGGTCAACAACCCAGAAGATTAGCCCACTCTGTTGGAACAAAATTATTTTGTCCTATATCTCTCTGATTTTGATGATAACAAAGTATTTAAAGAATAACTAAGTATAATAATGTTTGTTCAAGTGTGTAGGACCATAGACTAAAATTTCATATAGAATCCAAGTATTAGTTCTGACTCTGAACATTCAAAGAGAAACTTAAGATGAAAATCGAATGGATCAGAAGCTGAAGACTAGATTATGAAGAAGTCAACTTTTTAAGAGGCCAACGTTTGAAGATCAAAGTCTGAGGTAGTCAGCCTTTGAAGATCAGACTTTGGAGAAGTCTGTTTCAGATGATCAGAATCAGAGTCAGTCAAAGCACAAGGACCAAGGTGATCTTGATAGGTCAATGTTTATCTTTGAACATACTTTGTCACATGAAGACCTAATCTTTATCTTGTTCATAAATTCTGCTAGGAATCAACTGCTTATTCCTTTGTAGCAAAAGATTTTCAAACTAACTTTCAACTAACCTGACAATTTGGTGAAACATCTCAATGTCTCTTTTGAATTTTCTCAAAAGAATTTACTGTGTGGCATCTTCAACGAATTTTTCTCTCTATTTAAAGAGCTAAAAGACTTCGAGATAATTATGCTAATGAACAACGATAGACAACAAAAGAGAAGTTACTCTGTCAAAGAAAAACACAAGCTAAACTTAGAATTTCTTATCTTTGTATATCTTAGAAATTCTTAAGTCTTATAGAGTCAATTTGTTTTGTATTCTTTGTACACCTCTGATTTTATATCAAGTGTATTTTTCCAACAATAATTTATCTGATAGATAGATTGTAAGAAGTCTCTTGCTTGTGTGCTTGAGTATAAAAGTCTCTTACTAAGTGTTTAAGTAAAGGAAGTTTCTTTCTTGTGTGCTTGAGCAAAGGAATTCTCTTACTTGTGTGTTTGAGAAAATGAAGTCTCTTACTTGTGTGCTTGAGCAAAGGAAGTCTTTTGCTTGTGTGTTTGAGCAAAGGAAGTTTTTTACTTGTCGGTTTGTACAAAGGAAGTCTCTTGCTTGTGTGTTTAAGCAAATTGTAATCTTGTATGATTATACTGAAAATCTCTTGTAAGTACAAAGGGACTGGATTACTCTCAAGTTATGAGAGAAACTAAGATAACTCTATGTATTATTCTTCTTTCTTCATATTGTATCCACTGCCTACATCTGACTAAATCAGATTTTATAACCTTGTGTTTAGAATCTGACCTAAGAGTTTAAAAAGAAAGAAAAAGTTAACACAATTCAACCCCAACTTTCCTTGTGTTTTTAGCATCTTTACATATAGGCTCAATCTCTTTAAGGTGCTTGTTGTGCTACTACACAGGTGGATCTCTCTCACACAACATTTCATAGGAGCATGTCTCCTCTTCGTTCTAAATCATATGATATTCATTCAACGATCACCCTTATTCAAAACTGGACAATCCATAAACATTTATATATATATATATATATATATATATATATATATATATATATATATATATATATATATATATATATATATATATATATATATATATATATATGTGTGTGTGTGTGTGTGTGTGTGTGTGTGTCATTTCATTGAGTCACACTTAAATACAATTCAACTCATATTTATAAAATTTCACCCAATCTATTTCTGATTAAGTCTAGGTGTGTTAAACTTTTATTTTCATATTCCCTCTCCCTCTACCAAGTAACCATGAGAAATATTATATTGTAGAGTTGCATTGCACGTGGTAACAAAAAGAAAAAAGCCAAGGGTGTAGTTGGTAAGACTAGGAGGGTACCTATTTGAAAAGTCAATACAAAGTCTTGTTCGTCTTCAAACTTGCTCCTTTTTCTCCAATAGTCAAGGTTGACTCTTCATACTAATCTATTACAAATACTATTTTAGTTCCACAATCCTTTGAACTACAATAAATAAAACCTTTCAACTTTCTATACATAAAATACTACAAATAATCTATACATACTATTGTTAGTCCCATAAATATCTTCTCTACAATCTTACAATATAGTCTTTCTTCTACCTCTAACATTAGAGCTTAGGATCCAAACAATCATGAAGAAAGGATGTTTAGATCCAAATCTCAAACTCACTGTTCCAGCATCTAATCAAGCTTCTTTTGCAAAGTTCTTGTGAGTGATCTCTTGTTATAATCAATTATGTTAATGTGCTTGATAAATAATTGCTTTTGTTTTGTTCTAATTGGAATTGTTCTGTAGGACTCAAAGTGGCACTTTTAAAGAAGGAAACTTGCTTGTTAATAGGGATGGAGTTAGAATTGTCTCTCAGAGTGAAGTTGAAACTGTATAATATTTCTCTCTCATTTTGTTTTTTTACCTTCTTTGAGAATAAGGGGTTTCTTGGATTTTTTAAAAGTAACTTTTTTTAAGGTTTCCAAACTAGAATAAAGTATAAAAAAGGAATTTTTGTTAAAGGGTTATTTGGTGTTTCTTCCTTATAGTAAAAGACAAAGATATTGAGTAGTATTATATTTGGACACTAATCATTTTCATGAACTAATATGTAAATAGACCTAATTGGATATTTTCATGAACTAATATGTAAATAGACCTAATTGGATATTTTCATGAACTAATATGTAAATAGACCTAATTGGATATTTTCATTTTTGAGTGATTGGGAGCTCTGCAATATGTTTTAATCAGAATTTCTCATATGAGTGACTGCATTTGAGTTTACATAACTTAATTTAAAGATTTCCATGCAAATTTTCCTTTTTATATAGTTATAATCGGTTGTGGTGCGCAACCATGGTGGTTTTTTGGTACAATGAAGTTGCGGAGGCTTGAGTTTAGTATCAGGATCGTCTTTGAGCGCGTGCAAGGCGAACTACTGAATAGGGCCCAAAATTTGTTACAGTTAAATCGTAGCTAAATAGGATCTCATAAAATATTTGTCACTGTTAAACCGTGGTTAAATTGAGCCTTTAATTCTTTTGTTGAATAGAGACTTATCTACACAGGGTCTTCAAAAACTTATGACGATTCTGTCTAAGACTATAGGTATTATTAGCACGGATACTTCAAATTGAAGGTGTGTCTGGTGTTCGTGTCTCTGGTCGTGATAATTTGAGACCGAATTGCGTGTTGAATTGTGATAATTTTGTATTTGAGTTTAATATCTGTGTTAATTTCAGCAACCACCAATCAAGCCAATAGACAATCAGATAAGTTTGGCAGAGATTGATACAATCAAAGTGATTGGAAAGGGAAATGGAGGGATAGTTCAATTGGTTCAACACAAATGGACTAATCAGTTTTTTGCATTAAAGGTATATCTATACTAGCAGCTTTCTTCATATATAACTTGTTTTGATTCACTTTATTCTTTTGTTACTTACAATGCTTTCTTTTCAATCAGCAAATTCAAATGAATCTTGAGGATTCTACTTGCAGGCAAATAGCACAAGAGCTAAAAATCAATCAATCAGCTCAATGTCCTTATGTTGTTGTTTGTTACCAATCAATCTACGATAATGGCACGATATCGATCATCTTAGAGTACATGGACGGAGGCTCCTTAGAGGATCTATTGAACAAAGTTATAACGATTCCAGAACCGTTTCTTGCTGCCATTTGTAAGCAGGTAAGGAAGTCGGACGATTTCAATGTCCGGTTTCACGTACTTCGGCCTTAGACCTATAACTCGATTTTCCGCGTGCCTAACTAGACTTCATGTCTTTTTGTTTTGGTTCCAAATGTAGGTGCTAAAGGGTTTGATGTATCTTCACCATGAGAAACATATTATTCATAGGGACTTGAAACCTTCTAATATACTTATAAATCATAGAGGGGAGGTAAAGATTACCGATTTCGGTGTCAGTATAATCTTGGAAACTACTTCTGGTCAAGCAAATACTTTCATCGGTACATACAACTATATGTCTGTGAGTAAATTTATGGTTTTTCGTCTCGCCAACATAAGTGTTTATTACATAAGTGCTTACGCATTGCTATTTCTATAACAAAAGATAAAATAAATTCAAAGTGTTTTCATGAGTTATAAGTTGTTTTCATACGTTTGAAAACAGCTTAAGACGTGTCATAAGTTATTTTCATAAACTCTTTCAAAAATTCTTTCAGGAGTTTATGCAAGTAGATATGCTTAAATAGTTCAATCCAAATAGGTCATATATGTGATACCGTTTCCCTGAATACGATTTTTATTCATCGTGATTTTACAGCCAGAAAGAATCGATGGAAGCCAACAAGGTTACAATTACAAAAGTGATATATGGAGCTTGGGATTGATGTTGCTTAAGTGTGCAACTGGGAGGTTTCCATATACACCACCAGATAATAGTGATGGATGGGAAAATTTGTTTCAGCTTATCGAAGCCATTGTCGAAAACCCTTCACCTAGTGCTCCATCTGATGAATGTTCACCCGAATTTTGCTCATTTATCTCCGCATGGTAAGAAATTTACTATACTTTTAGTATCTAAAATTGCGTAGTCTCAGAAATCTTGGTCATAAAGTTTATGTTTATATAATGAAGCTTCTGATCCTCTGTCTATCTTTTCTGTGTCAGTTTACAGAAAAATCCAAGGGACAGACCATCGGCTCGAAACCTATTGGTACGCATACATCTTACTGTATTATTGATATAAATATGTCATGTAAAATAGACTAAATTAGTAAATAGTAATTCTTACAGTGTATTTATTTTTCGATCTAAATTTCAGAGGCATCCTTTTGTGAACATGTACGATGACTTAGATGTGGATCTTTCCGACTATTTCTCCAATGCAGGGTCTACACTTGCAACGATATAAAACTTTTTTGTTCCGACTGTGAACTTAAAAGGTAAAAGGTTAATCTAATTTGAATTTTGTTCGCTATATGAACACAATGAGTTAGTCTTTAATGTGAACCCGGAGTATCGTTTGTACTGAGGCAATGGTTTGTAAGTGTAAACTGTAAACGAAACAGATGTTCGTGTTTTCGTGCTCAGAGATTACATGAATGAATTCTAATTTTCTATTTGAATGATCAATGCTTTTATTATATTGCTTGAGATTGAAATTTTCATCATAAGGCAATCCATTTCGACATTACTTAAACTACAAGTAATTGTAGGATGTGCAAATTTGCAACCTTCAATTCAACTATTAATTTTGAAATACAATAATACAAATTCAAAAAATGAAAATTACATGCATTTATACATTTACCTTGCTTTAAAATTAAAACTATAGCTAACATAAAAATTTTACATAATTAAAAATATAGTAAAAAAATAGCCCTTATGAAAAAATTAAAGGGCTAAATAAATTTGCACCATACTTGTGAAAAAAATATAGTATAGCCATAAATATTTTAATTGATGAGAGAATCTATTTTATGCTTTTCTCTTGATTTGTCTTTGAGTCTTCAAGTCTATAACAATAACTGAGATGTTATCTTTGCTTCCTCTTTGAAGAGCAAGTTTTGATAGATACTCTGCAGCATACTGAGCTGCAGGATTAACTCCGTCGATTTGTATGGTTGATGCATTGGTTCCGTTTTTCTTATGCCAAATAAGGATTCGCTTTCGAGCAATCTCGCATGCTTCTTCATTTGTCATCACGTCCCATAAACCATCACTTGCTAGAATAAGACATTCGTCGTTTTTCTCTCGGAGGGCAATTGTGACTTCTGGATCTGGAATTATCCATGGTTTCAAGTATTTATCACCTGGTGATGAACAAGAAGCTAAATTAAATTTCGACAAAGATGACTAGAAAGTAGAAACTTAATATGGATGATGAACATGAAGAAAAAGCACTTGGCGTTCTTCCAAATCTATACAAGTAATCAAGAGACAACATTTACGGATTCGTTGCATTATACGTAGGTTTTCTGGGAAATTTTTCGATGTGTTTCTAAATATAATGAAACAGAATTGATAATAAACTTTGTAACTGTATGAATGTGTACTGATAATTCAGAAACAATACAATAAACGCATACCAATTGACCTTGATACTGCCAAAACACCGAGAACTCGGTATCCATTCCATTGTATGATCTTTCCTCCGGCGGCTTCTATCCTTTCCCACTCACCCTCTCTATTTGGCTGTAAACAGGAAATAAAGTTTCTTGAATCAGATCACTTCAGCTTCTAAATCCAGCACACAAACTGCGAAACTAAAAACAAATTCCTTACTTTATGGTCGGTAGACAGTGGCAGTGCTTCTTTTCCTCGACACAAAGCCGCTCGTGAATCGCCACAATTTGCAACTATTATGTGGGATTGAGTTAAAATTGCAACCAGTGCAGTGGATCCAACAGTCTCAGGAGCAAGAGTTTCTTCAGTACTTGCCTCAGAGCCATCGTTACCGCTCCTTTCACGATTAGCTGCATCAATTCCTACAATCTTATCATCTACTTTTTGAAAGCAATTGGTTAGTACTTTCTTCCATCGATCCTGCCAATTGTCTTTTTCTTTATTTTCAGATAAACTGGATTCTGCAGCTTCTATCTCCTCAACCAAAACTGAATGAAGATGTTTCTGGCAGTAATTGGCGACCTATGAAGCCATCACAATATTGGTAAATGCAATGAATCAACTCTCTCCGTTCAATTTCAGTTGTTGTTTCAAGAGATAAGGATATTATTAACAAAACAATAATAAATGTTGCATTGAACTTTGAAAATGACATGTAAATAGGAATTAAAAAATTCTACAAAAGTGACAATTAAAAAAGAACGGAAGGATTTTAAGGTATACCTGACTTCCTCCATGTCCGTCATAGACACCAAAAACGTGTGCAAGTGAGTGTTTTGTGTTTTCATTCACTTGATCCTCCATTAGCATCATAGAAGGTATTTGAAAAAGTTGAGGCTTAATAACAATAGCATCTTCCATCTCTTGTCTCATTCCAATAACTGATGAGAAACCATAAAGAGGAGTTTCACTCAATTCCAAACCATTATCACAGCTTGTTGTACTTGTTTGCTTCTCTAGCGTCGCATGAACTACAGCAATTGGCTTTGAATCAGGACCACCTGAATTACTTCCACCTTCACTCTCGTGGTTCATCGCAACAGAAGCCACGTTCTTCATCGACTCATTCAAACTAGACTTAACATTTATATCATCATCAACCATCATGGTATTCGGTGTGTTCATTTCAGACAAATTAGTCCTCAAAATTGCAGACTGAGAGGATGGATTATGTATGCGCAGAAAATCCTCATGTATCTTGAACTCATCTTCATATCTTCCGTTACCGTCACTTTCATGAACCATTTCAGAGACAACTTCAGCTCCAACTTGATTCTCCTTAACCTCGAAAGACACTGATATTTGGTTTTGTTGTGGACTAATATACATGTCGACGTCGTCTTCACTTCCAACAGAAAAGGATTGACAATCCTCGACGGAAGCAGGATTTAACATCAATACAGTTGCTGTATTTGCCATAAGCTTTAAACTAGATATTTCCATTTGTGTTGTCACTGCTGACTCTTTCTGTATTAAATTCCCAAGTGGAAATGGCACTGCAACCGTCGAAGTTATTTCCTCCATAAGTTTTCTTTTCTGTCTACCACTATCCTTATCCTTTTCAATCCTATAATTGTTCACCCTCTTTAAGACTCTTCTCTAGAAAAAATCCCAATTTCTATATAAACACCAACAAGCTCTTGCAAGTTGCAAGTTGAAACTACACTATCAAATAATCAATTATAGGTATCAAAATCAAGAGGTTATATTGAGAAAAGGCCAAGTTAAATGCTGGAATAGCCCTTTGGAGTCAAGATGCTTTAATAACTTACCATTTTTGGGAGTTTATACTTAAATTAAACCCTAAGAGTCAATAGGACAAACAGTTGGTGTTCAAAAATCTTGTATTTCTACCTCAGAATCAACCATTTGATTCCTGTCACACAGAAAACAATAGATGACTCAAGAAACCAAAGCCAAAAATATTGATGAGGTCGGTGCCAATCTTGTCTCAATCTAACAAACAAGAAGACAAGGAATAATGGGGTCATTAAAAATGACAAAATAATAAAAACACTAACTACAAGAAATGGTACAAATTAAAAGTTAGTTTCCCTTAAAGTTAGGGAACCAAATTTTCAATTTCATTTGCTTTCATTTGTCAACTTCACAATATAGCTCATATTATTGGTCATGCTACCTCCCACCTACTTTTTGATTCTGAACTATTCTTATTTTCTATCTTATGTATATCTATGTATCACCAATACAGACATCAGATACAATTCAAACTTTTAAAAAGAAATAAATAACTAAATATAATTAAATGTGTTGATGTTGTATTAGACATCAGAGACACTTTCACTCGAAACACTTAAAAAATAATACTTTTAAGAGAGAAAACAAAAAAGTCTTACATAAAATATCGAAACACTTGAAAAATAATATTTTTAAGAGAGAGAAAAAAAAAAGTCTTACACAAGATATTTCTTTTACCAACAAAAGAAAAAAAATGAAGATATTTTACATTTTTTTTCCTTTGCATAATGATATAAGAATTTGGTTGGTTGGTTAGGTTGGATTAGGTTACATCATTCAACAACAAATATCTAAAAAGAACCTTTTTCTTTAATATAATACACCAATACCATTCCAAGATTTTAAACGTGAAAGTGATTGTAGTTAATTTCAATCTTTCATACAATGTTTGTGGGCCTTGATATCTTTCACAATCATGTTCTATTCTAAAAAAAATCAATACCATAATAATAATAATAATAATAATAATAATAATAATAAAGATCAAGTTGGAACCATGTATTTCATTTGTTAACAAAATTTTAGAGGACCAATAGAAGAAGTATACGTAACAAAGATGTAACCGAAAGCATGGGCGTGAAAATCAAGGAAAGATGCTTAAAGGGGCATGAGGGAGATGCAAGAATGCAACAAAACAAGGAGCTAATGTTTTTGAATCATATAATAATAATAATAATAATAATAATAATAATAATAATAATAATAATAATAATAATAATAATAATAATAGAAGATACATTCAACCTAGGAGGAACATGACCATTGTTTTGTTTAGTTTGTTGCCAAATGTATCATTAGGTTGGAAGTTGGAGATTAATCATTAGAGATAGTTAGATCTATTTAAGAGGATGAATTCCTCAATAAGTATTCTTCACATTTTTTAGGGACCATTAATATTATGCCCACCGACTCATTTGACAAATGAACAAAATAAATTGAATGTTAACTAAAAATGAAACTAATTTATTTGTGATTTATTAGGAAATCCTTTGTGAATATGTCAGGTGATGAAGTTTATCTGCATTTGCAAATACTCTGACGATCAAGTCAATGACAATTATAAGTGTGGGATTTAAAATAGAAGATTGTTTATCTGAGTATGAGCTGTTATTTAGACTCTATAATTAAATTTTATGAAATAGAGGTTCTAAACTCTTGTTTAAGGACAATTGTCTCCGGAATATATGTCAAAGGATCCTAGAAACTTTTTTTATTTGGCAGTCTATAATGGTCGATCATTTCTGGTCTATTGTGCTTTTAAAATGTGTCTGTCTCTTAATTCGTTTTACTGTCTGAGACTTGGGTGACTTGATTTTTTGCCAATTAAATCTTGAGATGGCCAAGTTATAACTTTGTTGTAAGACTCTTCAAGTCAAATCGCCTTTTCCTAGATTGTGGTTGCTACTATAACCCTTGATGGGATATGGTGAGGTGACTTTCCCTAGATGGTGGTTGCTATTATAACCTTTGATTGGATATGGTGAGGTGACTTCGATAGGAAATCCTAAGGTAGGTTCACTAGATGTCATGTGTTTTATATTTAAAAAATTTAAAGAACTACATGTGTCATGTCAAAACCTTCAATCACGATTGATTGTGACCATTACCAATGAGTGATAAGACTTATTATGACATGTTTCCTTTTTTTCTCTTATCCATGTGGATCACATCCTTAGAGGAGAATTCTATATGTTGAGGCATGACCTAATTTCTTTTACATAAATCACAAATATGATTATGGTTTTAACGAGGAACTAGACATTTTAAAAGACATGACGTTTAGACATTAGTTTGTTTGTTGTCTCTTAGAGCTTTGGTTGATAATCATTGGATTCATAGGCTTTTTATTTTCTTGAATTAGTTAAGCGTGTATTTAAAGGTTTGGGACTGTTCTTTTCCACTCTTTTCATTTCACCTTCTCTGATTTCTCAAATTTCTACTTAAAGGCTAAAACATCATTATTTCTACTTCTTCAAGATTTTATCTCACAACAACTTCTACCTTATTATCTTCATCTACTAGTAAGTTTAAACTAATTTTGTTTTTTTCTCATTCTTTTTTGAATTGCTACTCCCTTCATGAATGTATTATGTATGCATGTGGGGTGATGTCTCCTTCTTGAGTGGAGGAACCATACACATTAGTCGAGGTACCACCTCAGGTGGAGGTGGCCCAAATTTTTTCTCCTCCCATTCAATCCGAGAGATAGTGAAAATGTTCATATATAAAAATTGAAAAATATTCCTCTTATTGTTTTCTAGGTTTAAAGATATGAGGATAAAGCGGTCTTCGAACCTTTAACGTGATGTGAGGAAGTGGGTAGAAAATATATTTTTCTTTGACTCATACTGTATATTTATGTTGAAAGATAGAATATGGTCAAGACATTAAGTACCTTATTTGTTGACTTGTCGTAGACTCTAGGAGTTACATTATGAATTACCTAAGGATACCCTTCATTTATTCAAAATCAATTGACTTATCCCTCTATCTTCCTTTCATGAATTAGGAGGGAGGGTGGACGTCTAGTTGTGGGCACTCTTTCTATTTCTAACATTTCAATTGTTTGGGCTTTATCTAGGTCATCCAAGTTATCTGCAACTACTTGGAAAATCTCACACACATATCTTTCTTTTTCAATATTTTCTCTTTGGTTTTGGAGGTTGTTGAATAAAATGACCATCAAAGGCATATTTCTTTAAAAGTTTTCGTCAAAATTTGTTGAAATCGTCACTAATTCTCTAACTAATTTCAAGTTCAGGTACATTGTTATTCATCTCCTAATAGAAGAAGCTCACAATGGTGTTTGTAGTCCTGTTCATAAGGGTCGATCATGTGTAGGAGCAACAAGCTCTACAACACAGGGGCCAAAAATTTGAAAGGTCCAATTTTTTTCATTAATACTAATGAAAATAAAAAATATTATAATAAAAAGCTTATAAATAAAAAAATGTTATGATAAAAACTCAATACATAAAAAACAAAGTTATCAAAAGTCAAAATATTAATAATTAAACTTATTTTTTATTAATATATAATTATATTTTTTATGTGACATTTTTAATTATTATAATTGTATTTTTTTTAAAATTTGAGCTGACTTTTTTTAATTAGAACGGGGCCTCTGGGTTGATTAGGTTGACCCTGATGTTCATATGGGGGATCTTGTGAGGCTATGTATCATGCATATTGGGGAAGTTTTTCAACTAGGGAGCATTAACATTGTGAAACTTCCTTTTGAGAGCAACACCTTTGTGAGAGACACATCAGATGTTGGAATTAACCCAAAACTTTGAGAATTCTGAATCAATCTTGATGAAAAAGATTCAATCAACCTGATTAAAATCCGTTGTTCTTTATCCTTCACTCAAGTGAAACAATCACACCTTAATTGCAAGAATGATTTTGCGCAACAATTGTTAATGGAAGAAGAAAGAAAGAAGATTAGGGTTTAACAAAATAAGGGAAGAGGAGAATGATTTATGCAGAATAACTCTCTGCTCTCAAACTGAGAAAATATTATTCAATTGTACAACAACACTTTCTATTGTGTGTTACAATATTATTCTCTATTCTTCTTACTCAAAATAGGGGTTACTCCCTTTATTTATAATTGAGCTACCTTACTCCCTAAGGTAAAGCCCAAAAATACAAAAGCCTAAAGTTTCTATTTTGGTCTAAGTCAAAATCTTGTGTCAAGCGACCTACTTCGACACTTTGACATCTAACACAACTCGACACACACACACACAAAACTAATTTTGACACATATTTGTTTCTGTTGAGCTACACTTTCTTCGAAACAATGAATTACAATCAATACACCACCTAATTCACTATGTCTAAGCTGTCTATATTCATCATAGACCTTAGCTTCTTGAACACTTCGACTTGCACTCCTTTCGTCATGATATCTGCAATCTAATTCTCAGTTCTACAGTGTTATAAGTTCATCTTCCCTTCTGCTACCTGCTCTAAAAGATAATGGAATTTCATTTCGAAGTGCTTGCTTTGCCAATGTGCTATCAGATTCTTCGCCAGGTTGATAGCTGACATGTTGTCGATCTTCATGGTAATTGCTCCATGACTCTTCGATCGAATCTCTTCGACCAGGTTCACCATCCACTTTGTTTGACATGCATAGAGAGAAGCAGGTAGGTATTCTACTTTGCACGACGACAATGCCACTACTGGCTCCTTTCTAGAACTTCAAGCAACTAGTGCACCACCTAGCATAAACACATAACCAACTGTGAATTTTCTATCCCCAGCATCACTACACCAACTTGAGCTGGTGTATCCCACTAACTTGCACTCTTTTCCTTCATCAGTTGTAGGAAATAAAATTTTGTAGTCGAGAGTTCCTTTCAGATACCTTATTATCCTCTTCGGCGCTGCTAGGTGTGATACCTTTGGCTTCTGCATGAATCTACTTGTCATACCTACACTGTATGCTAAGTCAGGCCTTATGAGACAAAGGTATCTTAGTGAGCCAATAAGTCTTTTATATTGGGTTGGGTCGACATCATCTTCATATGTATCTTTTGATAGTTGCAGTCTTGGCTCAGCTGGAGTCGAAGTTGGGTTGCAATCTTGCATCTCAAATCTCTTGAATATTTTGCCTGCATATCTTTTTTGATGCATCATCAAACCTCTACTACTCTTGTATAATTCAATACTAAGGAAGCATGAGGGATTTCTCATGTCTGACATTTCAAACTCATCACTTAGGTCGTGTTTGAAGTCTTCAATCTCCTTCTTGCAACTTCCTACTATCAACAGGTCATCGACATAGAGATATAGCATAAGCAATTCACTATTGCTTCTCCTTACATATACTCCATGCTCAGTTGTGCACTTCACAAATTTCTTCTCCCTTAGAAAGCAATTCACTATTGCATTCTCATCTGCATCATGTTCCCCGCTTGATCCTTGATTTCTCAAGTCGATCAGCTTAGGATTTAGCCCTTATACCTTAACATAGGATAAAATTCCTTGGTATCCCGTTCAATCTAGACAAACCTTGTATACAACTTTAAATTTCCTATTCTCCCAACAAGAGAATTAGACGTGATTCATCTTGACAGTCGAGATATAACCAACCCCCGAACAAGACACAAGACAACACAACAAAAAGACCGGAACCTCTTACCGTATGCTTAGGATGCTTACACCTTCCCTATGTATAACCAACCCCCAAACCTTAGACTACCTAGCTTTGCATTTGCATTGCATACTTTTGGGTAATTCGATCTTTTTCCCTTCCCTTGGACAAATTAAAGACCGGTGGTGAATAATGAATTCAAATTCAAGTTAATCAATAGCTTGGTATCCAATTCTCACCGCGACAGTATTATATCATCATTATGCATCACAATTCTTCACATTACATCACAAAACATCATGTTATATTCACCAAAATACAACATATCAATTACTCAAGGCATACGGACAACAAGACACAAGACAACATAATAAAAAGAAAAGAAAAATAAAACTACTGCTCCTACTCGCCCGACGAAGCAACTCGCTCGCCTGGGTTTCGCTCGGCGAAGCAGGGGAGAATTCCCTCCTTCATATAAAAACCAGGAGCACTCATTTTTCACCCTCTTCTCGCTCCCACTTTCGCCTGACGAGGCTGGGGCGAAATCGCTTCACCCAGCGAACCGGCTAATTCGCCTGGCGAAATTACGCGAACCTGCAACTTCTCAATTGCGATTCAGCATCAGTTCAGTCCCAATTCTCCTTGCGATTCCAGTACCAATAATTCCAAAATTCATCATAATTCTCAATACAATCAGCACAATAACAACAACACATCATAATAGTTCTCATACATATCATCTCATACAACTAAAAATCCCAATTTCATCATAATCTCATCATGTTTCCCAAAACCCTCAAACTAACTACCTACATCTATACTCTATATCCATTACAATGAAAATTAATACTCCTCATACCTTAGAGAATTCGATTCCAATTCCTCCTCTTGCGTTCTTCCAGAATCCCTCTGAGCCCTAGCTTCCTCTTCTCTTTTTCCTTAGAGCTTTTTTTTTTATCAAAATAAGACGTACCAAATGATTTCCGTTATCTCTATTTTCTTTTTTTTCCAACTCACTCTTAGGATCCTTAATATGATTTCTCAACTTTATCCTCACTTAATCCACTCAACATTATCATTTTACCCTTAATGTTCTACTTCTTTTATTTAAAATAATAATAATAATAAGATATTCACATTATTCGCTATTATTACTATCAAAATAATTCTAATAATCATATACTTCTAATTATCCTCAACATCAACAATACCTCCCAACACAAATCATCAGACATCAAAATATTTCACCAAGATTCACCGAAATCACGAATACTTATATAAATAAATATTCTAATTATTTTGGGGCGTTACAATAACCAATAACCTATAAGATTTTAATATCCTACTGATCTTGAACCTTTTAAACTTTTAATATCGGGTTGAACTTGAATCTACCTTAGTTTTTCCACGGAATAACTAAGAACCTGATGAAAGCTTTTATACGAACTGAACTTTCGAACCTAAATGGAGACTAAATCACACAATTTCCAAACCAAAACTTTTACGGATTTAGCTTCTAACCTAAACAAAATGGATATTATTCAACCAATGTATAAAATAAACTCTTAGTGAATATTACAATTTTATCCTTCGAAAATTACACTTATAACCTCACTCACAAAATGACTTTTCTCATAAAAGCACTTAGGCTAAAATATTAGTGAGAGAAAGTGAAAATAAAACTATATATATATATATATATATATATATATATATATATATATATATATATATATATATATATATATATCTATATATATATATATATATATATATATATATATATATATATATATATATATATATATATATATATATATATATATATATATATACACGTGTGTGTGTGTGTGTGTGTGTGTAAGTGCGTGCGTGCTTTGTGTGTGTGTGTGCGAGAGAGAGAGAGAGAGAGAGAGAGAAAGAGAGAGAGAGAGAGAGAGAGAGAGAGAGAGAGAGAGAGAGAGAGAGAGAGGGGTAACAAACCTCTATTTATAGGCTAGAGGTTGGCTCAAAAAGTAATTTCAAATAAATGTATATTATGGCAATCTAATCGATTAGAGATTGTTTCCAACCGACTAGAAGTTTAAAATATAATTGATTGTAAGTTTAAAAAAGGAAGGAAAAGATATCTATCCATTATGGATCATTAAGGCGCTGTCCTAATTGCTTGGGATAAAATTTAAGATGATCTAACCGGTTGGACAAATGTTTTACTCCATTTGTCAGATGCCATATGCTTTCTCTTTTGTAGACACTTGCTTGAGTAGCTTGAGATGAGGCTTTAGTTATACTCCATTTGATTTCCATCATCAGATAGTTAAGTCTATCAAACATTAATTCTAGGTTTACATTTTTATCCGTTTAACCGTTTATGTTTGACTTGTTAGAGGACAGTAGTTGTCATCATAAAAAGTTGATGTTCTTGTTAAAAGTATATCACCTGCAAAATAAGGTTCCAAATTCTCTCCCTTTTTTATGATGACAACACATCTCTCAGAGGAGGTGGTTAAAGAAAACAACATATATATGTTTTCAGTAATTAAATTCCCCCTGAGTTATATAGAGAGTATATGTTACTCCCCTTGAGAGTATATTTCTCCCCTCTGTTATAATAAAAAAGGAAGTAAAGAGATCTCTATTTCTCCCCGCTGAGGAAGCGAATCGTTGTCGGATCTTTCTATTTCTATGGGCACTTCCTAACTTTTAGCTTTCCTTTTCTTCTCGTTTGATGGAGCCTTTTCATTGATCATTCCATTTATCAGCTCACACAACATTGTTGGTAGAACATAGATTCCTATTGTGGTTGTTTCTTTATTGAAAGCTTCATACCTAAATTTTGACCCTGAATATCTGAATCGACGTATTGTCATAACATCTGTGTAGCATGACACACATTTCATTTTGCATAATGCCTAAATTGTCAGTCGAAATAATTTTTCAGATTTATAGACCAGTTTAACTGATTCTCAACTGTGCGTAAAATCAGTGGACGAAAAATTTCAAAATTGAGCTTGCATACGTCAATTATATTAATCTATGCTTCGTATAGTTTAACATGGCGTGTTAATTTTAATTTTTTGACTTTTCGGTTGCATTTTGATCAGTCTAATCCTTTTAACCGATCATAATTTATTTCAAAAATTGATCAATATTATTTCGCACTGATAATTTTGGTACATTCACTTTAATTTTTCGAGCACTTTTGTGCCCGACTTCTTTTTCATTTTAAATTCGTTAATTTTTATTTTTTGATAATAAGTGCGAAATAATTAAATAGATTTTTCTCCATTATAATTTCAATTTAATTTAATTTATTTAGAATAGTTTTATCTTTATTTTAATTTAGTTTTTAAAACTCATTTTTTACCCTAAAACTTCTCACAAAGGCATCTGTAAAATAAAATATTTGTGTAACCCTAGCATGTCCATATAAATAAACTTAGTAGTTGCTGACCGGAAGAAAACTCCGATCCAAAGACCAAAAACCAACCGCCAGTTGTACCCCGTCTTTCTCATTTCAAAAAAATAAAAGGAGGGATCTCTTTGTTTTGTAAAGGAAACACTACTGTGGGGAGTAAAAAACAAACAATATCATCATTATCAACCCTCATTTCTTTACATAAGCTCATAAAACCAACAACACCTTGCTAAAGCCAAAACTTCTTTCCATCTCCAAGAATTCCCTGAGTAAGAACTGCTAGATCATCACTTATTCAATTTCAATAAATAGATATAATGAAAAAAAAATACAAAGAAATGGATAAGCGGCGGCCGAATAAAATTCCATTTCTTTTTCTAAATGAATTCTTCTAACTCTTTCATTTTTTTTCGTCCGGTTGCGAGGTCTAAATATAAATATTAAGTATGAATCATAGTTCTAACACTTTAGAATCTATTTATTTTCTATATTCCGTGCTTCAGATACTAGAATAAATATCTGACGGGGTAAAGCCATCTATCAAGATAAGATAACGTATCCATTTTATGTTCTGTACTATCAATAGGATCCATTATAACAAGTCACACACTCATATTCCAGAAATACCTCCAAACACACAGTAAAGTCCTTTTAAAAAATTTTCTGACCATGTCCCTCACACATATTAACTTACTACTCAAAAACCAATCTCCTACATGATCCACATCCATTATATTGATATTAAGTTTTCACAATTATCTATATTTATTTTGGATTATGAGTTTTGTCTGCTTATATATATATATATATATATATATATATATATATATATATATATATATATATATATATATATATATATATATATATATATATATATATATATATATATATATATATATATATATATATATATATATATATATATATATATATATATACACACGTGTTTTTAGTTTAGCTTTATATATATACTTTTTGTTTAGTTATGTATGTATTCGTTTTTTTTAGCTATTATCTATGATTTTTTTTAATTTTATAATATATAAAAATTTATATATATTATAAAATTAAGAAAAATAAATCATAGCTAAAAAAAGAAAAAGAATACATATAACTAAACAAATAATATATATATAAAACTAATATATATATATATATATATATATATATATATATATATATATATATATATATATATATATATATATATATATATATATATATATATATATATATATATATATATATATATATATATATATATATATATATATATATATATATATATATATATATATATGATGTGTTAATATTGTTTTTACACTTTAATTTATTTCAATTTTGTAACAATGCAGACTTATTGTGGATAATGCGTGCATGTTTGTGTTTAACTTTTTTATTTTTCGATTACTCTAAATTGATAAAAAAAATGGTGACACTATTGTAATAATAATAATAATAATAATAATAATAATAATAATAATAATAATAATAATAATAATAATAATAATAATAATAATAATAATAATAATAATAATAATAATAATAATAATAATGTATTTTTGTTGCTAATTGGTTCTTTCATTGTGTTGTGATCTCAGAGTTAAAATTCAATTTAACTTTCGAGAATCGTTTGGATGCATAGATTTTGCTCAACTTCTTATAGAGTGATTCTTAAATGAATCCACTTTAAGTTAGTTTAAAACGTTAAATACGTTGCTTTCGATTTCTGTTTATTTCTCGAGTCCCGTGGCTTACCCATTTTCAAAATTCGACTAATCAAACTATTTTTCTAGCCACCGTGCGACCTTAAAAACCTTTTTAAAAATGAAAGATATATTGTCTTAAGATGATGCAAGACCAATGCTTCATCCACAACCGTTGAGTTGAGATAAGTGGGGTGAATGTGATTTATAAATACATTCAATGTGGTGTGAACGTCCGCTCTTCACCTATTTTAGGTAAAACAATGTTTTTCGTCGATTAATACAAGATAACTTTCACTAAAATTGACCAATAAACAAACATTGTTTTACCCAGAACTATGTGCGTCTTGATTTCTCTTTTGAGATACGTAGGAGCAGGATTGCCAAATCTTGTCAGGCCCCCTAATAATAAAAACCTTTTTAGGTCCTTTCTCTTCAATAAAAATCTAAAAAATATTTCTCTTCTCTCTATTTTCCCACTCAATAATTAGAAGATTAGAAATGAACACAAGCTAACACTCATTCAACCATAACGAAAAGATTGATATTGAGTACAACAGGCGTGAGAGATGTTAATACCTTCCCCTTGCGTAACTGACTCCCGAACTCAGATATTGGTTACGATGACTATACCATTATCTTTCTCTTAGGTGTTTTATTCGATATTTTCCTTTTCTCTATATAGGAATAAATAAAGATCAGCGGCGACTATGTTAAGTCCATCCCGCGAGCGCGCAATTGCGCTTGCGAGGTAGTGCAATCATTTTTTGGGGTACGACATATGGCGACTCTGCTGAGGACCACATACCCTAAGTGAGTCAACCCTAGTTTAGTTAGGTTTTCATATGTGTTAGTTTTGTTTGTTTCTTCTTCTTTGTTATATGTTTCCTTTATATTTTCTCTATCACATTTTTATATATGTATATATATTCATGTGTGGAATTTGGGATTTTCTTTATGAATAAAGTTCTACACCCGAGCTTTGGAAAAAGGAGAGAGAAAATATATTCTAGATTTGGAAGTTGTGTAGTATTAGTCACCAAGGGCCACTTCTTGTGTGTCTAGCATGAATACTCCTCTAGAGTAGACTTATTTGTATATCTCGTTATTAGACAGCTAGCCTGTCGCGTGACGCTGATTCATGAATGGTCCATGACTCTAGAACCCCTCCCCCCCTTAGAACTAGTTTCTCCTTTGGTGGTTGCATAATGTTGGACTCCAAGGACCTCTCCTTGTTGCAACCAACATGAAAACCCCACTCAGAAGAGACCTTTTCGTCACTCTTGTTATAAAGCTGCTAACATGTTGCTTGACGTTGATACGACTAAGGTCCATGACTCTAGAAACCCTATCCAAAACGTAGAAACCATCATGTGAATGGGTTTATGGATAGCCAACCTAGAACTATCTGTTAAGGAGCCTACCAAATGGGGAATGTGAGTTATTCCTGATATCCCAAACCCAAGTTCATGCATTTGCATTTCATCAGCATGCATACATATCATTTTCCAAAACAAAAAAAAAGTGTTTTGACATATTCATAAGCATCTCCATGTCATTCTTCAAATAAAAGGTTCATCATGTTGTATTCCTACAATTCTATATTGAGTCATCAACATCGGTACAACACCAGTGTCCAAGCTCGTCAAAGAATGGCATAGCAAGAGCAAAAGTTGGAGAGAATCAGCTCAGAACTTGAGGACCTTTGAGGAAGCGTAGGTCAAATAATGGAAATGCTATAAGTCAACAAGGCTAATATGGACACGTGATCTGCTGTCGCATGCGGATCAAAACTGAGTGATTTGAAAAAACCATAGTAAAGTGACAATAACTCGAGTATCGTATCACAAAGATTCTTGTAGTAATTAACCAATTACAGTAATGAAATATGGGGGGGGGGGGTTCGGTTTGGATTAAAAAATAAAAAGTGATTAAAATTATAAGTTGAAACAGTTAATCTGCTGTTTCAGTTTCCCAACTTATCATTGATCCAATTAATTCTCAATTCCTAAGAGGACTCTATCCCCTTCTTGATTATAATAAAAATCAAACATGCGCAATTGATATTTGTCGCTACCGCGTGTCGCTTGCGCGAAAATAAGGTGCCGGCATGACAGAAGAGTCGCCACCTTTCGTTATTTATCCCTCAGAGCGGGAAAGGAAACGATCGGAGAAACCTGACGAATAAGGGTAAGACAAGGTCATCGCAACCATTGTCTGGGTTCGGGAGTCGGTTACGCAAGGGGAAGGTATTAGCACCCCTCACGTCCGTCGTACTCGACGGGATCCTCGCTTGTTTGTTTACTTGGACGGGTTGGTTATAATCTATCTACCTATCAAGGCTGGCTGAAAAAGAAAGGAAAAATGACTCGGCAAAGCGTCGCGCTTTATGCCTACGTATTCCCATCAGAGAATGAGAAATCAGAGTCAACGTAGTTCGGCTAACTACGGGTTATGGGGGGAAGGTTGCTCGCTAGGATATCGCATCCTATGCCTACGTACTTTCATCTGGTATGAAAGATCAGAGCAAACGTAGTTCGGGAAACTACAGGAAACAGCTCAACTAGGAGGGAGACTATCAAGTCCTACTGTTGTCATGCCATGGATTCATCCTATGGTTGAGGTTTGAACAGGGAACTCCTAGATGTTGTCATGCATAGGTTTCAACCTAAAAGTCTATCATCAAATCCTCATCAGAGGGAATGAGAGTCCTAAGGGATCATGTCAATGATACACAGAATACAGACAAAAACATCAGCTTTAACAGTAAAATGCATGCAATGCAAGTGAGGGAGGAAATGTGTGTGGGGTTTCAGCCTCCACAAGCTCATCTCAACCTCAAGCCAGTCATGAAATAACAGTAATCGTACTGAAGATCAACAACATGCTATCAAGCAAAACAGTAAACTGCAATCATACAGATAAAGGAAATGAAGTACCACCAGGCAAACAAAACACATGAGAAAGAATCATCTATTCTTTAACCATAATCCTAATCACAGGATCTAAACAAACCTAAGCAAAACTCTCAAGCAGAACCCTAGGCAGGAGAAATCATTCCCAGTCTTCAAGCTTCAGAATAAGCTTACCAAAGAAAGGGAGCTAAGCAATCATACTCATAGTGTCTTCCTCAGGAGAACACTAGGAGGTGTATACTCAGGAGTCATACCCTATGTGGCTCAACCACTGTGATCAGTTTACATCCCTCCTCAGGAGAGATTAAACTCACAAGCAGGCTCCAACATCACTGGATATTTAAGAAATCCTATTTGAACTAGTGGAGCTAAGTGAATAGACCCATAGGACCTTCCTCAGGAAAGTACTAGGAGGCTTCCACTTAGGAGTTGTATCCCATGTGGCTCAACAACATGTGATCAGTTTACATTCCTCCTCAGGAGAAATTAAACTCACAAGTTGGCTCCAACATCATTGGATACTTGAGAAATCCTAGATCAACTAGTGGAACTAAGTGAATAGACTCATAGGACCTTCCTCAGGAAAGTACTAGGAGGCTTCCACTTAGGAATTGTATCCCATGTGGCTCAACAACATGTGATCAGTTTACATTCCTCCTCAGGAGAAATTAAACTCACAAGTTGGCTCCAACATCATTGGATACTTAAGAAAGAGGTGAGAAGGAAGGATGAAAGTCATTCATAGTGCCTTCCTCAGGAAAGTACCATGAACTTCCTTCAAACTTCAGGCTCTCAAACCTCACCAACAGGAAATGAGACAAGCTCTGGGTCTCTGCATCTTGGTCTACAAGCTCCTCTTCATGATGCTCCCCATCAATATCCTCAAGGCAACACAAGCCCTTCATCAAATTCCTCAGAAAGAACCCCACAGATGAACAGATAAACCACTGAACAAACCAAATCATCAGGCAATCTTCAGATAATACCTAAAAAAACTAAACTAATGGGGAAAAAAATTAACAAATATTCATAAGGGTCCTCAACACCTTCTCATAACATCTACAAAGGTTTCTACCTAAAAATCAAGATACAACTTGCTCAAAGAAAATGATTCATCACCTATGCACTATTCTAAACCCTAATCAGGACACCCTAAGTCAATCCCTAATTAAACTAATCAAGATTAATTCTAAAAAATCTAGAAAAAATCCTATGGGGAAGTATGACTAATCATCTAATTGCACCAAAAAGAATGGGTAAAAAAGATTAATGGAAAGTACTAAAACAATTCCTACAAAATCAAATATCAAAATGAAACAATTAAAAAGCTATTTAATTGGAAAATCTACCAAAAATATCAAACATAAAAATAAAATCTCAATTTTATTTTTATAATTTTCTACTCACTTTAACCTAATCATGAAAAAAAGAAGAAGTTAAAAATCATTTTTTATCTATTTTTAATGAATTTTACAAAACAGAAAAATAAAAGAAGAAAATTAAAACAATTTAATTGAATTAAAGGGAGGGGGGGTCTGAAAAGCAACGCGCGCTAGTTATAACCAATTGGGCCAAATAAAGGTGGGGGTGCGAATAGAAACTGAGGCCCAGAACGCCTCTTAAAATGAAACGCTGCGTTTTCATTAAATTCAAATCTTCCCTCTCTTTCTCAGATATAACCATAGCCGTTGGATTGGGTGAATTAGTCAATACCAGGACTTGATCCAACGGACATCCCTTCGTCTTCTCCAACCAAACTAGGGTTTGCAGAACCCCTTGCCTCCATGCACGCACGTTCGAGCTCTTCTAGCTCTCTCCACACGCCATGATTTCACACGCTCCCAACACAAAACTTGCTCTGCTAAATGCCTAGAAGAAGATGGTACGACTAGATTTTTCTAACTCCTCCTAGGTTTTTCTAACCGAAAGCTTGAACACCTTGGCACCACCATGGTTAACTGCTATCAAACTTTAGCAAACTCAAAGCTAAAGGCTTACAGATACTCGACAAGCTATCCTGGTCATTATACACTAATTCTTGATACCTAAAACTTCTTAAACAGTCAGTTATGGAAGATTCAAGATTCCTACACCTGTTACAAAACTTAATGGATTGTGCTATAACCTTCAGGGATCAATCTACTAACCTCCTACACTAATCCTATGGTCAAGAATCCAATTAAAACTTCATAAATATTGAGATTCGAAGAAGAGAAAAACCTGCTCAAGAAATGATGGTGAAGGTTGCTTGCAGTACTTTCAAGGCTTGCAATGGCTTGTATGTGATCCTTAGAAGATGCACTCTCTTCTGTTTGCAAAAGCTTCGAAGGAAACAGCTTGTAATGGCAGAAATCACAACTTTCTTGAACTTGAAGGAACTTTCTTCAATGGTGTCTCTCTCTCTCTCTCTCTCTCTATCAACCAACCTTGCATTTAGTGTATTACCCTCTTTAAATAACAATTGGAAGAATGATCTAGAACTCCTTAGAATCATCTAGAAACTTCATGAAAGTATCATGTGATGATAAGTTCAAAACCTCTTATCTCATGCTCTTACTCCTTATTTTCGTGCCAAATACTCCTTACATGAGATATTCAAGTGTCATGAACCAAAATAAGGCTTTACATTGGCTTGTGTAAAGATTTTCAAAGTTAACTTCATTTGCAAGTAACAAATTAACAAAGAAACCTCATTTTTTGGACCTCAAATGGAAAATCCACTTAAACCAATCTTCTCAAAATGTTTTTTCCAATCAAAATGATATATTGGATGACCTATTTTGGATTTGTAGATCTCCCAAATCACTTTTCAATTTCAACTTTTCAAAGTTATAAGTCATTTTTAGTTCATTTTTGACCAATCATGGAATCTTGTGCTATGAGCTTTTTCAACAATTTGTGACCTTCTTTCTAGACTTAAAATCACATTTTGAGCAACTTTCATGCTTTAAGTTTTTCCATTTGAGGCTTGGAAATAGGAGTTTTAGGCATTGGCTAAAATGACCTATAACTGACAAATGACCAAAATACCCCTGCCTTGCTCAAACCATAACTTGAGTTCCACAAATCCAATCAAGGACTTCTACCACTCAAATTAAAGCTAAGAACATCCTCTTCAACATTCATGTTGACCAAGAAACCATAGGAATCAACCTACTAGGGCAAAAGTTGTCTGGAAGTTGGGTGACTTTCAAGGACCCAGATTCACACACATCAACTGACCTGTAATTTGTCAAAACCATAACTTGAGCTCTGTAACTCCTATCAAGGACTTCCACCACTCAAATTAAAGCTTAGAACAAGCTCTACAACATTCATGTTGTGGGGAAAATGAGATATCAAACACATCTAGTGCTAAAACTGCCTGGAAGATAGGGATCAAATTAGGGTTTTTCCACTGACAATCCTCAGAAACCCTAACTCAAAACTTCTCAAACTCTTCAATCATGATGAGTTGGTCTAGGAATCATCTTTATAACATCTCTATGCATCATTCCATGATCTCATGGCCCTTGGATTAAGTCTCAACCTTCTCCAAATCTTCAGCTGATCTAGGGTTGACCCAGTCAAAACCCTAATTCTACCATTCATGGTTGAATCTTCTGAATCCTTGCATAATGACTTCTCTGGGCTTCATGAAGGCTATCAAGGCATCTCATAAGCTTTCTCAAGACATCAAGCTCATTCTCAAAGTCTCAGAATCATTTGAGGAGCACCCACAACTCTCAAGTTAGGAGGCACACAACCCTGGTTTCAACCAATTCCTCTGAGGATCTCTTGAACTTTCTGATGAAGGTATCAACTTTCAAATACTCCATGAATGAATAAATGTTGGTCAAATTTTGGGGTGCAACAGCTGCCCCTATTCAAACGGCTTGAACCTGACTGGGTGAGAAGCGAACGGCTCTCAACCAATCAAGGTACGAGACGGTTGAATATCGGTGAACCCGAAAATTTGCCAACTGCACAAGCACACGGTACTCTGCGGGGAACAAATCTTTGAACACTGCAACACTAGCTGCTCAACAACTAGCTGGAGAAATACTGATCTGACATCGCCGCCGGAAACAAACATAATCTGAGAGACACTCGACATCGCCGTCGTCCAAACATCATCTCTGCTGGGGATTTAAAGAGTGTGACCTCGCCGTCAAACAGACATCCAACCTCGCCGCCGGAAACAAACATAATCTCAAACACATCTGACCTGGGGTTCACTCCTGGTAAATGGAACACAAAATACACTTGCATACCTGAAGCCACTCTGCTGGGAAGGAGAGACTTAACCGATCACACTTTGATCTGGGGTTCACCCTCAGAACCATAACGAACATCGGAATACTGCTGTACACTGCCTGCCGTAGAACTTCAACATTAAAGACATATGAAACCCTGGCCCCTGGCCGCCTCTAGCTTCAGCTAGAAAAGATATTCAAGCACTTATGAAGATAGATGAAACCCTGGCCCCTGGCCACTTCCAGCTTCAGCTAGAAAAGATCTTCAAGTACTTCTGAAGATAAGCATCCTTGGCCTCCAAGGATGGCAACTCTGCAGGAGGTATCCTTCGACTTCAGTCTGAAGAAAGTGATCCTTGGCCTTCAAGGATACAAGGATCTGCCTTCAGGCAACTCCACCTCTGCTATAGAGCATCCGAGACTTCAGTCAGGGGTATACTTCGGCCTTCAGCCCGAATAACGAATCCTAGGTCCTTCACGACCTTGGGGGATAACCTTGCCTTTAGGCACCTTTGCTTCAGCTTAAGAAATCTGTGACTTCAGTCAAAGAAATGGTATCCTGAGCCATTCATGACTCTACGGGGATTCAAACACTTTGCCTACAGGCAAAACTCCGCTTCAGCTGGAGAAACATCTTCGACTTCAATCAGAAGACGTATCATTCACTTGATCGCAATCAATCATCACCTCAGGATAACTGACCTGGTCTTCAGACTCACACGGATCACTCTGTTGTATCTACAACCCTGGAACCTTATCTTCAGCCACCCGTTGCTTCATCCACACGGAAATCTGGCTTCACAGGAACCTTCTGGTATCGCCCTCTGGCGCTTACGAAATCCATCTTCAGATTAGACATCGTTGTTGGAGCGGACATATCACGCTGCTACTTACTTGACATCCTGTCAAGTCGTTGCTAATTAAAAGCAAACATGTCGGGTCACCGGACATAATCATCACGTTAACAACTCTGTTGAGGAGAGAGGAATGAGGGTTCACCCAAACAATCCTGACGACTCACTGGGGAAAAAGGAAGAAGGGTTCACCCAACGACCTTGTAGACTTTGCTGCAGAAAGACGAGAGAGTTCACCCAAACGATTTCAACAACTGCTGGGGAATAACGACAGAGCTCACTCAGACGATTCCTACCAACTTTACTAGGGAGCAAGTACTTCCGCACGGGGAAAGCGACAGATGCTCTGAACGGCTTTCTGGGGGAACGACCCTTCTAGGGAACATAGTCTTCGGGCTACAAGACACTCATGTCATTCAATCCTCAAACTCACGGGGATAAACAAACTTCAGCTTGCTGGACAATCCTTCGGGATCCGCCTGGGGAAACATTCCATCTGCCAATCGTGACTGTGCTTGGCTGGGGATATCAATCTACCTGCCTGCTGCTGGGGAAATGCCAACCACCTGCTGGGGAAAAGACCTCCACTCTGTTGGGGATTCCAGGAATCTTCCTGGGCAACTTTTGCTGGAGGCGCTACTGGGGAGCTCAAGAATCATCTTAAGCAAACAGCTCGGGAAACTGTACTGAGGTCTTAAGAGTCATCTTAAGCAAACGGCTCTGCTGAGGGATTTGAGAATCATCTCGAACTGAAGGCTCCGCTGGGGGTCTCAAAAAAATCATCTTGAACTGAAGGCTCCGCTGGGGGTCTCAAAAATCATCTTGAGTGAGCGACTGCGGGGATCACACCGGGGTCTTTTAGAATCATCTTAAGAGCGCGACCTTGTTGGAATCGTCCTGGGCAACCGGTCTTTCGGTAGTACACCTGTTCAACAAGGATGATGATGACCTAGGTCATGCTTATGATGCATATGCTTCTGCGCTATGCCCCACACGGTGGGAATGATATGTATTTATGCTAAATGCCATGCAATCATGCTCAGTGCTATGCAATCATGCATAATGCCATGCAGTGTTGAATGCTATGCAGTCATGCACAATGATACGATCCCGTCAGCAAAATAAATGCCGAGGGGGGAATCCTCCTGTCAAGGAGAAAGAACCACTCAGGTAGAGGAATCATCCTGCTGAGGAGAATGTGAACACGCCAATATCAATTAGGCTCTGTCTGGGGAATCAATCTTCCGCGAACTGCTGCAGGGGAACAACTTCAGCTGACTGCTGCAGGGGATGAAGCTCTACGAGAACTTGGATCTGCTGATATCAATCGCGAGAATGAAATGCGCGGCCGTCTCGGCTACTCTTCTGGGGATACCACCTCTGTGGGGAACCAACTTCAGCTGCTCCACACTCCGCTGGGGAAAGACCACTCATGATCTGATCAACTTCCAAGGATTCGGATCTCTTGGACATCTGCAAACTTGGCTGAGGAAGGAGAAATCGTTCTGCTTCGCTGGATAGAGTACGACTCTGGGGGAATACAACATCAGCTGCTCTACGCTCTGCTGAGGAAAATTGATCATGACCTGATCAACTTCCGAGGATTCTGCTTTTCTGCGGACTCGGCCGGGGATAGAAATCATTCTACTTCGCTGAAGAGTACGACCCTGATGGGGAATTTCAATTCCGCCGGGGAAGAAAGGATCATCTGACTTCGGGGGAGAGCACAACTCTGCCGGGGAATACAACATCAGCTGTTCCAACACTCTACTGGGGAAGAAGGAATCGTCCGTCTTCAGGAGAGAGCCTGATTCTGGTGAGGAATCTCAATTCCACTGGAGACTTCAGTCTGGCACTATCAGTTACTGCATACTTCGGTATACGGCTAGCTTCTTGCGAAACCTACACTTGTGACCCGGTGCGGGGGGGAATCCTGCTTCGGCGACTTTACTGGGAAAACACGAGCTTCGGTACCCGAACACTTCTATGAACTCTGCACTTATGACCCGATGCTGGGGGAGACATCATTCTTCGGTGCTTGATTCAGCCGATGAGGTGACATTCCTTCAGGATGCGTCTGTTTGGGGAAGAGAATCACCTCTACCTGGGGAAGACATATCAATGCTCACTATCTGGTTCTGATCCTACGGAGGAGAGACTACTGAACTCTGCCGGAGAGGGAGGACTCGCTCCGCTTCGGGGATATCAATCCTGGTCCGCTGAGGGTAATCTTGACCCTAATCTGACGAGGAGTAAACGCCATCCCAATCTGCTGCAGTCTCCAACTGTACGGGGGAACGACCTCGAACCGTACATCTCTGCTGAGAAACGATCCTGATTCAACAACGTCAACCCAGGGAATACAGGCTACCAATCATCAAGTAACAGGTTATGTTGTAGGATAGCAATTCAATGACCGCAAGGCTTCTTCAGAAGGTTCAGGTTTCGGCAGGGTAATGACACGATTCCCCGATACTCAATTCTTGCTAGGGTGAACAAACTTATTTGAACAACTCGCCCCAGCGCAGTCCAACTTGCCCCAATCCGACCTTTGGGAATAAATCATTCTGGAAACAAGACAATCTTCAGAGGGCTTGCCCCAGCATCTGCACAACGGGAGGATTCATCCTCAACTGATCAACTTTCAGCATGGTCGGCTTCAATATCTCTGAAGTAGTTTGCCCCTGAACGAGCGATGAACATGCTCTGATCGAACACTGGAGGGATCTGCCCTTAAATTGCAAGGATTCCGGATAACTGCCCCTGATCGGGTCTCGAGAAGATTCACTCCCGATCAACCGCTGCTTGCATAAACTGCCCCATGATCAACTGATGCTCCGGGACTTGTCCTCAGACAAACTGATTCCAAACTCACTGGAAGTCATTGCCCCAGATTCACAGGGTTTCAAAGCATACCACTCTGACCCAGACCTCTGGCGATTCAGTCCTGATTGACTATTCCTTGCTGAAGTTCCTTCGTATCAGCTACTAACCTGCAACTAAAATTGTTTATTCACGAATAGTAATTTTAATGCAGTGTTCATGCAAATTTCGAAAACGTTGTACTGTCACTCATTTACGTGTCATGCTAGTGAGTGACGAATGAACTCAAGAGTTCAAACGTAGTGCTGATGCGATCAGTGAAAAATGCAATAAGGATATGATTAGCAAATCATGAAGGAGTCAGGTTACTCAACCTTATCGTAATGCGCTCTCAGAATAAACCCTGCCTCAATTAGGTCTTTTAAGGGTTGTATCGTGGTCGGGTTCACGGTTCGCGAAACAAAGGATATTCGGCTCAAATTGTGATTTGTACCCACCCCGTCTACGTGATGTTCTCCGATCCTAAAGTTCAGTCAACTTGGCTCGAGCGCTCGCCTCTTCGAGAGGTATGTTGAACATTGGGAACAACTGGTTAAAGAATTCGCAAGGTGCTTCGGAGTGACAGTTACTCCTTTTTCGTTTTCGGCGTCTGTGTCTACACGACTTCGCCCTTGTTCGAGGATTTTTCTTTTTTATATCCTTTCTTTTCATTCTTTTGATTCCCTAACTTTTGCCTGGACTGACTCCTTTTGAGTTCTTTTCGATTTCTCTTTGAAGTCCAGCGGGATGCCCTGATTTTGCCTAAGTATTTGCTTTCTAGCTTTTTTCTTTTTTACTTAGCGGGCTTTCTTATTTCTCTTTTTCTTGGAACAAGTCGTGTGACACTGGTTGTCTTGATTGCTCCGAAAGGATTATAGCTGTCTCACTCCTGATTGGTGAGGTTTAACCATTGCGGTTGATGAGGTACGACCTCTGGAGAGGAATATGACGTGGTTGGTCCTCGAAGGACAACACTCCTCTATAAGATTTGAACGCTCGATCAAGCTGACTGACAACTACCCTGCCCTGGGTTAAGATGTGAGGGTTAAAAAGTCCGAAAGAAACTCCTACTCCTCGGCTCGAAGTGGTTAACAAGGGATTCTCTTCCTTATCTCTCCGGTGTTTGGGGATTTGAAACAATGCCTTATACGTCATCGGCAAAGTTTTATCTGAACGCAATACGATCATCGGTTATGCGTATTCGGCTTCATCATCCTCCCTCCGCTCATTGCTAATCATAGTAATAAAGTGGAGTAAATAAAATGCAAGCGTCAGTGCAATGCAGTAAATGAGTGACAACGACATAACTAATTCAGAAGAAATGCATAGTCACTTTATTATCATTACCATTCGAAACATACAATGTTTACAGCAAGTAGTAACTAACAGAAAAGAAACTACAAATGCGAAACGGTAAAAAGTCCGAGGATTGCCAATGTTGAGGACGTCTGCCTGTCTGGATCACCAGCTTCTGGAAGCAACCCTCTGAATCTGTGAGCTCAGGCAGCTGATAGGTCGTTACGCACAACCAAGACTCCATCTGGAAAGGAAATACACCCTTGGTCGATCAATTGTTGTACCTTCGCCTGGAAAGCCTTGCAATCTTCAGTTGAATGCCCCAGAGATCCACCATGGTAGCCACACTGAGCATGAGGATCGTACCCTGGAGTGTAAGGCTCTAGCACGGGCTTGAGAGCTTTCGGTTCCACCAAGGAATTCTGAACCAACATCGGAAGAATCTGGCTATACGGCACAGGCACTGGATGGGGAGAAACGTTCCTTCGTTCCACGAGGCTGCGAGGCCTTTTGTGACCCTGGGGCTGGTATTCTTTCCGCCCAGGAGCAAGAGGTCGTCGTTTCTGAATGGCGACGGTCTCTTGTTTAGGCGCTTGCGTCCTTGAGCTCGATCCAGGTAGGAACTGCGAGCGAGGTGATTCAGTCACCAAAGGTTGAGGGACGTATTCGAGATCTTTCTCAGCTTCAGGCAAAGGAGTGGAATCATCCACCTCTCCTGCAGGGTAGGGGATAAACTTTCCCGATGCTCTCATGCCGCCCGGCACAAGCCTAATTGTCCTCGAGTCGATCAGGTCCTGAATCTTATTCCGGAGAGCCTTACATGTTTCAACATGGTGCCCCGGCGCTCCTGAGTGGAAGTCACAATGCATGCTTAGATCAACGTCTGGTGACCCCTCATCTGGTGGATTTAAGGTCCGAAGCTTGAGAACACGGTTCTGAACCAACAGCGGCAGCAGCTGGGCATAACTCACAGGTAGTGGGTCCAAAGCTCTATCAAGTAGCTTCTTCTTTTGACCATACCCTTCAGGATTATTCTGAGATGCTCGGCGCGGCTGACGACGAGACAGGCCTCGAGCTTCATGCTGTGTAGAGGGTCTATGAGGTCCACTTGGCTTCAGCACAGGTGGCACTGACGGTAACGGGGGAAGCACGCTGGTCTCCTCCTTGGGTGCTTGACCACTCTCCTTATCTAGCATACTTCTCACCACTCCCATGAGAAAGCTCAGCTGGTTCTGCAGCTGCTGATTCTCCTCTCTGAGTACTTGCTGGTCCAGACGCACTGCCTGTATGTCATTCATGACCTGCCCCAGCTGGCTTTGGATTTTCTCTAGTTCAGCTTGTATCTGCTCCATCAGTCTGAGCTGCTTGATTCTGAGTCAAACCTGCAAACACAAAGGTTAGAAGACAAGTCCTGGCTTCTGCCATGCAAGATGAATTATGGGTGTCTGTACGTTCAGGAGATCACCCCTGATTCTGGTGTCAACGTGCCAACATAGTGTCAATGCAGCGATAAGACTGGATCCATTCATGGAAGAAAATATCTCATATTGCTCGGGACACCAGGATCAGGGTACGAAACACGCCTGCAGCACAGACACATGCTAATGGAATGCGAAAATGGATATGCAAACTAATGCAAAATGCAGTCATGCAACAATATATCCAGGTGGCTGCTGTGGAGATTCGGTGTCAACAGTCACTGCTGAGAAGGAAACCCCGGTGTAAACCCACTGATCTTGATCTGTTGTGAATAACCATCTGGTAGGATCAAGATCAAAATTCTGCTCTGACAAGAACGAAGGCCTGATAATAAAGACCCCGGATGCAAGATCAAGGAATATCTGTTGGAGAAGTCTTCAGACCCCAAATCATAAATCTGCCCTCTCAAGAACAACTGCACGGCTGCTGATGAGATCTTCAAACCTCACTCAAAACCTGCCCTGTCAAGAACAAAATAACAACTGCTGACGAGATCCTCAGACCTTACTCAAAATCTGCTCCATCCAGGACAAACTTCTGATAATAATACACTGATCAAAGCCTGCTCTATCAAGAACAGACAAATACCCGATGATAAGATCCTCTGATCAAACCCTTGCTCTATCAAGAACATATCTGCAACTGAGAACTCAACATACTGATCCACTGTCAAGAAAACCAGGTAGTCTGGAGGTCAAAGTTTCCTGCAATATCCCAACCCCACTCACAGGTATGATGGACCTAATCCACGGACAAAGGTACGGCATCCTATGCGGTTGTCAGCGTCACAGACATTCATGAGTGACAATACGATTCCCAGAAGGAGTGGCATCGTCAAGTCATGAAGAGGCCTCTCTTAGCTGACTTCCAAGTGATCGGTCCCCAGAGTCGACAATCCTCACGTCTGGACTCCCCTCAGATCCTCAGGACCGGAAAGGAGCACCTCTGCAAGAATCTCGTCTGAGCGCAGATTTTCGTAGGGAACTGTGCCTGCTCAACAGACAGGTTCGTCTACTACTTCTCCACAACTATATCTAGGTGTGTACTCAAGCCCAGGTCCGGCTTTTCACTCACAGTAACATCCCTCTCCCACAGCAGCACAGATAATCATATCAAACTGGAAATAAAATGCGGGAAATAAAATGCGGGAAATAAAAGTGCGAGAAGTAAAACTGCGATAAATAAACGCAACCCAACAAGCAAACACACAAACGATAGGATTGACTCGCGTAGGGGACCGGAGAACCAGAGATTCTGGATTTCTGTCCCCAGCAGAGTCGCCAGCTGTCGCTTGCGCGAAAATAAGGTGCCGGCATGACAGAAGAGTCGCCACCTTTCGTTATTTATCCCTCAGAGCGGGAAAGGAAACGATCGGAGAAACCTGACGAATAAGGGTAAGACAAGGTCATCGCAACCATTGTCTGGGTTCGGGAGTCGGTTACGCAAGGGGAAGGTATTAGCACCCCTCACGTCCGTCGTACTCGACGGGATCCTCGCTTGTTTGTTTACTTGGACGGGTTGGTTATAATCTATCTACCTATCAAGGCTGGCTGAAAAAGAAAGGAAAAATGACTCGGCAAAGCGTCGCGCTTTATGCCTACGTATTCCCATCAGAGAATGAGAAATCAGAGTCAACGTAGTTCGGCTAACTACGGGTTATGGGGGGAAGGTTGCTCGCTAGGATATCGCATCCTATGCCTACGTACTTTCATCTGGTATGAAAGATCAGAGCAAACGTAGTTCGGGAAACTACAGGAAACAGCTCAACTAGGAGGGAGACTATCAAGTCCTACTGTTGTCATGCCATGGATTCATCCTATGGTTGAGGTTTGAACAGGGAACTCCTAGATGTTGTCATGCATAGGTTTCAACCTAAAAGTCTATCATCAAATCCTCATCAGAGGGAATGAGAGTCCTAAGGGATCATGTCAATGATACACAGAATACAGACAAAAACATCAGCTTTAACAGTAAAATGCATGCAATGCAAGTGAGGGAGGAAATGTGTGTGGGGTTTCAGCCTCCACAAGCTCATCTCAACCTCAAGCCAGTCATGAAATAACAGTAATCGTACTGAAGATCAACAACATGCTATCAAGCAAAACAGTAAACTGCAATCATACAGATAAAGGAAATGAAGTACCACCAGGCAAACAAAACACATGAGAAAGAATCATCTATTCTTTAACCATAATCCTAATCACAGGATCTAAACAAACCTAAGCAAAACTCTCAAGCAGAACCCTAGGCAGGAGAAATCATTCCCAGTCTTCAAGCTTCAGAATAAGCTTACCAAAGAAAGGGAGCTAAGCAATCATACTCATAGTGTCTTCCTCAGGAGAACACTAGGAGGTGTATACTCAGGAGTCATACCCTATGTGGCTCAACCACTGTGATCAGTTTACATCCCTCCTCAGGAGAGATTAAACTCACAAGCAGGCTCCAACATCACTGGATATTTAAGAAATCCTATTTGAACTAGTGGAGCTAAGTGAATAGACCCATAGGACCTTCCTCAGGAAAGTACTAGGAGGCTTCCACTTAGGAGTTGTATCCCATGTGGCTCAACAACATGTGATCAGTTTACATTCCTCCTCAGGAGAAATTAAACTCACAAGTTGGCTCCAACATCATTGGATACTTGAGAAATCCTAGATCAACTAGTGGAACTAAGTGAATAGACTCATAGGACCTTCCTCAGGAAAGTACTAGGAGGCTTCCACTTAGGAATTGTATCCCATGTGGCTCAACAACATGTGATCAGTTTACATTCCTCCTCAGGAGAAATTAAACTCACAAGTTGGCTCCAACATCATTGGATACTTAAGAAAGAGGTGAGAAGGAAGGATGAAAGTCATTCATAGTGCCTTCCTCAGGAAAGTACCATGAACTTCCTTCAAACTTCAGGCTCTCAAACCTCACCAACAGGAAATGAGACAAGCTCTGGGTCTCTGCATCTTGGTCTACAAGCTCCTCTTCATGATGCTCCCCATCAATATCCTCAAGGCAACACAAGCCCTTCATCAAATTCCTCAGAAAGAACCCCACAGATGAACAGATAAACCACTGAACAAACCAAATCATCAGGCAATCTTCAGATAATACCTAAAAAAACTAAACTAATGGGGAAAAAAATTAACAAATATTCATAAGGGTCCTCAACACCTTCTCATAACATCTACAAAGGTTTCTACCTAAAAATCAAGATACAACTTGCTCAAAGAAAATGATTCATCACCTATGCACTATTCTAAACCCTAATCAGGACACCCTAAGTCAATCCCTAATTAAACTAATCAAGATTAATTCTAAAAAATCTAGAAAAAATCCTATGGGGAAGTATGACTAATCATCTAATTGCACCAAAAAGAATGGGTAAAAAAGATTAATGGAAAGTACTAAAACAATTCCTACAAAATCAAATATCAAAATGAAACAATTAAAAAGCTATTTAATTGGAAAATCTACCAAAAATATCAAACATAAAAATAAAATCTCAATTTTATTTTTATAATTTTCTACTCACTTTAACCTAATCATGAAAAAAAGAAGAAGTTAAAAATCATTTTTTATCTATTTTTAATGAATTTTACAAAACAGAAAAATAAAAGAAGAAAATTAAAACAATTTAATTGAATTAAAGGGAGGGGGGGTCTGAAAAGCAACGCGCGCTAGTTATAACCAATTGGGCCAAATAAAGGTGGGGGTGCGAATAGAAACTGAGGCCCAGAACGCCTCTTAAAATGAAACGCTGCGTTTTCATTAAATTCAAATCTTCCCTCTCTTTCTCAGATATAACCATAGCCGTTGGATTGGGTGAATTAGTCAATACCAGGACTTGATCCAACGGACATCCCTTCGTCTTCTCCAACCAAACTAGGGTTTGCAGAACCCCTTGCCTCCATGCACGCACGTTCGAGCTCTTCTAGCTCTCTCCACACGCCATGATTTCACACGCTCCCAACACAAAACTTGCTCTGCTAAATGCCTAGAAGAAGATGGTACGACTAGATTTTTCTAACTCCTCCTAGGTTTTTCTAACCGAAAGCTTGAACACCTTGGCACCACCATGGTTAACTGCTATCAAACTTTAGCAAACTCAAAGCTAAAGGCTTACAGATACTCGACAAGCTATCCTGGTCATTATACACTAATTCTTGATACCTAAAACTTCTTAAACAGTCAGTTATGGAAGATTCAAGATTCCTACACCTGTTACAAAACTTAATGGATTGTGCTATAACCTTCAGGGATCAATCTACTAACCTCCTACACTAATCCTATGGTCAAGAATCCAATTAAAACTTCATAAATATTGAGATTCGAAGAAGAGAAAAACCTGCTCAAGAAATGATGGTGAAGGTTGCTTGCAGTACTTTCAAGGCTTGCAATGGCTTGTATGTGATCCTTAGAAGATGCACTCTCTTCTGTTTGCAAAAGCTTCGAAGGAAACAGCTTGTAATGGCAGAAATCACAACTTTCTTGAACTTGAAGGAACTTTCTTCAATGGTGTCTCTCTCTCTCTCTCTCTCTCTATCAACCAACCTTGCATTTAGTGTATTACCCTCTTTAAATAACAATTGGAAGAATGATCTAGAACTCCTTAGAATCATCTAGAAACTTCATGAAAGTATCATGTGATGATAAGTTCAAAACCTCTTATCTCATGCTCTTACTCCTTATTTTCGTGCCAAATACTCCTTACATGAGATATTCAAGTGTCATGAACCAAAATAAGGCTTTACATTGGCTTGTGTAAAGATTTTCAAAGTTAACTTCATTTGCAAGTAACAAATTAACAAAGAAACCTCATTTTTTGGACCTCAAATGGAAAATCCACTTAAACCAATCTTCTCAAAATGTTTTTTCCAATCAAAATGATATATTGGATGACCTATTTTGGATTTGTAGATCTCCCAAATCACTTTTCAATTTCAACTTTTCAAAGTTATAAGTCATTTTTAGTTCATTTTTGACCAATCATGGAATCTTGTGCTATGAGCTTTTTCAACAATTTGTGACCTTCTTTCTAGACTTAAAATCACATTTTGAGCAACTTTCATGCTTTAAGTTTTTCCATTTGAGGCTTGGAAATAGGAGTTTTAGGCATTGGCTAAAATGACCTATAACTGACAAATGACCAAAATACCCCTGCCTTGCTCAAACCATAACTTGAGTTCCACAAATCCAATCAAGGACTTCTACCACTCAAATTAAAGCTAAGAACATCCTCTTCAACATTCATGTTGACCAAGAAACCATAGGAATCAACCTACTAGGGCAAAAGTTGTCTGGAAGTTGGGTGACTTTCAAGGACCCAGATTCACACACATCAACTGACCTGTAATTTGTCAAAACCATAACTTGAGCTCTGTAACTCCTATCAAGGACTTCCACCACTCAAATTAAAGCTTAGAACAAGCTCTACAACATTCATGTTGTGGGGAAAATGAGATATCAAACACATCTAGTGCTAAAACTGCCTGGAAGATAGGGATCAAATTAGGGTTTTTCCACTGACAATCCTCAGAAACCCTAACTCAAAACTTCTCAAACTCTTCAATCATGATGAGTTGGTCTAGGAATCATCTTTATAACATCTCTATGCATCATTCCATGATCTCATGGCCCTTGGATTAAGTCTCAACCTTCTCCAAATCTTCAGCTGATCTAGGGTTGACCCAGTCAAAACCCTAATTCTACCATTCATGGTTGAATCTTCTGAATCCTTGCATAATGACTTCTCTGGGCTTCATGAAGGCTATCAAGGCATCTCATAAGCTTTCTCAAGACATCAAGCTCATTCTCAAAGTCTCAGAATCATTTGAGGAGCACCCACAACTCTCAAGTTAGGAGGCACACAACCCTGGTTTCAACCAATTCCTCTGAGGATCTCTTGAACTTTCTGATGAAGGTATCAACTTTCAAATACTCCATGAATGAATAAATGTTGGTCAAATTTTGGGGTGCAACACCGCGAAAATAAGGTTCCGGCAAAACAAAAGAGTTTCCACCTTTCGTTATTTATCCCTCAGAACGGGAAAGGAAACGATTAGAAAAACCTGACGAAAAGGTATAAGACAAGGTCGTCGCAACCATTGTCTGGGTTCGGGAGTCGGTTACGCAAGGGGAAGGTATTAGCACCCCTCACGTCCATCGTACTCGATGGGATCCACGCTTGTTGTGTTTATCTGATGGGTTGGTTTACTTAATACCTATCAAGGCTGGTCTAAAAATAAAAGAAAATGACTCGGCAAAGCGTCGCACTTTATGCCTACGTATTCTCATCAAAGAATGAGAAATCGGAGTCAACGTAGTTCGACTAACTACGGGTTACGGGGGAAGGTGGCTCGCCAATACGTCAGTATTGTGCCTACGTACTCTCAACAGGTATGAGAGATCAGAGCTTACGTAGTTCAGGATAATACGGATTACGGGAATTCAGATTCATTTGTTTTTTCGAGTAGGGTTAACAGACAATTCCAGCAGTTTGGCGTACGCAGCTCGACCCTTGGAGACTTAGGCGTTACCGTTTGCGGTAGAACTGGGAGTTAATGACACTCTTTTCTTCAGAAAAGATTCCTTTGAATTATAGGCCCACGGGGCAAAAGGTTTGAAGTTTGTTTTCTGTCTTTTACGGAAGAACTGTTTTTTAGTTGTCTGTAGTTTGTACAACACTAGAGACTATGATCTGGAAATGAATGCGTCGCATATCGTCCAAAGGACGTATACTAAACATTCTAGACGATTGAGAGGAGGCCGCTCAATTATCATTACCCAAGTAGCTTAAGGCTCGTAACACGCTTATACTAACTTGCCTTTATTACGTCTTTTACTGTTGTTTCAAGATGAGAGAAAGAGGGACAACTATGGGGAGACTATCAAGTCCTAATGTTTTCATACCAAGGATTCATCCTATAGTTGAGGTTTGAAACAGGGAACTCCTAGAAGTGATCATGCATAGGTTTCAACCTAAAGTTCTAATCATCACTTCCTTATCAAAGGAAGTGAGATTCCTAGGGGATCATGTCAATGATACAGAACAGATAAAGCATCAGCTTAAACAGTAAACAGTAAACAACTGTAAAATGCATGCAATGCAAGTGAGGGAGGAAAGGTGTGTGGGGCATCAGCCTCCACAAGCTCGTCTCGACCTCAAGCCAAGTATGAATAACTGCAATCATAAAAGAAAAATAAAATGCCATCAAGCAAAACACAAACCACATAGGCAAGGGAGCAGGGCTCTACCGAATACCCGCAAGCAAAGCCATACAGTAAAAATACAAGCAGAGGGAGCAACTCAACCTCTAGTGCAATCATGCTCCTAGCTTAAAACAATCTAAACATGACCTTATTCTAATGCATCAAGCAAATCAAACAAGCCACATCAATACAGTTGCACAGAAATCAAACAGACAGGAAAGAAAGCAGATCAACAGCTCCCACAGCTTCACAGCAAAGCAATCCTTCTGACAGCAGCTCAGTCCTTATTCTGTAACTATTCTTCAATACTTTCATCTTCAATAGCAAGTATCAACCTGCTTCTTCAAGCTTTCAATACATCAAACACAAGTATCAACTTGTCCTTCTCCTTCAAGCTTCAGCTCTTTCTTTAATCTCAATTTGATTTTCTTCACAAGTGTCAACTTGTTCTCCTGGGTCTTCAAGCCTCAGCTCCAAAGGAAGTCTTCAAACACAGGGAAGTGAAACCTCTAGCATCTTCAATCTTCTAGCAAGGAACTCCATCCTATAGCAAGGGAGAAAGATTCATCTAACAAGAGCAAGGTGGGGATAGTGGAAAGCAAAGTGAAGACCAAAGGTCACCTCTAAGCACTCCACCATCAAGGAAAGGAACCCTCAAAGGTTCTACCACTTTGTGAGGATCCACTCATCCTACCAAAGGAGGGATGGGGCCTTCACAATGGGACCTTACATCATAGGGAGGAATGGAAGTGATCAACATCTTCCATGTTTCATGAAGGAAGAAAATCTATTCTAAGAGATCTCCCTAATAACCCTAATCCTTAACCCTAAACAAACTACACCAAAGGAAGAGCAAACTTCAAGTCCAAGCTCCATCATGCATTCCACAACAACCCACACATGTCTTCATCATCATCAAAGAGCAAGAGAAGCAAAACCCTAGTCTAAGGGAACTAATGAAGTCATTCTAGTTGAGTTATCAAGTTAGGATCACCTAAAACCTAGTACTAAAGTTAATCCTAACTAAAATACTAAAATCAATTGTAAAATCCTACAAAAATAACTATGGGAACCTAATTCAATCATGACTCTACCATGTTAATTCCAGAGATCAAATCATCCAAAAAGTCCTAGAATTAAATCCTAAACTATGGGGTACCAATGTTAAACCCTAAAACCAGAGCACCTAAAGTTCAATACAAAAGACAGCCCTAAACTTCTTCACAAAAATGTGAGAAAATTACTATGAGAGCATACATATCTAAGATAATCACACACAAAAAATCAGCCCAAAAATTATCATCAAATGATCACACCAAAATCCACAAGTCAAGCTATCAACCATTATGAATTATTATCAAATAAAAGTACCAAAAATGCAATTAAAATAAAAAATGCATGAATTCATAATCTTTTAATTCAACAAAATTCTAGATTCAATCATGAATCAGGGGGAAAAATATGGAATTAATTGACCAATTCTTCTATTTATTATGAATTAATTCCTAAACTATATGAAATGAGAAAAATAAAGAAAAACAATGGAAATTAATAAAAGCTGCGTGGTGAATAGTGATTATTTCCAGTTCAATTCACAGACTTGGGCCAAACAGGGGTGCGGATAGTGATCTGAGGCTTAAGCCCAATACGCTTCAATTAATGAAACGGTGAGTTTCATTCAAATGCAAAGTCTTCAGACTTCATCAGCGAATCGTGGCTGTGTAATCCTGGTTTGAGTCAAAGTCAAGATGTCATCCAACGTCTCACATGCTTCGTCCCCAAAATTCAAACATATGGAGGGAATTCTCCAGACGGTGGCCTGAGCTGCAACGCCACCGTCTTCTCCGGTGAAGTGGTGCCCACAGTTCATCAATCCATACAATCAAACACCCTATCTTACTCAATTTTTCTCACTGAATCCAAATCCAATCTCCAAATTCTCTAATTCTTCCTCTAACTTAAAATCTGAACAAAGTTTCAGAAACCACTCAAATCTTGATCATCATGATTTTTAAAATTAATGACACTAATGGAAACTACACTCATCAGAGATCACATTCCACTATCCAAACATGAATAGCACTCCAAGAATCGTGAGAAATCCATCTCAACAGAAATTGCACAACACCTAGCATTGTCTCTAACCGTGTAATTAACCATCCTAAATCCATCTAGATCATGAATAGAACCTAACCACATGAAGGTTTCTACATATCTCCCTATAATTTATGCAAGAAGTTGATTTGTACCAACCTGATTTCAGATGAAGAACAGTCACACTCCTTGCTCGATTCAGCCTCCAATATGATCCAGACTCACTCCAAATCTTCCTCTGAAGCTGATACACACCTTGATTTGGCTTGATTTTCCTTCAAACTCCAAACACGATTTCTGTTTTCACCTCTGATTTTTCACTTGCTCTCTCTGCAACCAGCATCAATCTTCTCCAAAAGCTTACTGAACACACTCTAATGGTTATATAGAAGCTAGAGGAATCATCCAGAACCTTCTGTAACCTTCCATATGAGATTTTCAATTTCAATTTCTCCTTTAAAATACCATATGCAACAGTCGTGTATTTGCTCTATTCTGGCCTGAGTTTGCTTGCAATCATCATCTCATGAGATATTGAATTGGTTGGTGGTGATTATTCCCTTGTTTGCAATCCAATGATCCAAGTTTGTTATGTTACTTCATCATGAAGTAACAAAATGGAAGTGCATGAATTTGACCTCAAACCAAAAATCTAATATTGCCATTGTTTCCAAAATATGTTTTCCAATCAATTTGACCTATAATTTTGCCTTGTTTGGACACAAATCAATTTATTTGAATTTTTCTCATCTTAATTCATTAAAATGGCTTTTATATGAACTTTTTTCCACCAATGCTTGATATAATCCATATCAATGGACCCTTGATACTTAGGCAAGCTAAAAACATCATTTTGAACAACTTTCATGTTGAAAAAAAAATCCATTTGAGGCTTGCAAGATGGTGAAATTGACTTATGATTCAAAATGACCTATAATGTCCAAATACCCAAAATACCCTTGACTTGTCAAAGCCATAAATTGAGTTATACAAATCCTATCAAGGACTTCTAGTACTATATGGAAAGCTAAGAGAATAAGGAACAACATTCATGTTGACCAAAAGTTCATAGGAGTCATCCTTCTTGGGCAAAAGTTTCATGCAAGTTGGGTAACTTTCAAGCTCCAAATTCACATTCCTCAGATGACTTGTAACTTGTCTGGCTCATAACTTGAGTTTTATAAACCCTATGAAGGACTTCTAGTACTCAAATTAAAGCTAAGATCATGCCCTACAACAATCATGTTGGGGTCAAGATGATATGACCATCATATCTTGATTTAAATAGTCTTGAAGTCAGGGGTCAAGCTAGGGGATTTTACACTGTCAAGTCTTAGAAACCCTAGCCTGAAACTTCTCAAACTCTTCAATCATGATGAGTTAACCTTGGAATCATCCTTAGAACATCTTAATTCATCAATCCATGATCACATGGCTCTTGAATTAGGTCTCAACCTCCTTCAAATCCTCAGTTGACTTAGGGTTGACCCAGTCAAACCCTATCTGCATCAATCATGGCTGAGCCTTCTTAATCTTACACAATGACCTATCTAGGCCTTAAAGTGATCTTCAACACTTCTCATGAGCTCTCTCAATACCTCAAGTCTAACTTCATGGCTTCAGAATCATCTGATGACTTTCCACAACTTTCAAGTTGGGGGACCTACACATTCTTGGCTTCAACCACTCTTTCTGAGGATCTTTCAACTTCTCTGACAAGGATATCAACCCTTGAACACTTGAATAACCTTCTTAGCTAGCCTTGTATGGCTCCTGATTGGTACTCATACCTCTTGATCTCCTGCATACATGTTAATGAAATGCAAATGATAATGCTAATGTGAATGAAATGAAACATAAGCTAGGTAAAGAAATGGTGGGTAAATTTTGGGGTGCAACAGCTGCCCCTATTCAAACGGCTTGGACCTGACTGGGTGAGAAGAGAACGACTCTCAAACAATCAAGGTAAAAGACGTTTGAATACCAACAAACCCGAAAATTTGCCAACTGCACAAGTACACAACACTCTGATGGGGACAAAGCTTCGGAAACTGAAATAATAGCTGCACGACAACTAGCTGGAGAAATACTGATCTGAATCTCTGTCAGGGTGATTCTCTGATTTATCTGATATCATTGCATCCTCAAATCATCGAGGGATCACTGGTTACACGGTAACGAGTGATTTGCCAACCACGCACACGTAAACGATACTCTGATTGTTAGGAACATCTTCAAAAACTGAGCATGATAGTTGCACGGCAACTCTGCTGGGGAATTGGTCACACGGTAATTGGTGAAGGGTCTAAGCTCAAATCTCCATCAGGATGATCATCTGATTTTGCTATAGATCTTTGTTCTCAAGTCATCAAGGGGTCACCGGTTACGCGGTAACTGATAATGGATGGTCGATTATATCGTCAGGCATTCTGCGTCATAGCAGAAGAATTCCTTATCGTCGCCTACGGGCTCATCATGTCGCTAGGAACATCGACAATATCTTTGTCGGGCTTCATCAGTAAGTCAATAAGGGATCACCGGTTACTCGGTAACTGGTGAATGATGGCTTATTTTGCCATCGGGCAATCTGCGCCACTGCAGAAGAATTCCTTATCGTCGCCTATGGACTCATCGTGTCGCTAGGCACGTCGACAACATCTTTGTCAGACTTCATCAGTAAGTCAATAAGGGATCACCGGTTACTCGGTAACTGGTGAAGGGCTACTCTCAAATCTCCGTCGGGATGATTATCAAATTTCGCTGCAGCTTCTTCCTCAAATCATCAAGGGCTCACTGGTCACTCGGTAACCGGCGATACATAGCTGATATTGCCGTCAGGCATTCTGCGACACTGCGGCAGAACGATTCCTCGGGACTCATCAGGTCATTAGGAACTTTTTAGCAATCAAGTTAATTATGTCACCGGGCATTCAAAGAACATCTCGGGAGTCAGCCAGACTTTGTTAGCAAGTCTGAAATAGACTCCTCGGTCAATCATGAACCAAATAGGGATATCCAAACTTTCGCCATCAGGCACTCCGCATCAGCTGAGAGAACTGCGTCGACATCACAGTTGGACTTCGTCAATAAGTCTTTAAATGGAATCCTTAATCAATCACGGACCAATAAGGATATACATTCTTTTGCTGTCAGGCACTCCGCGTCAGCTGAGATAACTGCTTTGACCTCACAGTTGGACTTCCTCAGTGAGTCTTCAAGGGAAATTTCAACTTCTCCGTTCAAACCTGCTGGGGATGACACATCTCCGTTGGGGATTTTGGATAACTATCGAGTAACTCTGCTTCGAGGATTCAGAAGTCATTCTGGATGAACTCTGCTGAGGACTTCAAGGATCATCTTGAACCAATAACTCTGCTGGAGATTTCAGGAATCATCCTGAGCAAACGCTCTGCCGGGAACTCTAAGCATCAACTTGAGCAACCAACTCTGGCGACCTCACTGAGGATTTTTAAGAATCATCTTAAGCAATCAACTTCGCTGGGGAATTCAGGAATCATCTTGATCAAACCATTCTGCGGAGGAACACCTGCAAAACAAGAACGGTAACGCCCTAGCTCATGTTTCGTATGCATATGCTTTGACGATGGTGTAATGCTCCACACGGTGGAAATGCTACGTATTTAGGGTAAATGCTATGCAATCATGCAAAATGCTATGACCCCATCAGCAAAATAAATGCTGAAGGGAGAATCCTCCTGTCAAGGAGAAAGAACCACTCTGGTAGGAAGGAGGAATCATCCTGCAGAGGAGAAGAAGTCACACCAATCTCAATTGGACTCCGCCTGGGGAAATGATCTTCAGTCGAGTGCTGCAGGGGAATGACGTTCTACGAGAACCTGAACCCGCTCAACTAGGTATACGAACCACAACTGCTGAGGAAAACAATGTCAATCACAGAAATAAACTGCGCGGCCTTCGCGGCTAAACTTTCCTGGAGATAACGACTCCGATGGGGAAAAACAACATCAGCTATTCAACACTCTACTGGGGAAAACCATTCATGGCCTCAACGGCTTCCAAGGACTCGGCTCTCTTGGGGAGCTGCCATCTTGGCTAGGGAAGAAGTAATCATCCTACTTGCTAGGGAGAGTACAACTCTGTGGGGAATTCTAATTCCGCCGAAGACTCCAGTCTTCAACCATCAAGGCTGCACACTTGCGAGTAGTCCTCTACGCGACACTGCACACTGACCCAGTGCTAGGGAATGAACGCACACTTCAGTGTATGACTCTGCTGGGGAGATGACGATCCTTCAGGATACATCTGATTAGGGAGAGAATCTTCTCTACCTGGGGGATACATATCAATGCCCTTGGTCCTATGTTCGGACTCCGTGGGGGAGACACTGCTACATTTGATGGGGTAGAAGGAATCATCCTGCTTGGGGACGCATACGGCGTACTGCCTGGAATAGGCTATACCTGCAACAACACAAACAAACAGACAAGATACCCTTCTCAAAGGGACCTATCAAGGTTATCATCTTGGGACAATGTTCAAGTAATTCATTGTTTCAACAATCAGTGGCCTAGGCCAGTAAGTTTATGTATGCGCATTTTATCAAAAACATCGGCGTTCTTTTTCGCAAACAAAACAGGTAGATGCTAAACAAACAAACAGAATTGCTGAATAGTATATTTCTTATTGATGACAAACCCCTGAATGGGCAAACATGTTTTACAACAGATGCAAGCTCCTGGAATGAGGAAGCTGCGCAGATATAAAAACATAAATATACATCAGTATATACACAAATGTCGGCAATGTGACGTAGACAAACACCATGAGTTGATCCCTCTATGACCCACTCGACTTCGATACTTCTCCGACGCTTCAGCTTCAGAAGAGATTGATTCAGATAAACAGACCTCGGGTCTTCCAAACCACTAAACAATGAAAGTCCATACGCGGGACGTAGTCATTTGCTTTTTTCAAATCCCTAACTTTTGCCTGAATTGCCCTTCCGGGTTTTCGATTCACCGGGATACCCCTTTTTTCCAAAGTCGCCCTTCCAGGTTTTCGACTTTGCGGGTGTACGTTCTTTTCATTTATATCCCTAATTTTTGCCCGAACCCTTTTCCTTTTTTATGGTTCGCCGGGATGCCCCATTTTTGCCTGGATATTCTTTTTCTTTCCAGCGGGTCATTCTTTAAGCAAAGTATTTTTTAACTGCGTCCGCGTTCACCGGGGATGCAAAATCTTCGCCATCCATCATGGATAACAACAAGACTCCTCCCGAGAAGACCTTGCTGACGATGTACGGACCTTCGTAATTGGGAGTCCACTTGCCCCGGTGATCGAAGTGTGGAGGAAGAGTCTTCTTCAGAACGAGATCACCCGTCTGAAAGCTTCTAGGACGCACCTTCTTGTCATAGGCTTTCTTCATTCGGCTCTGGTACAGACGACCATATGCAATCGATGCCAACCTCTTCTCGTCCATCAGGCTGAGTTGGTTTAGTCGGTTCTTAATCCATTCTGCCTCATCGAGTTTCACATCAACCAAAACTCGTAAAGAAGGAATCTCAATTTCTAACGGTAGGACAACTTCCATACCGTACACCAGTGAGAAAGAAGTTGCCCCGGTTGATGTACGTACCGTTGTACGATAACCGTGCAGTGCGAATAGCAACATCTCGTGCCAATCCTTATAGGTCACAACCATCTTTTGTACAATCTTCTTAATGTTTTTATTGGCCGCTTCAACGGCGCCATTCATCTTCGGCCAGTAAGGAGATGAGTTGTGGTATTTAATCTTGAAACTCTGACACAACTCCTTCATCATCTTGTTATTCAGATTCAAACCATTATCACTAATGATTCGCTCGGGAATTCCGTATCGACAGATGATGTCCCTCTTTATGAATTTAGCTACCACCTGCTTGGTCACGTTAGCATACGAGGCTGCCTCCACCCACTTGGTGAAGTAGTCGATGGCTACTAGAATGAAGCGGTGACTGTTAGATGCAGTGGGCTCAATCTTGCCTATCATGTCGATGCCCCACATGGAGAACGGCCACGGGGAAGACATGACATTCAACGGGCACGGTGGCACATGGATCTTATCAGTATAAATCTGGCATTTATGACATCTCTTCGCGAATTTAAAACAATCTGATTCCATCGTCAGCCAATAATATCCTGCTCTCAGGATCTTTCTTGTCATAGCATGCCCGCCGGCGTGCGTACCAAATGTGCCTTCATGGACTTCTTCCATGAGCATACTCACTTCTTTCTCATCTACACATTTGAGTAGCATGAGATCGTGGTTTCTTTTATACAACACTCCATCAGGATTGAGATAAAAATTTCCAGACAGCCTCCTCAGAGTCTTCTTATCCTAGATTGACGCTCCCGCAGGATACTCCTTAGTCATAAGGAAAGTCTGGATGTCATGGAACCATGGCTTGCCGTCGGAGGCTTCCTCGATTGCAAAGATGAATGCAGGTCTATCAAGACGAGAAAGGATAATTCTTGGAGCTTCATTCTAAAAATTGACTTTATACATCGAAGCCAACGTGGCTAAGGCATCAGCCATTTGATTTTCGGCTATGGGCACATGATGGAGTTCCACTCGATCAAAGAACGGAAGCAGCCTTCTGGCATAGTTCATATACGACACCAAATTTGATTGACGAGTCTCCCACTCCCCTTTAATCTGGTTGATCACAAGTGCCGAGTCACCATATACATCTAGGTTCTTGATTCTCAAATCAATCGCTTCTTCTAGACCCATGATGCATGCTTCGTACTCTGCCTCGTTATTGGTGACCGAAAACGTCAGTCTAGCGGTGAACGGGATGTGGGATCCATGGGGAGTCGTGATGATTGCCCCGATGCCACTTCCATAAGAATTAACCGCCCTGTCGAATATCAATTTCCACTGGGATTTCCTATTTGGCCCCTCGTCGGGCAACGGTTCATCACAATCTTTCACCTTGAGAAACATGATATCCTCATCAGGGAATTCAAATCTCATTGGCTGATAATCCTCGATCGGCTGTTCGGCAAGGTATTCAGACAATATGCTCCCCTTGATGGCCTTCTGGGAAACATACTGAATGTCATATTCCGTCAACACCATTTGCCATCTGGCAATCCTGCCCGAAAGCGCTTGCTTCTCGAAGACGTACTTGATCGGATCCATCTTCGAAATTAGCATGGTTGTGTGGTTGAGCATGTACTGTCGTAAACGTTTGGCAGCCCAGGCTAGTGCACAACACGTCTTCTCCAGCATCGAATAACGAGATTCACAATCTGTGAACTTTTTACTCAAATAGTAAATGGCATGCTCCTTTCTGCCCGTCTCATCATGTTGACCGAGAACACACCCCATACTATTCTCAAGAACTGTTAAGTACATGATTAAGGGTCGTCCGACCACTAGGGGTATCAAGATTGGAGGTTCCTGCAGATATTGTTTTATCTTATCAAATGCCTTCTGGCAATCCTTATTCCAGCTAATCGCCTGATCTTTTTTCAGTAGTTTGAACATCGGTTCACACGTGGCCGTGAGCTGAGAAATAAACCTTGCAATGTAGTTTATTCTGCCCAGGAAACCACGAACTTCTTTCTCGGTTTTTGGCGCTGGCATTTCTTGTATTGCTTTAATCTTCGCAGGATCAACTTCAATGCCTCTTTCACTCACGATAAATCCCAGTAGTTTTCCAGACCGTACTCCGAAAGTACACTTGATAGGATTCAGCCTCAACATGAACTTCCTAAGCCTCTCAAAAAGGTTAAGCAAATTGATCAGATGCCCCTCCTCCGTTTGGGACTTCGCAATCATGTCATCAACATAGACTTCAATCTCATGATGAATCATGTCATGAAACAAAGTAACTATTGCTCGTTGGTAAGTGGCCCCTGCATTCTTCAGACCGAAGGGCATTACCTTGTAGCAAAACGTTCCCCAAGGTGTGATAAACGTAGTTTTCTCCATGTCCTCCGGCGCCATCTTGATCTGATTGTAGCCGGAGAAGCCATCCATGAACGAAAATACGGAGAACTGAGCTGTATTGTCGACCAACACATCAATATGAGGGAGTGGGAAATCATCTTTAGGGCTCGCCCTATTCAAATCCCGATAATCGACGCACATTCGTACCTTACCGTCCTTCTTCGGTACAGGCACTATGTTGGCGACCCACGGAGGGTAAGTAGTGACCGCTAAGAAGCCAACATCAAGCTATTTCTACACTTCTTCTTTGATCTTAACGGCCATATCTGGTCGCGTCCTCCTAAGCTTCTGCTTAACGGGAGGACAATCTTCTCGCAGCGGCAAATGATGAACCACGATGTCAGTGTCAAGTCCGGGCATATCTTCGTATGACCAAGCAAAGATGTCACTATACTCTCTCAGCATCTCGACCAGTCTCAGCTTGACATCATTCTGCAATGCAGCCCCTATCCTGACGTTCCTGACAAGTTCTTCAGAACCCAGATTCACAATCTCAACCTCTTCCTCGTGAGGCAGAATGACTTTCTCTTCTTGTTTCAACAAGCGGGCCAACTCTTCGGGAAGGTCTTCGTCTTCATCAATCTCTTCTTCGGCTTGATAGATCGGGCAATCGAAGTCGAAGTGAGTCGTAGAAGGTCCAGAGTCGCTGTCATCTGCGATGTGGATCCTGCAATAACAAGGGTTAAGCTTAAGACAAGGATATGCAGGTTAGCACAAACCCTATTGCCATTTTATTGTTTGTCAAAACAAATATAAAACAGGAATAACAGAGATCACAACATTTGAATGCGAAAAAAACGCCTTTTGATTTATTGGTAAAATGCACGTACATAATCAAACAAGGCCCTGACAGTAAAACCACTATGCCCCGGGTAGGACATAGGGTTGTACAACGATTGGAGAAAGTAAATCATTACTCTTTGCCTGTCACTTGGATGGTATCCCTGATGGACCAGTTGTTGAGGCTCTGGCCTGGTTTGCTTGGCTGGATCCAAGAGTCTAGGTCGCAATTGTTTTCTTCGCCGTCTTCAGACACTGCGCTGACACTTTCAAATATCACCCCGCCACTGGTAAACTGGATCGACCCTTTACCTCGCGACGCACTGTAAGAAGAGGAGGCTTCAGCCGCAGGAGAGTATCCTAACCCAAACTTGTCCTGTTTGTTAGGTATTTCTAGAACCTGCCCCCAGTCTGGGGTAGATCCGGCTTGAACAACGGCCCGGGCTTCCTTGAAGGAAGAGAGAGTCATCTCTGGTTTTGCAATCATCACTGGAGTCACGTCCTTGACCTTAACAGCTTCGAACGCCTGTCATAGGGTTTCGTGGATTTCCCCATCCATCTCAACGTATTTGAAGGACGACAAATGGCTCACCATTATGTCTTCCTCGCCACATACAGTCACGATGCTGCCTCCGACAGCATATTTGAGTTTCTGGTGCAACGTAGAGGTCACGGCACCAGCAGAATGGATCCACGGCCGGCCTAAGAGACAGCTGTAGGCAGGCATGATGTCCATGATGTAGAAGACTGCGTCGAAAGTTTCCAGCCCAACTTGGATTGGCAGGGTTTCCTCTCCAAAGACATGACGCTTGGTTCCATCGAAAGCTTTCACAACCAGATCACTGGGTGTGCAAATCAATCCTCGAGTATCTAACTTCATCAATGCTTTCTTCGGAAGGACATTGAGCGATGACCCCGTGTCCACCAATACGTGAGACATAACGGTTCCCATACACTCTTTCGAGATGTGCAAGGCGCTGTTGTGGTTTCTTCCCTTCAGCGTCAGCTCCAGGTCCGTGAATCCTAACCCGTTTCCAGCATTCACGTGGGCTACTACCCCTTCCAACTGGTTGACCGAGATTTCCTGCGATACATACGTGGCATTCAAAACCTTTAACAGCACGTTGCGATGTGACTCCAAACATAACAACAAATTCAAGATGGAAATTTTTGAGGGTGTTTGATGGAGGTAATCCACGATCTTGTAGTCACTCTTCTTGATCAACCTCATGAGCTCTTCAGCATCCTTTACAAGTAAGTCCTTCTCTACCCCACGAGGGGTTTCCTCAACGACTTTACTCTTTCCCTTATCAGTTTCCTCAGCTTTGTCGGCTTTGTCCACCACAATCTCAAGTGGGGCAAATACTCTTCCGCTGCGCGTGATTCCGCTAATCCCTACTAGGTTATCCACAGACGCCCAGGTGGTTCTAGTTCCAACTTTTGTCCGTTACAGTTGACGTCTGCCCCATAGTGCCACGGGACAACATTGGTGCTTTCAAAAGGTATCGGTCCAGCTTTGGTGATGGTAATTGTGGGCGGCCTGAGTGCAGAAATGGTTATCGTCTGGCGAGGGATGGTGATGGTGGCAACCTCATCATCTTGCTTCAACATTACCTCTCCGAATCCACATTCAGCCCTTCGGCTAAACTGCAAGATTCCTTCGGTCATCAAACTCTGAATCCCCTCTATCAACTGTTCACATCCATTAGGACAGGTCGCACAACCCATACACAATTCTCTACAGCCCGGAAAGAAGCCTCTCTTCATCAGCTTGGCTTTAACGAAGCTAAGTGGTGTCTTCAGATCCTTGACATCAGTCAACACATCTAAACCCTCTTCTTCAATAATGGCATTCACCCCACCTCCCATATGATTCGACATAGGGTTCTTTGTGACATTCGACACATTATCTGAGAAATTGATGATCTTAGCATCCACCATATCTTGCACCTTGTGCTTGAAGGCTTTGCAGTTTTCTATCGTGTGGCCGGGTGCCCCTGAGTGAAAATCACATGTTACATTCGCATCATAACCCTGCGGAGGTGCCCCTGTCAAGGGAGCCAGGGTTCTCTTCTGGACTAGCTGTAACTGAAGCAGAGTTTGTAATAGCTGAGCATAAGACATGGGTGGCGTCTCGAGGTGATGACTTGACAGAGGTGCCCTGTTCTGATACTTTCTGTACCCTTGCTGATTTGGCTGCTGCTGCTGCGGCTGCTGCTGTGGCTGGGGTTGTTGGATAGCAGGGATGGTTATGCTAGCCACCTGTTGGCGCTGGCCCTTACCTTTCCTCCGAGCGTTAGACACGACGCTCGTCTCTCCTTCATGCCTTTTGCTACCATACGGCTTCTTTCCTCCTCCAGCTGAGGATAGCTCAACACCCTGAATTTTCCCCAATTTGATCCCATTTTCAACGTGCTCGCCAGTAATGATGAGATCTGAGAAACTCCCTGACATACCGCTGACCAATTTCTCGTAATAGACCCCCGAGAGAGTGGCTACAAACATTTCAACAAGCTCTCGTTCAACCATCGGCGGCTGAACTCTAGCTGCTAATTCACGCCATCGCTGGGCGTATTCTTTGAACCCCTCGTTGTTCCTCTGTGACAAGTTCTGCAGTTGAACCCGGTTCGGAGCCAAGTCACTGTTATACTGATAATGGTGCACGAAGGCCTCAGCAAGTTCCTTCCACGTGCGCACACTGGTGGATTCCAAACTCATGTACCATTCCAAGGACGGCCCGGACAAGCTATCCTGAAAGAAGAGCATCAGCAGCTTCTCGTCTTCAGAGTGAGCGGACATCTTTCGGTAGTATGACCTTAAGTGGACACGAGGGCAAGTGGTGCCCTTGTATTTTTCAAAGTCGGGTACCTTGAATTTAGGAGGCACCTTGAAATCAGAAATCAATCCCAATTTAGTCATGTCGACCCCCATAGTGTTCAGGTTCTCGAAATTCCTCATTTTGTCCTCGAGTGCCTTAAACCTCAAACGTGCTTCAGCAGTCAGTTCTCCTTCAGCATTCCTCTGTGAGAACAAATCTTCTTGACGATCTTCTAGCCATGGCTGAGGCCCATACAAATTTCCAGCACCTGTGTTGCCGTTGCCTGGTCCAGCATTGCCATTAGCCTTAAAGTTCCCATTACCGACGCCAGTCGTATTACCATTGAGCCCGATGTTAGTGATCACATTGCCGTTACCACTTCCATTCCCCCCGGTCACGGGGATGCCACCCTGAGGAGTTTCAACAGGAGGAGGGGTTGGAACATTCCCACCATGGAGTACACTGTTGTTGTCAACCCTTGAGATCAGAGGCTGGACCAATGTTCTGAGCTGGTCTTGGCTGTTGGCAACCACTTGCATGAGCTCCATGAAGTGGTCCATCCTCTCTCGGAGTTCCTGGACGTCAGCTTGTACTTGTTCCATTGCTCTAGCTTGATTTGCTCTGGTCGGATAGCGGTGGATCGATCTTCGGTCAATCCTGTAACAACCTGCATACACAAAGGGTTAGAAAAACGACAAGGTGCTCGTTATGCAAATGCTTCATGCTTCATGCAAACGTGTGTCTGTGCCTTGGGGAGATCCCCCCCCCCCCCCGATCCTAGTTTCCGAGGCAAATAAAGTCTATCATCCAATCATGGAAAAGAAATCCTCATATATTCATCTGAAAAGCCCGCTCGGGTAGCGTACAACTGTAATCACATACAACTGAAGCAATAAGGCATGACCCCAGCCAACAGACCTGGCGGTGATCAGCATATCAATGCATAAAATGTACAAAAAGAGATACAAGAGATCAGGCGCGGTCACGGGCACAAAAATCTTCTATCAACTTCTTTGTAGCGGGGTGATCGGACTGAGCAAGCAAACCCCGGGCCAGCAAGTCCCTCTGACTGATGGACTTTGGGAGGTTCTCGGCAACGCTCCTAGAAATACCTTCTTCCGAATGGTTCTCGACTCTTCTCCTTTTAGCATCAGCTCAGAGTTGAGAATCTTACAAATTTGCCTCTGCCTCAGCCAATCTATACTGGACGTCTTGTCGCAGGGAGGCTTCAGCCTCTGTACTCTCATCTTTCACCATAATCTGAGCTTCTAGCTCGGCTACTCGCTGCTTCAACTTTTCTTCCCACTCTTTGTACTTGGCTATGGTGCTGCTCCAGACCCTCTTGTATTGGGTTAGCTTCCGGTACACTCTGTCCAGATCCTGTTTCTTGGTTGTTAATACGCCATGTACCGACTTCAGATTTAGCCCCAGACGTTCCCTAGCATCAGTTTCTTTGGTCAGGTTGGAGCCTAGACGGTTGATCATCTCAGTCTGCTTCTTGCAGGTATAAACGACTTCATTTTTCTCTTTCCGAAGTTGAGCGATCTCTTTCTCCAACTCCTCGTTGGCTTTTTGTAGCTCTTCCTTCTCTCGGAGTACCTGGTTGAATTTCTGAATATCAACTGTAGTAGGCTCTTTGTGCACAAGAGGATATAATGGTTCCACGACAGGAAATGGCATTAGAAACTTGGCGGCCCTTTCCCGAATCCAAGTCACATACGGATCAAAGGCCTTGTTGTTGCTCTTTCCCAGCAAGACTTTCCCCTTCCGATGAATTTTGCTCCAAGCATTCTGTACCTTGATCAAAGTGCCACCTTCAAGCAACCATGTGAGATACAGGGATTCCCGTATCTCTTCCTCTTCAGGAGGACCTCGTAGTGCATACCCAAATTGTCGTACCAGCAGAGATGGATTGTAGTTGATACATCTATTCCTTCCGACCAGGGGGACGTTCGGAAAGCCACAAAAGTTATACACAATATCTTTGCCCAGTAGATCTCTATCAAACCAGATGATATCATCAGCAGTCAAGCCCATCAAACGCGCAGACCAAGGCGAAGACTCAGCAGAATCAATGAACGGCCCTGACTTAGGAAGATGGCTAACAAACCACTTATACAGTAACGGAGCACAACATGCCACGTTCTTCCCCTTTCTGTTTTCATTCTTGCTGTGAACTGAATGGTAGACATCTCCGAGGAGAGTGGGAACTGGATTCCCGGAGGCAAATATATGGCAAGCATCCATACTTATGAAGTCCGGATGACTTGGGAATAGTATGATCCCATCGATACAAAGAGCTAAGAAGGCATTGAACACATCCCAGCGATCCTTCTCGGCAAACTTTCGGGCTTTTTCCATCAGGAAATGCAAAAGGAAACCATGAACTCCGGTCTTTCTGGATACTATCCCTTCCAATTTAGACTCATCTACATGCAGAGCGTCAGTCAGCTTACTCAATTTGGGTTCACCCTCAACACGGTAGTAAGGCATTTGATTCATCAAAGGCACCCCTAACAGGTCAGAGTACTCTTCCAAGGTCAGGGCGAGGACATAGTCTGGAAACACAAAGCATCTGAGCTGTGGGTCGTAAAACTGCAGTAGAGCGTAGAGGCCATTCAACTCGTATGTAGGAAGCTTATACACAATACCCAGAAGTCTCCCATAACTCTGTCTGAAACTCTCCATCACTGTCTTATCAACCAAAGAAATCAAAGTCCGTAACTCTCGGATGTTAGGTGTTGGTAGCTTGTAAGCCACAGTCTTCTTCAGAGATGCCATATCAGCCATGAGGATCAAGATAACTAGAACCAGGGGAGAAATATGCACCTGCAACACAGACACACGTTAATGACATGCGAATGAGGATGCAAACAATGCAAAATGCAATCATGCAGCAGGAGATCAAGACGACTGTGCCGTTGAGGAGATGAAGGCTCTGTATCAACAAAACCACAATACTGTTCTGTCAAGAACAACCATACTTTGATGAGAAGAAACCCTGATATCAGACCATAACTCGGCTCTGTCAAGAACACACATATCTGATGATGAGAAGAAACCCCTGATATCAGACCATAACTCTGCTCTGTCAAGAACACACATCTCTGATGATGGGAACCTCTGATACTAACAAAACTGATTCACTGTCAAGAAAACCAGGTAGTCTGAAGGTTAAGGTTTCCTGCAACAAACCCGACCCTTCTCACAGGTATGAACCTAATCACGGAAAAGGTTCGGCATCCTATGCGGTCATCAGCGTCACAGACTTCCAAGAAACGATGATACGATACCCAGAAGGTGTGGCATCATCATCTCTTGAAGCGGCCTCACTTAACTGAATTCCAAATGATCGGTTCCCAGAGTCGACAATCCTCAGATCTAACAACCCCTCGAGTCCAAAGGACCGATAGGAAGCCATCAAAGAGAACCTCGTCTGGGTGTGGATTACATGGGAACAGTTGCAAGCAAAGCAAGCACGTCCTCCACTAACCCACTCTAATACTATGTAGCTCTCAAGCCTGGGTCTGGCTTCTCACTCATCAGAATGCCCCTCCCACAACAGTACAGATAATCATATTATACTGAAAATAAAGTGCGGGAAATAAAATGCGATAAATAAACACAACCCAACAAGTAATCATACAAGCGCTAGGATTGACTCTCGCAGGGGACGTTGGATCCCCAAATTGACTCGCATAAGGGACGTTGGATCCCAGAAAACTATCAAGTCCCCAGCAGAGTCGCCAGCTGTCGCTACCGCGAAAATAAGGTGCTGGCAAAACAGAAGAGTCGCCACCTTTCGTTATTTATCCCTCAGAACGGGAAAGGAAACGATCGGAAAAACCTGACGAAAAGGTATAAGACAAGGTCGTCGCAACCATTGTCTGGGTTCGGGAGTCGGTTACGCAAGGGGAAGGTATTAGCACCCCTCACGTCCATCGTACTCGATGGGATCCACGCTTGTTGTGTTTATCTGACGGGTTGGTTTACTGTCTACCTATCAAGGCTGGTCTAAAAATAAAAGAAAATGACTCGGCAAAGCGTCGCACTTTATGCCTACGTATTCTCATCAGAGAAAGAGAAATCAGAGTCAACGTAGTTCGACTAACTACGGGTTACGGGGGAAGGTGGCTCGCCAATACGTCAGTATTGTGCCTACATACTCTTAACAGGTATGAGAGATCAGAGCTTACGTAGTTCGGGATAATACGGATTACGGGAATTCAGATTTATCTGTTTTTTCGAGTAGGGTTAACAGACAATTCCAGCAGTTTGGCGTATGCAGCTCGACCCTTGGAGACTTAGGCGTTACCGTTTGCGGTAGAACTGGGAGTTAACGACACTCTTTTCTTCAGAAAAGCTTCCTTTGAATTATAGGCCCACGGGGCAAAAGGTTTGAAGTTTGTTTTCTGTCTTTTACGGAAGAACTGTTTTTTAGTTGTCTGTAGTTTGTACATCACTAGAGACTATGACCTGGGAACGAATGCGTCGCATATCGTCCAAAGGACGTATACTAAACATTCTAGACGATTGAGAGGAGGCCGCTCAATTATCATTACCCAAGTAGCTTAAGGCTCGTAACACGCTTATACTAACTTGCCTTTATTACGTCTTTTACTGTTGTTTCAAGATGAGAGAAAGAGAGACAACTACGGGGAGACTATCAAGTCCTAATGTTGTCATACCAAGGATTCATCCTATAGTTGAGGTTTGAAACAGGGAACTCCTAGAAGTTATCATGCATAGGTTTCAACCTAAGGTTCTAATCATCACTTCCTTATCAAAGCAAGTGAGATTCCTAGAGGATCATGTCAATGATACAGAACAGATAAAGCATCATCTTAAACAGTAAACAGTAAACAACTGTAAAATGCATGCAATGCAAGTGAGGGAGGAAAGGTGTGTGGGGCATCAGCCTCCACAAGCTCGTCTCGACCTCAAGCCAAGTATGAATAACTGCAATCATAAAATAAAAATAAAATGCCATCAAGCAAAACACAAACCACATAGGCAAGGGAGCAGGGCTCTACCAAATACCCGCAAGCAAAGCCATACAGTAAAAATACAAGCAGAGGGAGCAACTCAACCTCTAGTGCAATCATGCTCCTAGCTTAAAACAATCTAAACATGACCTTATTATAATGCATTAAGCAAATCAAACAAGCCACATCAATACAGTTGCACAGAAATCAAACAGACAGGAAAGAAAGCAGATCAACAGCTCCCACAGCTTCACAACAAAGCAATCCTTCTGACAGCAGCTCAGTCCTCAGTTTGTAACTGTTCTTCAAGACTTTCATCTTCAATAGCAAGTATCAACCTGCTTCTTCAAGCTTTCAATACATCAAACACAAGTATCAACTTGTCCTTCTCCTTCAAGCTTCAGCTCTTTCTTTAATCTCAATTTGATTTTCTTCACAAGTGTCAACTTGTTCTCCTGGGTCTTCAAGCCTCAGCTCCAAAGGAAGTCTTCAAACACAGGGAAGTGCAACCTCTAGCATCTTCAATCTTCTAGCAAGGAACTCCATCCTCTAGCAAGGGAGAAAGATTCATCTAACAAGAGCAAGGTGGGGATAGTGGAAAGCAAAGTGAAGACCAAAGGTCACCTCTAAGCACTCCACCATCAAGGAAAGGAACCCTCAAAGTTTCTACCACTTTGTAAGGATCCACTCATCCTACCAAAGGAGGGATGAGGCCTTCACAATGGGACCTTACATCATAGGGAGGAATGGAAGTGATCAATATCTTCCATGTTTCATGAAGGAAGAAAATCTATTATAAGAGATCTCCCTAAAAACCCTAATCCTTAACCCTAAACAAACTACACCAAAGTAAGAGCAAACTTCAAGTCCAAGCTCCATCATGCATTCCACAGCAGCCCACACATGTCTTCATCATAATCCAAGAGCAAGAGAAGTAAAACCCTAGTCTAAGGGAACTAATGAAGTCATTCTAGTTGAGTTATCAAGTTAGGATCACCTAAAACCTAGTACTAAAGTTAATCCTAACTAAAATACTAAAATCAATTGTAAAATCCTACAAAAATAACTATGGGAACCTAAGTCAGTCATGACTCTACCATGTTAATTTCAGAGATCAAATCATCCAAAAAGTCCTAGAATTAAATCCAAAACTATGGGGTACCAAGGTTAAACCCTAAAACTAGAGCACCTAAAGTTCAATACAAAAGACAGCCCTAAACTTCTTCACAAAAATGTGAGAAAATTACTATAGGAGCATACAGGTCTAAGCTAATCACACACAAAAAATCAGCCCAAAAATCATTATCAAATGATCACACCAAAATCCACAAGTCAAGGTATCAACCATTATGAATTATTATCAAATAAAAGTACCAAAAATGCAATTAAAATAAAAAATGCATGAATTCCTAATCTTTTAATTCAAAAAAGTTCTAGATTCATTCATGAATCGAGGGGAAAAAATCTGGAATTAATTGACTAATTCTTCTATTTATTATGAATTAATTCCTAAACTATATGAAATGATAAAAATAAAGAAAAAAAATGGAAATTAATAAAAGCTGCGTGGTGAATAGTAATTATTTCCAGTTCAATTCACAGACTTGGGCCAAACGGGGGTGCAGATAGTGATCTGAGGCTTAAGCGCAATACGCTTCAATTAATGAAACTGTGAGTTTCATTCAAATGCAAAGTCTTCAGACTTCATCAGCGAATCGTGGCCGTGTAATCCTAGTTTGAGTCAAAGTCAAGATGTCATCCAACGTCTCACATGCTTCGTCCCTAAAATTCAAACATATGGAGGGAATTCTCCAGACGGTGGCCTGAGCTGCAGCGCCACCGTATTCTTCGGTGAAGTGGTGTCCATAGTTCATCAATCCATACAATCAAACACCCTATCTTACTCAATTTTTCTCACTGAATCCAAATCCAATCTCCAAATTCTCTAATTCTTCCTCTAACTTAAAATCCGAACAAAGTTTCAGAAACCACTCAAATCTTGATCATCATGATTCTTAAAATTAATGACACTAATAGAAACTACACTCATCAGAGATCACATTCCACTATCCAAACATGAATAACACTCCAAGAATCGTGAGAAATCCATCTCAACAGAAATTGCACAACACCTAGCGTTGTCTCTAACCGTGTAATTAACCATCCTAAATCCATCTAGATCATGAATAGAACCTAACCACACGAAGGTTTCTACATATCTCCCTATAATTTATGTAAGAAGTTGATTTGTACCAACCTGATTTCAGATGAAGAACAGTCACACTCCTTGCTCGATTCAGCCTCCAATATGATCCAGACTCACTCCAAATCTTCCTCTGAAGCTGATACACACCTTGATTTGGCTTGATTTTCCTTCAAACTCCAAACACGATTTCTGTTTTCACCTCTAATTTTTCACTTGCTCTCTCTGCAACCAGCATCAATCTTCTCCAAAAAGCTTGTTGAACACACTCTAATGGTTATATAGAAGCTAGAGGAATCATCCAAAACCTTCTGTAGCCTTCCATATGAGATTTTCAATTTCAATTTCTCCTTTAAAATACCATATGCAACAATCATGTATTTTCTCTATTCTGGCCTGAGTTTGCTTGCAATCATCATCTCATGAGATATTGAATTGGTTGGTGGTGATTATTCCCTTGTTTGCAATCCAATGATCCAAGTTTGTTATGTTACTTCATCATGAAGTAACAAAATGGAAGTGCATGAATTTGACCTCAAACCAAAAATGTAATATTTCCATTATTTCCAAAATATGTTTTCCAATCAATTTGACCTATAATTTTGCCTTGTTTGGACACAAATCAATTTATTTGAATTTTTCTCATCTTAATTCATTAAAATGGCTTTTATATGAACTTTTTTCACCAATGCTTGATATAATCCATATCAATGGACCCTTGATACTTAGACAAGCTAAAAACATCATTTTGAACAACTTTCATGTTGAAAAAAAATCCATTTGAGGCTTGCAAGATGGTGAAATTGACTTATGATTCAAAATGACCTGTAATGTCCAAATACCCAAAATACCCTTGACTTGTCAAAGCCATAACTTAAGTTCTACAAATCCTATCAAGGACTTCTAGTACTCTATGGAAAGCTAAGAGAATAAGGAACAACATTCATGTTGACCAAAAGTTTATAGGAGTCATCCTTCTTGGGCAAAAGTTTCATGCAAGTTGGATAACTTTCAAGCTCTAAATTCACATTCCTCAGATGACTTGTAACTTGTCTGGCTCATAACTTGAGTTCTATAAACCCTATCAAGGACTTCTAGTACTCAAATTAAAGCTAAGATCATGCCCTAAAACAATCATGTTGGGGTCAAGATGATATGACCATCATATCTTGAGTTAAATAGTCTTGAAGTCAGGGGTCAAGCTAGGGGATTTTACACTGTCAAGTCTTAGAAACCCTAGCCTGAAACTTCTCAAACTCTTCAATCATGATGAGTTAACCTTGGAATCATCCTTATAACATATTAATGCATCAATCCATGATCACATGGCTCTTGAATTAGGTCTCAACCTCCTTCAAATCCTCAGTTGACTTAGGGTTGATCCAGTCAAACCCTATCTGCATCAATCATGGCTGAGCCTTCTTAATTTTGCACAATGACCTATCTAGGCCTCAAAGTGATCTTCAACACTTCTCATGAGCTCTCTCAAGACCTCAAGTCTAACTTCATGGCTTCAGAATCATCTAATGACTTTCCACAACTTTCAAGTTGGGGGACCTACACATTCTTGGCTTTAACCACTCTTTCTGAGGATCTTTCAACTTCTCTGACAAGGATATCAACCCTTAAACACTTGAATAACCTTCTTAGCTAGCCTTGTATGGCTCATGATTGGTACTCATACCTCTTGATCTCCTGCATACATGTTAATGAAATGCAAATGATAATGCTAATGTGAATGAAATGAAACATAAGCTAGGTAAAGAAATGGTGGGCAAATTTTGGGGTGCAACAATATTATACGATACATATTCCTAATTTCCGAATTAAGCAAACGAATAAAATATAGTAACTGTGAATTAAGCAAACACGAGAAACATACACGGATTAAGCAAACGCGATTAAAGTATAAGAACATGCAATCATCAAAATAAATCAACCACCCCTAAGATAAATCGAATTAAGCAAACAAGATATCACAGAGAAGAATTGAAAGGAAATAATTTTTATTAGAAATTAAAGGAACCTCAAAGTGTCGGCGGAAACCGATTACAGTAGATTAACGTAAAGAAGTTAGTTCTCCATAAAACTATGAAAAGCAAAATAAAATTCAGAAAAAACTAGGGTAACTGTTTTTCATCACAGCAACAACCTTATAAACAGAATAAGGTTTGCATTACACACTCAATTGGGTCAGAAACCTAAACCAGGCCCAAAAGGGAAAAACAACTACATTATCACAAGTCAGAAACTTCAATGAATTATTCGAGACTCAAAAAATCCTAATCAGTTTCTTCGTGAAACATGAAAGTTGTAGATATTTTCCTTAGCTTTCCAACAACTGGTAGAACGCCTCAATCCGATTCTTGTAGCTCCAGTTATGAATTTTTTATTAAAAGATGCTAAAGCTGAAAATAACAAACGAAAATCAAATAAAGCTGAAAATAAATTAAATTGTAAAAATATCATAAAATAGGAAATTAAACAAACTAAACTATATAAATGCCTAAGTCTAAACATAGAGGAAGGTGCATCAAAATGAACTGATCAACACGCAACCAACAGTCGTCTCAGAAATCGCTGGTCTAATGTTTGAACCTCAACCCGCAAGGACAATACTTTCTACATGGCCTCCTTTTGGTCTGCCACATTGTTTCACACCTCAAGTTCAAGTACCTCCTGTTATAGTGTAATCCACTCAACAAATTGCTCCTCTACCAGTAGCCACTGAGGCTTACCCTATGGTTCATGCTTTCGCACCTCCAACTGTTCATACACGCATCTAACCTTACTTTAAAGATCAACAACATGCTCCAGAAATGTCTGATGAGGAAGAAGAAAGACATGAAGATATAAGGGGCATTAAAGAGGATGTTCATACTATTGAGAAGAGACTGAGGGCAATGGAAGAAGACCAAGTTTTTGGGGCTGCCGCTAGGAAGATGTGGCTTGTATCTAGTCTTGTAATTCTTGCAAAATTTAAGACTCTCGACTTTGATAGATACGAATTCCACACCTTCCCTATGAACCATCTTGTCATGTATTACCGAAAAATGGCTTCTCATGTTGAAAATGAGAAGCTCACGATCCTCTGTTTCCAAGATAGCTTAAAGGGTGCCCCCATTGTTTCGTCGATTAATACAATATAGCTTTCTCTAAAATCGACCAACAAACAAACTATTTATTACCCAGAACTATGTGTGCCTTGATTTCTCTTTTGAGATACGTAGGAGCGGGATTGCAAAATCTTGTCAGACCCTTTAATAATAAAAACCATTTTAGGTCATTTCTCTTTAATAAAAATCTAAAAAATATTTCTATTCTCTCTCTTTTCTCACTCAATAATTAGAAGATTAAAAATGAACATAAGTTAACACTTATTCGACCCTAACTAAATGGTTCCCGTTCAGTACAACGGACGTGAGTGATGCTAATATCTTCCCCTTGCATAACCGACTCCCGAACTCAGATATTGGTTGCGATGACCATACCCTTATCTTTCTTTAAGGGGTTTTATTCGATATTTTCCCTTTTCCTATATGGGAATAAATAAATATAGGTGACGACTCTGTTAAGTCCGTCCCGCGAGCGTGTGATTGTGCTTGCGAGGCCGTGCACTAATTTTTCGAGGTACGACAGAAAACTTCATCTCCAAAGTCATATCATGTTTGTTCTATAACTTTTGTGACTAGATTTCCATATAAAAGGTGTGGAACTGCTTTCATGTTTTCTATCATGTAGTCAATTATCTATTGTGCCCAATTTACCTTGACTTTATTTTCTATTAACCATATCATTTCCACATCACCTTGGGTTAAGAGACTGAAGTTGCTCCTTCTTGGAAAGAGGATGTGATTGATTGCATAATGAATCATTTGAATTTATTTAGGGTGGATATATCCAGCAGTGAATGAGTAAGGTATGTGTGATGATGGTTCTTTCATGAGAAAGGATGCGACATTGATGTATTTGTACATGTTGACTTTATCTCTAAGCTCGATGATTCTATCTTCATAAGGAAGATCCAGCATCTCTCAGAATTCTTCTACTAAAAGCTTTATCATGTGTTTCCTTAATTTGCTTTGAAGTATTCCACCAGTGAGGTGAATGTTTGAGAAGAAGATCCTCATAAGGAATGTATAGATTCTTTTTTAGGGCGTGCAAAGAAAGGTTGAGAGGTTGGTTTTTTTTAAGGGTTTTAAAGAACTTGCATTCTTTGAAATCTTCTAGTTCTAGGGTATGGATTTAGAAGGGATAGGTTGGGAAAGTGTTGAAAGAACCTTATTTCTTATTTTTTGGTGGTGAAGTCATTAATAAAAGGGCTGTAGGAGAAACTCAATCTTTTTGGATTCATGATGGTTTTGTAAAAATAATCTCACAGATAAGCATTAAAGATAGAAAAATAAGCAATACAAAAAAGTGAGAATGAATTACTTACATATAGCGTGCTGTCTGAGGATTTGAACGTGTATTCGTGACAAGTATTCAATGTAGATTGTTCTGATTGAAAATGAAATCAAAATTCTTCCTTTTTTAGTCTCCTAATTGATTGGCTAATGGCTTTAGTCGGTTAGATTTTCCAATTTCTCAGGATTCTGTGAAATCTTCATTAATGTTGGGATTTGATTTTCTTGATGCATAAGTTAATCTTGGATTTGATATTAAAATATTTATTTTAATCTTTTCTAATCGGTTTTCATCATGTGCTAACCGATTGGACTCGCGTAGCTCAGCCTTCTTTGTGCATGTTAGGCCTTATGCTGATTTTTTTACTTTTCAGCACCCCATTTATTATTTTGTTGCACCCATTTTCTAGAAAATACTAAAATTCTCATTTTTTGGGTTAGAAAGTAATTCATCTTGATGAGAAAAAAATTAAAAATTATTATTTTAAAGGGTTAATAAGAAATTCCTTACTATTTCAACTTTAAAATAGTAAATACCTCTTTTATCAAGAAGTTTTGATAAATATTTCTCAAAAGGGAAAACAGCAAATGGCATATCCTCTTCTACACAATGTTGGATTCAAGAATTGGTAAGGAACAACAAAATGAATAAGTCCATTACAGACATATCCAGTCAACCGACCAGTAAGGATTATAAACTTTGAGATATTCTTAAATACTTTGCTTTGATTACAACATTTAACATTTGCCATCATTATTCATCTTCGAATTAGATATTTCATGAATATTGTATACTTTAAATTATATTATTTCTTTGCATAGATTTACTGATAATCATCAAAACTCCAAGTTGCAAAGCATACCTACAAAACACTTAGGGTTTCACCTTTAGTGTCCATGTCTTCTTTGGCCTAGGTGCATTAGATACAGAAGATCTGGGATTGTTACTTTTAGATCTTTTCAATTTATCAAATCATAAAAATTAGAAGTCACGTGTTCTCTTACAGTGTGTGCACTTATATACTGGATGTTTCTTTCCTTTATGATCTATATCTTTTCTAGTCTTTTTTCCTTAAAATCTAGATCAGTTTTATTTATGGAAGATCTTTAACTATATACAATTATGTCAAACTTATTTTTCCCTTGGGTAAGCTTTCTTAAGGTTTCTCTTAGATCAACTACTTATTTTATAAGGGAGTCACATCAGTTACATTCTTTTTTTGAATCTCTAAGTTGAGTTATCTCTATTTTTGAAAGAATTATTTATTTCCTTAAGACATCTAAGGGATTCTTTAAGACCTAAGGGGTGGTATCTTAGTTTAGAATTCTCTTTCTCTAATTTACTACTCATTTTAAATAGTTGAGTGTAAGATGGTTTGATACTTAGAATAATATCTCTCTCGTAGGATGCCTTTAAGCACATTTCATCTTTTTTCGTTGGAAGAGGATTCTTTCAAGTTTCTCCCTGAAATTGATGTCTCTCCTTCTCTTCTTCTTTCCACGATTGAAAAAAATTATTCATCTTCTTTGTCATTCCTTGAACAAGAGGATCCTTCATTTGATGTTGAATCTTTTGAAGATCGTTCAACTAATGAGTATGTTCTTTTGAAAGATTGCACTGGAGTTATATGATAGATGTATGATGAAGTTGATGATTCTTCAGTTTGATTTTCTTGATCTTTAAGTAATTGAATTAGTTCGTTTAACTTTTCTACAATTCCCTTATTTCTTAATTTTTCTTGAAATTTATGGAGACTCTCACCTTTTGATTTTAGAATTGGATTAAATTTTCAATTCTTAATTAGTAGATATTTGTTAGTAATATAGTTTCCAAATAAATTTCCAATATTTCTAAATTTAGAAAAGCATCCATGATTGGTGTCTTCATCTTCATTGCCTCGTGTGTTCATCTTCTCTCGTTCGATACTTGGAGAAACTCCATATATCATTTCAAGGGTATCCCACATTTTCTTGGTGGTTTTACAAAGGTGAACATCATAAAGTTTACCATCATCTATAGACATTATTATAAAGTTTTTTGTTTTAAAATTTATCTATATCTTTCTCTTTTCCTCTTCGATCCAAAGGGAATGGGGTTTATCCACTACTTCGTCATTTACTTGATGAGTAGGGTAGACCAGACTATTAACTAAAGTTTCCCATAATTCATGATTTAAACTTTAAAGAAAAATTTTAAATATAGCTTGTCAAATATTAAAACTATTATCATCAAAAAGTGGTGGTGTTTAAAAAAGATTTCTTGTCAAAATTCATCTTCCTCCTAAAACGATTAGTTCTTAAACAGGAGTTAGACTCTAATACCACTTGTTGGACTTGAAGCTTCACACACAATAGGGGGAGTGAATTGTGTGGTTCAGAAAAATTGATTTTAAAATTTTTTGGAAATAAAATCAAAGTTTAATAACATTTTTAAATACTTAGTAGCGAAAATAAAAGGCAGCAAATAAATTGTGAAATTTAAAGAGTTGAAGGAAAAAAAGAACACCAAGATTTATAGAGGTTCGGTCAAAATAAAAGAACCTACTACTTTCTCCAAGAACTGATCTTGTGAGTTTCCTAATAAATATTGAGAGCCTTTAGTAGAAAAGACTCACAAACCCACTTATACAAGGAAATGATGGTTGATCTCTAACCAAATAATACAAGACGATAAATTTATCTTGTGCATCTTCTATTGGTAAATCTAAACGTCCAGTTAGTCCTCTCTTCACAAATAATAGATTGAAGCGGTTAGTCTCCTTCTCCACAAACCGTATATTGAAGCGGTTAGTCTTCACTCCACAAAGCTTGCAAGCTTTTACATGGGTTGAGCTCACAAACTTTAAACCTTAGTTTTACACGGGATAACCAATAACCTATGAGATTTTAATATTGGTCTAATCTCAAACATTCCAAGCTTTTAATATCACGCTGAGCTTGAACCGGCCTTGGCCTTACCACTGGCTAATCAGGAACCTAATGAAAGCTTAGACGAGCTGAACTTTTGAACCTAAACGAGACTGAATCACACAACCCCCAAAAATTTTATGAGTTTAGTTTCTAACCTAAACAAATAATTCCTAAATGGATGTTATTCAACCAATGGATAAAATAAACCCTTGATAAATATTACAATTTTACCCTTTCAAAATTACACTTATAACCTCACTTGCAAAAGGACTTCTCTCACAAAAGCGTTTAGGTTAAAATAACAATAAGAGAAAGTAAAAATAAAAACTTAGAGAGAGATAGATAGATAGATAGAGAGAGAGAGAGAGGTGTGTCAAAACACAATTCAGGATGAAATGAAATGAGGGAATTGACCTTTATCCTCTCTTTGGCGCCTAGTCTTCAAATTTTACTTCAATGTCAATTGTAATTGATCGTACCTGACCAGAAGAGACCGCTGGTCTGCCACGCATCGTCGACTGGTAACTGTCACCAGAGGTAGGGAGAAGGAGAATGGTGTACCTGCAAGGCACTCTGATGCTTAAGTGAGTAAAGGATCAGAGTGGGAGAGAAAATACAGAAAATAGGTGTAGAATGGAATACCTAACCCTTTAGTGAAAGAGGGTATTTATAGAGAGACCCCGGCGCAGGGCCAACGATTACTTGGATTGGGTCAGATTTCCAGGCCCAACCCAAGCAACTGTTAGGGCTTACGTGACGTAGTGAAGAACAACACATGGTCTTTGCCCTAGATTAACTGTCCTGTGATCTTTCGAAGGTGGACTGACCAACTCTTTTGGAGGTGGGTAGTCTCCTGATGACGTGTCCCTGCATGGGGGGACACGTGGAGAATGTGAGGAAAACGTGTGGGTCTACCCAACAAGGGATACGTCTGCCTGACGTATGTGGATTCGTGCCCGACGTGGGAGGATTGGGCCTTCCCAACACAGTGTGGGGTTGGGCCTACCAGGTCCCGGCCCAGTCCAGAACAGGAGCCCCCCAAGTCGTTACTCCACTACGGAGGAGTGATGACTTGAGAACAAATCGCGTTGAGGACATATGGGGGCAAGAGTCGTCTCGTCGGAGAATCATGTTGGAGAGGCGGAAGATGACCGGGCGTCCGTTTCCCCGAGCTCGAGGGAGAACGAAGGGATACAGTTGTTCGTGATGGCCATGTATCTGTCACCCATTGCCCATCTTAGGGTGCTACCCTAGGGGCACTTGAGTGCCTAGGGGCGCTTCGAGTTCTGTGTTGTGTTTATAAATAGGCAGGTGTATGCCCTTTTGTTACTTTTTCGCTCTCAATCACTATCGTACGCCATTTCTTGCTCTTCCATACTCACATCATCGTGCAACGCAACCACCGTATCATTTGTCGCGAGATCCTCTGTACTTCCATCAAGGCCACTGTATCAAGTAAGTTCTCTTCTTCCTTTCTTCTGTTTCTCTTATTTTCGGCATCCCCTGGGCGGATACAATGAGTGTCCCGAGGATGTGGGTTTTTTGGCGATTACAGTGGGATTCCCTTGCCCTAGGATGAAGACCTCGGGGTCAATTGGGGTTTTAGGACGAGTGTCTCGGGGACAGGTGACAAGGTTTGGGTGAACAACCCAGGGACATAGGATAGGTGTGGATAAATGCCCCGGGGAGGTATGTTAGGTATAGATGAATGTCGTGGGGATGCAGGTTAGCGTTGGATGAATATCCCGGGGATGCATGCTATCGCGGGATGAATGTCTCGGGGACATGATAGTAGACCATACGGGGAGGCGGATGTCGAGGAGGAGTGTAGGTCGTAGTCGTCATCAACTTCGCCCTTTCACTTGATCTGTGGTGGAAGGGTGAATTTGATCTTGAAACGTCGAATTCACCAGTTTCCTCTACTTTTCAGGTGATCATGGCCACGTGGATACCAGGAGTGATGGAAGTTGACGTGGAGCCGGAGTCTCCCATGGCCCCGCCCATCAGGGGGCAGGACAGGACAATCGAGGACTGGATCGGGGAGGAACCCCTGAGCACGCCTTCCCGTTTCTTCAAGGACGACTCTGATTCCTTCGCCATAATCGAGGACCGCTGTGAGGGCTCCTCTATAAGCTGGCAAGCATATCGACCACGGGCCCACCACCGCATATGCTCGAGTTATGGGAAGATGAGATTCCCCATGTACGAGTTTTGCTTTTGTTAAGCGGGACTTCGGCTGCCCTTCACGGATTTCTAACTAGGGGTCTTCGACTAGATGAGGCTGGCGCCTTCACAGATGCACCCCGACGCCATAGCTTTTATCTGGGCATACGAGCTTGTCTGCCGACATTTGGATATCGGGGCCACTCTCACCCTGTTCTTTCAGCTTTTTCACCTGCAAAGGCAAACGGTTGATGGCCGACAAGGATGGGTGTGTCTGAAGCAGCCGAGGAGGTTCTTCAGGACGTACATGGATTCCATCCGGAATTTTAAAGACCGGTTCTTTGTGGTTCAGCCCGTTTCTCACGAGGCGTGCACCTTGTTGTTCCGTCGTGAAGCCCGGGAAGTGAACGGGTAGAGGGAATAGGTCATGGTGCCGAAGGTACCCTTGGACTGGTCGAAGGAACACTTTAAGAGGGGTACGAATTGTTATATCATGCGGGCAGGGACCTTGGATGAGAAGGACCAGGTAGACTACCAAAGGCTGGTAGCCTTCGTGACCAGTTTTACATCGGCCAAACTCGTGATGCCCGACAGAAACTTTATCCTAGACAGTCAAGGGAATATCCTCCAGCAATCGAGGCTCATCAATACAAGGGCTCTGCTCGAATGTTCATCGGACAAAGAGGCCCTGTGTTTCCTAGGTACCAGTTCATCTTTCGCTTGTCCCTCCTTTGTGATCTATTATCTTTCTGTTTGCTAACCTCATTCTTTTGTTTTGCAGAAAGTATGTCGACCATACAAGAGTGTGTCAAGAGATTGGCGGCCACCAGGGGTACGACAAAGAGCGGAAAAGGGAAGGTTGCTTAGATGCAGAAGCAACCTCCTATCGACCAGGGCGAAAGAGGTTCCTTGTCTTCACCACAGGGGAGACATTCTCCTATGTCTCAAGGGAATCCGAAGAGGGCGAGGGTCCATGGTTCCAAAGTTGTTGTCGACCTCACCGAGGGTGGTGCAGAGGAGGGTTTCCTGATCTCTTAGTTTCTTCCACGGGGCTAGATCACCTGCGGTGTTGGCCTTGAAGGCAAAGGCGGTCCTCGGGGCTAGTCGAGACGTGAGAAGGAAGAGGCTGACCTAGGATTTGTCCACTATGATGTGAGTCTTCTCGACTGCTTTGGTTCTGACCGATGGGGGATGCTCTTCCGTCAATCTTACTAAGCTGCGGGAGGATCTTGCAGCTGTTGAGTCGAGGATGACCAAGCTGCTGCTGAGCTGGACCTAAGCAGGGAGGACAACGCCGCACAGCGTAAGAGGAGGAGTGACATTGAGGAGCAACTGAAAGCCTCCAAGGAGGAAAGGTCGAGGTTGTAGGCTCGGGTCGAGGAGTTAGAGGCCTCCCTTCGTCCTGCCGAGGATGAGACTGTAGAGGAAAAACTCCTGCTTTCTCGAGCTAAGCTATTAGGAAAGATTCGTGAGCTCGAGCAAGACTTCTTAGGGGCCTTCAAGGTTGGCTATGCTAGCTGATCGCGACTTTCTGAGTCTAACGGAACTAACTGCAAGTGCACAGTCTATCGCGTAGTAATAAGATATCGATCCCAAAGAGACCGGTAATCAAGCTAGTGTTATCGGGTGTTACTATGTTTAGCTAAGGCGGAAGATGTTTTTAGGGAAATAAATGCAAAGTTATGGGCTGTAAAGGAAATAAAAGTTAAGTTTTAAAAATATCGATAAGGGATATCGGTATGCAATGCCTTAGATATCGGGGATTCGATAGGTCACCGATGCTTTTTAGTTTTTGCAAATACTTTTCAGGAGAAAATACTCGTTTAAAGACCTTTGCCTCACGCTGGTTGTTGACTCGGGTCATAATTTTAAGGCGGAATGTACGCTCTCGCAGTCCCATTTGGGGTTAAAATTACTTTTTAAAAATAAATGAATTCTGATTTCTTTTAAAGCGCTTTCGCTGTGTTTAAAATCAATGCCTAGTTTTTACTATCCGGTTCAAACCCCACGCTTTCACATGCCGGCTTGAACCTTAATAAGCTTCCCACTCTCATGGAAAAACCGTTGTAAATAACTTCTCACTCTCGTGACAAAGGTTTGTTTAGAAAATTAGATTAAAAACTACAGCCAGAAAATTGTTTGAAAAAAGGTAAGGCGCACCGGGTATTATCGAATCCCGTCCTACTAATTTGATTACATACCGACAATAGCGGTTTAGCTAGACATGATATTTAATGCGAACATAAATAAACAGTAACAGTAAAATGGTATAGCATGCATACTGATAGAAATAAAATAGGAGTTCAATTAAAAAAACCTGCAAGTTATACTGATCCTAAATTCTCGAGTAGTCCTCCACAATGTCGACAGAATTCTATTTCGGCGAAATACAAGTGCAGAATGAAATACAGTACTTGAACTAAAGGAAAAGGAAAAGAAATAACAACAAGAATGAAAAATGGCTTCAACAGGAAATTTGACAGCACTTCGGTACGTAGAATCCAACCCCCTCCTTTGGTCCAAGTGCCCTCCTTTTATAGTCGAGGTTGCATAAGGAAAAGTCGGAGGAAAATGAGTTGAGGGAGAGAATTCTCAGGGAAGTCGTGCCTAAATTCTCTCCCTTTCGTGGGCACGTTCTATTTTGAACGTTATGACTGGAAATATGCTCCTGACGATCGTGTTGGGGCAATGACGATCGTGGTGGTCGTGACGACTGTGGTGCATTATGACGACCGTCACACTCCCAAAATCCTGCTTTTCTGTTCTTTTCTGGATTTTCTCCCTTTTTTGTCCCTTCCTTGCGTGTTTTTCTATGTCTTGCTCATTTTTAGCATGAGAATGAAATACCTACAGAAATACTTAGCAAACTTGCGGAATAATCGAGACTCGGGTTGAAATCATACAATTAACAAATGAAAAATACGACAATAATAATGTTCATTTTCGTGTTATCAAACTCCCCTACACTTGAATCCTTGCTTTTCCTCAAGCAAATAGTCAGAGAGATAAACCAATGCAAACATGTGGCACACCCTTTTGCGTTTTCAAAATGCTTTTGAGGCGTTTGGTTAGGACGTCAAAGATTCGATTAAAACAACACGTATACGGTAGTGACACAAAACAGTAAGCATGCTCATAGGCTTCCTCTTATGCAATCCAGTTCTAATCATTCCACTATAGCTCGGCGTAAAGTTTCTCGTATCAAATTTCACCCAGTTTTATTCTAGTGCAATCACATTAAGCTCTTTGCCTTAACACACACGTAGTGGAATAGCCGGTTAGTAATTTTGATCCTTTTTAGTATGGGGTATGGTGCACGATTGCGGTACCCCTTCATATGTCCTATTTGTAAGTTGTGGGGGATCGAATCGTAAATTTCCCTACCAAGTCCATAACCAGGAACCTATGAACCAACTGACAACGGATTTCTTTTTCTTTACTTTTGTTTTCTGAATTGCAGAAGTGAAGATTACTTCATAGCGACGAAACAGTTTGCTTTATGATTAGGCATCAATCACTTATTTTCATCGTCTTTCCACGTGGTTTGTGCTTAAAACGGTGCTGACTGCTTGTATAAACTACTAGGGGCTACATTTGGGTTGAAACTTAAGGCTTTGGTATAATAGGTATTGAAACTAAACTCGCATAAGCAAGAGGTCTAAGGTGTCAAGACGGTAGCAGTCTTGTTAGAATTTTTTCTCAAGACTTCCTAACTCGGCCTTTATCTCGGTGTGTCAAGTTATGCATCGATCAGAAGTAAGTAAAATGTTTTCGTATAACTGAATAAAGTGGGGGAATTCGTGTAATGGATAAAAGTACATATAAAAGCTCACTTTATTGGATTGAAAATGCTGAAAGGAAAAATACATAAAAATAAAAAAGGGAAATAATGTACCTCTCCCACACTATATCGGACATTGTCCTCAATGTTGCGATATAAATGCGGTAGGGAAACAACAAAATAAAAATTTGCGAAAACACTAAAGGAAAAACTAAAACTATTCGGGTCCGTGTCCTCTGCCTCTGGCTCGTCCTCTACCATGCCGTGTCACATGATCTAGAAGGCCTGTATGATGGATGTAGTCGTGGAGGTCCCAACCCAACTGGTTAAGTAAGAAGAAGATACTATCATGAATACCTAGTTGATCCATGGTAGGTCCATCATATTAAATGGATAAAGCTATGTTTCTCTGTGTCAGGGCTTCGAATCTAGCTCTCTGGGCTACTCTTCTAAAAACGGTTTCCATATAGTCTATGTTTTGCATAAGCGGGAAAATAGTTAGGAGAAACTAGTCAGAGGAGAGAAGAGAAGGTAAGAAGGCTTTTTGAAATTCCTGGAGACAATTGAGAACAAATTCATTAAACATTATGTTTGAGAGACAGAAGGAAATATAAAATAATGAAAGAAAGAAAAAGGGAAATTGAAAATTAATGAAGAAAGAGTGTAAAAACATAAGACAAATAGTCAAAATAAATAAGATATGGGAAGGAAACAAGAAAAGTGGGTTGCCTCCCACTCAGCGGGCGGGCAGCTCTAACAGTTTCAGATTACTCGTGTAGTCTCTGTTTTCAGGATGATTGTAGTGCTTTAAGCGTTGCCCATTCACTATGAACGGATCATTGTTTCTATCATTAATTTCTACAACCCCACTTTGAAGAACTTTCGTTATCTCAAAAGGACCGGACCATCTAGATTTTAGTTTACCTGGAAAAAAATTTAGTCTTGAGTTAAACAGGAGCACGACGTCTCCCATCATGAACTGTTTCCTAACTAAACGCTTATCATGCTAATTTTGAGTTCTTTCTTTATATATATGGGTGTTCTCATAGGCGTCTAGTCTAAGTTCATCTAATTCGTGCAGATTTAAGATTCGCTTCTCTCCCGCGGCAGTGTAGTTTAAATTTAAGGTTTTAATAGCCCAATAGGCCTTGTGTTCTAGTTCTACCGGCAGGTGACAATATTTTCCATAAACTAACTTGAATGGTGTGGTTCCTATTGGCGTTTTGTAGGCTGTCCTATAGGCCCATAAAACTTCATTTAACTTGGATGATCAATCCTTCCTAGAGGTGGCAACGGTCTTTTCTAAGATTTGTTTTATCTCTCTGTTTGAGACCTCTACTTGTCCACTAGTTTGTGGATGATATGGTGTTGCTACCCGGTGTTAGACTCCATATTTTGATAAACGTTTGTTGAAGATTCTTGCTATGAAGTGTGATCCACTGTCACTAATGACAAGTCTTGGCACACCAAATCTAGGGAAAATTATGTCCTTGAAGAGTTTTATGACTACTCGTGTGTCATTTGTTGGAGAGGCTACGACCACAATCCATTTGGAAATGTAATCGACAGCTACGAGTATATATTTATTTCCAAAAGAAGATGGGAAAGGTCCCATGAAATCAATCCCCCACGCATCGAAGACTTCTACTTCCAAAATGCCCTTTTGGGGCATCTCATCACGTCTTGAGATGTTACCAGTGCATTGGCACCGACCGCAGTTTAGTATTGCGATGTGGACATCTTTCCAAAGGTTAGGCCAAAATAGGCCGGATTGTAAGATCTTAGCGCAAGTCTTTGAAGTACTTGCATGCCCACCATAAGGAGCATAGTGACAATGAGAGATGATATCTTCTATTTCTTCCTCTGGGACACATCGACGAAAAATACTGTCGGCTCCCCTCTTAAAGAGCAGGGGTTCATCCCAATAATATTGCTTTAAATCGTGGAAGAATTTTTTATTTTGTTGATAAGTTAAGTCTGGTGGAAGTACGTTTGCGGCTAAGTAGTTGACAATGTCAGCATACCAAGGCAATGTTACGTGTGCATAACTAGCTTCCACGGCTTCTTCTAATTTTGGTTCTTTCGCGGTTTGATCTGGCCTAATACTCTCTAATTTGGCTATCAGATGTTCATAAGGGAACTCATCATTGATAGGCACTGGTTCTTATTTAATACCTTCTATTTGGGATAGGTGATCTGCCACTACATTTTCGGTTCCTTTCTTATCTTTGATTTCTAGATCAAATTCCTGTAACAGTAGGATCCATCTTAATAATCTTGGCTTGGCATCCTTTTTGCTTATTAGGTACCTAATGGCGGCGTGATCTGTATAAATGATTATTTTTGCTCCTACTAAGTAGGAATGAAATTTGTCAAGAGCGAATACAACAAGTAGAAGTTCTTTCTCCATCGTGGCATAGTTCATTTGGGCGGAATCTAAGGTTCTACTAGCATAGTAGATTGCATGAAGTTTCTTATCCTTCCTTTGTCCTAGAATTGCGCCTACGGCATAACTGCTCGCATCGCACATGATTTTGAATGGTAGTTTCCAATCTGGTGGTTGCATGATTGGTGCGGTGATAAGGGCTGTTTTTAATGTTTCAAACGCTTTCAAGCAGTTTTCGTCGAAGATAAACTCAACATCTTTCATTAATAAACCGGTTAGGGGTTTTGTGATTTTCAAGAAATCTTTTATGAATCGACGGTAGAAACCGGCATGTCCTAGAAAGCTTCGTATTTCTCGTATGGTCTTTGGAGGTTGCAGATCTTTTATAATTTCTATTTTGGCTTTATCAACTTCAATCCCCTTGTCAGATATTACGTGTCACAACACTATCCCTTGTCTGACCATGAAATGACATTTTTCCCAATTGAGAACGAAATTCACTTTCACACATCTTTCGAGTACCACCTCTAGGTTTAACAAACATCCTTCGAAACTATGTCTTCATACGGAGAAGTCGTCCATAAACACTTCCATGATGTCGTCTATGAAATCTGCAAAGATTGCCATCATGCATCTCTAGAATGTTGCGGGAGCATTGCATAATCCGAGCGACATTTGTCGGTACGCAAAGGTTCCGTAAGGACATGTAAATGTAGTTTTTTCTTGGTCATTGGGGTGAATAGGAATTTGGAAAAATCTCGAATAACCATCTAAATAGCATAAATAAGAATGTTTGGCCAGTCTCTCCAACATTTGATCGATGAAAGGCAAAGATAAATGATCTTTTCGAGTGGCTTTGTTCAGTTTTCTGTAATCGATGCACATTCTACTTCCGGTCACAACTCTTTGCATTATCGATTCACCTTTCGAGTTCTTTACCACTGTAACACCTCCTTTCTTGGGTACGACATGTACTAGGCTAACCCATTGGCTGTCGGAGATCGGGTATATGATTCCTGCATCTAGTAGCTTTTTTACTTCGTCCTTAACTACAGTGCTTAGGATAGGGTTGATCCTTCTCTGATGTTCTCTAGAGGTCTTACAGTCTTCCTCTAGCATAATTCGATCCATACAGATAGAAGGACTTATTCCTTTAAGGTCAGTGATGTTATAGCCTAACGCAGTTGGATATTTTCTCAAAACATTTAATAGTTTTTTAGTTTCTAACTGTCCTAAGTCGGCGTTGACTATCATTAGTCTTTTGAGTTCGGTGTCTAGGAATTCATATCTAAGGTTGTTAGGTAATACTTTAAGTTCTGAGGCTGGGTTCTTTGGACACGCCATGTGATTAGGAGTGAGTGCTAAGCTTTCACTTAGACTATCATCTTGGTATGGCGCACGCCAATTGTCATCTTCACGAATTTCTGGGATTTGGGTTTTCATTATTTCTGAATACGTGGTTTCTTCTCTCTCCATTTCTCTTATGCATTCGTCAATGACGTCAACCAGATAGCAGGTGTCGTCTATGGCTAGTGCTTGTAGGAACTTGGTGAGGATGAATTCAATTTTTTCTTCTCTAACTTCAAATGTTAGCCTACCTTTCTTCACGTCAATGATGGCTCTGGCTGTGGCTAGGAAAGGTCTTCCTAAGATAATCGGGGTGACTGAATCTTCCTTAATATCCATGATTATAAAATATGTTGGGATGTAGAATTGACCTATGCGTACTAGAACGTTTTCTAGTATACCAACGAGATATTTAACAGATCGGTCAGCTAATTGAACAGACATTTTGGTTGGCCTTAATTCACCCATATTTAGTTTTTTGCATATAGATAAGGGCATAACACTGATGTTGGCTCCTAAGTCGCATAAAGCTTTGTCTATGACGAACTTTCCAATGACACAAGGTATGGAGAAACTACCTGGGTCTTTCAGCTTAGGGGGTATGTTGTTTTGGATTATTGCGCTACACTCAGCAGTAAGTGTAACTGTTTCATTATCCTCGGTCTTTTTCTTATTATATAAGATTTCTTTAAGGAATTTAGCATATGAGGGCATCTGAGTGATAGCTTCTGTAAAAGGAATTGTAATGTTCAATTGCTTCAGAAGTTCAACAAATTTCTTAAACTCCCCTATAGTTTTGGAGTTTATTAATCTCTGAGGATAAGGAATTTGTGGTTTATAAGGTGGTGGAGGCACATAAGGTTTTTCTTTTTCTACGGCCTCTTGGTCGTTATCTTCCTTCTCTTTGGGTTCAGACTCCTTTTCTGCCTGTTTAACAGGTTTTTGATACATGGCTGGGTTTTGGCTCCTAGGATCGATCAGTTCGTCTAGTTCTTTTCCACTTCTTAATATGACTGTGTTTGCATGACCTTTCGAATTAGGTTCTGGCTGTCCAGGAAATGTGCCAGTGGGTGCAGCAGCAGGTGCTTATTGTTGAGCCACTTGTGATATCTGTGTTTCAAGCATTTTGTTATGGGTGGCTAAAGCGTCTACTTTGTTGGTTAGTTGCTTAATCTGCTCACTAGTGTGAATGTTTTGATTCAGGAATTCCTTGTTCGTCTGAACTTGAGTAGCTATGAATTTTTCCATCATCAATTCAAGGTTGGATTTTCTAGGGGTGTTAGGAGCAACTACGACTGGTTTTTGATATCCTGGTGGTGCAGCAGGTGTTTGGTTAGGTGCATACAATGCGTTATCACTTTTGTAGGAAAAGTTCTAATGGTTTTTCCAGCCTGGGTTATAGGTGTTCGAGTAGGGATTTCCTTGAGCATAGTTCACTTGGTCTGTGGGGGTTCCTGTCAATAATTGACATTCGGGCACAGTGTGACCAGTGATTCCACATGACTCGCTGTTCGGAGTTATAGCAACTACAGTGGCTAGCGGTGTTATGGTTAGATTTTCAATATTTTGCGTCAAGGCATCTACCTTAGCATGGACCTTTTCAAGACTACTGATCTCATACATCCCACCTTTTGCTTGGGGTTTCTCTGTTGGAGTTCTCTCACCTCCCCATTGGTAATGGTTTTGAGACATGTTTTCGATTAGTTGATAGGCTTCGTCGTATGGCTTATTCATAAGTGCACCGCCCGCGGCAACGTCTACTTTTAATCGGGTGTTGTACAGAAGCACCTTGTAGAAGGTATGAATAGTCACCCAGTCTTCAAGACCTTGATGTGGACATGCTCTCATCGTATCTTTGAATCTTTCCCATGCTTCATAGAGAGATTCAGATTCTTTTTGTCGAAGTCCGTTGATTTGAGCTCTTAGCATAGCAGTTTTGCTCGGCGGAAAGTATCGTGCTAAGAAGATATTCTTAAGTTGTTCCCACGTAGTAACAGATTTAGATGGAAAGGATTGCAACCAAGCCCAAGCTCTATCCCTAAGAGAGAAAGGAAAAAGACGTAATCTTATCGCATCTAGAGTTACACCGTTAGCTTTCACTATGTCTGCATACTGCACAAACTTCGTTAAATGTTCATTCGGATCGTCCGTTGCACTTCCTGAGAATTGGTGTTGTTGTATGGCTGAAAGCAATGAAGGTTTTAACTCAAAGTCATTTTGATTGATAGTCGGGGCAACAATGCTAGTATGAGGCTCTTGTTGAGATGGGGTAGCATAGTATTTTAGAGGTCTGTTCTGCGGCCCTTCGGTCATCTTCGATTCTTCAACAGGATCAGGAGTATGAGCGAGAAGATCAGGAATATTACATTTACGTTGATATTCTATTATGCACCTTCTTAGATGTAAGAAGCTCTCTAGTTCGGCGATTGGTGGCTGTAAGTTGTCGCTTTGTGAGCGAGTACTTGGCATACAATCAACGAATGAGAAAATGGAAATAAAATGGTTACCTTAGTCTATACTGCGTAACAAAGGACTACATTATTAACTAAATGGTTCCCCGGCAACAACGCTAAAAACTTGATCGCGACTTTCTGAGTCTAATAGAACTAACTGCAAGTGCACAATCTATCACGTAGTAATAAAGATATCAATCCCACAGAGATCGGTAATCAAGCTAGTGTTATCGGGTGTTACTATGTTTAGCTAACGCGGATGTCATACCCCAAATTTTACCCTTAGATTCATTGATCATTTCCGCATTTCATTTTAGTACTTTTTCCGCTTTAACTAACCGCTAACCATTTTAACCAATTTGTCCGTTTTGCTTTATGAAGACGGGTTTGCTGCAAAAGATTCAAGGCCTTATGTGTGTTCTAATCTTTGTGAGATGCATTGAAATGAAGAATAGACATATCCCAATGATTATGGTCCTTATTCAAGGCAAGGCTAATATCCTCCAGGATTTATCAGAAGTTTCCCCAAGAAAGACTATGGTCTCCTGTCCATTGAATTTCAAAGATGGTTTGAGAATTGGTTAGAGTTTTATGGCAGTGTGGTTGGACTTTTCTCAGCACGACTCAATTTTGCTTAGGAAGCGGATGACTAGTTATCAGATGGAGGTTTTGAATACTGTTTAGTTTGTACGCTATATGTTTGAGACGTTTGAAGCTGGAAGTATTTGGAATGGGGTGTAGGCAAGAGCTCTTTCAAATTGAAGTTTAAATTGATCCATTACATTCTTGCACACTTCAAATATAAATCCAAAACTTGCATCCAGGCCATGATTTCAAATGAATTTTAGGCATCTTTACAAGTTGAGGTCAAGTTTGAGCTCGGTTTCTTATTTAAAGGTACACATGATTAGGTCTATCATTTAAAAGACTCGGGTTATAAATTCAAAGAATTTCTCTCAGTGTGAGTTTCAAAGCGCGATAGTTGTAATCAAGACATACTTGAACTAAAATTTCTCCAAGGCGTCATTTAGAGATGTGCAAAGAAATCCCAAGATTCACGTAAAATTCAAGTTCAAAGTTTAAGGTTGAAGGCATTATAAGATTCAAGCTTCAAGTTTTAAAGCTTACGAATTTAATCCAAAGAGATCTCAAGCCTTTTCCTTTTCATAAAGTGCAAGATTAAAATTAATTCAAGATTTATTTCCCTTTACAAAGTTCAGGACCATCTCAAGCAATTTATTGGCAAGGATGCAAGACACAAGAAGTCACTACAATTCAAGGCAAAATTTTACTCACTAGTTCAAAGATTAACTTACAAATAAACATAAAGTTTGTATTTCAAGATTTGAATCCGTGAGACGATTCATCAAGACAAAAATATTCACAAGATATAGGATAATTTGCTTTTACTAATTGCCAAAACAGGAAGAATATACATTTGTGTATAACAATGTTTCAGGAAGAAGGATTTGGAGGCACCAGCTACGTTTCATTTTGTGAATGAGGATACAAGGTCACAAGTGACATTACAAAATGTATATGTACAATCAGACACCTATTCTAAACTGTTCTCCTTGAATCATCAACGACAATGCCGGCGCTTTTGAGTAGAGGTAGTTGATAAGAGGGAAGTTTGGTTGGCAGCCGCCGGTTTGAATACGGGATGTCCGTTTTTATGTATTCAAACAAAGTATTGCAGGACCTGTTGAGCAGCTACCAATCACATTTAAATCTAAACAACCAAATACTTCTTTGATTTCATAAACCTGCGGTAAGATAATCGAGGTTGTGATAGTCATGATGGAGACATACTAATGTGTATTTTCAAAATCACAAGACATTACCAAATCCTATCACAGCATCGCCGGAAAAGAAGCTTGATACTCCTGCTGCTGTCGCCATTAGTTTCATAAGTAATGGAAATCCAATTCCCACACAAAGAAAATGTAAGACCTGTCAAAAACAGCACTGAATTAAAATGTGTTTTAAAGGATTTTTATGCATCTTGTGGAACCGGTGAAAGAGCCTTACATTTACCGACGGTCTTAAAGCATGCTGCAGGAACCATTATATTACTCAAAGACGACAGCTCGTACTCTTTCCTACAAAGCTTCACACGAGATTCATGGAATTCCTTTACAAAATTGCTTTTAGACCATCATCGGAAGTAACAGAATATATATGATGTCTGAATTTGCTAACACGTTCAAAAGTCGTCAATGCTTGAATGTAACCTGCAAATATGAGAGTCTGATGTTAGAGTTTCATTTAATTGATCTAATAAGAAAGGTACAGTATCCATCAAACTAGTTTCGTCGCAAAAGAATTATTGTAGCCTGCTCGAAATTCTGGATCCGTATGTTCCTGATACGCGGAGAAGAACACAAAACGTTGCATGAGGATGGCAGTAGCAGACATGTTAAAAAGAAGAATACATAAAAAAAGTAAGAAATTGATTGGAGTTACATTGAATTTGTGGATAATCAAGATATTCTGGATCTGATTGAAAAGAAACCCGGTGGTATTATTTCACTTTTGGATGATGCTTGTATGTTTCCTAGATCAACACATGAAACACTTTCCCAAAAACTGTATCAGACCTTCAAAGGCCATAAAAGGTTTAGCAAGCCCAAATTATCACCTAGTGACTTCACAATATGCCATTATACTGGTGACGTCACTTATCAAACTGAGTTTTTCCTTGACAAGAACAAAGATTATGTTGTTGCAGAACACCAGGCACTTCTTAATGCTTCCAAATGCTCATTTGTATTGGGCTTGTCCCCCCTTCACCTGTTGAAACTCATGAAAGAAGGCAAGAGGCTTACATGGTGATCTCTCTTACCAATTTCACCCGCCATTCAGTTGGAACACAATGCCGACAGCCTTACAATCACTCTTCCTTCGAGCTTCTCTAAAACCTCATCCTGCATCAACATAACAATAATTATACGAAGCCAGCAAAATGACATCATAACAAGACTCAATAACACGGATGAAAAAAAAACGTATCACACTACCTTTAACTCATTTGGAAGAGTGAATATTGATTCTAAAAGAGCAGACACAACATTAATTTGGGTACAGCAAGACAGATTTCCCTCACACCCAACTTGGATCTTCGAAACCTAACATTACATCGTAAAGAAATAATTAGTCAGGGTCATAATATTGATCGGAACATAATCCAACCAATTTGGAATTCTTTCTATGTTTGAATAAAATACGTTAAGACAAGTTTGGGACATGTCTGAGTCAAATTAGAAACTTTCCCCTCATAAAAGATTAAGATTTCAAGATAAGGGAAACACAACAGAACATGTTTCAAACATGTTTGTTTTGAAAATGGAAAGTTCTTCAAGCTACGCATTCATGAAAATATCACACCAAGGAGTCAAGGATATTCGGCTATTCATTTGTTTCCAAAACAGAAATCAACAATAATCTTGATCATCAATGTCTGCATCAGAAATTTAACTCCCCATACACTTATAAAAGAAACGAGAGTTGAAGAAAGTTGGGGGATATACAACACTCATGAACGAATTTCATAGGAAAAAAAGCATCAAAGTTCATAATCGCACAACATCATAGAAATTCTCAAACACAAAAAAATAATAATAACACTTAGTTTTAATTTAAGTCTCATTTCATTAATAATAAAAATACAAAAAAAGATTTTTTCTAAATTCTTAATTAAGTTAATTAACCTTTTTTTACTAGTTAATCCTTTAATCTTCAGTAATTATTTTCTTTAATTCAATCTATTTAATTTCCAACATCTTTTTAACTAATTAATTTAATTTTCTCAAAGATCGCAAAAATAAATAATCCTTTTTAATTAGTCTAACACCTCTTCTTAACTTAACTCTAAATACAAATCCCAATTCTTTCCTTAAATTATATAAAATCCCACAAAAATAATTAGTCCGAGCATTTAATTCAATTTTTCACTTAATCATAAATTTCAAAGTAATTAACCTTTAATCCCACTAATCAAATCAATTTCACTATTACGACTTAATCATATTTCACCAATCCATTTTAATCATAACCCGTATCTAACACCATTTCTCATATCCCGCCGTGGATACACCACACCTTTACCTATTCCCAAACCTTTAGAATCCGAGTCGCCGTACTCATGCTTAAGCGTCCTGCCGTGGACATCCAACCCTTTTATCCTAGCCTTAGGATTAGGAGTCGCCGCACTCCACATAAGTTTCCCGCTGTAGAATACTTATCCCTACCCTTTTAATTCAACTTATAACGTAGAAATATGAGTCATCGTACTCCAAAATAAGCGCTTCCCTATGAACGTTTATTTTCCCCAGGAACCTTGACCATAGTCAAGAAATTCCTCATCTCCCTCTGTAAAGGGAACTACAAATACTCTGATTCCATCCCCTACCCAGGATACGTAGGCATAAGATGCGAGTCTTGGCGAGTATACTTAGGACTAACCCCTTAGGTCATTCTCTTTTAACTCTTAGCACACCCTTAAACAGATAACATAGCATATAGCAACATTAAACAAGAGGTTCCTATAGAGTACTACAGAAGTTTAGGATGCTAATATCTTCCCTAAGCTTAACCAACCCCCGAACCCTAGATCTTTCCCCGTATTGTGTTTACGATGCAAAATAGGTTTTCCCCTTTCTTTAACCTTTCCTTCGGATAAATCAAACACCGGTTGTAAATGAATTAAGATTCAAGTTAATCAATAGCTTGACATCCAAATTTCACCGCAACAGAAAATGGTGACTTCACTAGGGAAAACAATATCATCTTTTGAGGGTTATCCCTATCTTGTTTTTTATGCTTGCTTTCGCTTATTATCTGCTTATATATAATTGGTGTACCTTGCTTGGGGTTATATATTGTTGTGAGATAAATCCTACACCAGGACTTGAGTGCAATTATTATAGGATGGTGATATATTCGACGAGGCTTATAGGGAGTGAGTCCCGACCAAGTTGACTCGAGAATCACCGCTTAGTTGAGACCCTTTCTAAAATAGTTTGGTTGAACGAGTATAGTCGTGAAAACTTTTACTATTTTTTATTGGAGTCCATGATATTGAGGACCGTAGTTACCTTTAACCCCACTTTGGCCTTTATTAGGACGTAGGCGAGACTATGAAGGAGTAGTCCCGAAATAGTGCTACGCGATACTACACTCAAAAGAAGTTCTCTTGAGAATATTATTAACCACCGAGTCAGTCGGGAAATTGATAATATCCGAAAGATGAACTGATGAGTTTGGGAACCTCTTTAGAACCCTTGTTCTGCAGGTACAATTAACCCATAGTACATACCTTTTGGGATGGGTAGACCTTGGCTCCACTCATGTTCCTATAACCTAGGACCTTTGTGTGATTTTGTGTGCTTGTGCATTACATCCAGCATCATGTCATTCCTAGTTTCAAGGAACTCAACTGTCCTTTGCAAATTCAAAAAAATCTTGAATTTCAAAACTTAAAACTTTTCAACAGTTTCCTCGAAAACATTTGCAATCGACCGTTGAAATCCTTGAAACCTTTGCATTGCATTTTGCATCCTGTTTTTGCATTTGCCTTTTCTTTCCAGTTTCTCATCATCGGTTCTCTCGCTTCCAGTTGTGTTACCATGAGTCCTCTGCATCAGTATAACACCAGAGCCCGAGCTTGGAAAAATATGGCAGAACAAAATCAAAAGCTTGATCGTGTCAGAAATGAACTTGAAGACCTTAAGGGAACTGTTGGGCAAATAATGGAGATGCTTCAGACCATTAATGCGAGAATGGATGCTCAGCCTACTGTTGCTTCTGGGATTACCGGTAATATTGTGGACCTTCAGCCAACTGTTACTGTTGCAAATCTACCTCCCTATGGTCTTCCACCTGGTTTTGTGCCGACTCCTCCTGCGGTTCCTATTGCTCAACCAATTCAACAAGTTATTCCTCCAAAGTTCAAGACTCCGAGTTTCGACCGTTATGAAGGTGCTACTTGTCCGAAGAGTCACTCGACTGTATACTACCGTGAAATGGCTGCTCATCAACCTTACCAACATCAGCAGAATCATGTTCAAGAACAAGGTTATCTTGTGCAGTATGCTCAACATTCGTATGGGGCTGCTGTAACACCTGCTTTCAACCAGCAAATGCCTGCTTATCATCCTGTGCAATTGGATTCTTTCTATCAGCCTCCGGTATATCAACAACCTCCTGGTTATCCGTCTGCACAAGCTCCTGCCAACTATCAACGAGCGTCCAACGCTCCTGCACATCAGTCGAAGAATCAGGTACCTCGTCAGAATGGTCCGAACAAGAAGCAGTACAAGCCTTGTCCCTATATTCCAATGACTTTCACCAAGTTGTACCCGTCGCTAGTGCAACAAGGTCTGATTACTACTAGAGCATTGGGTCCACCTCCTAATCCGCTACCTGCCAATTACAATGCCGCTGCTCATTGTTTATTTCATGAGGGTGCACCTGGCCATGATTTAGAAAACTGTTATGCTCTTAAGCACATTGTCAAGGAGTTAATGGAGAAGAGTATCTTGTCCTTTGATGATCCTCTGTCAAATGTCAAGATTGACCCTTTACCAAGTCATGGGGCTATCAAGGTTTTCCAGATCAGGACTCCTCGCAGGGTGTTCCCGTTTCCAAGATCAAATTCTGCAAAGCCAGTTTTCAATATGTCTAAGCCAGTTGTTTTTACAGTGGATCAGCCGAAGCCGGTAATTACTCAGAAGCCTAGTCCATCTCACTTCAGTGATCCTCAAGCTATACCCTGGAAATATGATGTGACCATGAATGACAAAGAATCTGGGAAAACTATTCTGAGGGAAGAATTGAAGACTGTTGAGGAAACTATGACCAATATATCTGGGGCAAGCAAGGCGACTCATTCCAATGAGACTCTACCAGAAGAAACCATTACTGTGCCAGACTTGGATACAGAGACCTAATAGACGTGCCTGACAGTTCTTTTGTTTATCTATATGTATTTTGTTTCTTTGACTATGAAATCATATTTAATATGTACGAACTTGTTTGTTTTGAATAATTTATGCAATGCATATGTTTGTCTTGAAGAAGTCCATTCGTTTCACTCATAAAAATTATTTTTCATAATTTATAATACCAACTTTACCCGATCTCTTGCTTTGATAAAGAATTGGGAGGAGGATGATGAACTAAAAACGTCAAATCTGTTGTCATATGCTTTCGAGTGAAACCCTGCTGATGATGTAAGGCATTGTTTCAAATCCTAAACACTGGAGATATAAGGATGATAATCCCTCTTTAACCCCTTTGAGCCTTGCAGTAGGAGTTTCTATTTCCAGATAAGAACCCTAATCTTAACCTGGGGCAGGGTAGTTTTTAGTTAAGCTGATCGAGCGCTCAGACTTTCAAAAAGAGCATACACTCGAGAACCCATTTATCCTCAACATATTAGGAGGTTGGGAGTCCGAAGACACAAATGATTATCCCTCGACTATCTAAAGAGTGGGGCAGTCACAAGCCTTCAAAAGAGTCACACGACTTGTGCAGAAAATAATGAATGAGAAAGAGCCTGCTAAGTCAAAACCTATGAAGGAGACTTAGGCAAAACTGGGACATCCTGCTGGATTCCAAACTCAAAAGACCACATCCAGGCAAAAGTTAGGGAATAAAAACGCGAAAAACGAAAAATAAATGGTTACAATAAATAACCCCAATAAATAATAAGTCGTGTGATGAAACACCCTAAAGAAAACAGGTGAGTGATTGCCGTGTCCAAAGCCTTGATGAGTTCTCGACCATATCAATGTCCGCTTGAGAGATGAGTGCTCGTATCCAGTTAATTAAATATAGGATTGGAGAACATCACGAAGAATGGGTGGGTACAAATAACTTTGAGCCTTTATCCTTTGTTTCTTAAACCGTGAACCAAGCCACGATACAACCTTTGAAAGACCTAATTGAAGTAGGGTTTATCTTGAAAGCATACTCGATGAGAACGTTTCCTGACTCCTGCGAGCTATGCTCAATTCAATGTTGGCATTATAAATTAAAATTCATATCTTAACTAGTGATTCGGTCACAAGTTATTGCGATATCTTTTCAAAACAAAAAGAAAAACAACTTCAAGACAAAAATGTATGTTGCATTAACAATTTCAGAATTAGCAGTTCATGCGTGTTGAGTTCGCCTGATATCTTAGAAAATTTACATATAGACATCAACAATGGAACTTGAAGATTCTACTAGACAGGGGCAGGTGGTTTCCAATTTGCTTATTGATGCACGTCTGACTTTCCCAAGAGCTATCTCTTGAAGACTCCGTCATAACACCGTCGATCCGGGCCAGTCACGTCGAGATCCGGCAAATCTCTCCAAGAGTTTGAAAATAATGGGGCAATTGGACTCCATGTTATCTGTAAAATCCTCTTGAGATGACTATTTCTCACAAAGCAGGTACTCTAGGGCATTTGTTTTCCAAAATGGCGACTATTACATCCTTCCTGCCTCGATAAATTTTACTGTAGGCGGTCTTCATTCCCCAGTAAGTCTCATTGTTGCAGAAGCACTTCTAAACCATTGCCTCAAAGCAGTCCCCAGCGAGACTATAAGCTGACAACATTTTTGGATTGAGCCGGTAATCTCCAGTGACTTTCAAGACTGCAGAGATCTCCTCAGCATCTTCCAAGTGATATATACTTGAGGACCCACTCCCAGTGGAACCATCTTTTCCTCGTTGAAGTTGCCATACTTTCCTCAGGAAATATTCCCCAGGAGATTGCCATGCTCTCCCCAAGAAGTCGAGATGCTTTCCCCAGGGAGTTGACGTACTTCTCCAGGAAGTTGCTACTTTCTCCATGAAGCTGGCTAGCTCTACATCTTCCCCATTGAAGCCGATATTTATTTTATCCCCGGAAGTCTCTATTCCTAAGATGACTCTCCCAGTGAACAGGTTTTCTTTGAGCAGAAATTTAGATCCATGATGGCAATCCTCCAGTGAATTCATGATGTTATATTCCCAAGTGGAATTCTGTTCTCCCCAGAGAATTTGGAACTTTAAAGCAAGATTTGGTTCCGCCATCAACTTTCCTATCCTTCAATAGATGTACTTTTGCAGAGGTCATCAGATGTCCCATTGAGATGTTTATTTCATCTCCTGGTTCCTTCACTCGTCTGTTTTGTCAGCATGTGCATGAGCATAAGCATGAACATTTTGCATACTCATTTGCATTTTTTTGCATTTTTATACGCATCGACATACGCATTGGCATTTGCATGTTGCTATCCCCATTGTCTTTTGTCGTTACTTTGACTGTGGTTACCGCCAAGTAATTGGGTTTGTTTGTTCTCTCCAAAATGGAGTCGTCAACCTTAAGCATAAGATACTTACTATGTTTTAGTTTCCCCACAGAGTTCAATCCTCGTGGATGACGATTATTTCAGTTATCTTGTCCGTGCCTAGGATAAGATAATCCCCATTTGAGTTCATTCCCTCAATGGAGTCTTGTTTGACAGTTTCTTTCTAGCTCGATTCTAGATTGAACTTCGGTCTCTGTCGGTTGCCGAACCTACCTGGACGTGCATTTATTTTGCACTATCTATCAAGAAGAGCCCTTCTACAACCTTCACAGATATGCGACAGTTCTCGCCTGAGAAGCTTATCACTACATCAGACATGCAAAAGTTCTCGCCGGAGAAGTTTATCCCTATCCTTATTATGACTAGCAACAAGTGACTGTCACCTTAAGACGTTGAGTCGCCGTACTCATTCTTGGGTGTCCCGCCGCGGACATATCTTTATCTTAAACCTTAAGACGTTGAGTCGCCGTACTCATTCTTGGGCATCCCGCCGCGGACATATCTTTATCTTAAACCTTAAGATGTTGAGTCGCCGTACTCATTCTTGGGCGTCCCGCTGCGGACATATCTTTATCTTAAACCTTAAGATGTTGAGTCGCCGTACTCATTCTTGGGCGTCCCGCCGTGGACATTTTATCTCCTTAAACCTTAAGACGTTGAGTCGCCGTACTCATTCTTGGGCGTCGCGCCGTGGACATATCATGTCCTAAACCTTAAGACGTTGAGTCGCCGTACTCATTCTTAGGCGTCCCGCCGTGGGCATATCATCTCCTAAACCGTAAAATGTTGAGTCGTCGTACTCATTCTTGGGCGTTCCGCCGTGGACAATTTTTACCCTTTTCAAGTAAAAGAAGAAACTGAGACCCATTCATGGAATACAAACCTTGAAGTATGGGGGAGGTTTATTTTACCCTTTAGTAAAAGAAGAAACATAATCATTTTAGGGAGCAGCAGACCTTGAAACGTGAAGAAGTTTATTAACCCATTCTAAATGAATCGTTTAGTTAAAGAAGAAGCTAAATCATATTTTGATCATGGAAGCTTATCCTTTATCTTAGAGTATCATCCGGTCATGCCTGAACCTGTTGAGCCGTACTCTCAGATATTCCCCAGTGGAGATCGTCTCGCCAGTGCCTTCTTCATTGAGGATCTAGTTTCTAAAGTGTCAACTGGTCATGCCTGAACCTGTTGGTCCATCACTTTAGAATGTCAATTGGTCATGCCTGAACCTGTTGGTCCATCACTTTAGAATGTCAATTGGTCATGCCTGAACCTGTTGGTCCATCACTTTAGAATGCCTGAACCTGTTGGGCCTTTACCTTATCGCTTATTTCCCCAGTGGAGGCCGTCTCGCCGGTGCCTTCTTCATTGAGGACCTCATGGAAGTGTATTTTTATCATAGGAGCGACGGTCCCTCCAGCGGAGCTTATCAATCAATTTTACATCTATTATCCACAAATAAGCAACAGTCTCTTTATCTGAGAGCTTATCCATTTTGGCATGTAAGTCCCTTTCAGCGATAAGTGGCAGTCTCTCTCGAGAAGCTTATCAGGGCATTCCCCCTTGAAGTCCATTTATTTTGGCATACAACAGGTTCTTACCCTGTATAGTTTCTAATGATTCCTGAAGATCCTGTGTCCAGAAGCTCGGATGTTATTCTTTGCTCAATGCTCCAGCATTCTGTTTACTTGATCCTACCCTAGAGTGTCAACCGGTCATGCGTAAACCTATTGAGCAGCTACTCTTGGTTATTTTTTTCTCATTGGAGGTCGTCTTACCGGTGCCATCTCCATCAAAGATCTTTTTGATCTCTTCGCTCGAGAGTTTTCAGAAGCTCGGATGTTATTCTTTGCTCAATGCTCCAACATTTTGTTTACTCGATTCTACCGCCGTGTGGATCCTGAGTTACCTTTTCATCTTAGAGTGTCAACCGGTCATGCCTGGACCTGTTTAGCAACTACTCTTGGGTATGTCCCCGGTGGAGGATCTCTTCTTGCTTTCTTTCTAAAGTGAACAACTGGTCATGCTTGAACTCGTTGGTCTACCACTTTAGATTTCCCCGGGTTCCGCGCTGTCTCCCTAGTGCATCGTCTTCCCATGTGTCGTTGTTTCGCTTGTATCCTTGCAGGTATCATTTCCATCATATGCACCATTCTAGATTCATGGCATCGTCAGCATTGTCTTTTTGTCCATATCATTGCATATCACTGCACCTAAGGGCAAAATTTTCGGTTATCTATATTTAAATCCCTTTCACCATGATTTCTCGAGCCTTCGTTGCTCAAATCATCCGGTGAAGTCATTTAAATAGGGGCAACTGTCATACCACAAATTTTACCCTTAGATTCATTGATCATTTCCGCATTTCATTTTAGTACTTTTTCCGCTTTAACTAACCGCTAACCATTTTAACCAATTTGTCCGTTTTGCTTTATGAAGACGAGTTTGCTGCAAAAGATTCAAGGCCTTATGTGTGTTCTAATCTTTGTGAGATGCATTGAAATGAAGAATAGACATATCCCAATGATTATGGTCCTTAGTCAAGGCAAGGCTAATATCCTCCATGATTTATCAGAAGTTTCCCCCAAGAAGGACTATGGTCTCCTGTCCATTGAATTTCAAAGATGGTTTGAGAATTGGTTAGAGTTTTATGGCAGTGTGGTTGGACTTTTCTCAGCACGGCTCAATTTTGCTTAGGAAGCGGATGACTAGTTATCAGATGGAGGTTTTGAATACTGTTTAGTTTGTACGCTATATGTTTGAGACGTTTGAAGCTGGAAGTATTTGGAATGAGGTGTAGGCAAGAGCTCTTTCAAATTGAAGTTTAAATTGATCCATTACATTCTTGCACACTTCAAATATAAATCCAAAACTTGCATCCAGGCCATGATTTCAAATGAATTTTAGGCATCTTTACAAGTTGAGGTCAAGTTTGAGCTCGGTTTCTTATTTAAGGGTACACATGATTAGGTCTACCATTTAAAAGACTCGGGTTATAAATTCAAAGAATTTCTCTCCGTGTGAGTTTCAAAGCGCGATAGTTGTAATCAAGACATACTTGAACTAAAATTTCTCCAAGGCGTCATTTAGAGATGTGCAAAGAAATCCCAAGATTCATGTAAATTTCAAGTTCAAAGTTTAAGGTTGAAGGCATTATAAGATTCAAGCTTCAAGTTTTAAAGCTTACGAATTTAATCCAAAGAGATATCAATCCTTTTCCTTTTCACAAAGTGCAAGATTAAAATTAATTCAAGATTTATTTCCCTTTACAAAGTTCAGGACCATCTCAAGCAATTTATTGGCAAGGATGCAAGACACAAGAAGTCACTACAATTCAAGGCTAATGTTTACTCACTAGTTCAAAGATTAACTTACAAATAAACATAAAGTTTGTATTTCAAGATTTGAATCCGCGAGATGAGTCATTAAGACAAAAATATTCATAAGATACAGGATAATTTGCTTTTACTAATTGCCAAAACAGGAAGAATATACATTTGTGTATAACAATGTTTCAGGAAGAAGGATTTGGACGCACCAGCTACGTTTCATTTTGTGAATGAGGATACAAGGTCACAAGTGACATTACAAAATGTATATGTACAATTAGGCACCTATTCTAAACTGTTCTCCTTGAATCATCAACGACAATGTCGACGCTTTTGAGTAGAGGTAGTTGATAAGAGGGAAGTTTGGTTGGCAACCGCCGGTTTGAATACGGGATGTCCGTTTCTCTGTATTCAAACAAAGTATTGCAGGACCTGTTGAGCAGCTACCAATCACATTTAAATCTAAACAACCAAATACTTCTTTGATTTCATAAACCTGCGGTAAGATAATCGAGATTGTGATAGTCATGATGGAGACATACTAATGTGTATTTTCAAAATCACAGGACATTACCAAATCCTATCACAACATCGCCGTAAAAGAAGCTTGATACTCCTGCTGTTGTCGCCATTAGTTTCATAAGTAATGGCAATCCAATTCCCACACAAAGAAAATGTAAGACCTGTCAAAAACAACACTGAATCAAAATGTGTTTTAAAGGATTTTTATGCATCTTGTGAAACCGGTGAAAGAGCCTTACATTTACCGACGGTCTTAAAACATGCTGCAGGAACCATTATATTACTTAAAGACGACAACTCGTACTCTTTCCTACAATGTTTCACACGAGATTCATGGACTTCCTTTACAAAATTGCTTTTAGACCATCATCGGAAGTAACAGAATATATATGATGTCCGAATTTGCTAACACGTTCAAAAGTCGTCAATGCTTGAATGTAACCTGCAAATATGAGAGTCTGATGTTAGAGTTTCATTTAATTGATCTAATAAGAAAGGTACAGTATCCATCAAACTAGTTTCGTCGCAAAAGAAATGTTGCAGCCTGCTCGAAATTCCGGATCCGTATGTTCCTGATACGCGGAGAAGAACACAAAACGTTAGCATGAGGATGGCAGTAGCAGACATGTTAAAAAGAAGAATACAAAAAAAAGGAAGAAATTGATTGGAGTTACATTGAATTTTTGGATAATCAATATATTCTGGATCTGATTGAAAAGAAACCTGGTGGCATTATTTCACTTTTGGATGAAGCTTGTATGTTTCCTAGATTAACACATGAAACACTTTCCCAAAAACTGTATCAGACCTTCAAAGGCCATAAAAGGTTTAGCAAGCCCAAATTATCACCTAGTGACTTCACAATGTGCCATTATGCTGGTGACGTCACTTATCAAACTGAGTTTTTCCTTGACAAGAACAAAGATTATGTTGTTGCAGAACACCAGACACTTCTTAATGCTTCCAAATGCTCCTTTGTATCGGGCTTGTCCCCCCCCCTTCACCTGTTGAAACTCATGAAAGAAGGCAAGAGGCTTACATGGTGATCTCTCTTACCAATTTCACCTGCCATTCAGTTGGAACACAATGTCGGCAGCCTTACAATCACTCTTCCTTCGAGCTTCTTTAAAACCTCAGCCTGCATCAACATAACAACAATTATACGAATCCAGCAAAGCAACATCATAACAAGACTCAATAATACGGATGAAAAAAAACGTATCACACTACCTTTAACTCATTTGGAAGAGTGAATATTGATTCTGAAAGAGCAGGCACACCATTAATTTGGGTACAGCAAGACAGGTTTCCCTCACACCCAACTTAGATCTTCGAAACCTAACATTACACCGTAAAGAAATAATTAGTCAGGGTCATAATATTGATCGGAACATAATCCAACCAATTTGGAATTCTTTCTATGTTTGAATAAAATAAGTTAAGACAAGTTTGGGACATGTCTGAGTCAAATTAGAAACTTTCCCCTCATAAAAGATTAAGATTTCAAGATAAGGGAAACACAACAGAACATGTTTCAAACATGTTTGTTTTGAAAATGGAAAGTTCTTCAAGCTACGCATTCATGAAAATATCACACCAAGGAATCAAGGATATTCGGCTATTCATTTGTTTCCAAAATAGAAATCAACAATAATCTTGATCATCAATGTCTGCATCAGAAATTTAACTCCCCATACACTTATAAAAGAAACGAGAGTTGAAGAAAGTTGGGGGATATACAACACTCATGAACGAATTTCATTGGAAAAAAAACATCAAAGTTCAGAATCACACAACATCACAGAAATTCTCAAACAAAAAATCACGAAATCGAAAACCCTAAGAGTTCATTCAGGAAACAAAGGGGTGGTGAACTTATCTGTTACTTTCGTTGTCACTATGATCTGTGGCCACGGCCCTTCGACTACCAACCTTCGGTGAGATAACGTCGCCATTTCCGTCATCACCGTGAACCGTCACACCGTCGCCGACCATCAACTGTTTGAACTCCGTGAACCCATCACCTCCTATTGTAGGTAGTCTACTAACTGTTAATCGTTGTTTCTTTTCCTTGTTTTGTTTATTTACAGAGTCTAAAGGTGAAGAGAAGAGGGGACGAAGAGTAGGAAATCGGAGAAGAAACAGTGAGAAGAAGAAGAAGGATCGAAGGGGGAGAGATTGCGAGCGCCGCGACTCTGAGGTTCTAGGGTTCTCGAACCCTTCTCCCATTCTCCATTTTGGTCGGGCCGGATCTGGGGGTTCCATCGCCCCAGCCCCCCATTTTGCTTGTTTTATTGTTTTTTCTTTTACGTTTAATTTTATTAATCTGTAATATGTAATTATTATTAATAAAAAAAACACTAACTACTAACCACTAATTAACTAACTAACTATAATCTAAAAAATAGAAATATATATATATATATATATATATATATATATATATATATATATATATATATATATATATATATATATATATATATATATATATATATATATATATATATATATATATATATATATATATATATATATATATATATATATATATATATATATATATATATATATATATAATAACACTTAGTTTTAATTTAAGTCTCATTTCATTAATAATAAAAATACAAAAAAGCTTTTTTTCTAAATTCTTAATTAAGTTAATTAACTTTTTTTTACTAGTTAATCCTTTAATCTTCAATAATTATTTTCTTTAATTTAATCTATTTAATTTCCAACATCTTTTTAACTAATTAATTTAATTTTCTCAAAGATCGCAAAAATAAATAATCCTTTTTAATTAGTCTAACACCTCTTCTTAACTTAACTCTAAATACAAATCCCAATTCTTTCCTTAAATTATATAAAATCCCACAAAAATAATTAGTCCTAGCATTTAATTCAATTTTTCACTTAATCATAAATTTCAAAATAATTAACCTTTAATCCCACTAATCAAATCAATTTCACTATTACGACTTAATCATATTTCACCAATCCATTTTAATCATAACCTGTATCTAACACCATTTCTCATATCCCGCCGTGGATACACCACACCTTTACCTATTCCCAAATCTTTAGAATCCGAGTCGCCGTACTTATGCTTAAGCGTCCTGCCGTGAACATCCAACCCTTTTATCCTAGCCTTAGGATTAGGAGTCGCCGCACTCCACATAAGTTTCCCGCCGTGGAATACTTTTCCCTACCCTTTTAATTCAACTTATAACATAGGAATAGGAGTCGTCGTACTCCAAAATAAGCGATTCCCTATGAACGTTTATTTTCCCCCAGGAACCTTGACCATAGTCAAGAAATTCCTCATCTCCCTCTGTAAGGGGAACTACAAATACTCTGATTCCATCCCCTACCCAGGATACGTAGGTACAAGATGCGAGTCTTGGCGAGTATACTTAGGACTAACCCCTTAGGTCCTTCTCTTTTAACTCTTAGCATACCCTTAAACAAATAACATAGCATATAGCAACATTAAAACAAGAGGTTCCTGTAGAGTACTACAGAAGTTTAGGATGCTAATACCTTCCCTAAGCTTAACCAACCCCCGAACCCTAGATCTTTCCCCGCATTGTGTTTACGATGCAAAATAGGTTTTCCCCTTTCTTTAACCTTTCCTTCGGATAAATCAAACACCGGTTGTAAATGAATTAAGATTCAAGTTAATCAATAACTTGAAATATAAATTTCACCGCAACAGCGGAAGATGTTTTTAGGGAAATAAATGCAAAGTTGTGGGCTGTAAAGGAAATAAAAGTTAAGTTTTAAAAATATCGATAAGGGATATCGGTATGCAATGCCTTAGTTATCGGGGATTCGACAGGTCATTGGTGCTTTTTAGTTTTTGCAAATACTTTTCAGAAAAAAAATACTCGTTTAAAGACCTTTGCCTCACACTGGTTGTTGACTCGGGTCATAATTTTAAGGCGGAATGTACGCTCTCGCAGTCCCATTCGGGGTTAAAACTACTTTTTGAAAATAAATGAATTCTGATTTCTTTTAAAGCGCTTTCGCTGTGTTTAAAATCAATGCCTAGTTTTTACTATCCAGTTCAAACCCCACGCTTTCACGTGTCGGCTCGAACCTTAATAAGCTTCCCACTCTCAGGGCAAAACCGTTGTAAATAACTTCTCGCTCTCATGACTGATCGCGACTTTCTGAGTCTAACCAAACTAACTGCAAGTGCACAGTCTATCGCGTAGTAATAAAAGATATTGATCCCACAGGGACTCATAATCAAACTAGTGTTCTCGGGCGTTACTATGTTTAGCTAGGTTGGATATGGTTTAATGGAAAAGATGCAAATGTAAAGGCTAAATTAAAGAAAGGCTAAAAGGTTTCTTAGAATATTAATGCGGGAAATCGGTAGGCAATGCCTTAGTTCTTCGAGGATTCGACAAGTTACCGGCGTGGTTTAATAATTTCAAAATAGTTTTCAGAAGAAAATAACGGTTTAAAGACTTTTGTCTCACGTTGGTTGTTGACTCTAGTCGCAACTCTAAGGCGGAACGTATGCTTTCGCTATCCCGTTCGGGGTTAAAATTGATTTTTGAAAACCATTGAGTTTTAATCTCTTTTAAAGCGCTTTCGCTGTATTTAAAATAAATGCCTAGTTTTTACTATCTGGTCCTAGCCTCAGTTTTCGCATGTCGGTTCATACCTTAATGAATCTCCCACTGTCGTGGCAAGATTACTTTAAACAAATTCTCGTTGTCGCGACGAAGTTTAGTTTAACAATTTTAGATAAAAACTATGGCCAGAAACAAGTTTGAAAAAGTCAAAAACGCCGGATGTTATCGAATCTCGTCCTACTAATTCATTACATACCGATCGATACGGTTTAGCTAGACATGAATCTTAAAGCAGACATAATTGAATTAAAGCAACAGAATATGTAAACATACATTATAAAGAAAATGGAAACTTAATTAATAATAATGGAACCTGTAAACAATTCTGCTTCGGCACTTGGATAATCCCCCACAATGTCGGCAGGATTACTTCGGTGACGATTAACGTATGGAAAGTTTAAAGAAAGATAGTACAACTAAAATCTTAAAGGAAAAATAATGGAAAAACAAAGCAGAAACGAAGAATGGCTTTTTGTAGTAAATTGGGCAACACACCGTGGTCTTCAATGCGGCTCCTGGTTCCAGCCCTCAAGCTCTCTTTTTATAGTGAATGTTTCCTAAGTGAACGGCCTCAGGAAGTGCAGTTGAGGGTGAGAGAATCCAGGGAGTCGTGATTCTGTTTTTGGACTTCTGCTGACACGTTCTCAAAAGTGGATGTTAAACTGTTTTCGCAAGTGTGGCGATCGTGAAGGATATATGACGTTCATGATGCACATGACGTTCGTGACGCTCGTGACGCTCGTCACACATGTGACGCTCGTGACGGTCGTCACACACGTGACGGTCGTGAGAGACCTGTGACGACCGTCATATCAGCAAAATTCCATTTCTGTTATTTTTTTCGTCCTTTTTCTTCTGTTTTGTGTCTTCTAGCATTTGTTTTCTTTGTCTTCCTTCATTTGAGTTTGAACTTTGTGTACCTTCAAAAATACTTAACAAACAATGCGGAGAAGTCCGAAATCAGGGTGAAATTTGACCATTAGTAGCATAAAATCATGGCATTTAATATATACGTTTTCGCGTTATCAATGACAAAGGTTTATTTAGAAAATTAGATTAAAAACTACGGCCAGAAAATTGTTTGAAAAAAGTTAAGGCGCACCGGGTATTATCGAATCTCGTCCTGCTAATTTGATCATATACCGACAATAATGGTTTAGCTAGACATGATATTTAATGCGAACGTAAATAAACAATAACAGTAAAATGGTATAGTATGCATACTGATAGAATTAAAATAGGAATTCAATAAAAAAACTGCAAGTCGTACTGATCCTGAATTCTCGAGTAGTCCTCCACAATGTCGGCAAGATTCTACTTCGGCGAAATACAAGTGCAGAATGAAATACAGTACTTGAGCTAAAGGAAAAGGAAAAGAAATAACAGCAAGAATGAAAAATGGCTTGAACAGGAAATTTGACAGCACTTCGGTACGTAGAATCCAGCCCCCTCCTTTGGTCCAATTGCCCTCCTTTTTTAGTCGAGGTTGTATAAGGAAAAGTCGGAGGAAAATGAGTTGAGGGAGAGAATTCTCAGGGCAGTCGTGCCTAAATTCTCTCCCTTTTGTGGGCACGTTCTATTTTGAATGTTATGACTGGAATTATGTTCGTGAAGATCGTGTTGGGGCAATGACGGTCATGGTGGTCGTGACGATCGTGGTGCATTGTGACGACCGTCACACTCCCAAAATTCTGCTTTTCTGTTCTTTTTTGGATTTTTCTCCCTTTTTTGTCCCTTCCTTGCGTGTTTTTCTATGTCTTGCTCATTTTTAGCGTGAGAATGAAATACCTGCAAAAACACTTAGCAAAATTGCAGAAAATAGTCTGGATTCGGGTATAATCATACAATTAACAAATGAAAAATACGGCAATAATAATGTACATTTTCGCGTTATCACTAGCGCCATAGAGCAGTTCAAGATAGTGAATCCCGAGGTTTCTCTTATCAGCGAGGGGACGGGGCCCTATCACCAGGTTGTCGATGAACGGGTGGTCTTCATAGGGACCGAGGAGGATGATGATAACTTGACTGCTGACGAGGAGGAGCGAGAGCGACAGGAGACCTCTTAGGTTTTATTTCTGTGTTCCCGAGCCTGCGTGCTCGTGTTGAATTTCCTGGCATGCGTGCCTATATCTGTTAAGATGTTTTGTCAGGCCTGTGTGCCCTTGAGATATTTTTGTCGGGCCTGCGTACCCTTTTATTTTAATTCTCGAACAGTCGGGCTAGTGCCCTTAATTGTATGATAATGTTTTGTATGTGATAATGTTCTATCTTTTTTTTCTAAGTCTGTGCTTGTTTATGTATGCCCATTTGTATGGGTTCTTGTATGCTTGTATGTTTGCATGTTGGTGGAAGTTGTAGCTCGACGATGCTTGTAGTGTCCGGCAGTGTAGGGAACTGGCCGGGTGACCGGGATGGTTACCTGGTCGGTTACAAAGAGGGGTTATGGTCGCGGCCCTCTCTCCATGGCATGGATATCCCATCGCGAGCTGGGTGTTCTGCCATCTCAGCACAGCGGCGGTGGCTCTCGATTGGGGGGTCCCTGTCAAACAGAGCGCTCTGCCCGTACACACAAAAGGGCAGGCGCTTGTCAACTCGTTGAGTTTTGGGAGACGCGTTTGTACCAGGTCGCGCTTTCGTGGTCGCGAGGCTGGTCGTCGCGGGCAGTGTTTAATTGTAGTACCTTTTAAGCTTCTCGGTGTTCCATGGTTAAGCAATTTCATCCCCATGTAGGTTTTTGAGGTAGTAAACCCCGTGTTTCTTCTTGTCCCGGACACGATAGGGGCCCTCCTAATTTGCGGAGAGCTTGCCCTTGCGCGAATCTTTCTGGTTTCTTTGCAAGACTAGGTCGTTGACTTGGAACTCACGTCTTATGACTTTGCTGTCATAGCTGTTGCACCCCAAAATTTGCCCAACCTTTTCTTGGCTTGGCTTTTGTTTCATTACATTCTGTTGCATTTCTGTATTGCATAGCATTTGTTCTTGAGATAAGGGTCGAGGTTTTCCTGTGGCTCAGAATTCATTCTCAGTGCAAGCAATTGAACCACGAGCATTAAGGGGCTCCGACATTTATTTTTCCCAACGGTCAGGCGACCGATTCTATTTTGCAGGTTATTTTCATCTAAGAAAGTAACATTCAGGCTATCGTAAGCATTCTCATGGTTACAGCATTCAACAACATATTCCAGAAGCTTAACGGAGTTCAAAACAGCAAGAAACAGGCAAATAGGCAGGTTTTCCCTCCAAAAGTCGCCAGAATTCAAATTTTGAAGGTGTTAATCGGTTAACACATATGGTTAACCGATTAACCAAGGCAAAATTAGACCAGATTTGAAAATTTGAAGGTGTTAATCGATTAACGCATATGGTTAACCGATTAACCAGTGCAATTTTTGCCTCTGTACGTGATTTTCAATGCAGAACCATTTGGGGTCCAATTCTGATCACTTGGAAATTCAATTTTACACTTGGGAAGGATCTAGAACCATTTTGAATTTTGGTTAATTTTCAAATTAATCAAAACTCCCTCCAAACTCCCACTCCTAATTCCATTCCAAATTTTCCAAACCATGCTTTGGATCCAAGCCTAAAGGATACTTAAGTGATTCACTCCAAACCACACTCATTCTAACCTTCATTTTTCACTCTCATTTCAGAATTGATCTCATTCTCTCTCAATTCTCTAAATTTCCTCCATAGCCAAAACCTTCACCAAAGCTCTTTTCTACTTGAAATCCTTGATTCTTCATTGGAATCATTGATTTCTAAGAGCTAAACCTTCATCTATCATCTCCATTGGATCAATTTCTTCATTCAATTTTCGTGCAAATTCATATCTGAAATTTGAAGTGAAGCTAGAAGTGATTATTTGAAGAAATTTGGCTTAATCTTGAAGGATCTCCATCTCTACTACAAGGATTAGCTTGGATTTTGAAGTATTTCGAGTTTCTTGCTTTGATCTACTCATTTCCAGCAAATCAATATTAACCGAAGCAAATCTCTGCTTCTTAGGTTGGAAATTCTTGATCCAATTCTGTTTTTAGCTTATTTGCATATTTATCGTGATGATTTTCATTTTTGATTGATTTACTGCATTTTGATTCATATGATATGTGTTGGTGCTGTTTAGATCTGTATACATGTTGTTTGAATCATGGTTTGCTAGTCTAATTTCGTGATTAAGTGATTATGCGATCATCCGGTTGATCGGATAAGTGCTTTTTTGCTGCACATGCTGTTCTGTTACTGATTTTCTGTTGTTGGCACAGTGTTAATCGGTAAACGCATATGGTTAACCGATTAACCATTAAAAATTTCCAGTTTTTTCAAAGTTTTCATAGTGTTAATCGGTTAACGCATATGGTTAACCGATTAACCAGTTCAAATTTTTTTAACGTTAACAGTGTGTTAACCGATTAACACTGTGCCAGTGGGTCTGTTTTGCTGTTTTGCTTGCTTATTTGAGTACCGTTTCACTTCGAATCATTGTAATTTGATATGGTGCATTAAAAGTGAAATGTTTTGGGATATATGTCGCTGTTTTGGTTGTTTAATCGAGATTTCGCCGACATTCGTGTTCTTTTCCACTTGAATGCATGCTTATGGATGTGGTTCAAGGTGATGATCTTTTGCATGTTCGTTTGCTTTCATCTTTTGCGCTTTCTTTCATGTTTGCATCATTTTTGCATCGCTGCTGAGGTCGAGATGCGCTTGTGGCGGCTGCTGCCCCATACTGTCGTACCTCGAAAAATACGATCCTCGCGATGGATGCGGAAAATACTGTTCGAAACAGAGTCGCCACCGAACTTTATTCATTCCAAGGATGGAATAGGAAAATATCCATAAAACCTTAAAGAGAGATAAGAACATGGTCATCGCAACCAATATTCTAGGTTCGGGAGTCGGTTACGCAGAGGGAAGGTATTAGCACCCTCTACGTCCGTTGTACTCAACGGGAACCTCTTGATTCGATTTGAGAGTAAAGTTAGTTACACTTGTTAGTTTTCTTCTAAGGTTTCTCCTATAGGGGGGAATGGATGGTTTTAAGATAGGGTGCTCGCCAAGGATTGGGGCCCTTGTGCCTACGTATCTTCACTTGTAAGAAGTGGAAAATCAGAGCATTCGTAGTTCGTGGGACTACGGGAAAAAGAGTGGATTGTGCTCGCCAAGATCATCGCAATCTTGTGCCTACGTATTCTCATTGATAAATGAGAAATCAGAGCAGCCGTAGTTCGGCTAACTATGGTAAAAGGTGTTGGAGACTGAACGAGTGTTTAGATCGCATTCTAACTACTAAACGTTGGCTTGTCTGCTCGCTAGGGGAGGCTGAAGCACTGGTTTGTTATGCGCGGAAGAAAGGACTAAACAATGTTCTTGGTAAAGTACGGGAACCTAAAGGTGGGAAATAAAAAAAGGTGAAAAAGTGCTCGCTAGGATTATCGCAATCCTATGCCTACGTACTCTCAATAGATATGAGAGATCAGAGCAGTCGTAGTTCGGCTAACTACGGTAAAAGGGTTTGAAAATGAACGAGTGTTTAGGTCGCACTCTAACTGCTAAACGTTGGCTTGTCTGCTCGCTAGGGGAGGCTGAAGCACGAGTTTTTTATGCGCGGAAGAAGGGACTAAACAATGTTCTTTGAGAAGAGTTGTTTGAGTTGTAGGGATCGTGCAAGGGCGAGGAATTAGGTTTGAATGTTTTGGTTTGGGAAAGAGGATGGATTTGAATAGGTTTAATGTTTCGATCGCACGGGGGCGAGAAAGAGGAGTTGGAATGGTTGGATATTTTAAGGGAGAATGACGACTACTCGATAAACGAGATGTCAGCCTTGCAATCAATTAATCGGGGTATCATTGGAATGCTAGATCCCAACGATACCTTTTTCATTCGACTAACTTTGAAATTTGTGTTTGAGAAAGTTTCAATCGCACGGGGCGAGAAAAGAGAGTTGGATAGAATATTTTAAGGGAGAATGACGAATACTCGATAAACGAGACGTCAGCCTCACAATCAATTAATTGGGATATCATTGGAATGCTAGATCCCAATGATACCTTTTTCATTCGAATAATTATGAAATTGTATTTGAATGGACAATGACGATATTTGTCCAAATAGTTAGGGCATATATTTTGTAAATGAAAGGTTGAGCGAACCACAACCTAAAGCGTACGCCCCAAGAGTGGTCACTCAAGAATTCGAGGAGTGCGAGACTCCGAGAACTCAGTTCTTTCATAATTTAATTAAGAAAATAATTTGAATTTTACGTATGGTTTAGAGACATACTAGGGTTTAGACTCGATCGCACGAAGGTGAGGAACGAGATTAGATGGTTTGAAAAATTAGGAGGAACGACGACTACTCGATAAACGAGACGTCGGCCTCGTAACCAATTAGTCGGAATATTGTTGGAATGCTAGATTCCAACGACACCTTTTTCATTCCATAAATTATGAAATATGTTTGTTAGACAATGAATACTTGTCCAAATAATTATGGGAAGTGTTTTAAGAAGCGAAAGTTCGAACGACACACCATTCAAGACGTACGCCTCAATAGAAGTCACTCTCAAATTCGAGGAATGCGCGACTCCAAGAACTTGATTCTTTCGTGATTTGATTTAGAAAATAATTTGAATTGATTAGCGTACTCGGACTAGGCGCGCTAGGTATTCTAGAAAATAAGATCGGAAGGATCACAACTCAAGGTGTGCACCTCGAGAGCGGTCGCTTTAAAAATTCAAGGAAGGCGAGATCCAAGAATTTGATTGTTTTGAAAATTATTTTAGGAAGATAGTTTAATTTGATTAAGAAAAATAGTTTTAATTTATATATAAAATAAATTAATCAATTGTAAAAAAAAAAAAAAAGTTTTGAGAAAAGCTAATCATGATTAATTGTTTTGAAAGAAGTCTAATATCTTAGAAAAAGTTTTAACTTAATTAATAAAGTATATTTTTTTTTAATACTTAAAATATTATTATAATTAATTGTTTTGAAAAAAAAGTTAATATCTTTAAGAAGAAATAGGTTTTAAATAAAGTATATTTTTTTGAAAAGTTTATTATTTAAAAATATTAATTTGGTAATGATTTTGAAGTATATTTATATTTTTAGAATAATTTGAATTTTCTTATAAAAATATCTAAAAGTAATTAAAAGTATCTTTTGGAAATTTCAATTAAATTAAATGAAAAAGCAATTTGAAAATCGAAAGCCGGAACAACCACAACTCAAAGGCGTGCGCCTCGAGAGCGGTTGTTCAAGGACTCAAGGGATGCTAGACCCCAAGAGCCCATTACTTTCGTTATTTAATTAAACAAATAATTTGACATAACAATTTGAATCAAAATAATTATTATTTAATCAAAACTGATAATTATAATTACTTTAGTTTCTTTAAAACGTTAGGCCTATTGTTGTTTCATTATTGATCCAAGCTACCCTACCTAAAGACAAAGAGATCAGGTTGGTTTGATTCAAGTTGTGTATCATTCAAAAATACGAACCAACTCATACCAGTTAAATTTGATTGATTTAGACCCCAAAATACCCCTAACTGGAAGCAACCCAACATGTATCTCATTCTACAGAAGTTGTTTCATAGCTATTTTATTCAATCAAGCTTATTAAAACAGTTGATGGATGTATCGCAAGCTATATGTACCATGTCTTCCAACCACTTATATAAGTGCTCAAATCATACAATAAGCTCACATAAGCTTTAAAACTAAACCTGGCGGTAACAGAACCAAACTGAAAACTACGCAAAATAAGAACGAAAGGTTAGCATAACTCAAATTCATCCGTTTACCGTAAGGCGATGTTAACCGTCTACTCGCAAATTTCTGATACAAAACAGTAGTAACCAAATACCAATCGACAAGAACCCCTAAGTTCACAAATTGTATAAATGACATATATATGCAGATGGATAGGCGATGAACAATCAAGCAATCATTAGAGTTTTCAAGATCAGAGCAGCAGTCATAATGATACATCAATCTATTAGCTCAAAAAAGAAGACTAGCTCAAGTATTTTCCAAGATGGGCTACTGTAAAATAGAAACAAGCCTCCACTATACAAATAGCAGTGACACACTACAAAATAGGATAATTGGTTCCGAAATTTACCGCAAAGATGAAGTATTTGTTGAATGGTTGGAGCTAGCGTCGAAACTGCGGCAATTTGTGTGAGCTACTTGACGGCATGTTGTTGTTGTTTCTACGGATGACACACAAATGGTTTGCCGCTGTAGCTTGTTGTCGATGCCGCTCGTATATTGTTATCAATGACAACACTCATGACGGTATCTGAAAATTGACATCACAAAATAGCAACAAAACCAGACAGGGCCACTACATTTAAACCGCCATAGTAACTACAAAGGTGATGTTGCAAACTTCTCCAAAGTCAACAGAGCTGCCGCGTATGGTGAGCATTAAGTGAGCGAAGTTGTTGATGGACGACAGAAGATGCAAGTTGTTGTCGCTGTTTGATCCCTTAAACAGTGTTAGCTTACTGTTTGTATCGCTTTCCTCAAGTGAACTACCTGCTTAACTAGATCTTTAAATTTGAGATCCTTCCTACATAAAGAATTTCAACAAAACAACCAAAATATAGTAGTGATAGCCTCAAATCAATAACTCATATTGTTTTGATTCAACATGGCAGCAAATGATACAAGTGAATCACAAATAACACTATGAAAATCAAATGTTGAAAGCTTCAATCCAAGTAACAGTTCGCATACGTGATGCTCACATACTATCACAACATAAGCAAGAAGTAATTAGCATTCATGATAGGGGATATCTGTACTGTCACAGGGGCATTGAAACAACACAAACGCTCAAGATTTTTGAACATGTCCAAATCTTCATGTTCGTACAAACGAAGAACAGAGTAAGACTTCAAAAGCAAAAAACGATACCAGCTACTCCTAAAGGCATACACATCTAACCAATACACAGAATGAATGACCAAACATCTACAATCGAAATATAATTATAATAGCAACCCCAATCGTAACATATACATGATTTGAGAAACAAAACTGAAACACTGCAAAAAATACACTACCGGTATGCCTTAAAAGTAACTCGAGATTATTACCGACATTGTGGTTGCTATTGTGGTTGTCGACTGCAGTTGTCGTAACTTGTTATGAGCGGAGATCTAAATCCTCGGTTGTGGCTCAACATTGCTACTAAACGTTCCCAGCTGATGGCTTCAAACCGAGCTACCGCAGAAACCGAAGATTTATCTGTGTTGCCACGAACATTCTGTGCTTCTCCATAAGGCGAACAACATATCCAACCATTGTTGAGATCTTGTCTTGAATATCAGAAAGTATTACTTTTGATGCATCAGGGTTATTCAAATCAAGCGTCTCCTTTGTTTTCTTGATATCCGAAGCTATTCTCTTCTCTTTCCCTTCCAAAAACGCAAGCTTCTCATGAAGCTTACTTTGATACTTGTTATTGTTATTCGATGCTCCAATGCCGTCGTAACCGTTATCGTCGTTGAGGATGCAACAAACCTTTTTTCAACACAGGTAACAAAACAAATAGTGATTACCGCAAAACCCGAAATCGTCTTTGAACTGAGTCCTTCATTATCAACTCTATCAGTAGCGAGATAACTGCTATCTATCATCAATTGATGTTGCAACTTGATTCTGCATCAATGTTCGAGTCAGTTTGATGCCGATGTTGACTTATCATCGCGATCTAATGTTGTTGCAACTTAGAGTTGCTCCGTGCACCGCTTGAGGTATCAAGTTCTGCTGCTGAATTGAGTCTATGATGTTTCTTCAACAAATGATAATGTTGCCGCTTCTGAACGAAATTCAAGCCCTCCCTGTAAAGAGCAACTCTAGGCTCACACAGACCACCTTTCAGCATGTCAAATAACTTCTTAACTGGACTCCCCAACTGAAAGTTACAACCAGTAAAAAGCTCTTTCGAAGTCTGAATAAAAATTCTCCTGGTCCATGTGTGTTCCCCTGCTCTGCAAAGCTGCATTTCTTTTTCGATTGTGCTATAACAGGTGACCAATCTTACAAGAATACCATCACAACATAATGAGCTTGATGCGTTTCTGAACTGCAACCTCTATTAACCACCATGCCGAGATGTTGAGGATGTCACGGCTGTATTTGCGGCTGATGTGTGTAAGCTGGTTCTGTCTAATCTCCTCAGTATGCATTATCATTACCTTCCTCAGCTCGGCATGGCCATGACATTCATCTGCTTACCGACTTATGATGACAACTCAAAAGGATCCCAAACAATGATGCTTCAAGCTCCTCCGTATAATCGAAATTCCGGCAATGGCGCAACCTGCATAAAATCAATAGTAGCCCAAAATAGAAATCGAAAACATAACTTGGTGAAAATAAAACCCACGAAAATAAAGTTGAGCTGAAGGTGCGCCCCTGTTGTCATTGTGACTGAAATACTCTTACTGCTTCCATTTATTTCTTGTCCCAGTTGTTATGGAACTTGTTGAGTTTTTGGATGTCATCAATAATTAAGCACATAACAATAATATTGCATTATCACTTTTTGCCGTTACCGTAACTTTTTTTGACCTCGCCGTGTGCTGCAAAACAATAATCAGATTACGGGAGAAGATGCTGTTCTGGAGACGGATGTTCACTCTCAAACTGGAAATTATTTACTTCGTGTAATAATCCAATGAACAAAAGCATGCCTCCATTGTGTTGCCAACGAATGCAGCAATATCCTATCAACAGCCTCTCCAACCTCCTTGGTAAATAGCCGAGTTCGTGTGTGGAAAGGTGCTTCCGTGCAACCAAACAGAAGGCTAACCAAAGATTTCCACTGAAGAAATGCTTCTAGTGACTGACCCATCAAAAAGGCATTAAATGCAAACTGTAGTTCTCCAAGGAGCAAGTCTTCAGAACCTCCATAATCTGATGCCAGTAGAGTTTCAAGCAAATGTGTCTTGTCAAGATTCAGAGAAGTAAGTTCCTGCCCACTAATCCCCTTGCATTTCCGCCATGATCTCCTTCGCTTCTAAGTTTCTTCTCATGCATATCGTTAATCTCTCGCTCTCTTCTCGCTTCGTCTTCTTTCTTCATGGCGGCGCAGTACACGGCCTCGCCAGTGATGTGAGGTTCAGAGATGACGACGCCGGAGGGAGTATGTTGCTCGTCGTCGGCAGGGCTGTGATGTGGTAAGTTGTTGTTGTGATGGTGGTCGGGGCCGTTGAGTTGAAGAGTTGTTGAACTGGTGTAACTTTGATCCGTGAACCTCTGTATTGCCCGAACATTGCAGAATCAACACGTCATGCTACCTTCTGTTGAATCCGTAGATGAAACACAAGGGTTTGTTGCTACAGAAGTTGCGAGTCATCACCGCGAGCTGAAAAGTTGAGTGTGTCGGCGTTGATGTCGGTAGCTTTTGTTCTTGCTTCAAGTTGTTGTTGAAGAACTGTTGTACCTTCCTCATTGTATTCTTCACAATCCCTTCAACATTTTGAAAAACGTTTCTTCATCTACGTAACATTTCCATATCTCACTTTAAGTTTATGTTGCTGGATTTCCCCTAATTTCATGTTCAGAAGTTAATTTTCGTGAGAAAATTTGAGGTGGTCTCCGTGCTATGATGTGGAGCCATGGTTAATGATTTGTAAAGATATTTGAGGGATTCGGCTTAAGGGAAATGAGCAATGAGAATGATGGAGAGATAGGAGAAGATTACGTGGAGAAATGTTTCGTGAAGAAAGGGTATGAGTTTCGGTGTGAAGCGAGGTCGAAGAAGATGGCGATGATGATGGTGAGAGGTTACGGCGCCGGAGAAATGAGAGGGTTTCGGTGGAAAATCGTGAAAGAGAGTGACGGAGATGGGAAGGTAGGCGACGGATTTAGGGTTAGAATTGGGGGGCGGCTGCCGTGCTTTCGCAGAGAAAAAGGGTTTTTTAGAGGGATGAACAGTGAATTCGATTTAGGGTTTTGGGGTTAAATTTGGGGGCGGCCGATTTAGGGTTTCGGTGAACAGTAATTCCCCCCAAACTAGGGTTCTCCATTCTCTCCTCTTATGCAGATTGTGACCCTCTCTTTATCTGGGCCTCCAATGGATGGGCCGGTCAATTCAATTCTGATCTTTCTTCCATTATCCTTCTCTCTTTTTTTATTTCTTTTCATTATCCTTAATTAATAACTAAATCCTAATGACTAATATTAAATAAGAGAAACAAATTCACTAATAACCATATAACTATTACTAACTATAAACTAAAACAAAATAATATTATTTACTTATTATTAAATAACCAACAATTTTCTTAAATCCTAAATATTAATAATATTAATAATATAACAAAACTAACATTTACAAACCTTTAAAATAAACAAAATTAATATTATGAACCTATATATATTTAAAACATAAACTAAAATATCGCTAATTGTAAATAAATAAAATTTAAAAAGAAGAAAATACGAAAACACAAATAGACTAATAATAAAATAAAATAAAAACTCAAGGACAACTCTAAGCCATGTGTCACACTTTTATTGGGCAAAAAAAAGTGAAAAAGTTATTTTTGCCGAAAAATACGCTACGCTGTATAAGCGAGGTAAATTAAAAACAAAGTCGGGCAAATGAGAATTTTGAAAAAGATAGGACAAATTTGGGGTATGACAGATGCCCATATCTAATTGCCTTGAACCTGAGAGAATGAACAGCTGCATGGCGTTCATTTTCAAGGTGGAAGTCAATTAGATACAAGAAAGACCCCGAAATTTGTCCGACAAGTAAAGTACATAGATTAGGTATACCAGAACGGGATGACAAGATGCAAAATAGATGAACGAGATAACCTGACCTTCTCTGGGTGGTCGAAGCAGTCCCTTATCCAATAAGGTCCTTTGCGATACCAAAGTGGTATAAACAAACCTCTTTGGGTGGTCGAAGTAATCCCTCATTCGTTAAGGTCCTTCGCGATACCAAAGTGGTATAAACAAACCTCTTTGGGTGGTCGAAGCAATCCCTCACTTGTTAAGGTCCTTCGCGATGCCAAAGTGGTGTCTCTAAACACGTGAGATTCTTCGGGTGATCGAAGCAGCCTCTTATCCAATAAGATTCTTCGATGATGCCAAAGTATTATCTCTGAAAACTTGAGATTCTTCGGGTGATTGAAGCAGTACCTTATCCATCAAGGCTCTTCGATGATACCAAAGCACTATCTCGAACAAAACTTGAGATTCTTCGGGTGGTCGAAGCAGTACCTTATCCATTAAGGCTCTTCGATGATACCAAAGCAGTATCTCGAACAAAACTTGAGATTCTTCGGGTGGTCGAAGCAGTCCCTTATCCAATAAGGCTCTCGATGATACCAAAGCAGTATCTCGAACAAAACTTGAGATTCTTCGGGTGGTCGAAGCAGTACCTTATCCATTAAGGCTCTTCGATGATACCAAAGTAGTATCTCGAACAAAACTTGAGATTCTTCGGGTGGTCGAAGCAGTACCTTATCCACTAAGGTTCTTCGATGATACCAAAGCAGTATCTCGAACAAAACTTGAGATTCTTCGGGTGGTCGAAGCAGTACCTTGTCCATTAAGGCTCTTCGATGATACCAAAGCAGTATCTCGAACAAAACTTGAGATTCTTCGGGTGGTCAAAGCAGTACCTTATCCATTAAGGCTCTTCGATGATACCAAAGTAGTATCTCGAACAAAACTTGAGATTCTTCGGGTCGTCGAAGCAGTACCTTATCCATTAAGGCTCTTCGATGATACCAAAGCAGTATCTCGAACAAAACTTGAGATTCTTCGGGTGGTCGAAGCAGTACCTTATCCATTAAGGCTCTTCGAGGATACCAAAGCAGTATCTCGATCAAAACTTGAGATTCTTCGGGTGGTCGAAGCAGTACCTTATCCATTAAGGCTCTTCGATGATACCAAAGCAGTATCTCGAACAAAACTTGAGATTCTTCGGGTGGTCGAAGCAGTACCTTATCCATTAAGGCTCTTCGATGATACCAAAGCAGTATCTCGAACAAAACTTGAGATTCTTCGGGTGGTCGAAGCAGTACCTTATCCATTAAGGCTCTTCGATGATACCAAAGCAGTATCTCGAACAAAACTTGAGATTCTTCGGGTGGTCGAAGCAGTACCTTATCCATTAAGGCTCTTCGATGATACCAAAGCATTATCTCGAACAAAACTTGAGATTCTTCGGGTGGTCGAAGCAGTACCTTATCCATTAAGGCTCTTCGATGATACCAAAGCAGTATCTCGAACAAAACTTGAGATTCTTCGGGTGGTCGAAGCAGTATCTTATCCATTAAGGCTCTTCGATGATACCAAAGCAGTATCTCGAACAAAACATGAGATTCTTCCGGTGGTCGAAACAGTACCTTATCCATTAAGGCTCTTCGATGATACCAAAGCAGTATCTCGAACAAAACTTGAGATTCTTCGGGTGGTCGAAGCAGTACCTTATCCATTAAGGCTCTTCGATGATACCAAAGTAGTATCTCAAACAAAACTTGAGATTCTTCGGGTGGTCGAAGCAGTATCTTATCCATTAAGGCTCTTCGATGATACCAAAGCAGTATCTCGAACAAAACTTGAGATTCTTCGGGTGGTCGAAGCAGTACCTTATCCATTAAGGCTCTTCGATGATACCAAAGCAGTATCTCGAGTGATAATTTTGCTGAGGAATAGTTGAGCTAAAATCCCTATTAGAGGAACAACACCGTCCAAACTCTGCAGGGGAGAAATCTTCAACAAACTCTCTAAGATAACCTCTGCTCGGGAAGCCACCAGAGCAATAGTTGCTGAGGATTATTATCATCAACTGCATGGTTGAAGAATGACTTGCTGAGGAGTAGAATTCCCTGAACTCGTGGGGTCTTAAATCCTTTCAGAGTCATACTGCCAACTTCACTGGAGGACTGACCAAGATGCTTACGAACTGATCCTGGATCCTGCTACATTGCTATGTAATGCAATGTTTTATGATGCCCAAACATGCAACTAAGATGTAACGGCTAGGGAGTGCATGATGCGAAGGCAAATGATATGTTAATGCTTGATATGATTATGATATGAGGCCGTATGTCGTGCTTATGATAATGCAGCAACCAGGTATGCCGGGGATAAAATCTTGTCGGGGACATCACCAGAGATTGGATTTGGCAGTTGCCAAATGGTTTGGACTTTGGTAGTTGCCAAACGAAGTTGGACCTTAGTTTCATGAGGGTGCCAACGGGGTGGACTTTGGTAGTTGCCAAATGGATTGGACTTTAGAATGATTTGCCAGACGAGAACTGGACTTTGAAGGATTTGTTTCGGTTACAAAGCTCTGACAGGTATCAGGTCCAGGCCGTGGGGGTGAAACCCAATGACAGAGAGGCTCTTTTAGGAGGTTAAGGTTTTTTGGTGTGGTGATGGCATGATTCTCCGAAACTCAACTTTTGCTGACGAGAATAAACTTGCTTGAGTAACTGCCCCAATGTTGTTCAACTTGCCCCAGTTTGGGTCTATGAAGGAATTTTCCTTGAACGGAAATTGGAAGCAATCATACCATGAGACGAACTCGAGATGGCTTGCCCCAGTATTCCAAGTCGTGAAAGGAAGTTGGAAACAGTTGTACCATGAGACGAACTCGAGATGGCTTGCCCCAGCATTCCACATCGTGAAAGGAAGTTGGAAGCAGTTGTACCATGAGATGAACTCGAGATGGTTTGTTCCAAAACTCCAAGTCATGAAAGGAATTCGGACGCAGATATACCATGAGATGATCTCGAGATGGTTTGTTGACCTTGATTAACTGACCCTTGGGGTAATTGGCTTCAAATTATTCTTGAGGTAGTCTGCTCCAGAATGAGCGTTGAAGCGACATGACTTGTGCTGATTGAGCGTTGGAGGGACTCTCCCTTAATCAAACGAAACTCTGGGTAGCCTGCCCCTTGTTGGATCCTTTGCAGAAGTGGTATACTCGTTCTGGTAAGAACCTAGCTTCTAGCTGATATGTCATGATGACTTACAAACATTGAGCGTAGTGACTTATCCAAAGCATGTTGACTGCGCGAGCGTAGCGACTTAACCAATGCGTGTTAATCGTGTGAGTGTAGCGATTTAACCAATGCATATGGATTGCGTGAGTGTAGCGACTTAACCAATGCGTTTGGATTGCGCGAGCGTAGCGACTTAACCAATGCGTTTGGATTGCGCGAGCGTAGCGACTTAACCAATGTGTATTAGTCGTGCTTTTGCTCTGCCCCAAGGCCTTTGACGCTTGTTGACCTCAACCATCAGCTAGTTTGCCCCAAGTTCAACCAGTTTTCCCCAGTCTGTCGGGTGTTTGAAGGACTTTCTTCTGGGATGAGAACTTTGGCGATGATTATACCAGGATATGGCTTGAACCCGTTTGCCCTATGTTGCACCCTAATTTTTGACCATAAGACCCCACCTCTGTGTTTATTTTCTCATGTGTGTGCATGTTATTTGTGACTAACAAGTATGTGCAGATGCGGTAATCTCAAGTGTATATTCTCATACGATGATTCAAAACGTAACGGGTTGGCACTGTTCCAGGTTTGGTTATAGGTTTTATTGGTTTTTTTTCCTCATCCCCTCAAAGGTTCAATTTAAAAACAAAAGGACAATTTGAAAAAAGACTTGCAAGAAGCATGATCCTTGGCTTTGTTGAAAGCGTTGGTGAGACTATTAATCAACGATAGTATTAACCAAGTTAGTGCATGAGCATACAAAAAGAGGAGGCTTTATTCAAGTCAGAGAGACAATTCCTATAACTTGAAACTTCCACTGTTGACTTCGTTACTCGCAAATTTGGGAAGTTTGGACGGTCGAGGGAATTTCAATATCATAGAAGCTTAAGACCATCCTCGCTCAACATAATTCCGAAATTGCATCGGTGAAGGCAGCTAATGTCGGACTGTCATACGCCTGCAGCAAAGGGAATCGCAGCCTAAAACTAGCCAATCCTGTCCAAACTGAAATGGAAAGCTACCACTGAAGTGAACAACCTAGTCCAACTTGGATAGGAAGCACGAAAGAATATAGTCGATAATGTCGTGTTTGAATGGCTTTTATAGTCATAAAATTAGGCAATGTTGTCTAAGTTGGTTACAAATTAGGAGGGCCCTAAAGCCAAGGTTGATGTACCATCATACTGGCGGCAGCAGCAAACCATGATTAGGTTCACATTCCTACATCATGACTTCAGGTCCTAAGACCCAATCTAAATAAAGGCATTACCGGTTGAAGTTATAGCCATTGGTTCCAAATGCCCAACAAGTGACAAGAATCGAGAACATTACAAGACTAAGTTACAAGAAGTTCAATATAACACAAAATACCGTCAAGTTCAAGATGTTCATTTAAATTCAAACAGAATCATTACAAACCAAAGTCACATTACAGTTCCTAGTTCTATTACATCAATGTTACAACGATCAGATTTCATGCTATGAACTTGGACTCAGAGGTTGCAAACAAGTCCAAATTTTGTCAATAAGCATCAAAACTCAACTAAAATTCAAGCATTGTTACTTGAATTCAAGACGCTACCAAGTTACACTTAATTAGATCCATGGTGGCTTCTTTGAGAGATTCAAACCAAATTCTGTCTTCCAAGTCTTTTCCAAGGCCACGACACCTTCATTACTCATCATTTACAATGACACAACTATTCGTGCCAAAGCTTCATGTGCGATAAAATCGTTCTCTCCATGTACTTCTTATACCAGGGCTCACTCGAGTAGCTGTCAAACTTCCTCCAAGTTACCTCCACAGTCATATATGGTGCCAAATACATTATACCGAAATGCATATGAGATAGAAGCAACCTGCAATGCAGGGAACAAACCAGACAAGCTGCAGCTCCAACAACATGAATATGGAATGAAGTAATTCCACCTGACAAGTATACATTATCGGTTGTGTCCTCAGTGTATAGCAACAGGAATGGTACGTAACAGCATCAGCACTCATATAACATCGACACCACCTACGAGCATCATCAACAGCACATCAGCAACAAGCATTTGTCAGCAGTAGCGATCATTTCTCCAGCACCCGCGAGCCCTTCAATATCTGCAAGCTCTTCAACATCAGTCGTCAACCAACCACGGCAACTCGGCGAAACCTGTCAAAACAAAAAAAAGAAAGCAGTCCGTAATTCGAATATAAGGGCGAACGCGAGCCAAGGTAAATGATAAAGAGGATGGAAAGAAAGCAGCCCTCAGGGTATTCATCATCGGGCGTAAGTATTCAAGCGGCTGGGAGAGCCACGGCCGAAGCCACTACCAACTCCCTACCGAACTCTGAATTGCACAAATTGTCAAATTCGCACAAAATATCAGCTCAGACCCGAAGGCCATCATCGCTAAGGCAACACAACCAAAACCAAATGGCAATGGCACCCCAAATGGTTCAGACTCTAGGGTCATCATCACCAATAACCTTTCCTCAGCAGCTTGGATCCAATCGAAGCACCAACATCAGTGCTGAAAGGAAAAGAGAAAAGAAGTCAGTAAAGTTCATAACGGAAAGCATGAAGAGTAAACTGAAACCCGGTTTAAAACCACACCAGAAAACAAATCAGATATCTGAAAAAAAACCAACAACCAGATGAAATCATCAAACCACACCTGCGAGCCAACGTGCAAGGTTATACCAGAAAAAGAGGGATAAAGTAATGCAATCATGTTCAGGTATCAGTCATCAACATCATGGCCCAGTTCACGATCACCTTTCCAGCTCAAAGGATAATCCAAAGAAGAAGATACAATCACAACCTCACAATAACCAACAGTATCCCTATTTGGTGATGCCTCCACAGCCTCAGCCTTAACCCAGCAACAACAATAGTTGATAAATCAGCAAAAACGATCCAGGTGAAGCTCCTTGCACCAACTCTCAAACGTAAGCAATACTCACGCTAGATTCTCCTGGGCCGCTAACTCTCCTCAGCCCAAAGACCCTTGCCATCCACACCTGTCAAATGGCCCAAATCCGGGTTAGCAATATTGAGGAATATACCTATCCAAGGGAATATCCCATTCAAATCTTTGGGGACATTGAACCTGGACAGATCAAAACATTAACCAGATTGATACAGGAAATCACAAGATTCGAAAATTTTCATTAACACATATTATTGCAATCACACGAAGAAGGAAAGTTTTCAAATAATATCAGCAAAGAGGAATATCTTTTCAAATCAGATAAACCCTAAATAGGAAACCCCAAATCAACAATCAATCGGCAATCAAAGTAACATTCAAATCATCATTCAAATGCATTTTATTTCAAGAGTCTATATAAGGAGTTCACAGAGAGGGAGCAAAAAGGGGATTGGTAATCACAAAAACCTAAGTCTCGTGAGCTTAAAATATTGAGAAACAAAACTTATCTCCTCCGTTGACGAAGTTGGTCCCCACCACCGCGAGTTCAACCGACGAGACGCTGTTTCACCACCATCCTCCGCAAATCGCCGCCGTCACAACCCTTTGGTAAATCCCCGTTTTCTGTAATATTCATCGAGCTGATTGATCGTTTTTTATGTTTCAGGTTTAACAGAGATTGCGACCATGGGAGGAAGAAGCATCAACGAGGAGAGGATCGAGAGAGTGAGAAACCCGAGTGATCTCGGGGATTAGGGTTCACAGCTTTTTTTTTCTTTTCTCTGTCGTTTCGTTTTCGTTTTGTTTTCGTTTTGGTTGTAACATGAATCACAACACACACGACACTGCACGAAAACCTGCCAATCGCTAATGAACCTCATAAACCTCCTAATTAACTTCTTTAATAATTAAAAACCTAATTAATCCTAAGTCAATAATATAATCTTTTGTTAAAGTAATTAAACGCTTTTAATTAAGATATTTCCTGTCTGATTAATTTTAATCTTAAAAAAGCAATTAAATCCATCAAATCTTTTTTTATTATTAGTTTAAATTTGGTAAACTTTTTAGTAACTCAATTTTCTCTTTATTATAATCAACTTTCAATTTAAACTAATTAATAAACTTTTTTCTAAATTAATCTCTATCTCTTACGATAATATCTAAAAAAAACTATCTTTATTTAATAAATCCTATTCTATTTAAAATCAGTTCACACCCAAAAAAATCCTTTTGCTATTAAAATTAAATTAACCTTCTTTCCTAAAATCAACTCATCAATCTAACTCTTATTAAAACCAATAGACAATTTTCTTTTTTTAAATAATCATAACCTCGCCAAAACACAATTCAGCTAAAGACAATTTAATAAACTAAAAACAATCAATATCGTAAAACTTAATCTAATCGTGCACGCCTACACTTACACATTCACAATTCACACACCTAGCGCCTTCATGCGTATGCTTTATTATTTCTGCTTTTATCTATCCACAACTCACACATTCACTTAGCGCTTCCATGCGTACGTACATGGTTTACTTTTTCCGCAATTTACCATTACAATCATTTACAATTATCGCGATTTATATTTATGCATCGCATCCCGTCCAAAGGAAAAACCTACACATAATTCAACGTTGTGTGTAGTTGCACGTCATTTGCATCATCTCCCCATGATCCTTGATCCCATTCAAGTTGATCACTTAAGTTTAGGACCTACCCCATAGGAGGACCTTGTCTTTATCTTTTACAACATAGGAAAACAATTAAACAACACAATACAAACTTTTCAAACACTAGAGAATAGATGTTAATCATCTTAAGTGAGATATAATCTCCACCCCCACAATAATACAATCAAACATGTAGGAACTTTGCCTTAAGAGTGATAAAGGCATACTCGTTAAACAATCCGAGTACTTAAGCCCCTTTTCTTAAGACGATGCAAAGACTATTTTCCTACAACCCCCTTTACACTTGTGGTGGTTACATCTCCCTTAACATGAAGACTCATCTCTTCTCCTAAACCCAATCAAAATAACTACCCTAAACCCGTAGGAACTTTGACCACAGTCAAAGAGCTCCTCTAACCCTTTAGGGGAACTACAAGTACTCTGATTCCACTCCCGTAAGGATATGTAGGCATATGATGCGACATCTTATCGAGTATACTTAGAAATAAACCCCTAGGGTCTTTCAACCATTAAGCAGATAAACACTTAGCAATAAACAAATATAAAACAAGAGGTTCCTGTAGGATACTACAGAAACTTAGGATGCTAATACCTTCCCTAAGTTTAACCAACCCCTGAACCTAAACAATCTAGCTTGCATTTGCATTGCATTGTGGGAATTTCGATCTTTATCCCTTCCTTTGGACAAATCAAAGTTCGGTTGCAAATTGAATTAACGATTCAAACTAATCAATAGTTTGGTATCCGATTTTCACCGCGACAGAAATGGAGACTTCACTGGGGATGTCTCTAGTGGGTTTCCCTATCTTATTTTATTTGTTTACTGCTTTATATATCTGCCTACTTGATTAATTGTTTATATGCTTTTCTTGGGATTGTTGTCTTTGAGTGGTGAGATAAAGTTCTACACCCGAACTTGAGAGAAATTAAGATAGGATGGTGATATAGTCGAGGAGGCTTATAGGGAGTTGAATCCCGACTAAGTTGAATCGAGAATCCCGCTCAGTTGAGGCCCTTTCGAAATAGTACTGTTAAACGAGTAATCGTGAAAACACTCACTATTTTCGACTTTGGAGCCTATGATATTGAGGACCGTAGTTACCTTAACCCAACTTTAGCCTTTATTAGGACGTAGTGCGGGACTATGAGGGAGTACTCCCGAAATAGTGCTACGCGAAGCTACACTCAAAAGAAGTTCTCTTGAGAATGTTATTAATCCTCGAGTAATTGGGAAATTGATAATGTCCGATAGATGGGCTGATGATTTTGAGTCCCTTTAGAACCTTGTTCTGCAGGTGCCAACAACCTTTAGTCCTTAAACCTTTGGGGAAGGGTACACCTTTACTCCATGCTCGTTGCAAACCTAGGGTGCCCTTTGTTTATCTTTGTGCCCTTATGTGAATACTTGTGTTTGCTGCATTCATATAACATCATTCCGCATTGGACTTCATGGGATTCACTTTCATTTATGAACATTGTAGGTCACTATGACTTCAAATGAAAGACGTACTGTGAAATATACTTTAAGAGTCCCAAATTGGATGAAATAAAGAAGTTGTGGGGTTTCATCAAAGATCAAGAGGAATTCAAGAACAAATATGGGAAGCTGATATCTTTGTTGGGTTGCTCAGTGAAGGAAGGACTTCTTGCCACTCTACTACAGTTCTATGATCCTCTTTACCATTGTTTCACCTTTCTAGATTTTCAGTTGCAACCTACGTTGGAAGAGTATTCCTTTTTGGTTGGCCTACCTCTCCTAGAAGAATCTCCTTTTCCCTTCTTGGAAAAGGACCCTGATGAGAAAGATATTGCTAAAGCCCTCCGTTTGAAGGTATCTGACGTCAGAGCCAACCTAGTTACTAAGGATGGAGTTCTTGGTTTAAAGACAGGTTTCCTAGTCGAGAAGGCTTCATTCTATGCTGATAATTCTAATAAGGCTCCGTTTGAGGCAATTTTTGCTTTACTTGTTTATGGGTTGTTTTTATTTCCGAGTTTTGAAGGTTTCATCGATCTCAAAGCATTCAAGATCTTTATGAAGAACAACCCAGTGCCAACTCTGTTGGGAAATACATATCACTCTATACATCTCTGAAACCTTCGTGGTGGAGGGATGATTACTTGTTGTGTATCTTTACTTTACAAGTGGTTTATTTCGCACTTGCCGAAGTCTAGCTCTTTTACGAATATTGGCAAAGAGCTTTGGTCTCCAAGAGTTATGGCATTGACCCATTCCGACATTGATTGGTACAACCGATCATATGATGTAGTATTAATCATTGATAGTTGTGGTGACTTTGCTAATGTACTGTTGCTCAGATTTGATGGAGGAATCAGCTACAATCCTGTTTTAGCTCGTCGACAGTTGGGATACCCGTTGAAGGAACCTCCCAAGAGTGTTCAAGTAGAGGGTATATTCTTCAAAAATGATATGGAACTCCGAGGAAAGATTCTAAATGCATGGCGTAATGTACACAAAAAGGGGAAGAGAAGTCTAGGAAAGCCTAATTGTGTGTCGCTAGAACCGTACCTCCAGTGGGTAAGAGACAGGGCGACCAAGTTAAGGATGCCTTACTCTCGTCAAGACCCCATGCCTCCAAGAAGGGAGCCCACTTATGTCTTTATGTCTGAAGCCGAGAAGTTGGAAGTATCCTTAAGGAAGTCTCAACATGAGCTGGAATCCTGGAAGAACAAGTACCATGTAGCAGTGGCAGAAAATGATGATTGTCAGAAGCAGAAGGCTGAACTTCAAAAGGAGAGGGATGAACTTCAGAAACAGCTACAATTAAAGGATGAGGAGTTACTCCCCTGCAAGAAGAGGAAGGTCATGGAGGATTTATTTTTCTCCGACCCACAATGCACTATTTGGAAATTGATTGTGGACAACCTTATCCGTGAGAAGATGCAACTAGAGGAGCAGCTCAAGCAGCAGAACTCAAAACTTCTTTAGTGTCTTTATTAGCTTTTATTTAGCTTTTATTTGGGACTTTTAAAAGCAATTATTTGTATTCCGTTGCAAAATTAAATAAAAACGTTTTCTTTTACTACAATGTTTATAAATAGCTAGGATCCCATGAAGTCCCACTCATATTGCATTACATCCTTCCTTTTATTCATTTCAAGAAACTCAAGTTTATTTCTCAGGTATTGTAACCATGGATTTCAAAAGAGAAGCCTTGGAGTACACTTTCCAGATCCCTAACATTGAAAGCTTGAGAGAGCTAGCTGATCTAATCGAGAATCGTTACGCCTTCGCAGCAGAATATGGAGAAGTTTTTCGTTTTCTCGAACTCAGGATAAAGGAAGGGTTGTTGGAGACCCTCGTTCAGTTTTACGATCCGTTGTACCACTGCTTCACTTTTCCAGATTACCAGTTGATGCCGACATTGGAAGAGTATTCTGATTTCCTGAGGATGCCCGTGACGGCCCGACCCATATTCACCGGCCGGGAAGACACACCCAGTCATCAAGAAATTGCCAATGCCACTCATCTCAGTTTGGCAGATGTGCAAGCGCACCTAACCACCAAGGAAGGAGTCCTTGGATTCCCTGCTGACTTTTTGATTGAAAAAGTTCGATACCATGCTGAAAGAAAGGAAGTCCTTATCATGGAAGCCACCTTTGCCCTATTGGTTTATGGGATTTTCTGGTTCCCAAAGATCGATGATTTTGTTGACATGGATGCAATTAAACTGTTCATACTTAAGAATCCCGTTCCTACTTTACTCGCTGACACATACTTTTCAATCCACTCGAAGAATGCTGAAGGAGGAGGACATATCATCTGTTGCACCGCTCTGTTGTATTCATGGTTCATCGCTCGTCTGACTCGGCACCCGTCTATTTGGGAAGAGGAAGAATCGCCTCGTTGGTCTGAGATAGTTATGACCCTTACTCACTCTGACATTGTATGGTATGACCCTACCTATGGAGGTATATGTATGATCCATAGCATTGGAGGATTTACTAACATACCACTTATTACGAGAGAAGGATGCATAAGCTACAACCCTGCGCTGGCCCGTCTCCAATTTGGGCATCCCATGATTGAAGTACCTGACCAGACTCTGTTAGAAGGAATCTTTCTCAAAGAAGGAGAAGACCCAGACCTGAAGACCGTCATAATTTTCTCGTGGGAATACATTAATAAAGAAGGAAAAGCTGCTTTAGGATACCCCAATTGCACTGTCTCTGAAGAATACCTACATTGGGTGCGAGCAAGAGCTCTCGACCTCAAAATGCCGTTCCCTTTCCATGAATCTATGGTGTTGGCCTTCCATGACCCAGATTGGTTTGATGTGAGTGAAGTAGATCAATTGAAGGCTGCTTTGGATGAAGCTCGAAAATTGAAGGCCGCTTGGAAGAACAAGTTTTTTACGCTCAAGGTAGAGCAGGAGAAGTCCCAGAGGCTGCCAGAATTTGAACTCGCAAGGAAAAGAAAAGCGCAAGGGGATTTATTTTCCTCTCACGCCTCTTCAAGTGCTATCACCAGTGATGCTCTTCCCCCAGATACTATAGCTTGGAAGGAGTGTGTCGACCGACTCATTAGAGAGAAGGCCGAGTTGCAAGAACACATCAATCAGTTGGAAAGAGAACTTCGCACACAGAGGGAGCATAAGGAGTAGATCCCCGAGCTTCTCTTTTGCTTTTGATTCAATGTAATAAACTCTTGAAAGAGTACTCCGTTTTTGTAATGCTTCAATCATCAAAATAAAATAAGTTTTCCTCCAAGGTTACAATACCAAAATAATTTGAGTTCTCTTGAAAATTTCATACTCATTTGCATTTTACATAAGCATAGCATCATTTGCATTCCAGGGTCTCACTCTTGCTTCATCTCCGCAGAACAAGCTGAATCACCGATACAACACTCGAGCTAGTCGACGTCAGAAGATGGATCAACTAGAGCAAGAGAACAGGGTGCTCCATGATGAAGTTGCAAGTATGAAAGAGAGTTTGGAGAAGTTGAATGGCCTAGTGGAAGCTTTGTCCAGTCAAATCTCGATCAACAACCAAGAAGTTCCAAGGACTGTCGTATCCGAAGTGACACCAACACCGATCTCAGTGGTGTCTTCTGTTGCTGAAGTATCTTACAGTATGCCTCAAGGTTTCCCGTGGGGGATGCCTCCTTATTTTACTCCGGCTGGTTACCGTCCGCCTGTGTCTGAGACCCCTGTTGTGACCACTGTTCAAGCTACTCCTGTTGTTTCTGCTGTGATGACTACCGCATCTCCGCATGTGAACGCTGTTCCGTATATTCTAGATGAACCAATTTTACATGGGTCGCCAACCGAAACCGTGGGTTTAGAAGAGAAGATGGATGGGTTCCAAGACCAGTTTTCTGAAATACAAAAGGAATTGAGAGCCCTTCGTGGAAAGGCCTTATTTGGTAAGAGTGCTTCTGAGCTGTGCTTGGTCCCAAACGTTAAGGTCCCACCGAAGTTCAAAGTCCCCGATTTTGAAAAGTACAAGGGGAATACCTGCCCTCAGAGTCATCTCATTATGTACGCCAGGAAGATGTCTGCCCAAACTGATAATGATCAATTACTCATTCACTATTTACAAGACAGTTTGACAGGCGCCGCACTCAAGTGGTATATGGGGTTGGACAGTACGAAAATCCGAACTTTCAATGATCTGGGAGGAGCCTTCGTCAAGTAGTATAAGTATAATGTGGACATGGCGCCCGACCGAGATCAGTTGAGAGCAATGGCACAGAAAGATAAGGAGAATTTCAAAGAATATGCTCAGCGTTGGCGCGAGTTAGCCGCACAAGTCACACCACCTTTAGAAGAAAAAGAGATGACCAAAATCTTTCTGAAGACTTTGGGTCCTTTCTTTTATAAGAAGATGGTAGCCAGCGCACCCAGTGACTTTACTGAAATGGTCAACATGGGAATGCGTTTAGAAGAAGGTGTTCACGAGGGAAGATTGACCAAAGAAGAAAGCGCTCCTAAGAGGTATGGGAGCAGTTTTGTGAAGAAAAAGGAACAAGGTGTGAATGCTATTCAAAAGGGACAATTCAAAAAGAGGTATATGCCACCACACCAAGTCGCGGCGGTATCGCCAGTGTTTAATGCTCCGGCTTATCAGCTACAGTCTCCGCAACCCTATCAGCAACCTCAGTCTCCCGTTACTCAGCAACCCCAACTTCAGCAAAGTCCACGGTACCCTCAGCAAGATCGGCCATCCAGCAATCAAGGTCGCGTATACAGAAAAATAAATTTTGATCCGATCCTAATGACATATGCTGATTTATTCCCCGCTTTGATTAAAAAGGGTCACATTCAGACCAGAGCTCCACCTCCGACTCCCGCAAATCCCCCCTTCTTATAGAGCTGACAAGTTTTGTCCTTACCATCAAGGTGCTATAGGACATGATATTGAGAGTTGTTTCGGTTTGAAGATGGATGTCCAGAGGCTCATAAAAAACGGAATCTTGTCTTTTAGGGATTCCGACCCTAATGTACAGAAGAATCCATTACCACCACATGGTTTGCCCTCTGTCAATATGATTGAAGATTGTTTGGAAAGTGATGGTCAAGAAGTTTCCAATAAAGAGGCTGAAGAGGTTTGTGTCATCGTGCCCCACTTTAAGGAAGTGGAACGTATAGAGATTGTTTACAATAGCAAGAAGCCAACAGTTACTCCTTTAGTGATCAATGTGCCTGGACCTATTCCTTATACTTCTAGTAAGGCCATCCCTTACAGATACAATGCTACTATGTTGGAGGATGGGAAAGAAGTGCCCTTACCCACTGTACCCTCAGTCGTTAATATTGCAGACATCAGTAGAGTGACAAGAAGCGGTCGAGTCTACCCGACTGTGCCACCGAAAGAAAAAGAAGTTTTGACTGAACCATCAGGCTCAAAAGACCCAACTGTGGGATAATATGGTGGGTTTAATTTATCTAACTCCGATGAATGTTTGAAGATAAACAAAAGAAGTGAATATAAGGTTGCAGATCAGCTTCTGCAAACCCCATCGAAGATTTTTGTGCTACAATTGTTGATGAGTTCTGAGGCTCATAGAGAAGCGCTTCAGAAGATTTTGGAACAAGCCTATGTCGAGCAGGATGTGACTATGGAGCAATTTGATACCATTATTGGCAGTATTACCTCAAGTGATAATCTGAATTTTAATGAAGATGATCTCCCAGAAGAAGGAAGGAAACATAACATGGCTCTACACATTTTTGTAAACTGTAGAAACGACTCTCTGTCCAGTGTACTGGTTGATACTGGATCATCTCTAAATGTAATGCCTAGAACTACTCTATCTAAGCTGTCGTATCAGGGACCACCGATGAGGCCAAGTCGCGTCATTGTCAAAGCTTTCGATGGGTAAAGGAAAACAGTAATTGGTGAGGTTGATTTGCCCATGACTATTGGATTACAGACTTTTATGATCCCATTTCAAGTCATGGACATTTGTGCTGCCTATAGCTGTTTACTGGGGAGGCTATGGATACATGAAGCTGGAGCGGTCACTTCTACCCTGCATCAGAAGTTGAAATATGTTTTTGAAGGGAAGATAGTTACAGTTTGTGGAGAGAGAGCTTTGGTGGTAAGTCACTTGTCATCATTCTCATATGTCGAAGCTGAGGAAGAGGTTGGCACGCAATTTCAAGCTCTGTCCATTGTGGGTGAGGGTGCCCAGAAGTCTCAAGCATCCATGTCATCATTTAAAGACGCGCAACGAGTAGTGAACAGTGGTCACCAAACAATGTGGGGAAATGTGTTGTCTTTGCCAGAGAACAAAAACAAGGAGGGTCTCGGTTTCACCAGCAGTTCTGCTCAACAAGGCACCAAGAATCAAGGGTTTCCGCTGATTAGTGAAGTGTTCCGTAGTGGAGGGATCGTCCATCATCCTCAGGTTAATTCTGTGTTAGAAGATGAACTTGAGGGCTACATATCAGACGGTTCTGCGAGGTCCTCCATTCCTTACGAAGACCATGAGCCCTATATGGAAGATCCAGGTTACGTGTCGGATGGATTCGACTATACCTTTGGAGTTTATGCCATCACCGAGGAAGAGCCAGATGAAGACATCCCAGACTTTGTGACTCCAGGTTTCGTAGTCAGAAATTGGAGCGCAGTTGAAGCCCCTACCGCTATTCATATATCTAAGTAAAGCATTTGTTTTAAAATTTTCGCTCTACCCAAGGCGTAACTGCATTTATTAGGGCATAATTTTTAATAATTCCCTTTGCTCTGCCCAAGGCAAAGGTGACTTTGTTGGGCGTGTCTTTTCGGTTTTTGCTATCATCAATAAACTACTTTCATTTACATGTGTGTTTCATATTTATTCACGATTGTTGGAAAATAATAAGTAGCATCTCGCGTACACACACTTTCCACTTTGCAAAACAAAAACTTACTAAAATCACATCATTTGCGTAGATTGCCACATAAATTACAACCTGGGAATAATGATCCACTTCCTTCTCCGAATTTCGAATTTCCTGTGTACGAAGCTGAGGGCGAAGAGAATGATATCCCAGAAGAAATTTCCAGATTGCTCGAGAAAGAGGAAAAAGCTATCCAACCTCATCAAGAGCCGATGGAGGTAATCAACTTGGGATCAGAGGAAATCCATAGAGAAGTGAAAATTGGAGCTTTGCTCAAACCAGATGTGAAGAAACAGATTAGAATGGCTCCCGAGGACAGAGAGAAGACGTCATTCATAACACCCTGGGGCACCTTTTGTTATAAAGTTATGCCATTTGGATTAAAGAATGCAGGGGCAACATATCAGAGAGCTATGACTACTTTGTTCCACGATATGATGCACAAAGAGATTGAGGTGTATGTGGATGATATGATAGCTAAGTCGAAAACCGAAGATGATCATGTTAAACACCTGGCTAAGCTGTTTGGTCGTTTGAGGGAATACAAGCTTCGTTTGAACCCCAACAAGTGCACATTTGGAGTACGATCAGGGAAACTATTGGGTTTTATTGTCAGCCAAAGAGGGATTGAAGTGGACCCTGACAAAGTGAAAGCTATCCGGGAAATGCCAGCTCCCGCCACGGAGAAACAAGTCAGAGGATTCTTAGGACGTTTGAACTACATCTCCAGGTTTGAATCCAATATGACTGCTACATGTAAACCTATTTTCAAGCTCCTGAGGAAAGAACAAGGGTACGTTTGGACTGAAGATTGTCAAAAGGCTTTTGATAGTATCAAAGAATATTTGCTCGAACCGCCTATCCTAATACCACCGGTTGAAGGGCGTCCTTTGATTATGTATTTGACTGTTCTAGAGGATTCAATGGGTTGTGTACTCGGTCAGAGAGATGAAATGGGAAAGCAAGACCATGTCACTTATTACCTGAGCAAGAAATTTACCGATTGTGAAACCAGATACACTATGTTAGAGAAGACTTATTGTGCTCTAGCGTGGGCCGCTAAGCGTTTGCGCCAGTATATGTTGAATCACACTACTTGGTTAGTCTCTAAGGTGGATCCTATCAAATATATTTTTGAGAAGCCCGCTTTGACTGGGAGAATTGCTAGATGGCAGATGTTATTGTCCGAATATGATATCGAGTACCATACTCAGAAAGCTGTTAGGGGAAGTGTTTTGGCTGATCATCTGGCTCACCAACCCATTTTTGATAATCAACCCTCAAACGATAACTTTCCTGATGAAGATGTTATGTTCTTAAAGATGAAAGATTGTGAAGAACCCGTACATGGTGAAGGACCGGAGCCGGGTTCTCAACGGGGTTTAATTTTTGATGGAGCTGTCAACGCTCATGGAAAAGGGATAGGTGCTGTTATTGTGACTCCTCAAGGGACCCATTTCCCATTTACCTCCAGATTAACATTCCAGTATACTAATAACGAAGCTGAGTACGAGGCATGTATTATGGGTCTCGAAGAAGCAATCGATTTAAGAATTAAGAATTTAGATATGTTTGGTGATTCTGCAGTAGTAATCAACCAAATTACTGGAGAATGGATAACTCGACATGATAATTTGATCCCGTACAGGGATTATGCTAGAAGACTGTTACCATTCTTTGACCGGGTTGAGTTTCATCATATCCCTCGTGATGAGAACAGAATGGCAGACACGTTGGCAACTCTGGCCTCGATGATTGTGGTAAACTTTTGGAACGAGTGTCCTCGGATTGAAGTAAAATGTCTTGACAGACCCGCCTACATCTTCGCTGTCGAAGAAGTTGAAGATGGCAAACCCTGGTACCATGACATCAAAGTGTTTCTTAGAACTCAAGAATATCCTCTGGGAGCTTCCAACAAAGATAAGAAAACTTTGAGAAGGTTGGCCGGAAATTTTCTTCTGAGTAACAATGTGTTGTACAAACGTAATTTTGACATGGTCTTGCTGAGATGTGTTGACAAACAAGAAGCGGATACGTTAATGTCGGAAATTCATGAGGGATCTTTTGGCACTCATGCCAACGGACATGCCATGGCTAAGAAGCTTTTAAGGGCTGGATATTATTGGATCACTATGGAATCAGATTGTTACAAGTTTGCTAGAAAGTGTCACAAGTGCCAGATCTACGCAGATAAAATTCATGTGCCTCCGACTTTGTTGAATGTTATTTCATCCCCGTGGCCGTTCTCTATGTGGGGAATTGATATGATTGGAATGATAGAGCCGAAAGCATCTAATGGACACCGATTCATCTTGGTAGCCATTGATTATTTTACCAAGTGGGTCGAGGCGGCTTCCTATGCTAATGTAACTCGACATATGGTTGTCAAATTTATCAAGAATCAGTTTATTTGCCGATATGGTGTGCCAAGCAGAATTATTACAGACAATGGTTCCAATCTAAATAACAAGATGATGAAAGAGCTGTGTGAAGAATTCAAGATCGAGCATCACAATTCTTCTCCTTACAGACCAAAGATGAACGGGGCTGTTGAGGCCGCCAACAAAAACATTAAGAAGATCATTCAGAAAATGGTTGTTACTTACAAAGATTGGCACGAAATGCTCCCATTCACCTTACATGGATATCGTACGATGGTACGCACATCGACTGGGGCAACTCCATTTTCACTTGTTTACGGTATGGAAGTGGTGCTCCCGATAGAAGTTGAGATTCCTTCTACGAGGATCTTGGTGGAGGCAAAGTTATCAGAAGCCGAATGGTGCCAGAATAGATATGATCAGTTGAACTTAATCGAAGAAAAGAGGATGGCTGCACTATGCCATGGGCAGTTGTATCAGCAGAAGATGAAGAGAGTATTTGACAAGAAGGTTCGACCCCGGGTATTCAGAGAAGGCGACCTTGTGCTCAAGAAAATACAATCTTTCCTCACTGACGTCAGAGGAAAATGGGCCCCGAATTATGATGGACCATATGTAGTCAAAAGGGTTTTGACAGGAGGCGCTTTGATGTTAGCAACAATGGATGGAGAAGAGATCACTCGCCCCGTGAATACAGACGCTGTCAAGAAGTACTTTGTTTAGGAGAAGCAAGACATTATTCCCTTCATGTAATCGCTATTATTTTCCAACACAGTAATATCGGGTCACGCTTTTCCGCTGACCGCCGTTCAGTAAAAAGTTTTTTCACTTACCATAAAGCTGTTGTTCTTGATAGCAAAATCTGAATGGATTTAAACCTTTTCAAAATTTGTTCTACTTGATATATGAATAACAAAAGGATGACTGGGGACGTTTATTTCATCCAAAGGAAAATAACAATGTTATGTGCCTCTCCGGGGCAAGAGGATTTATCTTATCCAGACACGAAGGTCGCCTCTGCCTGAGGACTGCCTTCACAGGCGATGAGGGGTCTGTGGAGGTTTTGCTTGAGTACCCTCTCGTCTGAGACATTTACTTCTCTTCTCCCAATTCGTCGGCATACGCATAACATATAAGTAGACAGCATGGCATGTGCATTGTTCGCTTTCCTTATATGTGTTTTATTCTACCGCTTTGACTGTAGTTATCCCTAGGTGTTTGGGTGTGTCTTATCCTTCCAATTAGATGCGTCCCTAGGCAAAAGAGCACAATGTTTCATTTTCCCCATGAAGTTCAACCCTCATGGAAGACGGTTATTTTAGTACAATTCCATTTGAGTTCATACCTCATTGGACAAGTCTTGCTTAACAACTTCTTTTCGGCTACTTCCCGAATCGAACTTCAGCTTTTGGCAATCACATCATGGGCATCTCCAACCTTTAAGAACAGATTAAATGTGTATTTATTTTACACCCTGCTCCCCAAGAAGAATATTCCTAAAGACAGACATCTCTTCACCAATAGCATCACAAGATTTTATCAAACATCAATCTCTTTATTTGAGCAACTCATTTTGATTAGGATCTTATTCAAAACGACAAAACGACAATTTTCATAAGACAGATCATTTACCCTCAGTGAGTCCTTCAACGTCATCAATCCGTCAATGGCGTCGCTTCATAAATCCATCAGGAAAGCTTTACCGAAGACGTTACAGACATTTCTCTTTATCTGAGAATTCACACATTTTTACAATAACTAGGGTGCTCCTCAGGAATTTATTCCCCAGCGAGTGCATCACACAGGTTTACCTCCGTCAAGTGACATCTCCCCGAAGAAGTTGAGGAAGTTTACCACATTAGCCTCTCTTTATTTGAGAAGACATACTTTACAATTCAACCGGCTCACATGTTTCCGAGGATCCTCGGTGAAGCTTTACAACTACATCTACAATTTACAACTACAAATTACATCTACAACAACAGAGTACATTACAGATTACATCAACAAAATCTACAATCTACAGTGTTCTACAATGAACTACATTTACAGCTTTACAACGACATCCACAGTTCACAATGACATCTACAATCCACAAAATTTGCAACCCCCTGTGAAGATGCTCTCACGAGTTTTCATCATTTCGGGAAAAGGACTGAGACCAGCTCATAACATCCAGACTATGACGCTCGGGGAAGTTCTACATCAGGGACTGAGACCAGCTCATAGCATCCAGACTATGACGCTCGGGGAAGTTCTACATCAGGGACTGAGACCAGCTCATAGCATCCAGACTATGACGCTCGGGGAAGTTCTACATCAGGGACTAAGACCAGCTCATAGCATCCAGACTATGACGCTCGGGGAAGTTCTACATCAGGGACTGAGACCAGCTCATAACATCCAGACTATGACGCTCGGGGAAGTTCTACATCAGGGACTGAGACTAGCTCATAGCATCCATACTATGATGCTCGGGGAAGTTCTACATCAGAGATTGAGACCAGCTCGTGGTTCCCATACCACGATGCTAGGGGAAGTCCTACAACATCTACAACGACATTCACATCTACACCCACAAACTACAGTGATTCTACCATCTGCAAAGGTTGAGACCAGCTCGTGGTACCCTTCATCGTGACGCTAAGGGGAAGTTGCACATTTTCAAGTTGAGTTCCAAAAGAAGAAAAAACTAAAGAAAAGAAAGAATACGAGTAAAACTGAACCATCGACTCAATTCATTCGGATTATTACCAACCACAACATTATGATAATAAGCATATCTCTCAACTAAAAGCTTTTTTCCCATTACCATATCCCCGGTGTGTGAGGTATTGTTATACTTCTGGAGATCCCCTAGTGTTGATTACTTCCTGTCCCCGTGGGGTCTCCTTTTGCCGAGCCTGTTTTTTTCCGTGTGTCGTTTCTCCATGTGGCATCATTTCACCACAGGACTCGCTGTCTTGCATTCTCATATCATTGCATATCATTTACATTCGGTGGTTTCTTATGGCCAAAAATCTGTGCGATGTTTATATTTAAGTCCCTTCTATCTCGTCGAGACGAAGACTTCAATCCCCATATCTCCGGATAGAAGTAACTTAAATAGAGGAATCTGTTGCACCCTAATTTTTGACCATAAGACCCCACCTCTGTGTTTATTTTCTCATGTGTGTGCATGTTATTTGTGACTAACAAGTATGTGTAGACGCGGAAATCTCAAGTGTATATTCTCAGTCGATGCTTCAAAACGTAACGGGTTGGCACTGTTCCAGGTTTGGTTATAGGTTTTATTGGGTTTTTTTCCTCATCCCCTCAAAGGTTCAATTTAAAAACAAAAGGACAATTTGAAAAAAGACTTGCAAGAAGCATGATCCTTGGCTTTATTGAAAGCGTTGGTGAGACTATTAATCAACGATAGTATTAACCAAGTTAGTGCATGAGCATACAAAAAGAGGAGGCTTTATTCAAGTCAGAGAGAATTCCTATAACTTGAAACTTCCACTGTTGACTTCGTTACTCGCAAATTTGAGAAGTTTGGACGGCCGAGGGAATTTCAATATCATAGAAGCTTAAGACCATCCTCACTCAACATAATTCCGAAATTGCATCGGTGAAGGCAGCTAATGTCAGACTGTCATACGCCTGCTGCAAAGGGAATCGCAGCCTAAAACCAGCCAATCCTGTCCAAACTGAAATGGAAAGCTACCACTGAAGTGAACAACCTAGTCCAACTTGGATAGGAAGCACAAAAGAATATAGTCGATAATGTCGTGTTTGAATGGAGTTTATAGTCATAAAATTAGGCAATGTTGTCTAAGTTGGTTACAAATTAGGAGGGCCCTAAAGCCAAGGTTGATGTACCATCATACTGGCGACAGCAGCAAACCATGATTAGGTTCACATTCCTACATCATGACTTCAGGTCCTAAGACCCAATCTAAATAAAGGCATTACCGGTTGAAGTTATAGCCATTGGTTCCAAATGCCCAACAAGTGACAAGAATCGAGAACATTACAAGACTAAGTTACAAGAAGTTCAATATAACACAAAAATACCGTCAAGTTCCACATGTTCATTTAAATTCAAACAGAATCATTACAAACCAAAGTCACATTACAGTTCCTAGTTCTATTACATCAATGTTACAACGATCAGATTTCATGCTATGAACTTGGACTCAGAGGTTGCAAACAAGTCCAAATTTTGTCAATAAGCATCAAAACTCAACTAAAATTCAAGCATTGTTACTTGAATTCAAGACGCTACCAAGTTACACTTAATTAGATCCATGGTGGCTTCTTTGAGAGATTCAAACCAAATTTTGTCTTCCAAGTCTTTTCCAAGGCCACGACACCTTCATTACTCATCATTTACAACGACACAACTATTCGTGCCAAAGCTTCATGTGCGATAAAATCATTCTCTCCATGTACTTCTTATACCAGGGCTCACTCGAGTAGCTGTCAAACTTCCTCCAAGTTACCTCCACAGTCATATATGGTGCCAAATACATTATACCGAAATGCATATGAGATAGAAGCAACCTGCAATGCAGGGAGCAAACCAGATAAGCTGCAGCTCCAACAACATGAATATGGAATGAAGTAATTCCACCTGACAAGTATACATTATCGGTTGTGTCCTCAGTGTATAGCAACAGGAATGGTACGTAACAACACCAGCACTCATATAACATCGACACCACCTACGAGCATCATCAACAGCACATCAGCAACAAGCATTTGTCAGCAGTAGCAATCATTTCTCCAGCACCCGCGAGCCCTTCAATATCTGCAAGCTTTTCAACATCAGTCATCAACCAACCACGGCAACTCGGCGAAACCTGTCAAAACAAAAAAAGAAAGCAGTCCGTAATTCGAATATAAGGGCGAACGCGAGCCAAGGTAAATGATAAAGAGGATGGAAAGAAAGCAGCCCTCAGGGTATTCATCATCGGGCGTAAGTATTCGAGCGGCTGGGAGAGCCACGGCCGAAGCCACTACCAACTCCCTACCGAACTCTGAATTGCACAAATTGTCAAATTCGCACAAAATATCAGCTCAGACCCGAAGGCCATCATCGCTAAGGCAACACAACCAAAACCAAATGGCAATGGCACCCCAAATGGTTCAGACTCTAGGGTCATCATCACCAATAACCTTTCCTCGGCAGCTTGGATCCAATCGAAGCACCAGCATCAGTGCTGAAAGGAAAAGAGAAAAGAAGTCAGTAAAGTTCATAACGGAAAGCATGAAGAGTAAACTGAAACCCGGTTTAAAACCACACCAGAAAACAAATCAAATATCTGGAAAAAAAACCAACAACCAGATGAAATCATCAAACCACACATGCGAGCCAACGTGCAAGGTTATACCAGAAAAAGAGGGATAAAGTAATGCAATCATGTTCAGGTATCAGTCATGGTAGTCCCAACCGAAGTGAAGGTCACAAGTACCAAATGCAGGGCTCAGTTCATCAACATCATGGCCCAGTTCACGATCACCTTTCCAGCTCAAAGGATAATCCAAAGAAGAAGATACAATCATAACCCCACAACAACCAACAATATCCCTATTTGGTGATGCCTCCACAACCTCAGCCTTAACCCATCAACAACAATAGTTGATAAATCAGCAAAAATGATCCAGGTGAAGCTCCTTGCACCAACTCTCAAACGTAAGCAATACTCACGCTAGATTCTCCTGGGCCGCTAACTCTCCTCAGCCCAAAGACCCTTGCCATCCACACCTGTCAAATGGCCCAAATCCGGGTTAGCAATATTGAGGAATATACCGATCCAAGGGAATATCCCATTCAAATCTTTAGGGACATTGAACCTGGACAGATCAAAACATTAACCAGATTGATACAGGAAATCGCGAGATTCGAAAATTTTCATTAAAACATATTATTACAATCACACGAAGAAGGAAAGTTTTCAGATAATATCAGCAAAGATGAATATCTTTTCAAATCATATAAACCCCAAATAGGAAACCCCAAATCAACAATCAATCGGCAATCAAAGTAACATTCAAATCATCATTCAAATGTGTTTTATTTCAAGAGTCTATATAAGGAGTTCACAGAGAGGGAGCAAAAAGGGGATTGGTAATCACAAAAACCTAAGTCTCGTGAGCTTAAAAGATTGAGAAACAAAACTTATCTCCTCCGTTGACGAAGTTGGTCCCCACCACCGCGAGTTCAACCGACGAGACTCCGTTTCACCACCATCCTCCGCAAATCGCTGCCGTCACAGCCCTTTGGTAAATCCCCGTTTTCTGTAATATTCATCGAGCCGATTGATCGTTTTTTATGTTTCTGGTTTAACAGAGATTGCGACCATGGGAGGACGAAGCATCAACGAGGAGAGGATCGAGAGAGTGAGAAACCCGAGTGATCTCGGGGATTAGGGTTCACAACTTTTTTTTCTTTTCTCTGTCTTTTCGTTTTGTTTTCGTTTTGGTTGTAACATGAATCACAACACACACGACACTGCACGAAAACCTGCCAATCGCTAATGAACCTCATAAACCTCCTAATTAACTTCTTTAATAATTAAAAACCTAATTAATCCTAAGTCAATAATATAATCTTTTGTTAAAGTAATTAAACGTTTTTAATTAAGATATTTCCTGTCTGATTAATTTTAATCTTAAAAAAGCAATTAAATCCATCAAATCTTTTTTTATTATTAATTTAAATTTGGTAAACTTTTTAGTAACTTAATTTTCTCTTTATTATAATCAACTTTCAATTTAAACTAATTAATAAAAAATTTTCTAAATTAATCTCTATCTCTTACGATAATATCTATAAAAAAAAACTATCTTTATTTAATAAATCCTATTCTAAAGGAAAAACCTACACATAATTCAACGTTGTGTGTAGTTGCACGTCATTTGCATCATCTCCCCACGATCCTTGATCCCATTCAAGTTGATCACTTAAGTTTAGGACCTACCCCATAGGAGGACCTTGTCTTTATCTTTTACAACATAGGAAAACAATTAAACAACACAATACAAACTTTTCAAACACTAGAGAATAGATGTTAATCATCTTAAGTGAGATATAATCTCCACCCCCACAATAATACAATCAAACATGTAGGAACTTTTCCTTAAGAGTGATAAAGGCATACTCGTTAAACAATCCGAGTACTTAAGCCCCTTTTCTTAAGACGATGCAAAGACTATTTTCCTACAACCCCCTTTACACTTGTGGTGGTTACATCTCCCTTAACATGAAGACTCATCTCTTCTCCTAAACCCAATCAAAACAACTACCCTAAACCCGTAGGAACTTTGACCACAGTCAAAGAGCTCCTCTAACCCTTTAGGGGAACTACAAGTACTCTGATTCCACTCCCGTAAGGATATGTAGGCATAAGATGCGACATCTTATCGAGTATACTTAGAAATAAACCCCTAGGGTCTTTCAACCATTAAGCAGATAAACACTTAGCAATAAACAAATATAAAACAAGAGGTTCCTGTAGGATACTACAGAAACTTAGGATGCTAATACCTTCCCTAAGTTTAACCAACCCCCGAACCTAAACAATCTAGCTTGCATTTGCATTGCATTGTGGGAATTTCGATCTTTATCCCTTCCTTTGGACAAATCAAATTTCGGTTGCAAATTGAATTAACGATTCAAACTAATCAATAGTTTGGTATCCGATTTTCACCGCGACACCCTAGTGTCTGGACCTTGTAGTGGTCTGCCCCGGTTTAAACCTCAGAAGGACTTGCTCCAGATTCGTAGGGTTAGGAGAAATTCTTAATTCAGGTCAACACCAATGAGTGATCAAGTTCCTCTTTGATTGCACTTTGTTGGAATTTCCATTATGCCAATTACTAATTTGCAATTAAAATCGTTCATTCAAAAATGGTAATTTTAATGTGACATTTATGCAAAACTTGAAAGGATCATTTATTGGGAATGATGTGAAAATGTGTGACGAGTAGACTGTTAATCCAAACGCAATGCTGATGTGTGAAAGATATAGCAAGAATGTGACACCAATACATAAGATTAGCAAATATGTAGGAGTCAGTTTACGCAACCTCGCACTAGTATACTTTCAGAATAAACCCCGCCTCAATTAGGTTTTTTGAGGGTTGTAACGCGGTCTGGTTCTCGGTTATAAAAATAAAGGATATTAGGCTCAAAGTATGATTTGTACCCACCCTTTCTTCGTAATGATCTCCATACCTACGTTCAGTTAATTTTGCACCTACTCGACGGTGTAAACTTGATGGTTCAAAGTTTGCCTGAAATGGCAACCACCTTATTTTGATGGATGTTAGTAACCCCTTGATTTGGGTGGCCACTGAACCTTATTTTGTTTTTTTGTCGAGGGTTTAAGGACCTCTTTTGGGTTTTGTTTTTGATCCCTAACTTTTGCATGGACTGACTTTGCTTGTCAGATCCATCGGGATTGCCTTGATTTTTGCCTAAGTCCCCTTTTGAGGTGTTCGACTTAGCAGGCTTTTGAATTTTTTTTTTGAAGGATTTGTGGATGCCAAGTCATTGGTCATTGATGAACCGTCATGACTTTTGGATTTTGCCTCGTGATTCGAGTGCGTAATCAGGTTAACTGAACACTACCCTGCCCCAGGTTAAGTGTAAGGGTTTAGAAATCCGAAGGAAACTCCTACTTCTAGGCCCGAAGTGGTTGACTAGGGATTAACTCCTTATCTCTCTAGTGTTTGGGGATTAGAAACTATGCTTGCACATCATTAGCAGAATTTTATCCAAAAGCATACAATCAACAATTATGGGTATTTTGTTTTCGTCATCCTCCCTCAAATCTTTGCTAAACAGCAGTGCGATAAAGGAAGTGGAGTGAAATTTTTTTTGTGATTTTTTGCAATAAGTGAGAAAATGTGAGTGAATACGAATGGATTTGATCAAAAACATGCATAATTATCACATTAACAATACCATTAATAAGAAACAATGTCTAAAAGCAAGTAGCATTATAACAGAAAAGAAACTACAAATGCGTAAAAACAATATGGAAATTGCCAGTATTGAGGAACTGGGCTTTTCTCTCTTGCATCACAATTGAGCTACCCTTCTTGCTCGTCGAGACCAGTATGATAACCTTCTTCATATCTACTTTCTGAAGCTTCTTCCATGTCATAGACTGATGAACTCACTTGACCAGATGAAGGTTTGATATTAATATGAAGTCCTTGAGGTGTGAACGAGATTAGCTTGGACTCGATCAGATCTTGAACCTTATTCTTAAACTGTTTGCAATCTTCGGTCGAATGCCCCATTGCGCCAGCATGGTAGCCACATCGTGCATTGGTGTCAAAGCCCGGTGGGTATGGTGGGATCACAGGATCCAAGCCCTTTGGCACTATCAGTCCACTACTAATCAAACGTGGTAGCACGTGATTGTATGGCATTGGTAATGGATCAAAGTGTCTCTTTGGTCTTTGATTATAGTAATATCGTCGTTGCGGAGCATGTTGATGTGCAACCTGCTGTTGATAATGGGGACCTCTATTGATAGGAGGATATTGACCAGGTGAAGAGACCGGAGCCACACAAGTATACCCATATGATTGCTGACTTTTAACAGCTGAGATGCTTGGGTACTGAAGGTAAGGTACCGAGGATGGAGCATAGGGAGTGTCCCAAATCGTATTGATCTCATCCTTTTCTTCCTCTTCGAATCTGACAACTGATTCACTTATACTGGTTGGGATGTTCGAGGCGTCATGGAACTTTCCCTTCTTGAGATGACTCTCAATGCGTTCTCCTACTGATACCAAATCAGAGAAGTTGGATGTCCCATTGGCTATCATCTTTTCCAAGTATGGTTCTCGTAAAGACTTTATGAACATGTCAACCAATCCCCTGCCTAAGAGCAGTGGTTGAACGCAAGCAGCTACCTCTCTCCATCTCTGAGCATACCCTCTGAAAGACTCGTTTTCCTCTTGAGATAGGCCTTGCAACTGTATGCAGTTGGGAGCCACATCAAGATTGTATTGGTATTGTTTCACAAAGGCGTTGGCTAAGTCCGACCATGACTGGACATGGCTATTCTCTAGCTGCATGTACCAACTTAGCGATGCCTCACTCAAACTGTCTTGGAAACAGTGAATCATAAGTTTGTCATTGTGAGTATAGAACGTCATCTTTCTGCAAAACATTATCAAATGTTGCTTTGGACAGCTATCTCCTTTGTATTTCTCAAAATTTGGCATCTTGAACTTTGGAGGTATCACAAGTCCGGGTACCAAACACATATTCAAAGCATTCAGATCAGTAGTATCACGCCACATCATGGCTTCAACTTTCTCTTCCAACACACGACATCTTTCAGCAAACTCAACATCTTGAGGTCGTTCAACATTCCCCACCAAGCTTGCCACTTGGGAATTCGGTGTAGTGAATGTGAAACTATGGTACTCAACAGCATCAAGAGACGAGGTATGTTCATCCTGAATAGTGTGACGCTCTTGTATAACATGGTTTTCAACAGGAATCCGCACAGGCTGAGGTATAACGTTCTCAGTGACTATAGGCCGTTGAGATTTGTCCTTTCTCCTTGCCAAGGCTAACATAGCATCCACAAGCTGGTCCAACTGGTTCTTCATTAAGTCAACATCTGCTCTTGATGCAAACTGGTTCTGCTCTTCTGAATTCATGATTCTTCTAAAAGCTGCTTCAAGTCCGATACGGGTGTCGGGAAATCAACTGCGGATTATGGACAAAGGATGGATGAGCTTTTTGGTTTTGGAAGACAATATGAAATGCAAATGAAATGCAGATGCAATGATATGCGGATGCAATGCAGGCATAAACGAGATCCAGGATAACATAAGCAGGTCAAAGCGCCCTAACCGGTAGACTATACAAGGCAAGTTCTAGATTCTGTACCCACAGACCCACTCACGGGATAGCTTATATGTTGATGGATAAGGTTCCCAGGATCACGGATGTAACACCCATTTTAATTATTTAGTCATTTTATTATTATTTTAAAAATTATACGTTGGTGTGCCCTTTGGTGGGAGGGTAGTTGACGATGTTGGGTGGGTGTCCATAATGTGGGAGGACTATTGGTGGTATTTTGGTGTGAAATATAATAATATAAAAATAATAGTAACATTGGTGGGGGTGTTATTATTATTATTATTATATTTATTATATTTGTTAATATTATTAATATTATTATTATTTTGGTGAAATAATGATATTATTATTATTATTATTATTATTATTATTATTAATGAGTATTATCATTATTATGATTATTATTATTATTAATAGTATTATAATATTATTAGTATTAATAATAATATTGTATTATTTTATTAAGTTATTTTATTAATTGAGATTAGATTTAATAAAGAAAATAGAATGTGAAGGGGTGGGGAGAGTGGTACGATACATTTTAGAAATTGAGAAAAAGGGCGATAGAAAAGAGAGAAGAGAAAAGAACGAAAGAAAGGAAAAAGAGCGAAGGAAAAAGGGAACGAAGAACGGAAGAGAAAAGGGGAAGGCCAAGAGGCCAATTCTAGGAGGATTTCTATCGATCAACCAATTGATAAGGTAAGGGGGGAGAAACTTGATTGGGAATGGTTTATACATGTATAGGGTAGTTGGGGATTCCTTAACCCCGTAGGAAATTGATCGATATATGATAATATATATTGATATGTTATGATTGATGATGATTGTTGTTAATTGTATAGTAATCGTTAATGAATTGTTGTTTTTGGTTGAGTTGGCATATAGGGCATATAGGGTGTTTTACGGTTTTTAGGGAAAGTTTTGTATGGCTTTTGAGGTATCAATAGTGTTTAGGTGATGATTTTGGGAATAGGAATTAGAAACCGATTGTTTACGGTAATAGGCAAGATTGGTACTAGAATAGGCTGGGAATCTGAGTTGAGATGATAGACATAATTTGGCCTAAAATAGCACTGCAGAATTGTGAGGAAACTGATGAATCGCAGCATTCGCTGGGCTTCGCCTGGCGAATGTTGGCGAAGGGAGGCGAGAGTTCGCCTGGCGAGCTGAGGCGAAGGGGCAGCGAATAATTCAGAAATTAAGTCCCAGACTAAAAACACAAGAACTTCGCCTGGCGAATGCCAGCGAAGGTTCGCTACGAGGGTTCGCCTGGCGAATGCCAGCGAACGTAGCAGAACCAGATGAATTTTTGTGATGTGTTGGATTCGAGCATTGGTCTCGTGTGATCCTTCTAGCCTTGCTGTAGTGTGAAAATGATGAGTATGGGATATAACTTGTGTACTTGGTGATAGTACGCGTTTCCCTTAATATTGTTGGTGAGCAATTAGTTGATGTATATGGGTGTAGTAATCAGTAGGATTGTGTATTTCCCAAGCGGTGAGATGTGTTTATATTTGGTGTTAGAAAGTGAGACTACTCACTGTGTGATTGAATTATATGATGTTGGTGTGTGTTATATCTATACATATGCATTGATGTATGATGATATGATCAGGAGGATCGTGTGCACTTAGTGTGCCAGAATGTAATAGTTATGCATTGGTGTCTTGCATATCATGGTGTTTTGGTGGGATGAATCATGTCTCAGGAGGAGCGTAAGTGATTCATCCGTACTCCTTTGTGGAGAATGGCGGGGGATAAATCATGTCTCAGGAGGAGCGTAAGTGATATATCCAGGTTCGGTTGAATGAACCAATGAGTCGGTACCGCATGCATGGTGTTGAGTTGCATTTTTGCATTATATTATGTTATATTGTAATTTGAACAGTAGGTCCGTTATATGGCGTTGTTGGGGTGAATAATTGATGTGTTGGTGTGTTTTACTGCCTTATTTACATGTATTACATTACCATTATATTTTTGATCATGATTTCTCACCCTTTTGCTGTTGTTGTGTCTGTGCTTCTCCGAAAGTACAGATAATCCAGGTACTTAGCTAGCTTGGATTATGGTGTGACAGTCGAGTCTAGGATGCTCTGATACGTAGCACGGGACTTGGGCGTTTTTATTTGTTTTCTGAAGAACTTATATTTTATTTTCCTGTGAACGTATCAAACTTTTATTGGATTTTAATATTTTTAATATTCCGCTGTATTTTGGAGGAAAACCTTTTATAAAGGAAATGTTGATTTTATGTGATATCCCACTTGGGAAATTGGAACTCTGATTTTGTTTATTTATAATGTTTATTAATTTAGAGGATTTTGGGAAGTGGGGTGTTACAATTGGTATCAGAGCAGGTCGGTCTGTCCGGCCAGTGTTGTTGAGTCGAGTTGAGTCTGTCCTTTATGATGTAGTTGAATATCTTTTAACCTGGTGTTGTTCTTTTTGAGAAGTATGGCAGGAAGGAACGATGCTGCATTGGCTGCTGCTATGCAAGCAATGGCGCAGGCGGTTGCTAATCAGAATCAAACTGCAGATGCCCAATTCAGGAGTTTGGCGCAGTTTCGGAGCAACAAGCCGCCAACATTTGAAGGAGGAATTCTGGACCCTGAAGTTGCTCAGAAGTGGCTGAAGGCAATTGAAAAGATCTTCAGGACTATGGAATGTAGCGATGAACAAAAGGTGAGGTTTGGTACTCACATGCTGGAGGGTAAGGCTGAAGCCTGGTGGGACAATAGTCGCCAAAGGTTGGAAGCTGCTGGAACTACCATTACTTGGGAGGTGGTTCGGAAAGGTTTTCTGGAGAAGTATTTCCCGGAAGATATCCGAAGCGCTAAGGAAATTGAATTCTTAGAGCTGAAACAGGGTAGCATGACTGTAGCAGAATATGCTGCCAAGTTTGAGGAGCTGGTGCAGTATTGTCCCCACTATAATGTGGAAGGGGCAATGACCTCTAAGTGCTTAAAGTTTGAGAATGGACTGCGTCCAGAGATTAAGTTGGGGATTGCTTGTCAGAAGATCAGGAGCTATCCTGAGCTGGTAGGCAGGAGCAGAATCTATGATAATGATAACCGAGCAAGGATTGCGCACTACAAAGCTGTTAATGACCGTAAGGGTAAGCAGAGGTTTAGTGGTACTCCTTATAGTGTTGCTGCTGATAAGGGAAAACGTAAAGCTGTTGTTGATAAGAAGCCTAGAGATGGGAGAGCTACTGCTGAAGGGAAATGTTTTCGGTGCGGTGGTATGGGACACCGTGCTAATGATTGTCCTAATGAGGCCAAGAAATGTTTTAAGTGTGGGAAACCAGGTCATGTGATAGCTGATTGCAGAGCAACTATGCCGACCTGTTATAACTGTGGTGAGAAGGGTCATATCAGTACACATTGTGAGAAGCCGAAGAAGCCTCAAACGTCTCCGGCTGGTGGAAAAGTGTTTGCCTTGGCAGGAACTCAAGCTGCCAGTGATGAGCGTGTGATCAGAGGTACTTGTATTATCAATAATATCCCTTTGATTGCTATTATTGATACGGGTGCAACGCACTCGTTTATTTCTGTAGATTGTGTGGAGAGGATAGGTTTGGTGTCGTCCACTCTGGAGATACAGATGACTATTGAGACACCCTCTATAGGTTCAGTGACTACTTCTTTGGTATGCCTGAAGTGTCCGCTGACTATTTTCGGTAGAGAATTTGGAGTGGATCTGATTTGTCTACCACTTGGTAAGTTGGATGTTATTCTGGGTATGAACTGGTTAGAGTTCAACTGAGTCTACATCGATTGTTTTCGGAAGGAATTGTTGTTCCTGACCCCTGAAGAGGAAGTTGTGGCAAGTTCTTTGTCTAATCAAGAATTGAGGGCCTTGTTGGAAGATGAAACTAGAGTGTTTGCTTTATTTGCAACTTTATCGATGGATAACAATGTGCCAATGGAGGAATTAGCAGTCGTGAATGAATTTCCAGAAGTGTTTCCTGACGACATTACGGAATTGCCTCCGACGCGAGAAGTAGAATTTGGTATTGATCTTGTTCCTGGTACGAGACCTATTTCTATGGCGCCGTACAGGATGTCTGCAGTGGAATTGGCTGAGTTGAAGTCTCAGATTGGAGAATTGTTGGATAGAAAGTTTATTAGACCAAGTGTATCGCCGTGGGGAGCTCCAGTGTTGTTGGTGAAGAAGAAGGATGGTAGTATGCGTCTGTGCATCGATTACCGTCAATTGAATAAAGTGACTATTAAGAATAAGTATCCTTTACCTAGGATTGATGATTTGATGGACCAGCTGGTGGGAGCTCGTGTATTTAGTAAGATCGACTTAAGATCGGGTTATCATCAGATGAGAGTAAAAGAAGGTGATATTCAGAAGACTGCCTTTAGGACTCGATATGGACATTACGAATATGCTGTAATGCCGTTTGGAGTGACTAATGCACCGGGAGTATTTATGGAGTATATGAACAGAATTTTCCATTCTTACTTGGATCAGTTCATTGTAGTGTTTATTGATGATATATTAATTTATTCTAAATCTGATGAAGAGCATGCAGGACATCTGAGAATTGCCTTACAAGTGTTGAAGGAAAATAAATTATTTGCTAAACTGTCAAAGTGTGACTTTTGGTTGAAGAAAGTAAGTTTCTTGGGGCACGTAATATCTGAAGATGGAATAGCGGTGGATCCGTCAAAAGTAAGTGCAGTATTGCAGTGGGAACCGCCGAAGACAGCGACAGAGATTAGAAGCTTTTTGGGGTTAGCCGGTTATTACCGCAGGTTTATTGAAGGGTTCTCTAATTTGGCGTTGCCATTAACTCAGTTGACGAGAAAGAACCAAGTTTTTGTATGGGATGCTGCTTGTGAAGAAAGTTTTGAAGAGTTGAAAAAGAGATTGACTACGGCACCGGTGTTAGTGTTACCGACTCCGAGTGAACCGTTTGTGGTGTACTGTGATGCGTCTAAGATGGGATTAGGCGGGGTTCTGATGCAGAATGGTAAAGTAGTAGCATATGCATCGCGGCAATTGAGAGTGCATGAGCGAAAGTATCCGACTCATGATCTTGAATTAGCTGCGGTTGTTTTTGTGTTGAAAATTTGGAGACACTATTTATATGGTTCAAGATTTGAAGTGTTTAGTGATCATAAGAGTCTGAGATACCTGTTTGATCAGAAAGAGCTGAATATGAGCAGAGAAGATGGTTGGAATTTTTGAAGGATTATGACTTCAGTTTGAGTTATCATCCAGGAAAGGCCAATGTAGTGGCAGATGCTTTGAGTAGGAAAGCAATTCATATGGCAGCTCTGATGGTGAAAGAAATTGAGTTAATTGAACAGTTTAGAGATTTGAGCATGGTTTGTGAGACTACTGCAGATAGTGTAATGTTGGGTATGTTACAAGTAAATAATGACTTCTTGGATATGATTAGAGAAAATCAGAAGTTGGATGTGAAATTGGTAGATTTGATGCCTGGAGTAGGGAGTGACTCCGATAGTGACTTTAAATTGGATAGTACAGGTGTGTTGAGATTTAGAGGCAGGATTTGTGTACCAGATGATGAAGAATTGAATAAGTCAATTTTGAGCGAAGGACATCGTAGTAGCCTGAGTATTCATCCGGGAGCTACGAAAATGTATCATGATTTGAAGAAATTATTTTGGTGGTCTGGTATGAAAAGAGACATAGCTCAATTTGTGTATGCCTGTTTGACATGTCAGAAGTCGAAGGTGGAACACCAGAGACCTTCTGGATTTATGCAACCATTAGAGATTCCGGTTTGGAAATGGGATTGCATTACTATGGATTTTGTGACAGGTTTGCCGAATACGGCGAGAGGTTTTGATGCTATATGGGTGATTGTGGATCGATTGACGAAGTCTGCACACTTTGTGTCGCTCAATATTAGTTTTCCGTTAACGAAGCTGGCGGATATTTACATTCGGGTAATTATGAAGTTGCATGGTGTTCCGTCCAGTATTGTGTCGGATAGAGATCCACGGTTTACTTCGGAATTTTGGAAGAGCTTGCAGGAAGCTTTGGGAACTAAGTTGAAATTGAGCTCAGCTTATCATCCGCAAACTGATGGTCAGTCGGAGAGGACTATTCAGTCGCTTGAAGATTTGTTGAGAGCTTGTGTGTTAGAAAAGGGTGGTGCGTGGGATACTCATTTACCATTGATTGAGTTCACGTACAATAACAGTTACCATTCTAGTATCGAAATGGCTCCGTTTGAAGCTTTGTATGGGAGGAGGTGTAGGACTCCTCTGTGTTGGTATGAAACTGGTGAGAATATGATGCTTGGGCCATGTCGCTACTGCGAAAATCGGCGCCGGCTGAACAGAAGAGTCGCCACCGTGCGTTATTTATCCTACGGGAGGGAAAGGAAACGCTCAGAGTAAACCTCGCACAACATGGGAAAGGTATGGTCGTCGCAACCAAAACCTGGATTCGGGAGTCGGTTACGCAAGGGGAAGGTATTAGCACCCCTCACGTCCGTCGTACTCGACGGGATCCACGCTTGTTTTCGGGTATGGATTGTTATTCTATCTAAACTATAGGTCAAGGGTTAAAAAGAAAATAAAATGAAAATAAAAATGACTCGGCAAAGTATCGCACTTTATGCCTACGTATTCCCGCCTGGAACGAGAAATCAGAGTCAACGTAGTTCGCCTACCTACGGGAAAGGAGGGGAAGGTTGCTCGCTAGGATATCGCATCCTATGCCTACGTACTTTCATACAGCATGAAAGATCAGAGCAAACGTAGTTCGGGCCACGTACGACACAAGTCTGTCCTGATTGATTTTATTCCTTCTGAAAAAGGTTTTTCTGATTAACAGTCCAAGCGGACAAAAACGACGTCTTGATGAGTTCACATTCTTTTACGGAAGAAGTGTCTTTTATTGTGTTTGAGATCTTTATGTGTTTTTCTGTTTGTTTTGAGAAAGAAAGAGACAGAACTCTAACCTACGGTTGCGAAGGGAAACAAACTAACCTAATGTTATCATGCATGGGTTACGACCTAGTGTCTATCATGCTCCTCTCTTGCACAGAGAAAAACAGAGATCCTAAGGGATAGGCAGAAACAGAAACAATATCAGATATATACAGTAAAACAGTAAAATTCATGAATGCAGCAATACAAGCGAGGCAAGGGAGTCCCACTCAACCTCGAACCTAGAAAACAATAGGCAAAAGTGAACAGACTTCACTTTCAACCCAACAGGGTAAACAACAAACAATACAGTCCAGAAAACCAATCAATACATCAGAAACGAAATACAGCAAAAATAAACAGCATCAACAGCTCTGAATCAATATCTGGCTTCAAGTAATCTCCAATCAGCTACAGCCTTCAACAAGCATCAGTCTCCATCTTCATGGTCTCCAGGTAAGGGCTTTGATCATCAGTCTTCTATCTGCCATGGCTTTTCTTCAAGTTCAAACCTCCAGGATGAGGGATCAATCACAAGAGTGAATTGGGTGTTAAGCAATCAGTTGACTACCAAGGGTGGTGAACAGACTGCTTCTAACACAAAAGACATTTTCTCTCAAGAGTTCTATCTCGTAGACACTATCACCAAGCCTTCCAAAGGAAGGGGGTGAGTGTCTTAGAGAGACTCTGAATCACAGAGAAGAATGGATGCAGACAAGGCAATCCATGTTTGAGAAACAAACTTTCTAACCTAGAGCTCTGCCTAGCTCCTAAACCCTAGTCTCCTCAGCATCTGCTAGCAAGAATCTTCTCTTCAACTCTGGAAGTTGAACTTCAATCTCTGGATCTCCAATGGCTTCACCTTCTCAAGTCTTCAGCTCTCCCAAATCCCCAGACAATCCCAATACCCGCACATACAAGCAATAATCCCCTGAGGGCACACCACACCAGTCAATCAGATATATACAGTACATTAATAGCAGTAGGAGAATCCTGACGTTTCTAAGGGGATCTAATAACTACCCATAGCCCCTATAGTCCCATAGCTAAACTATTCAAACCCTAAGTCCTAAGGGAAATGAATTGATTCTCCTAAGTCATCACCTAAAACCCTAGTTTGTTCATGTTGTTCACACCTACACTAAGCACCCAAATTTAATTTCTAAAAATGGGACTTAAATTGCATCTACAAGTTTAATGTCTAATCTAAACAACCTAAAAAGAATGGATGAAAAATATGAAAGCAATTAATAGAACAAAAATTAACAAAATCATGCATGAAATGAAGCTATTAAAATGTTATTTATTTAGAAAATATGGGAAAAATATCAAATAAAAAATAAAATGCAATTTTTATTTTTTATAATTTTCTAGACATCCTAAAGAAAAATATGCAAAAAGAATGAATTAAAAATATTGATTTTCCAATTTTATATGATTTTTCAAAAGTTGTAAAATAAAATGAACAAGTGAATTAAAATAAAATGATCAGGTGGTGCAGATAGCAAGTATTTATAGTTCAGAAACCTGTGGGCCATCAACCAGGGGGTGCGCGTAGTAATTGGGATCTAGGCCCAAGATCCAATCAGAAGATAATAAGAAAAATCCAAAGAAAAGGGGAAACACGCGGTACGAATAGCAAAGAAAATCAGTGTAAATCCTAGTTGGGCCCGTGAGTGGGGTGTGTATAGCAACAAATTTTGGAGCCCAGTCTGATAGAATAAATGAAACGGTGCGTATGGTTGTCTCAGACTCCCTTCACATTTGAAAACGAATCCTGGCCTCACGATCTCACTCTCAGTCAAAGTCTCCCTTCTGATCTAAGGGCTCTCAAGTCGTCTTCTTCCTTGGTTCAAATTTTGGAGGGAGTTCCATGGATGAACAGACTTCATGAGCTCATCTTCTCCTCCTTCGAACTCCATCAAATCTTGATCAATTCCCATCAAATAAAACCCTAACTCCCTCTAAATTCACCCCTAAATTCAACCATGGTCTCGAATTCCATTGAATCTTGCTCAATCTTGGAACCCGATAGCAACCTCTAATTATGGTCCAGAATCACTTCTAACCAATCTTGAAATTAACTGCACTAACATGCTTCTCTCCTATCACTGGTCAATTCTAACTAAAGAACTAAGATTATCATTCAATATTGAGGGAGTTCTTGGTCCACAAAGAAATGGTGCTTCTAACAAAATCATCACTAAATCACCTCTAACTTTCCAGAAAGCTTCCCCTAATGATTTCTAACCATTCTAACCTACTAATTCTAATCAATTCTACTTAAATTAAAGTGCTCGAAGAAATTTACAAACCTGGTGAAATGAGATGAACAGATGGTAGAATTCTTCAAATCAATGCCTGAGTCTCTCCAAAATCATTCAGTGATCCATCTTCTATCTTCTGTATGCAAAAAGAAAGGTTGAAAAGCTCTGAATCTTGGAAACCGATTTCAAGTGGAAGGTGTGAAATTTGAAGATCAAGAACACGATTCCTCAATGATCTTGCTCTCTGACTGATCTGCACACACTCAGTGATCCATATGGAATGTGTTCCAATAGAGAAAATTGATTGAAATGGGATGGAATTCAGAAATGGATCTTGACTTGTAATGGAAGAAAGTGGAAATTAAATCTCTCTTCTCTGCACCAATCCTCTCTAACCCTGCATCTGAGCACACTCCAATCCATATATAGATGATGTTAGAATCATCTAGAACCAGCTGGAACCTTCCTATGGGAAATTGAGTTTCTCATGTCATGACTTTTTCATTTCATGCTATGCATAGTTCAGTCTAAGTTCTCCTTGTTACAGCCCCTGATTATGAATTGAAAATCTCCCCAAATGGTATTTTGAACATGTTGAAAGGCCTTGCAAACTTGTGTATTAATCCCTTATGTGAGTTGGATGTGTAACTTGAATTATAAGCAATCTATGACAAGTCCCAAATTATGACCTAAACTCAAAATTCCACTTTAGCCAATGTTTTTAGAATGCCTTTTCCATTCAAAATGACCTATAATTTTGCATCATTTGGCCAAGATATGAAAAATACCATTTTTTTAAGCCATTTTCCTTCATTAAATTCACCAATTTTGAAACCTTGTGCTATGGACATTTCCAATCTCTCATGGTCACTTTTCTAGACTCAAAATGTCATTTGGAGCAAGTTTGATGTTGTAAGTTTTTCCATTTGAGGCCTCCTTGTATGAGTTTTGGGCATAGGTTAAAATGACCTGTAATTCACAAATGACCAAAATACCCTTTGCTTGCCAAGACCATAAGTTGAGTTCCACACATCATATGAAGGCATACCATACCATTATAGAAAGCTAAGACAATGAGGAACAATTCTTATGTTGACCAGAAATTCATTTGAAATCTCCTTGAGGGGTAAAACTAGCTTGGAAGTCAAGTCACCTTTGCAGACAAAATTTCAGACACCTCAGATGACCTGTAACTTGCAAGGACCATAACTTGAGTTCTATAAATCTCCTTGATGTCTTCCACCACTCAAATTAAAGGTTTTGAGATCCTCTACAAGTTTCATGATGGCCAAGGATCCATTTGAAGCTTGCATTTTGACTTATCTTGCTTGGACATTTGACCTAAACTAGGGGATTTTACAGAGAAACCCTAATTTAGAAACTCCTCTTCTCCTTGATTCCTCTTGAATTCTTCTTAGCACAACAACATATCCTTATTTTCCATGTCAAATGATAGACCCCACATCTCTCCAATAGCCCTTAATGCCTTTAAATCAATCAATTGGCCTAGGGTTGACCTAGGGTTGACCCAGATGAAACCCTAGTTGACTGTCTTCAACTGCAATTCTTGTGGTCACCTCAACAACTTGTTTTCTTCCCCAAATGACTTTCTAAACCTCTCATGATGTCTAGATGCTCTCCATGCCTTCAATTCACAGCTCACAACCCCCTTGTTGACCCTCAGCTGCCCTCAGATAGGAAATGGACTCAAGGCTTGATCTGCTGAATTCTCTGCTCTCAAATTCTTTTCTGATGACTTGAATAAGATGGAATTAGGATAATAACCTCTTGATAGGCCTCTAGAGATGAGAATAATGCTTGATCCCCTGTTGAATGACTTGCTATGCTTATGCTATGCAGATGGTTAGGCTATGTACATGACTCTATATGCAAATGCTAATGATATTGAAACATAAACCAAGTGAATAAGGTTGAGCAAATTTTAGGGTGCAACAGCTGCCCCTATTCAAGCGACTTGGACCCGATTGGGTGAAGAGCGAACGGCCTTCAAACATTCGAGGTACGAGACGGTTGAATACTTAGAAACCCGGAAATTTGCCAACCGCAGAAATAAACTGCACCCCTGTTTGGGTAACGACATCCACTGCCTGGATCTGACTGTTTGCAGCCGCTCACTGATCTCGTAACGACCACGCTGGGGATAACAGATTGCTTGCTTGTCCACATTAGGACTCTGTCTGTCATCAATACGAAGAAATCTCAACTAGAACATGTCCACGTTAGGACTCCACTTGCTGTTAACCCAGAAAAATTTCGGCAACTCCGCTGGGGGATATTCCAATAAATCGTCCACGTTAGGAATAGACTCTTCCACGTTAGGAATAACACCATCCACGTAAGGAATAATCTCTTCTGCATCTGTCCACGTCAGGGCTAAACTTTCCATCTTTCCACGTCAGGATGCAATCTTGTTTTTCCACGTAAGGAGAACCGTATCAATCTGTCCATGTAAGGACTCCAGTACAACTCGATATGTCTGCGTCAGGACTCCAATCTTTCCGCGTAAGGAATACAACTTTGGTTCTGAACCTGTCCACGTTAGGACTGACCTTTCCACGTAAGGAGTACATCATTCTTCCACGTTAGGAATCAACTTTTCTTGAATCCGTCCACGTAAGGACCCCAATCTCTCCACGTAAGGAAACCAACTCTTTCTGATTTGTCTGCGTCATGACTACATTTTTCCACGTAAGGAATGCCATCTTAATCTGTCCACGTAAGGACTCCGCTCTTTCCACGTAAGGAATCCTCCTCCTATGTGTCCGCGTACGGACTCAATCTTTTCCACGTAAGGAACACGATCTCCTTTCCCCGTAAGGAACCATTTTTCTGATTTGTCCACGTAAGGACTCCCATCTTTCTACGTAAGGACCTGAAGTTTCTCTTTCTCGTAAGGAACTGAAACCTCTTTTCCCATGTAAGGAATAGACTTGTCCACGTCAGGACCCCTCTTTCGTCTTGATTTGTCCACGTCAGGACTCAGGCATCCTCGACCTGCTGAGGAAATAAGACTTGTCCACGTCTGGACTCACACCTTTGTCTGATCTGTCCACGTCAGGACCCATGCTTTGCCAACACGAAAAAAGATAACTGCTGGGAGTAACTGGTCCGCGTCAGGACACCAACACAAAGAGCAATCACTTTTGTCAACGTCATGACTTCCCATTTCACCAATTTCGAGAATCTGAATTTGCCCTCGTTAGGACTAACACACTTCACCATCCCGGGGAAATAAACCTGTCCACGTTAGGACGCCCACTTCTGAAGAAATCCCGTCAATATAGGAATAAATTGTCCACGTCAGGACTTAGTTCTCCATTGATCCCAACCCACAAAACTTCTTAGCACCGACGTGACAGCGACTTTGAGGCGGACTCTACTGGGGATATCTGGAAACCAAACTACCGGACGCCTGTTCTGATAACCGGCGGTGGCCTTTGAAATTCTGATTCATGGAACCCCTGATGACAACTAACTCTGCCTGGGAATAAAGAGAAACTTGTCCTGATAACTCTGTGGGGAATACGGCCGAAACTGACATTATCATTGGATGTCCCATGCCGAGATCTTGAATGTTTGGTAGTTCATTTGAGCAAAAGTTCTCTCCACCTGAACTGCTAGAGTACAGAAACTGCTTCAGCAAAATAAATGCTGAAGATAATGCCGACTCCGCCGGGGATAGCCAGATGCTACAGAATTATTCCAGCAAAATAAATGCTGGAAGGGTGAAGTCAACCCTGCTGGGAAATTGGGAACTCAAACCAAACACCCTGTTGAGGTAACCCCCTGCTGGGGAATATAACTTTGCTGGGGAATAGCAGATGTGCACAGTATGATCGGACTTTCTGCTGGAGAGTGAACTGATATTACACAGTATCCCTGACAAAATAAATGACAGGACCCACCACCAACTCTGCTGGGGAGAGTCTTGATCTTCGAGTTCCACTGGGAGGAAAGAACACTTGCTGAAAAGGAGAGAACTCCGCTGGGGGTGGGACTATTCTCTCGGGGGGAAATCCACTGACTCCGCTGGGGGAGAGTGAATGATCCTGCGGGGAAAGGGAAACCGCCTGAATACAGCTCGCCAATTTGGAAATATTAATCTTCTGAGGCTGAACCACTCTGCTTGAGATAAGGAATCCTTCTGGGGGACACCACACTGCCTGCATACAGCCTACAATCTCTGAATCGTCAATTTTGTTGAGGATGAACGACTTTGCTGGATAATCCTTTTGCACAAGCTACGACTAGCTGGAGAGTTCGATCCTTCTTCAGGAAGAACCTGCATGACCTGCATGAAGGCTGAGTCTTTCGTTATTGCAATCTTTCGATCATCTTTCTCGTACGGTTATGAAACCTGCCACAACACAAACAAGACAAGACAAGCCTATGCAACCAAATCAACTCAGGTTAGTGACGTTATTTTCGGTTAATTCAAAGCTTTAGCAACTGTTGGCGAGGGCCAGCGATGTTATACTCATGCTAGTTTCACCAAACTTAGGCGTTAATCATGCACAAAACAGTAAAGAACAGTGTCAAGTACTGAATAACGTGTTTTATTGATCGGGCCCCTGAATGGGCGGAGTTTTGTACACGGGATGTAGCTCCTGAAATGAGGAAACTACACAAAGCAAATATACAAGTATACAAGTATGCACAAGAAGCATAAATATTGACAACTTAAATTTGTACACATGTCGGCAACGGGACGCAGATGAACACCACGAACTGATCTTCCCATGACTCGTCCGACCCTAATGCCTTCCCGGTATCCCCACTTCTGAAGAGATTGTATCCGATAACTGGCTCCTCAAATGTATTCTCCCGCATTGATGTTCATTGCAATTATCAAATTCGGACTGCAGTCATTTGCTTTTCAAATCCCTAACTTTTGCGTGAACCGCCCTTTACGGGTTTTCAGTTCACCGGGATACCCTTTTTTGCCGAAGCCGCCCAGTGTAGGTTTTCAACTTCGCGGGTGTACATTTTTTCAATTTTATCCCTAATTTTTGCCCGAACCTTTCATTCTGTTTTTGGTTCGCCAGGATGCCCCATTTTTGCCTGGACTCTCTTTTTTTCTATCCAGCGGGTCTATTTCAAGCAAAGTATTTTTTAACTGCGTCCGAATTCACAGGTGACGCAAAGTCTTCTCCGTCCATGGTGGACAACAACAACGCTCCTCCTGAAAAGACCTTCCTGACGACGTATGGCCCTTCGTAGTTGGGGGTCCACTTGCCCCTGTGATCTGCTTGCGGCGGGAGAATCCTTTTCAGCACAAGGTCGCCCGTCTGAAAGCTTCGCGGATGTATCTTCTTGTCGTACGCTTTCTTCATTCGGCTCTGGTACACACGACCTTATGCTAGAGAAGCTAGCCTCTTCTCATCCATCAAACTCAATTGATTCAACCTGTCTTTCACCCATTCTGCCTCGTCCAGCTGAACATCTCGCAATACCCTCAGAGAAGGGATCTCAACTTCTAATGGTAGCACCGCTTCCATTCCGTATACTAACGAGAACGGAGTTGCCCCGGTTGATGTGCGTACCGTCGTACGATAACCGTGCAAAGCAAAAGGTAGCATCTCATGCCAATCCTTATAGGTCACCACCATTTTCTGAACGATCTTTTTGATATTCTTATTGGCCGCCTCAACAGCGCCATTCATCTTGGGTCGGTAAGGGGAGGAGTTGTGATGTTCAATCTTGAAATTCTGACAGAGCTCCTTCATCATTTTGTTGTTCAAGTTTGAACCGTTGTCCGTGATTATCCGCTCGGGAATCCCATATCGGCAAATGATATCTCTCTTGATGAATCTGGCCACCACTTGCTTCGTTACATTTGCGTAAGACGCCGCTTCTACCCACTTGGTGAAATAATCGATTGCTACTAGGATGAACCGATGCCCGTTAGAAGCTGTCGGCTCGATCTTTCCAATCATATCGATCCCCCACATCGAGAATGGCCACGGTGATGACATCACATTTAGAGGACTCGGCGGCACATGTATCTTATCAGCATAGACTTGGCACTTGTGGCACTTCCTCGCAAACTTGAAACAGTCAGTTTCCATAGTCAGCCAAAAATAACCTGCCCGCAGCAGTTTTCTCGTCATAGCATGTCCTCCAGCATGCGTACCAAATGTACCTTCGTGTATTTCCTCCATGAGAAGCTTTGCCTCTTTTTCGTCTACACAACGCAACAGCACCAAATCATGGTTTCTTCTGTATAAGACGCCATCTGGGTTCAAATAGAAATTGCCTGCTAATCTCCTGAGAGTCTTCTGATCTTGACTGGATGCCCCAACCGGATACTCTCCATTCTTCAGGAAATTAAGGATATCGAAATACCATGGTTTGCCATCAGATGTTTCATCAATAGCAAATACATAAGCTGGCCTGTCAAGCCGAGAGATAATGATTCAGGGAGCTTCGTTCCAGAAGTTGACCTTGTACATGGAGGACAAAGTGGCCAGAGCGTCAGCCATTTGATTTTCTGCCCGCGGTATATGATGCAATTCCACCTTGTCGAAGAAAGGCAACAATCTCCTTGCATAATTCATGTAATGTATCAAGTTGGGCTGACGTGTCTCCCATTCCCCTTTGATTTGATTCACCACCAGAGCTGAGTCTCCGTATACGTCTAGATGTTTGATTCGCAAATCAATGGCTTCTTCAAGCCCCATTATACAAGCTTCGTATTCGGCCTCATTGTTGGTAACCGCAAAGGTCAATCGTGCAGTAAACGGGATGTGTGACCCGTGTGGCGTGGTGATGATTGCCCCTATTCCGTTACCGTAAGCATTCACAGCTCCGTCAAATATCATCTTCCATTTAGAACCCAACTCTGGTCCCTCGTCTGGCAACGGCTCCTCACAATCTTTCATCTTTAAGTACATGATATCCTCGTCAGGAAAATCAAACCTCATCGATTGGTACTCTTCAATAGGCTGCTCCGCCAGATACTCAGACAGCACACTCCCCTTTATAGCCTTTTGCGAGACGTATTGAATGTCGTATTCGGTCAAGACCATCTGCCAACGGGCAATTCTACCTGACAACGCCTGCTTTTCGAATACATATTTGATAGGATCCATCTTCGAGATGAGCATGGTTGTATGATTCAGCATGTACTGCCTCAAACGCTTGGCGGCCCAGGCTAGCGCGCAACAAGTTTTCTCCAGCATTGAATACCGAGATTCGCAGTCTGTAAATTTCTTACTCAGGTAATAGATCGCATGCTCTTTTCTCCCCGTCTCGTCGTGTTGACCGAGAACACAACCCATGCTTCCCTCAAGAACCGTCAAATACATTATCAAGGGTCTACCTGCCACTGGGGGTATCAAAATAGGAGGCTCCTGCAAATACTGCTTTATTTTATCGAACGCCTTTTGACAACTTTCGTTCCACGTCACAGCTTGATCTTTCTTCAATAGCTTGAATAATGGTTCACACGTGGCCGTTAGGTGAGATATGAACCGGGCAATGTAGTTCAACCTCCCAAAAAACCCGCGCACCTCTTTCTCTGTTTTAGGCGTCGGCATTTCTTGAATTGCTTTTATTTTAGCAGGATCGACCTCTATTCCTCTTTCGCTTACGATAAACCCCAGCAGCTTACCCGATCTCACCCCGAAGGTGCATTTGTTAGGATTCAGCCTCAGCCTGAACTTCCTAAGCCTTTTAAATAGCTTCAACAGATTCACCAGGTGCTCTTCCTCCGTCTGGGATTTGGCAATCATATCGTCAACATAAACTTCGATCTCTTTATGCATCATGTCATGAAAAAGAGTCGTCATCGCACGCTGATATGTTGCCCCAGCATTTTTCAAACCGAAGGGCATCACTTTGTAACAAAATGTTCCCCAAGGCGTTATGAAAGTAGTCTTCTCCATATCCTCTGGCGCCATTTTAATCTGATTATAGCCTGAAAAGCCATCCATGAAGGAGAATACGGAGTACTGAGCAGTAATATCAACTAACACGTCAATGTGAGGAAGTGGAAAATCGTCTTTTGGGCTTGCTTTATTCAAATCTCTATAATCTACGCACATTCGAACCTTGCCATCCTTCTTGGGCACTGGTACGATGTTGGCAACCCATGAAGGATACTTCGTCACAGCCAGGAAACCAGCGTCCCACTGTTTCTGAACCTCCTCTTTGATCTTCATTGCCATATCTGGTCGAGTTCTGCGAAGCTTTTGTTTGACCGGCGGGCAATCTTCTTTCAGTGGCAGGCGATGCACGACCATATCTGTATCGAGCCCTGGCATATCTTCATACGACCAAGCGAATACATCACTATACTCTTGGAGCATTTCAACCAGTCTCCGCTTGACATCATCCTGCAGCGCGGCTCCGATACGAATGTTTTTCTCAACCCCTTCCGACCCCAAATTGATAATTTCGATGACCTCGTCGTGAGGCAGAATGGCTCTTTCCTCTTGCTTTACTAACCAAGACAGTTCTTCAGGAACGTCGCTATCTTCGACAACCTCTTCTTCGGCCTGAAACACCGGGTGCTCAAAGTCGGGACGAGTCATAGGTGGTTCAAGGATGTCATCTGAAAATGTTATCCTGCAAAAGGAATGGTTAAGTGCTTCAAAATGCGTATAAAGCGAATAACCACGTTGCCATTTTATTGAAAAATATAAAACAAGAAAGACAGGGATTACAATATTTGCACATGAAAAAACGCCATTTATTTAATGATTAAGACGCAATGTTTATAACAACACAGCCCTAAGCAAATCATGATGCCCCGAGCAAGACATCAGATTGTTCAACAATTAATAAAGCAAAGCATTACTGTTTAAAAGTCACAGGAACAAGCTCCTGAATAGACCAGTTGCACAGTCCTTGTCCTGGCGTGCTTGGCTGAATCCAGGCATCCATATCACAGTCGTTGTCTCCTTCGTCAGACTCTGAAGCAGCATTGATGGTTTCATGACATACTCCGCTGGCAGAGATGGTGATTGGCCTTCGGAAACGGGGTGCCCCCACGGAAGGAGTTGATGACAACGGTTGGTACCCCAGCCCGAACCGGTCCATCTTCACAGGAATGTCCAGCACTTTGCCCCAGCCCTTGGCTTCTCCTGCTTCCACTAGAGCTTGAGCCTCTTTATACGACGAGACGGCTATCTCCGGCACTTTGCTCGGCCCGGGACCCTTGTCCTTGATGCGCAAACCTTCGAATGCCTGGCAGGGTGTTTCGTGGATCTCTCCGTCGACTTCCACATATTTAAATGAAGATAGATGGCTGACCAGGATGTCCTCTTCTCCGCACACGGTGACTACGCTATCTCCAACCATATATTTTAACTTCTGATGCAGGGTTGACGTGACTGCCCCTGCCTCATGAATCCAGGGTCTTCCAAGCAAGCAGCTGTACGCAGGCTGTATATCCATGATATAAAACTCCGTTGCAAACACTTCCGGCCCCACTTGCAGAGGCAAAGTAATCGATCCAAAGACTGTTCTCCGCGTGCCGTCAAACGCTCTGACTACCAAATCACTGGTGTCGCTACTGCGAAAATCGGCGCCGGCTGACAGAAGAGTCGCCACCGTGCGTTATTTATCCCTCAGAGCGGGAAAGGAAACGCTCGAAGTAAACCTCGCAAAAAACGGGGAAAAGGTATGGTCATCGCAACCATAGCCTGGGTTCGGGAGTCGGTTACGCAAGGGGAAGGTATTAGCACCCCTCACGTCCGTCGTACTCGACGGGATCCACGCTTGCTTGGGTTGTCTACTGGATGCAAAACAATCTTATCTACGGCTGCTAAATCTAAACGGAAGGGAATTGACTCGATAGAGCGTCGCACTCTATGCCTACGTATTCTCAAGAGAGAAAGTCAGAGTCAACGTAGTTCGGGACTACAGGGAAAATTGGCTCGCCAAGACCTCGCGTCTTGTGCCTACGTACTTCCACTGGATGGAAGATCAGAGCTTTACGTAGTTCAGACTAACTACGGCTAAACAAACATTCTCACACAGCAATGAGAAAAACAACTGGTTTCACAGGGTCGGGAACCTATGGGCAAAACTATGGCTTGGCCTCAAATGCACTCGGGCAAGAGAGAAAAAAGGGTATCAATTAATCGTCAGCGGGAAGGTCTCGATCGCACAGCCGCGAGAGAACAACAGGTTAGTCGTTAGTGTGCTCGCTAGGATATCGCATCCTATGCCTACATATCTTCGTCTGGTACGAAGAATCAGAGCAGCTGTAGTTCGGCTAACTACGGGACCACAGCTCAAATCTCGTTTTATCAATCTCTGAAAAAATGATTACAATGGGTGCATACTGAAAATAAATCTCCTAGGAAACACTATCCTATTCTATCCTGAAAAATCGAATGAAAATAGCCCCCTAACAAATGGGCTTCTAAGCTATCCTAAAAGTCGGAAAATAATCTCTATGAAAGAACCTAAAAGAAAATGAACTCTAAAAATATTAAATCGACACCTTAATATTTTTTTCCTTTTTCAAAATATTTTTCTCTATTTCTTCTCTATTTTTCTCTTTCAATATTTTCTCTCTTTCTTTTCTTATTTCTCTTTATTTTCAACAATATTTCTTTTCACTTCTTTTTTTTATATTTTTCAAACATATTTCTTTTTCACTTCTTTTTCTTTTGATATTTTTTTTTCTTTCATTCTCAAAACAAAGGAAAAATAATAACAAAAAAGGGGGGAGGGGTATACTGCTATTACAGGGGGAGTTGACAAGAAAATAAAAATAAAAAAAACTGCATTGATTGGGCCCAGCCCAATTCTCTTCAGAAAAACGCAGGGGGGTGTGGACTGAATTGGGAGGCGCTGGCAATTGATTTCGCTGGGCCCAGCCCAGTCTCAGCCAAAAACGGGGGCGTGTATGTGTGCCAAAAACTGATTGGGCCTGAGGCCCATTCTCTTCTTCCTTCTTTCACCCTGAAACCCTAACGCTTCTTCCTCTCCTTCAGCGCCGCCGTCGTTCTCCCTTTCTCAACATCTCTCCCTCTCTTCATTCAAACAGAAGAACAACAGAAATGATGAAAGCTCGTTGAAGATGGATTAAGCTCTTGATGATAAACGGTTGGTTCTGAAATTGCATGAAGCCTGATGAACTAATCATTGATGATGAACGTTTCTGGGAATGAAGATTGATGTTAGAAGTTTTCTGCCGAAGCTGGTTGTTCTTGACCGTCTTGGAAAACTGAAGGGACTTCAATGAAGATTTTCGAGCATTTCTGTAGATTTTCTGGAAACGGATGGGGATCGGAGTAAAGTTCTCAGGGATGATCGTGACGATGATGATGAATCTGGAAATTTGTTCAACGGAGTTCTTGCCTGTTCATGTTGCTGGAAATCTGGTGATGATGATCACGATGAACAGTCTTGAAGATTCTGGAAACTCTTGATCTACGAAGAAAGCTTCGAATCTGGAAGTTTGAACGGTTGAATCTTGAAGTTTGGGCGTTTCTGGGTTTGAGGTGGCGTTTTAGGGTTTTTTCTGGGAAATGTGATCCTGAAGATGATGAATGTGGAGATCAGGAAGGTTGTTTGTTGAACGGAGTTCTGGGATTCTTGATGAAGGATAATCGGAGATGGAGGTTGTTGCAGGTGGAATCTGGAATTTGGACGTTTCTGGTGATCAGAATCTGGATTTGGTGGTGGAGATGAGGGGAAGAAGATGAAGATCAAGGGATGAATATGGCCGGATTCTGGAGAGTTTGAGTTCTCCGGTGAAGCTGTGGTGGCCGCCGGCCATGCAGGCCGGCCAGTGGCTCTCTTCCGGTGGTTTGATATGGTGTGGCCACGTGGTGAGGATGGATGGAGTGGCGGCGCGCATGCCCTCCACGTGTGGGAGGTGGCAGAGCTAGTGGGAGAGGGAGGCGCATGTGCGCCACGTGGGTGAGAGAGGGAGCATCTGAGGGATGCGTGGCAGATGCATGAAGATGAAGCGTGGGGTCCTCCTGAGCCAACACGTGGCTTCCAGCTTTTAAAGCACTGAGATCTTCTGGCGTGTTCTGGAATGTTCCAGACTCTGCTGGAAATAGCTGGAAAATGGTGGATGATTCTGGACGTTTTTGCTGAAAATTCTGGACCAAACTTGGACAAAAACTGCATTGGGCCTGCACTGAACTGGGCTGGACGAAAATCATCAAAAAAACCATAAAAAAACTGAATTACTAAATTGGACCCAATTAACTATTACACTCAATTAATTCCTAACTAATAAAATTCTAATAAACCTCTAATCTTTTATTAAACTCTAATTAAATTCTAAAAAAAACTATATTATTCTATAAAAGAAAATTTATAATATCTATTAATGAAAAAAAGAAAAATCTATCTATTTCTAAAAATTAAAAACATCTTAATTTCTATTTAAGAAAAAAACTATATCAAAAAAGATTAAAAACTATTAAGACTATTAAAAATCTATTAAATTCTATTAATATTCTAAAACTAATTATTTCTATAAAATTCTATATATGATTTAAAATCTATTTAAAAGAAATAAAACTATTAAAAAAAATCCTATTAACCCTAAAAATGATTTAAAAATCTATTAAAACTATTTAAAACCTATTTAAATCCTAAAAAATGCCAATAAAATCCAGAAAAATCACGATAATTCCCGAGGGAACAAAATAAGCACCGAACGACACAAAAATAATCGGTAAAAATAAACGGGCACCGAAATATCCCAAAAATCGATTCTACTGATCAAAAACACCTGAAACACGAGACGGGAGCTGTGATCCCTGATAAAATCAATACAAATGAAAATATGCAATGTATGCAATATGCAGATGCGAATGCGGTTATGCGTCGAAACATCGAGCCGAATACGAGACCCGGTTGGTCAAATTTTGGGGTGCAACAGCTGCCCCTATTCAAGCGGCTTCGACCTGAGTGGGTGAAGAGCGCTCAGCCTTCAAACATTCAAGGTAGATGACGGTTGAATACAAATGGAACCCTGAAATTTGCCAACCGCAAGAATATACATCAAAGCTGCTTGAGGAATAGCTTCCAATAAACTGAAGTTTGGTTGTCACGGCAACAACTGGTCAATTTTCTGATAAAATTTTCTTCTCCTTTTCAACACCTGTGTGACGCCACAAGTATTGAAATAACGCTTCGTAAAGCAAACACCTTGATTCCCATCTCTCTCATGGGATCAAATCTGGTCAACTCACAGTTCACTGCGAACTTGAGGATAATTCTCCTGGGGAATTCTGAATGGAACTGCCTGGCACCTGTTTTGACGAAGGGGGCAGCTTCAGAAGTCTGATATATGTCAATCTTTGTTGTTGTTGTTGTTTTTTTTTCGATGCTGACGTAACAACCAAATGAAGAATCACTCCGCTGGGGAAGACGAGAAGCTGAACCACACAACTCTGCAGGTGAACAAATTCGAAATCCAATAGGTAACCATCTTGGTCTATGTTTCGACATGCGTATGCTTGAAATGATGCAATGTCCTATACGACATGTAAATGCTATGCGTTCTGTTTGAAAATGCGATGCCCAGACGGCATGGAAATGTTATATGCTTGATAGATGCAATGACTATATATGCAAATGCTAATGCAGGCTCGAGCTGCCAGAGAACACCAGGTCTGAAAACCACTTGGCAAAATAAATGCCGAAGATAACGTCAACTCTACTGGGGATGAACTGAAGTCACAGAACCATCTCAGCAAAAATAAATGCTGGAAATGAGAAATCAAATCTGCTGAGGATAACCATCCTGCTGGAGAAATGGAAAGGGAACCCTGCTTGACGACTTCACTGGGGAAAGAAAGACAGCTCTGCTCGGGGATGCTTTCTTCAAACCATTGGCAACTGATTGCGCTCTGCGGGGATTGACCCAAACTGAGGTTGATTACGCGCAGCACACTGCTGGAAATGCTCCTACTATCAAGGATATCAATCTTAATCTGCTGAAGATACTCCTGATCCTACTCTGATACGGGGTAAAAGACAATCTCGACTCTTCCGGGGATAATAAGCAACTTTCATCGGCTGAAGAGTGGCAATTCTGATTTAACAACATCCACAAGGAATTCAAACATTACTCGAAGCGCTGGCATCCGTCGAGCTTCGTATCGGGGAACATGACGACATGCGAGTCATTGGGAAATATTGTGTCAGATCTCTTTTAGGTTTTTTTTTTTTTTTGTTTTTCTGGTTTAGAATAAACATGGACTATGTACACAGTGGAAGATATGGAAATACTAGACGAGAACTAGCATTCAAAGGTAGACTACCAGGCGAGAACTGATAGGAAAGTGGGTTAGAAAAATTGATTTTTGTGTTTTTGAACCAGACGGGCTGACTGGACAACAAGCTGAGGTATAGACAACCAGGCGAGAACTGGCTGAAAGCTAACGTACACCAGGCGAGAACTGGCATAACACTTGAAGAAACGGTGACCGAACGAGAATTGGTTACCAATAAACTGCACGGGAACTGATGCTTACAATAAACTGCACCAGGACGGGAACTGCTGCTTACAATAAACTGCACCAGGACGGGAACTGACGCTTACAATAAACTGCACCAGGACGGGAACTGACGCTTACGGAAGGTGGGCCAGACGAGAACTGGTTACCGATTTGCCAGGCGAGAACTGGACTTTGGAAACGCCTGGTTACTGACACGCAACAGGTTTAATCTGCAGGATAATGATCCAACGACAACAAGACCTTCTTATTTGAAAGGTTCAGGTTTTGATAAGGGTACTGACATGATTCCCCGATACTCAACTCTGGCTGGGGATACACAGGCTGGTTTGAACAACTTGCTTCAGTGCACTCAGCTGGGGGATAAAAGACTGGCTTGCACAACTTGCCCCATTACAATGCCCCTTGCCCCAATCTAACTCTTGGGAATACCTGCTCCGAACAACTTGCTACGAGAAGACTTCGAGAATACTTGCCCCGACATCTACACGACAAAAGAATTCAATCTTCAATTAAACACCTAACAACCCAGTTGATTTCAACATTCTCTGCGATGACTTGCCCCTGAATGAGCGTTCTAGCGACTCAACCCGATCTGATTATCCATTGGAAGCATCTGCTTTCAAATCTCAGCGCTCTGCATAGTTGCCCCTGATTGGGTCTTGAGAAGACTCCTTCTGATCAACTGCTTCTCAAACAAACTGCCCCTGCTCAACTGGAACTTCGGGACTTGTCCTCAGACTGACTGATACTGAACTTACTGGAAGATAATGCCCCTGATTCACAAGGCTTCACAACATACACCATTCTGGTTCAGACTGCTGGATTACTCAGTCCTATTTGATTACTCCCTGGTGGAATTTCTTTCATGCCAACTACTAACCTGCAATTAGAATCGTTCGTCTACGAATGGTAATCTTAATGCAATGGTCATGCAGATTTTGAAAAAATTTTGAGCTGTCACTCATTTACATGCATGTGATTATGAGTGACGAATGAACCGAGGTTCAAACGCAGTGCTTACATGGTCAGTGAAAATACAACAAGGATGTGACTAGCAAGTCAAGAAGGAGTCAGGTTACTCAACCTTATCGTAATGCGCTTCAGACTAACCCTACCTCAATTAGGTCTTTTAAGGGTTGTATCGTGGTCGGGTTCACGGCTCGTGAAACAAAGGATATTTGGCTCAAATTTTGATTTGTACCCACCCCGTCTACGTGATGATCTTCGATCCTAAGGTTCAGTTAACCTGGCACAAGCGCTCGCCTCTTCGAGAAGTATGTTGAATGGTAAGAACCACAGTTAAGGAATTCACAAGGATTTCTTCTAGAGTGATAGTTACTCCTTCTTCGCTTTGGTGTCTGTGTACACGACTTTGTGATTTGCTGGGGAAAATTTTCTTTCTAATCCCTCTTTTTCATTCTTTTGATTCCCTAACTTTTGCCTGGACTGACTCATTTTGAGTTCTTTTCGATTTTTTCGATTTCTTTTGAAGTCCAGCGGGATGCCCTGATTTTTGCCTAAGTATTAGCTTTCCAGCTTTTCTTTCTTTTTACTTAGCGGACTTTCTTTCGTCTTTCTTTTGGAACAAAGTCGTGTGACACTGGTTGTCGTGATTGCTCCGAAAGGATTGTAACTGTCTCACTCCTGATTGGTGAGGTTTGACCTTTTGAAGGTATAAACTGATTGGTCCTTGAAAGACAACACTCCTCTGCAAGACTTGAATGCTCGGTCAAGCTAACTGTCAACTACCCTGCCCCGGGTTAAGATGTGAGGGTTTATAAGTCCGAAAAAACTTCGACTTCCTGGCTCGAAGTGGTTGGCAAGGGACTAACTCCTTATATCTCCAGTGTTTGGGGAATTTGAAACAATGCCTTGTACGTCATCGGTACGGTCTTATCTGAAAGCATACAATCATTGGTTATGAGTTTTAGTTTCGTCATCCTCCCTCCTAACTTTGCTAGTCATAGCGAAAAAGTGGAGTGAATAAAATGTAAGTGTCAGTGCAATGCAATAAATGAGCGACAGCGACATGACTAATTCAGAAAAATGCATAATCACTTTATTATCATCACCATTCAAAACATACAATGTTAAAAAGCAGGTAGTAACTAACAGAAAAGAAACTACAAATGCAAATGATATAAAAAGCTTGAGAACTGCCAATACTGAGGCGCCTGCCTGTCTGAACCACTGGCTTTTGCTGGGGAATAGACCCTCTGAATCTACGAGCTTAGACAGCTGAGCTGTTGGGATGAACAAACCGAAATCCTTCTCGAAAGGAGATGCGATCCTGATCAATCAACTGCTGTACCTTCGCCTGAAATGCTTTACAATCTTCGGTTGAATGCCCCGGAGAGCCACCATGATAACCACACTGAACGTGGGGATTGTACCCAGGAGGGTACGGTTCTGGAACTGGCTTAAGAGCTTTAGGTTCCACCAAAGAACTCTGGATCAAAGACGGTAGCAACTGGCTATACGGCATAGGCACTGGGTGAAAAGGAGCATTCCTTCGTTCCAAGTTGTTGCGAGGTCTGTTCTGATTCTGACGCTGATTCTGATAACCTCGGCCACGAGTTCGCTGATTTGCAATGGAAGCGACATAAGATTCCTGATAGAGTGCCCCAGGCACGGCTGTCTGTTCAGTATAACAAGCCACGGGAGGTACTGATCTCTGATAAGATGATGAACCAACAAAATTCACTGATTCGCTTCGAGGATATTCAACCTTTGGCATGACTGAGTTGATCACAACTTCTTCTTCACTCTGATAGTCACAAGGGTATTCAGTTTCACCAGCTTGATCATATGAAGTAATCTGAATTTTCCCCATTCTTATGGAGTACTCAAGGCGTTCTCCTAATGCTACCACGTCAGAGAAACTTGCCGGAATTCCGAGCAATCTTTTGAAGTACGGATATTGTAGGGAATCCACAAACATGCTTGCCAGCTCTTGGTCTAACAGCGGGGGACGCACTCTAGCAGCAAATTCTCTCCATCTCTGAGCATACTTCCTGATCGGTTCATTGATCTCTTGAGACAACTCTTGCAAATGCATGCGATAAGGAGCAATGTCTAGGTTGTAATCGTACTGCTTCAGAAAAGCTCTGGCTAAATCCATCCATGACTGAATCTGATTCCTCTCTAACTGCATATACCACCTCAAAGATGCCCCAGTCAGACTATCTTGAAAGCAATGGATCATCAACTTATCATCTCGCGCAAACGCAGTCATTCTTCGACAGAACATCATCAAATGCAGCTTTGGACAGCTATCTCCCATGTACTTCTCAAATTTTGGCACTTTGAACTTGTAAGGCAACACCAGGTCAGGAACCAAACACATGCCTACAGCATCTAGGTTGACAGCATCTTTGGCTTTCAAAGCTTTCATTTGCTCTTCCAACACTCGGAGTCTTCTACCATCGTCAAGAGCTCTTGGATCTACTAACCCGGTCACTGGAATATCTCTTCGGTAATTCATCACAGGGAAAGCAACACCTTGATTGTTGACAGGAGGAGGACGCTCATTCTGGGCAACAAACTGCTCATGTCGATCTCGGTTCTCAACAGAAGGCTGTACAACTTGGTCTGCAACAACATTGTTTACTTGCGGGAAATCTTCCATGGAATCATACAGAGGGTTGGACGCCATAGTGAACCCTGTCAAGGTGTTAGGAGACTGGAAATTGCCTTCAGACATGGCTACCAATAATTTTCAGCTGACTTCGACACTTGATTCTGCTCAAATCTACTCAACCCCTAGGTAGGTCTTCTGACAATCAACAGCTGCTCAATCCAAACTCCGGGTAATCACCTTCAGGAAACAAAGGCTGGATCAGAACTCTGGCTAGCTGGAGGATGATATGCAATGCAACACTGATATGCATATGATATGCAAAATGCAGCAAACAATGGGACCACAGCCCCCACACAAAATCTGAATACTGCTGCGCTGCTGACGGAGACGTTCTCTGAAAAGAAGACCAGAATAACGGGTAGGTTGGAAGTCAAGTTTCCTGCACAAAAAAACCCCCCACTCACAGGTATGGACCTATATCTGACAAGGTACGGCATCCTATGCGGTCGTCAGCGTCACAGACTTTCATGAGGAATGATACGATTCCCAGAAGGAGTGGCATCGTCATCTCATGAAGAGGCCTCACTTAGCTGACTTCCAATTGATCGGTTCCCAGAGTCGACAATCCTCACGTCTGGACTCCCCTCAGATCCTCAGGACCGGAAAGGAGCACCTCTGCAAGAATCTCGTCCGAGTGCGAATTTTCGTAGGGAACTGTGCCTGCTCAGCAGACAGGTTCGTCTACTACTTCTCCGCAACTATATCTAGGTGCATACTCATACTCGAGCCCAGGTCCGGCTTATCTCAATCATAGAACACCCGTAACACCCGAACAGCAACAAATAATATCGATAAATAAGCCACAAATAGACAAGCAAACAAACGCTAGGATTGACTCTCTCTAAGGGGACGTTGGATCCCACAATGCGTGGGGAACTATCGCAGTCCCCAGCAGAGTCGCCAGCTGTCGCTACTGCGAAAATCGGCGCCGGCTGACAGAAGAGTCGCCACCGTGCGTTATTTATCCCTCAGAGCGGGAAAGGAAACGCTCGAAGTAAACCTCGCAAAAAACGGGGAAAAGGTATGGTCATCGCAACCATAGCCTGGGTTCGGGAGTCGGTTACGCAAGGGGAAGGTATTAGCACCCCTCACGTCCGTCGTACTCGACGGGATCCACGCTTGCTTGGGTTGTCTACTGGATGCAAAACAATCTTATCTACGGCTGCTAAATCTAAACGGAAGGGAATTGACTCGATAGAGCGTCGCACTCTATGCCTACGTATTCTCAAGAGAGAAAGTCAGAGTCAACGTAGTTCGGGACTACAGGGAAAATTGGCTCGCCAAGACCTCGCGTCTTGTGCCTACGTACTTCCACTGGATGGAAGATCAGAGCTTTACGTAGTTCAGACTAACTACGGCTAAACAAACATTCTCACACAGTAATGAGAAAAACAACTGGTTTCACAGGGTCGGGAACCTATGGGCAAAACTATGGCTTGGCCTCAAATGCACTCGGGCAAGAGAGAAAAAAGGGTATCAATTAATCGTCAGCGGGAAGGTCTCGATCGCACAGCCGCGAGAGAACAACAGGTTAGTCGTTAGTGTGCTCGCTAGGATATCGCATCCTATGCCTACATATCTTCGTCTGGTACAAAGAATCAGAGCAGCTGTAGTTCGGCTAACTACGGGACCACAGCTCAAATCTCGTTTTATTAATCTCTGAAAAAATGATTACAATGGGTGCATACTGAAAATAAATCTCCTAGGAAACACTATCCTATTCTATCCTGAAAAATCGAATGAAAATAGCCCCCTAACAAATGGGCTTCTAAGCTATCCTAAAAGTCGGAAAATAATCTCTATGAAAGAACCTAAAAGAAAATGAACTCTAAAAATATTAAATCGACACCTTAATATTTTTTTCCTTTTTCAAAATATTTTTCTCTATTTCTTCTCTATTTTTCTCTTTCAATATTTTCTCTCTTTCTTTTCTTATTTCTCTTTATTTTCAACAATATTTCTTTTCACTTCTTTTTTTTATATTTTTCAAACATATTTCTTTTTCACTTCTTTTTCTTTTGATATATTTTTTTTCTTTCATTCTCAAAACAAAGGAAAAATAATAACAAAAAAGGGGGGAGGGGTATACTGCTATTACAGGGGGAGTTGACAAGAAAATAAAAATAAAAAAAACTGCATTGATTGGGCCCAGCCCAATTCTCTTCAGAAAAACGCAGGGGGGTGTGGACTGAATTGGGAGGCGCTGGCAATTGATTTCGCTGGGCCCAACCCAGTCTCAGCCAAAAACGGGGGCGTGTATGTGTGCCAAAAACTGATTGGGCCTGAGGCCCATTCTCTTCTTCCTTCTTTCACCCTGAAACCCTAACGCTTCTTCCTCTCCTTCAGCGCCGCCGTCGTTCTCCCTTTCTCAACATCTCTCCCTCTCTTCATTCAAACAGAAGAACAACAGAAATGATGAAAGCTCATTGAAGATGGATTAAGCTCTTGATGATAAACGGTTGGTTCTGAAATTGCATGAAGCCTGATGAACTAATCGTTGATGATGAACGTTTCTGGGAATGAAGATTGATGTTAGAAGTTTTCTGCCGAAGCTGGTTGTTCTTGACCGTCTTGGAAAACTGAAGGGACTTCAATGAAGATTTTCGAGCATTTCTATAGATTTTCTGGAAACGGATGGGGATCGGAGTAAAGTTCTCAGGGATGATCGTGACGATGATGATGAATCTGGAAATTTGTTCAACGGAGTTCTTGCCTGTTCATGTTGCTGGAAATCTGGTGATGATGATCACGATGAACAGTCTTGAAGATTCTGGAAACTCTTGATCTACGAAGAAAGCTTCGAATCTGGAAGTTTGAACGGTTGAATCTTGAAGTTTGGGCGTTTCTGGGTTTGAGGTGGCGTTTTAGGGTTTTTTCTGGGAAATGTGATCCTGAAGATGATGAATGTGGAGATCAGGAAGGTTGTTTGTTGAACAGAGTTCTGGGATTCTTGATGAAGGATAATCGGAGATGGAGGTTGTTGCAGGTGGAATCTGGAATTTGGACGTTTCTGGTGATCAGAATCTGGATTTGGTGGTGGAGATGAGGGGAAGAAGATGAAGATCAAGGGATGAATATGGCCGGATTCTGGAGAGTTTGAGTTCTCCGGTGAAGCTGTGGTGGTCGCCGGCCATGCAGGCCGGCCAGTGGCTCTCTTCCGGTGGTTTGATATGGTGTGGCCACGTGGTGAGGATGGATGGAGTGGCGGCGCGCATGCCCTCCACGTGTGGGAGGTGGCAGAGCTAGTGGGAGAGGGAGGCGCATGTGCGCCACGTGGGTGAGAGAGGGAGCATCTGAGGGATGCGTGGCAGATGCATGAAGATGAAGCGTGGGGTCCTCCTGAGCCAACACGTGGCTTCCAGCTTTTAAAGCACTGAGATCTTCTAGCGTGTTCTGGAATGTTCCAGACTCTGCTGGAAATAGCTGGAAAATGGTGGATGATTCTGGACGTTTTTGCTGAAAATTCTGGACCAAACTTGGACAAAAACTGCATTGGGCCTGCACTGAACTGGGCTGGACGAAAATCATCAAAAAAAACCATAAAAAAACTGAATTACTAAATTGGACCCAATTAACTATTACACTCAATTAATTCCTAACTAATAAAATTCTAATAAACCTCTAATCTTTTATTAAACTCTAATTAAATTCTAAAAAAAACTATATTATTCTATAAAAGAAAATTTATAATATCTATTAATGAAAAAAAGAAAAATCTATCTATTTCTAAAAATTAAAAACATCTTAATTTCTATTTAAGAAAAAAACTATATCAAAAAAGATTAAAAACTATTAAGACTATTAAAAATCTATTAAATTCTATTAATATTCTAAAACTAATTATTTCTATAAAATTCTATATATGATTTAAAATCTATTTAAAAGAAATAAAACTATTAAAAAAAATCCTATTAACCCTAAAAATGATTTAAAAATCTATTAAAACTATTTAAAACCTATTTAAATCCTAAAAAATGCCAATAAAATCCAGAAAAATCACGATAATTCCCGAGGGAACAAAATAAGCACCGAACGACACAAAAATAATCGGTAAAAATAAACGGGCACCGAAATATCCCAAAAATCGATTCTACTGATCAAAAACACCTGAAACACGAGACGGGAGCTGTGATCCCTGATAAAATCAATACAAATGAAAATATGCAATGTATGCAATATGCAGATGCGAATGCGGTTATGCGTCGAAACATCGAGCCGAATACGAGACCCGGTTGGTCAAATTTTGGGGTGCAACAACTGGGCGTACACAAAATTCCTCTAACATCCAGCTTCATCATCGCCTTCTTGGGCAGCACATTCAAAGATGACCCGGTGTCAACCAAGACATGTGACATTACTGATCCTCTACACTCGACAGATACGTGCAGCGCCATATTGTGATCTCTCCCTTTCGGAGTCAAGTCGAAATCAGTAAATCCCAGACTGTGGCCTGCGTTCACATGTGCCAACACTCCTTCTAGCTGATTTACGGAGACGTCTTGGGGTACAAAAGAAGTATCCAGGACTTTCAGCAACGCATTTCTGTGAGCTTCCGAACACAACAGCAATGACAGGATAGATATCTTGGACGGTGTCTGCTGCAGATGCTCCACAATCTTATAATCACTTTTTCGAATCAAGCGCATGAACTCTTCTACATCCTTCGATGCTGCTTCTTTTTCACTTGCTTGCACCGGAACATTTTCAACCACTTTCCCTTTTCCTTTCGCTAGTCTTTCAGCCTCCACTTCAGGGGATATAAATATCCGGCCACTCCTTGTCATGCCTCCTGAGCCGACAACATTATCCACCGTCTCGGCTGGCTGTTTATTAACATCACTTTTTATTCCGTCACAATATACTTCCAACCCATATGACCATGGGACTGCTTTCGTGCTTTCGTACGGGATCGGCCCGGCCTTAGTTATGGTGATCGGTGGGCGCTGAGCTGGTGCTGCAATAGTGATCGTCTTCCGAGGAATTGTCACAGTGGCCACATCATTCTGATTATCTGCTACCGCCCCTGCGGGTTCTTCAGTTGCCGCTTGGTCAAACTGCAATATGCCCTGATCAATTAAAGCCTGAATGCCTTTCTTCAAATCCTCACACCCCCCAGCTAGGGTCCAACAGTCTAAGCAATACTCGTTACATCCTGGGTAAACACCTCCTTGTAACAGTCGGCTCTTTATCTCGCTCAGCGGCGTCTTCAAATTATCGACATTCATAATCAAATTCAAACCTTCCTCAGTCAGAACGGCGTTTGCCCCATGATTAGGCATGGGTTTCTGCACTATATTCGGACCTGCCGTTCCGAAATTGATAGTCTTATTGTCCAAAAGATCCTGCACAACATGCTTAAAAGCATGGCAACCTTCTATATCGTGACCAGGGGCTCCAGAATGAAACTCACAGTGCCTGCTTGCATCATAACCAAACGGGGGAGCCCCCGTTATCGGTGCCAGAGTTCTTTTCTCTACTAGATTCAATCCCAACAATGTCTGCAACAAATCGGCATAGGTTGAGGGAGGCTTCTCAAACACTCTCCTCGGTTTATTACCCTGGAATCTTCGCTGAGCCTGCTGTGCCCCCTGCTGAGGCTGCTGCTGCTGTTGCATTGGCTGCTGCTGAACCGGTTGTTGTTGCTGGACCGGTGTTTGTTGGTACGGGATAGTAACACTCGCCACCTGCTGCGGCTGACGATATTGGTTTCGTCCCCTGCCTCGGCCTCGGCCTCGGCCTCCAAATACTGCGCTTGCCTCGCCCTGACGGCGCCCACCATAAGCTTTCCTATTACTGCCAGATGCAGTTGATTCCTCGACTTGGAACTTTCCTTGCTTAATATTACGCTCAATCTTTTCTCCCATCAGAATTAGGTCTGAAAAACTGGCCAGAGACGTGTGAAACAGCATATCATGAAACAGACCTGTGAATGTGCCGACAAACATGTCATTCATTTCCTTATCTTCTACCGGAGGACGGACCCTGGCAGCCATATCGTGCCACCTTTGCGCGTACTCTTTAAAGCTCTCCCCCTTCTTTTGCGACAGCCCGGCCAACTGGACCCGATTGGGTGCCAAGTCGCTGTTATACTTGTAATGGGCTACAAATGCCTCTGCTAATTGCCTCCACGTCTTGATATCAGTTGGCTCCAGCCCCATGTACCATTCTAGGGAAGGACCCGACAGACTATCTTGAAAGAAATGCATTAGCATTCTTTCATCAGTCGAGTATGCAGACATCTTTCTGTAATAAGCTCGTACATGCACTTTTGGACATGTGTCTCCTTTATACTTGTCAAACGCAGGAGCTTTGAATTTAATTGGCACCCTTAAGCCAGGTACCAAGCCCATTGTTGCCATGTCCAATCCCACAACACTTTGGTTTAGGACTCCCCTCATCTGCTCTTCCAGCATTCTGATCTTCTGGGAATCATCCATCGGCCCTTCGAAACCTCCTCCAGAGAAGGCGTCCTCCTGCTGATCTTCTTGCCACATACCATTTCCAGCTCCGTACCCATCATATCCATTATTACGTCCTGCTCTGATCTGATTCATTCCCGGACCTCGGCCTCTGTTGCCGTACCCTTGAACACCTCCAGCAGGACCAAAAGCCATAAATCCAGTACCGTTTCCGTTTCCAAAGCCTCCGTAACCCTGATTGGTCGCGCCATAACCGTCTTGCCCAAAGCCTTGAGCATTAAATCCATACTTGCCAGTGTTATCGAATCCCTGATCGTTGAATCCGAATCCAGTATTGACAAAGCCGTTGCCTCCCATATTATCTCCCAAATTGACATCACCCAGCCCAACGTTATGGACAGCAGTCTCATTCCCCACTCCGACGTTACCATTCACAGCAGCGGTAGCGTTGTTAACATTAGCAGCAGGTGTATTGATTACAGGTGGAGCCACCGGCGTGGGAGTGCCGTCTCCATGAACAGTATCGACCCGTACAGACTGATGATCTTCATTACCATGACCAGCGTTTCGGGCCAACAGAGGCTGGACCATGGCCTGCAAACTCTCCTGCCCTTTCGCAATAGCTTCCATGGTCTGCATAAAGAGAGCGAGCTTCTCGCGCACATCTTGCATCTCGTTCTGCATTTGATCCATGATCCTTCGACAGTTGGTGCGGGTAGAATAGCGGTGCGGATGTTGATCTGCAATCCTGGAAAGCACCTGGTACAGAGCAGGACATAAGACACTTATTCAAAGATTACCTGTAATGCAATATGAGTATGAATGCAATGCAATGTGTCTGTGCATTAGGGAAATTCATTCCCCCAGTTCTAGTGTGAAGGTGCCAGTGCAGTGACAGTGTTGACAATAGGAATATCGGAGCTGAATCATAGAAAGCCTCATATATTGCAGGGAAAATTAATAAGCCCGGAGTACAATATTACTGAGAATACAGTAAGAAGGCATGACCTCAACCAACAATCCTGGTGATGGTCAGCGCTATGCAAATAAAGCATACAAGTTACTATATGAAATGATCAAATCCTCCCAAAAGTCTGGTACTCTTCTATCAACTTCTTGGTCTCCGGATGGCTTGGTCGATCAAGCAGCCCTTCAACAAGCTGGTTTCTCCTCTTAAGAACACGGCGTACGTCTTCAGCAGTTTCTTCCCATGTGGCTTCCCCGAAGCAATCTTATAGCTTTCGCTTCTGAGACACCGCTTCATCTCTGGATTTGATTGCCTTGTTCAGTGCATGCTGGACACTATACCGAGTCATCACTTCTTCCTCACACTTCTTGATGCTAGACTTCAACTTCTCTTCGAGGTCGGAGATTTGCTGCTTCAGCTTATCTTCCCTCATCTTATTGTTGGTGAGAGTAGCATTCCAAGTCTTATTGCAAGAGGAGATTTCTCGGTGTGCTGCGTCGAGCGCCTTCTTTTTGGCTTCCAGCATGTCATGGGAGCTTCTGAACTCTTGCCCCAGACGTTCGCGCTTCTTCCTCTCCTCAGTCAACTCAGCCCCTAATCTGTTTAACAGCTCGATCTGTTGTTGGAAAGCATATACGGCCTTGTTTTTCTCACTGCGCACTTGAGCTAGCTCTTGCTCTAACCCTTCGTTGATCTTCATCAAGGCTTCTTTTTCTTTCACAACTTGCTCGTAGGCTTCCCGAGAAACAGTAGTTGGCTCCGCTACCGGAATAGGAACAAGAATTGGTGCATCTGGAAACGGCATCCTCAACTGACGGGCTCTCTCCTGAATCCAAACTCTATAAGGTGCATAGGCCTGACAATCATTCTTTCCTAACAACGGCTTCCCTCTGCGGTTAATACGCGTCCAGGCATGTTGCAACACAGCTAGCAATTCTCCCTTCAAATCACCTGTGAAGTACAGAGATTCCTGTACTTCTTCCTCCTGAGGTGGATTCTTCAGTGCATATCCGAACTGGCGAATGAATAGAGAAGGGTTGTAATTGATACACCCTTTTCTTCCTATCAACGGCACATTAGGGTACCCAGAACAACTGAAGATGAGCTCAGATCCCAACAGGTCTCGATCAAACCACTCCATATCTTCCGACGATAGCCTCATCAGGCGCTCTGGCCAACCAGCTGGGACTGTAGTCTCTGCAACAGATCTTCTCTTAGGAAGGTGACTCTCAAACCACCTACTCAACAAGGGTACACACAGATGAACATTCTTCCCTCTTCCCTTCTCATTCTTGTAATGCAGTGAGTGGTAGAGATCTCCGAGTAAGGTAGGTACAGGATTACCAGCGGCAAACAAGTAGAAGGCGTCGAAGTCCACAAAATCCGGTATATTGGGGAACAGTACTATGCCATAAATGCACAAGGCCAACACAGCATTGAAAGCAACCCAGCACCCGCTCTTGGCATACTCTTGGGCTTTACCAACTAAGAATTGGAGTGAGAAGCCTGGAACTCCACGGGAAACAGTAGTCACAAGTTCAGAAGCATCAATATGCAAGGCTTTTGCCAATTCCTCCGGCTTGGGTTTGGCGCCATAATGAATGAATGGAACCTGGTTCTGCACGGGCAGCTCAATATACTCAGCGTATTCCTCCAGAGTGGGTCCCATAATAAAGTCGGCGAATGTAAAGCACCTCAAAGCTGGGTCGTAGAACTGCATCAAAGCATACAACCCATCTAACTCTACCTCTGTAGGTCTGCACACCAATCTCAATAACCTACCGTAGCTCATCCTGAAACTCCTACGAACACCCTCATCAGCAAGAGAGATCAACCCAAGTAGAGGAACAATATCCGGAGTAGGCAATTTGTAAGCAACTGTTCTCCTTAAGCTAGTCATGATCAAACACTCAGAAGTCTGGGTACTAGAACTAGGGAAATGCAAATGCGCCTGCAGCACAGACACATGTTAGTGAAATGCAAATGGTAATGGATATGCAGTAATGCAATGCAAGTAACATGCAACAGGGACCAAAGCTGTAGCTGAATAGCCTGAACCCAATCAAGAAAGGTCTCAGATAGACCATCCAGAAGTCCTCAAGCCCTGGTCTCAGATATACCTCAAACAAAGCTCCAATATTGGTCTCTGATAGACCCCATAATCATAACCTGAATGGTCTCTGGCAGACCTCAGATCATATCCCCCACTGGTCTCTGACAGACCTCAGAACACATCTCCAAATAGTCTCTGACAGACCTCGGAACACACCAACTGGCCTCTGACAGACCTTAGAACCCTCCATAAATATCCAAGATCCTGATCAACAAACCGGTGGTCTGAAGGTCTAGTTACCTGCATAACCCTGAATCCCCTCACAGGTGGGTGGCCCTATAACTGGCACAAGGTACGGCATCCTATGCGGTCGTCGGCGTCACAGACTTTCAGGGTTGATGATACGATTCCCAGAAGGAGTGGCATCATCAATCCCTGAAGAGGCCTCACTTAGCCAACTTCCAAATGATCGGTCCCCAGAGTCGACAATCCAACTAACCAGCAACCCACGCCAACCAAAGGAAGGGGCAGGAGGCCAACTAGAGGAACCTCGTCTGAGTGTAGATTTCATGGGACACCAAAGCAAGCAAAGCAAGCGGGAACCCACTAATTTCTACTCTAATTCTCGGTGCACTCAAGCCCAGGTCCGGCTTATCTCTCAATATCAGAACACCCGTCACACCCCAGATACAGCAATAATAATCAATATATAAAGCTGAAAATAGAAGGTTAGAAATATAAAATAACTCCATACAAAATCCTCGACGGGAAAACAAGCGTTAGGATTGACTCTCTCAAGGGACGTTGGATCCCAAATGCATAAGAACCATCGCAGTCCTTAGCAGCCAGGGGACATTGGATCCCCAGCAGAGTCGCCAGCTGTCGCTACTGCGAAAATCGGCGCCGGCTGAACAGAAGAGTCGCCACCGTGCGTTATTTATCCTACGGGAGGGAAAGGAAACACTCAGAGTAAACCTCGCACAACATGGGAAAGGTATGGTCGTCGCAACCAAAACCTGGATTCGGGAGTCGGTTACGCAAGGGGAAGGTATTAGCACCCCTCACGTCCGTCGTACTCGACGGGATCCACGCTTGTTTTCGGGTATGGATTGTTATTCTATCTAAACTATAGGTCAAGGGTTAAAAAGAAAATAAAATGAAAATAAAAATGACTCGGCAAAGTATCGCACTTTATGCCTACGTATTCCCGCCTGGAACGAGAAATCAGAGTCAACGTAGTTCGCCTACCTACGGGAAAGGAGGGGAAGGTTGCTCGCTAGGATATCGCATCCTATGCCTACGTACTTTCATACAGCATGAAAGATCAGAGCAAACGTAGTTCGGGCCACGTACGACACAAGTCTGTCCTGATTGATTTTATTCCTTCTGAAAAAGGTTTTTCTGATTAACAGTCCAAGCGGACAAAAACGACGTCTTGATGAGTTCACATTCTTTTACGGAAGAAGTGTCTTTTATTGTGTTTGAGATCTTTATGTGTTTTTCTGTTTGTTTTGAGAAAGAAAGAGACAGAACTCTAACCTACGGTTGCGAAGGGAAACAAACTAACCTAATGTTATCATGCATGGGTTACGACCTAGTGTCTATCATGCTCCTCTCTTGCACAGAGAAAAACAGAGATCCTAAGGGATAGGCAGAAACAGAAACAATATCAGATATATACAGTAAAACAGTAAAATTCATGAATGCAGCAATACAAGCGAGGCAAGGGAGTCCCACTCAACCTCGAACCTAGAAAACAATAGGCAAAAGTGAACAGACTTCACTTTCAACCCAACAGGGTAAACAGCAAACAATACAGTCCAGAAAACCAATCAATACATCAGAAATGAAATACAGCAAAAATAAACAGCATCAGCAGCTCTGAATCAATATCTGGCTTCAAGTAATCTCCAATCAGCTACAGGCTTCAACAAGCATCAGTCTCCATCTTCATGGTCTCCAGGTAAGGGCTTTGATCATCAGTCTTCTATCTGCCATGGCTTTTCTTCAAGTTCAAACCTCCAGGATGAGGGATCAGTCACAAGAGTGAATTGGGTGTTAAGCAATCAGTTGACTACCAAGGGTGGTGAACAGACTGCTTCTAACACAAAAGACATTTTCTCTCAAGAGTTCTATCTCGTAGACACTATCACCAAGCCTTCCAAAGGAAGGGGGTGAGTGTCTTAGAGAGACTCTGAATCACAGAGAAGAATGGATGCAGACAAGGCAATCCATGTTTGAGAAACAAACTTTCTAACCTAGAGCTCTGCCTAGCTCCTAAACCCTAGTCTCCTCAGCATCTGCTAGCAAGAATCTTCTCTTCAACTCTGGAAGTTGAACTTCAATCTCTGGATCTCCAATGGCTTCACCTTCTCAAGTCTTCAACTCTCCCAAATCCCCAGACAATCCCAATACCCGCACATACAAGCAATAATCCCCTGAGGGCACACCACACCAGTCAATCAGATATATACAGTACATTAATAGCAGTAGGAGAATCCTGACTTTTCTAAGGGGATCTAATAACTACCCATAGCCCCTATAGTCCCATAGCTAAACTATTCAAACCCTAAGTCCTAAGGGAAATGAATTGATTCTCCTAAGTCATCACCTAAAACCCTAGTTTGTTCATGTTGTTCACACCTACACTAAGCACCCAAATTTAATTTCTAAAAATGGGACTTAAATTGCATCTACAAGTTTAATGTCTAATCTAAACAACCTAAAAAGAATGGATGAAAAATATGAAAGCAATTAATAGAACAAAAATTAACAAAATCATGCATGAAATGAAGCTATTAAAATGTTATTTATTTAGAAAATATGGGAAAAATATCAAATAAAAAATAAAATGCAATTTTTATTTTTTATAATTTTCTAGACATCCTAAAGAAAAATATGCAAAAAGAATGAATTAAAAATATTGATTTTCCAATTTTATATGATTTTTCAAAAGTTGTAAAATAAAATGAACAAGTGAATTAAAATAAAATGATCAGGTGGTGCAGATAGCAAGTATTTATAGTTCAGAAACCTGTGGGCCATCAACCAGGGGGTGCACGTAGTAATTGGGATCTAGGCCCAAGATCCAATCAGAAGATAATAAGAAAAATCCAAAGAAAAGGGGAAACACGCGGTACGAATAGCAAAGAAAATCAGTGTAAATCCTAGTTGGGCCCGTGAGTGGGGTGTGTATAGCAACAAATTTTGGAGCCCAGTCTGATAGAATAAATGAAACGGTGCGTATGGTTGTCTCAGACTCCCTTCACATTTGAAAACGAATCCTGGCCTCACGATCTCACTCTCAGTCAAAGTCTCCCTTCTGATCTAAGGGCTTTCAAGTCGTCTTCTTCCTTGGTTCAAATTTTGGAGGGAGTTCCATGGATGAACAGACTTCATGAGCTCATCTTCTCCTCCTTCGAACTCCATCAAATCTTGATCAATTCCCATCAAATAAAACCCTAACTCCCTCTAAATTCACCCCTAAATTCAACCATGGTCTCGAATTCCATTGAATCTTGCTCAATCTTGGAACCCGATAGCAACCTCTAATTATGGTCCAGAATCACTTCTAACCAATCTTGAAATTAACTGCACTAACATGCTTCTCTCCTATCACTGGTCAATTCTAACTAAAGAACTAAGATTATCATTCAATATTGAGGGAGTTCTTGGTCCACAAAGAAATGGTGCTTCTAACAAAATCATCACTAAATCACCTCTAACTTTCCAGAAAGCTTCCCCTAATGATTTCTAACCATTCTAACCTACTAATTCTAATCAATTCTACTTAAATTAAAGTGCTCGAAGAAATTTACAAACCTGGTGAAATGAGATGAACAGATGGTAGAATTCTTCAAATCAATGCCTGAGTCTCTCCAAAATCATTCAGTGATCCATCTTCTATCTTCTGTATGCAAAAAGAAAGGTTGAAAAGCTCTGAATCTTGGAAACCGATTTCAAGTGGAAGGTGTGAAATTTGAAGATCAAGAACACGATTCCTCAATGATCTTGCTCTCTGACTGATCTGCACACACTCAGTGATCCATATGGAATGTGTTCCAATAGAGAAAATTGATTGAAATGGGATGGAATTCAGAAATGGATCTTGACTTGTAATGGAAGAAAGTGGAAATTCAATCTCTCTTCTCTGCACCAATCCTCTCTAACCCTGCATCTGAGCACACTCCAATCCATATATAGATGATGTTAGAATCATCTAGAACCAGCTGGAACCTTCCTATGGGAAATTGAGTTTCTCATGTCATGACTTTTTCATTTCATGCTATGCATAGTTCAGTCTAAGTTCTCCTTGTTACAGCCCCTGATTATCAATTGAAAATCTCCCCAAATGGTATTTTGAACATGTTGAAAGGCCTTGCAAACTTGTGTATTAATCCCTTATGTGAGTTGGATGTGTAACTTGAATTATAAGCAATCTATGACAAGTCCCAAATTATGACCTAAACTCAAAATTCCACTTTAGCCAATGTTTTTAGAATGCCTTTTCCATTCAAAATGACCTATAATTTTGCATCATTTGGCCAAGATATGAAAAATACCATTTTTTAAAGCCATTTTCCTTCATTAAATTCACCAATTTTGAAACCTTGTGCTATGGACATTTCCAATCTCTCATGGTCACTTTTCTAGACTCAAAATGTCATTTGGAGCAAGTTTGATGTTGTAAGTTTTTCCATTTGAGGCCTCCTTGTATGAGTTTTGGGCATAGGTTAAAATGACCTGTAATTCACAAATGACCAAAATACCCTTTGCTTGCCAAGACCATAAGTTGAGTTCCACACATCATATGAAGGCATACCATACCATTCTAGAAAGCTAAGACAATGAGGAACAATTCTTATGTTGACCAGAAATTCATTTGAAATCTCCTTGAGGGGTAAAACTAGCTTGGAAGTCAAGTCACTTTTGCAGACAAAATTTCAGACACCTCAGATGACCTGTAACTTGCAAGGACCATAACTTGAGTTCTATAAATCTCCTTGATGTCTTCCACCACTAAAATTAAAGGTTTTGAGATCCTCTACAAGTTTCATGTTGGCCAAGGATCCATTTGAAGCTTGCATTTTGACTTATCTTGCTTGGACATTTGACCTAAACTAGGGGATTTTACAGAGAAACCCTAATTTAGAAACTCCTCTTCTCCTTGATTCCTCTTGAATTCTTCTTAGCACAACAACATATCCTTATTTTCCATGTCAAATGATAGACCCCACATCTCTCCAATAGCCCTTAATGCCTTTAAATCAATCAATTGGCCTAGGGTTGACCTAGGGTTGACCCAGATGAAACCCTAGTTGACTGTCTTCAACTGCAATTCTTGTGGTCACCTCAACAACTTGTTTTCTTCCCCAAATGACTTTCTAAACCTCTCATGATGTCTAGATGCTCTCCATGCCTTCAATTCACAGCTCACAACCCCCTTGTTGACCCTCAGCTGCCCTCAGATAGGAAATGGACTCAAGGCTTGATCTGCTGAATTCTCTGCTCTCAAATTCTTTTCTGATGACTTGAATAAGATGGAATTAGGATAATAACATCTTGATAGGCCTCTAGAGATGAGAATAATGCTTGATCCCCTATTGAATGACTTGCTATGCTTATGCTATGCAGATGGTTAGGCTATGTACATGACTCTATATGCAAATGCTAATGATATTGAAACATAAACCAAGTGAATAAGGTTGAGCAAATTTTAGGGTGCAACAGCTGCCCCTATTCAAGCGACTTGGACCCGATTGGGTGAAGAGCGAACGGCCTTCAAACATTCGAGGTACGAGACGGTTGAATACTAAGAAACCTCGAAATTTGCCAACCGCAGAAATAAACTGCACCCCTGTTTGGGTAACGACATCCACTGCCTGGATCTGACTGTTTGCAGCCGCTCACTGATCTCGTAACGACCACGCTGGGGATAACAGATTGCTTGCTTGTCCACATTAGGACTCTGTCTGTCATCAATACGAAGAAATCTCAACTAGAACCTGTCCACGTTAGGACTCCACTTGCTGTTAACCCAGAAAAATTTCGGCAACTCCGCTGGGGGATATTCCAATAAATCGTCCACGTTAGGAATAGACTCTTCCACGTTAGGAATAACACCATCCACGTAAGGAATAATCTCTTCTGCATCTGTCCACGTCAGGGCTAAACTTTCCATCTTTCCACGTCAGGATGCAATCTTCTTTTTCCACGTAAGGAGAACCGTATCAATCTGTCCATGTAAGGACTCCAGTACAACTCGATATGTCTGCGTCAGGACTCCAATCTTTCCGCGTAAGGAATACAACTTTGGTTCTGAACCTGTCCACGTTAGGACTGACCTTTCCACGTAAGGAGTACATCATTCTTCCACGTTAGGAATCAACTTTTCTTGAATCCGTCCACGTAAGGACCCCAATCTCTCCACGTAAGGAAACCAACTCTTTCTGATTTGTCCGCGTCATGACTACATTTTTCCACGTAAGGAATGCCATCTTAATCTGTCCACGTAAGGACTCCGCTCTTTCCACGTAAGGAATCCTCCTCCTATGTGTCCGCGTACGGACTCAATCTTTTCCACGTAAGGAACACGATCTCCTTTCCCCGTAAGGAACCATTTTTCTGATTTGTCCACGTAAGGACTCCCATCTTTCTACGTAAGGACCTGAAGTTTCTCTTTCTCGTAAGGAACTGAAACCTCTTTTCCCATGTAAGGAATAGACTTGTCCACGTCAGGACCCCTCTTTCGTCTTGATTTGTCCACGTCAGGACTCAGGCATCCTCGACCTGCTGAGGAAATAAGACTTGTCCACGTCCGGACTCACACCTTTGTCTGATCTGTCCACGTCAGGACCCATGCTTTGCCAACACGAAAAAAGATAACTGCTGGGAGTAACTGGTCCGCGTCAGGACACCAACACAAAGAGCAATCACTTTTGTCAACGTCATGACTTCCCATTTCACCAATTTCGAGAATCTGAATTTGCCCTCGTTAGGACTAACACACTTCACCATCCCGGGGAAATAAACCTGTCCACGTTAGGACGCCCACTTCTGAAGAAATCCCGTCAATATAGGAATAAATTGTCCACGTCAGGACTTAGTTCTCCATTGATCCCAACCCACAAAACTTCTTAGCACCGACGTGACAGCGACTTTGAGGCGGACTCTACTGGGGATATCTGGAAACCAAACTACCGGACGCCTGTTCTGATAACCGGCGGTGGCCTTTGAAATTCTGATTCATGGAACCCCTGATGACAACTAACTCTGCCTGGGAATAAAGAGAAACTTGTCCTGATAACTCTGTGGGGAATACGGCCGAAACTGACATTATCATTGGATGTCCCATGCCGAGATCTTGAATGTTTGGTAGTTCATTTGAGCAAAAGTTCTCTCCACCTGAACTGCTAGAGTACAGAAACTGCTTCAGCAAAATAAATGCTGAAGATAATGCCGACTCCGCCGGGGATAGCCAGATGCTACAGAATTATTCCAGCAAAATAAATGCTGGAAGGGTGAAGTCAACCCTGCTGGGAAATTGGGAACTCAAACCAAACACCCTGTTGAGGTAACCCCCTGCTGGGGAATATAACTTTGCTGGGGAATAGCAGATGTGCACAGTATGATCGGACTTTCTGCTGGAGAGTGAACTGATATTACACAGTATCCCTGACAAAATAAATGACAGGACCCACCACCAACTCTGCTGGGGAGAGTCTTGATCTTCGAGTTCCACTGGGAGGAAAGAACACTTGCTGAAAAGGAGAGAACTCCGCTGGGGGTGGGACTATTCTCTCGGGGGGAAATCCACTGACTCCGCTGGGGGAGAGTGAATGATCCTGCGGGGAAAGGGAAACCGCCTGAATACAGCTCGCCAATTTGGAAATATTAATCTTCTGAGGCTGAACCACTCTGCTTGAGATAAGGAATCCTTCTGGGGGACACCACACTGCCTGCATACAGCCTACAATCTCTGAATCGTCAATTTTGTTGAGGATGAACGACTTTGCTGGATAATCCTTTTGCACAAGCTACGACTAGCTGGAGAGTTCGATCCTTCTTCAGGAAGAACCTGCATGACCTGCATGAAGGCTGAGTCTTTCGTTATTGCAATCTTTCGATCATCTTTCTCGTACGGTTATGAAACCTGCCACAACACAAACAAGACAAGACAAGCCTATGCAACCAAATCAACTCAGGTTAGTGACGTTATTTTCGGTTAATTCAAAGCTTTAGCAACTGTTGGCGAGGGCCAGCGATGTTATACTCATGCTAGTTTCACCAAACTTAGGCGTTAATCATGCACAAAACAGTAAAGAACAGTGTCAAGTACTGAATAACGTGTTTTATTGATCGGGCCCCTGAATGGGCGGAGTTTTGTACACGGGATGTAGCTCCTGAAATGAGGAAACTACACAAAGCAAATATACAAGTATACAAGTATGCACAAGAAGCATAAATATTGACAACTTAAATTTGTACACATGTCGGCAACGGGACGCAGATGAACACCACGAACTGATCCTCCCATGACTCGTCCGACCCTAATGCCTTCCCGGTATCCCCACTTCTGAAGAGATTGTATCCGATAACTGGCTCCTCAAATGTATTCTCCCGCATTGATGTTCATTGCAATTATCAAATTCGGACCGCAGTCATTTGCTTTTCAAATCCCTAACTTTTGCGTGAACCGCCCTTTACGGGTTTTCAGTTCACCGGGATACCCTTTTTTGCTGAAGCCGCCCAGTGTAGGTTTTCAACTTCGCGGGTGTACATTTTTTCAATTTTATCCCTAATTTTTGCCCGAACCTTTCATTCTGTTTTTGGTTCGCCAGGATGCCCCATTTTTGCCTGGACTCTCTTTTTTTCTATCCAGCGGGTCTATTTCAAGCAAAGTATTTTTTAACTGCGTCCGAATTCACAGGTGACGCAAAGTCTTCTCCGTCCATGGTGGACAACAACAACGCTCCTCCTGAAAAGACCTTCCTGACGACGTATGGCCCTTCGTAGTTGGGGGTCCACTTGCCCCTGTGATCTGCTTGCGGCGGGAGAATCCTTTTCAGCACAAGGTCGCCCGTCTGAAAGCTTCGCGGATGTATCTTCTTGTCGTACGCTTTCTTCATTCGGCTCTGGTACACACGACCGTATGCTAGAGAAGCTAGCCTCTTCTCATCCATCAAACTCAATTGATTCAACCTGTCTTTCACCCATTCTGCCTCGTCCAGCTGAACATCTTGCAATACCCTCAGAGAAGGGATCTCAACTTCTAATGGTAGCACCGCTTCCATTCCGTATACTAACAAGAACGGAGTTGCCCCGGTTGATGTGCGTACCGTCGTACGATAACCGTGCAAAGCAAAAGGTAGCATCTCATTCCAATCCTTATAGGTCACCACCATTTTCTGAACGATCTTTTTGATATTCTTATTGGCCGCCTCAACAGCGCCATTCATCTTGGGTCGGTAAGGGGAGGAGTTGTGATGTTCAATCTTGAAATTCTGACAGAGCTCCTTCATCATTTTGTTGTTCAAGTTTGAACCGTTGTCCGTGATTATCCGCTCGGGAATCCCATATCGGCAAATGATATCTCTCTTGATGAATCTGGCCACCACTTGCTTCGTTACATTTGCGTAAGACGCCGCTTCTACCCACTTGGTGAAATAATCGATTGCTACTAGGATGAACCGATGCCCGTTAGAAGCTGTCGGCTCGATCTTTCCAATCATATTGATCCCCCACATCGAGAATGGCCACGGTGATGACATCACATTTAGAGGACTCGGCGGCACATGTATCTTATCAGCATAGACTTGGCACTTGTGTCACTTCCTCGCAAACTTGAAACAGTCAGTTTCCATAGTCAGCCAAAAATAACCTGCCCGCAGCAGTTTTCTCGTCATAGCATGTCCTCCAGCATGCGTACCAAATGTACCTTCGTGTATTTCCTCCATGAGAAGCTTTGCCTCTTTTTCGTCTACACAACGCAACAGCACCAAATCGTGGTTTCTTCTGTATAAGACGCCATCTGGGTTCAAATAGAAATTGCCTGCTAATCTCCTGAGAGTCTTCTGATCTTGACTGGATGCCCCAACCGGATACTCTCCATTCTTCAGGAAATTAAGGATATCGAAATACCATGGTTTGCCATCAGATGTTTCATCAATAGCAAATACATAAGCTGGCCTGTCAAGCCGAGAGATAATGATTCGGGGAGCTTCGTTCCAGAAGTTGACCTTGTACATGGAGGACAAAGTGGCCAGAGCGTCAGCCATTTGATTTTCTGCCCGCGGTATATGATGCAATTCCACCTTGTCGAAGAAAGGCAACAATCTCCTTGCATAATTCATGTAATGTATCAAGTTGGGCTGACGTGTCTCCCATTCCCCTTTGATTTGATTCACCACCAGAGCTGAGTCTCCGTATACGTCTAGATGTTTGATTCGCAAATCAATGGCTTCTTCAAGCCCCATTATACAAGCTTCGTATTCGGCCTCATTGTTGGTAACCGCAAAGGTCAATCGTGCAGTAAACGGGATGTGCGACCCGTGTGGCGTGGTGATGATTGCCCCTATTCCGTTACCGTAAGCATTCACAGCTCCGTCAAATATCATCTTCCATTTAGAACCCAACTCTGGTCCCTCGTCTGGCAACGGCTCCTCACAATCTTTCATCTTTAAGTACATGATATCCTCGTCAGGAAAATCAAACCTCATCGATTGGTACTCTTCAATAGGCTGCTCCGCCAGATACTCAGACAACACACTCCCCTTTATAGCCTTTTGCGAGACGTATTAAATGTCGTATTCGGTCAAGACCATCTGCCAACGGGCAATTCTACCTGACAACGCCTGCTTTTCGAATACATATTTGATAGGATCCATCTTCGAGATGAGCATGGTTGTATGATTCAGCATGTACTGCCTCAAACGCTTGGCGGCCCAGGCTAGCACGCAACAAGTTTTCTCCAGCATTGAATACCGAGATTCGCAGTCTGTAAATTTCTTACTCAGGTAATAGATCGCATGCTCTTTTCTCCCCGTCTCGTCGTGTTGACCGAGAACACAACCCATGCTTCCCTCAAGAACCGTCAAATACATTATCAAGGGTCTACCTGCCACTGGGGGTATCAAAATAGGAGGCTCCTGCAAATACTGCTTTATTTTATCGAACGCCTTTTGACAACTTTCGTTCCACGTCACAGCTTGATCTTTCTTCAATAGCTTGAATAATGGTTCACACGTGGCCGTTAGGTGAGATATGAACCGGGCAATGTAGTTCAACCTCCCTAAAAACCCGCGCACCTCTTTCTCTGTTTTAGGCGTCGGCATTTCTTGAATTGCTTTTATTTTAGCAGGATCGACCTCTATTCCTCTTTCGCTTACGATAAACCCCAGCAGCTTACCCGATCTCACCCTGAAGGTGCATTTGTTAGGATTCAGCCTCAGCCTGAACTTCCTAAGCCTTTTAAATAGCTTCAACAGATTCACCAGGTGCTCTTCCTCCGTCTGGGATTTGGCAATCATATCGTCAACATAAACTTCGATCTCTTTATGCATCATGTCATGAAAAAGAGTCGTCATCGCACGCTGATATGTTGCCCCAGCATTTTTCAAACCGAAGGGCATCACTTTGTAACAAAATGTTCCCCAAGGCGTTATGAAAGTAGTCTTCTCCATATCCTCTGGCGCCATTTAAATCTGATTATAGCCTGAAAAGCCATCCATGAAGGAGAATACGGAGTACTGAGCAGTATTATCAACTAACACGTCAATGTGAGGAAGTGGAAAATCGTCTTTTGGGCTTGCTTTATTCAAATCTCTATAATCTACGCACATTCGAACCTTGCCATCCTTCTTGGGCACTGGTACGATGTTGGCAACCCATGAAGGATACTTCGTCACAACCAGGAAACCAGCGTCCCACTGTTTCTGAACCTCCTCTTTGATCTTCATTGCCATATCTGGTCGAGTTCTGCGAAGCTTTTGTTTGACCGACGGGAAATCTTCTTTCAGTGGCAGGCGATGCACGACCATATCTGTATCGAGCCCTGGCATATCTTCATACGACCAAGCGAATACATCACTATACTCTTGGAGCATTTCAACCAGTCTCCGCTTGACATCATCCTGCAGCGCGGCTCCGATACGAATGTTTTTCTCAACCCCTTCCGACCCCAAATTGATAATTTCGATGACCTCGTCGTGAGGCAGAATGGCTTTTTCCTCTTGCTTTACTAACCAAGACAGTTCTTCAGGAACGTCGCTATCTTCGACAACCTCTTCTTCGGCCTGAAACACCGGGTGCTCAAAGTCGGGACGAGTCATAGGTGGTTCAAGGATGTCATCTGAAAATGTTATCCTGCAAAAGGAATGGTTAAGTGCTTCAAAATGCGTATAAAGTGAATAACCACGTTGCCATTTTATTGAAAAATATAAAACAAGAAAGACAGGGATTACAGTATTTGCACATGAAAAAACGCCATTTATTTAATGATTAAGACGCAATGTTTATAACAACACAGCCCTAAGCAAATCATGATGCCCCGAGCAAGACATCAGATTGTTCAACAATTAATAAAGCAAAGCATTACTGTTTAAAAGTCACAGGAACAAGCTCCTGAATAGACCAGTTGCACAGTCCTTGTCCTGGCGTGCTTGGCTGAATCCAGGCATCCATATCACAGTCGCTGTCTCCTTCGTCAGACTCTGAAGCAGCATTGATGGTTTCATGACATACTCCGCTGGCAGAGATGGTGATTGGCCTTCGGAAACGGGGTGCCCCCACGGAAGGAGTTGATGACGACGGTTGGTACCCCAGCCCGAACCGGTCCATCTTCACAGGAATGTCCAGCACTTTGCCCCAGCCCTTGGCTTCTCCTGCTTCCACTAGAGCTTGAGCCTCTTTATACGACGAGACGGCTATCTCCAGCACTTTGCTCGGCCCGGGACCCTTGTCCTTGATGCGCAAACCTTCGAATGCCTGGCAGGGTGTTTCGTGGATCTCTCCGTCGACTTCCACATATTTAAATGAAGATAGATGGCTGACCAGGATGTCCTCTTCTCCGCACACGGTGACTACGCTATCTCCAACCATATATTTTAACTTCTGATGCAGGGTTGACGTGACTGCCCCTGCCTCATGAATCCAGGGTCTTCCAAGCAAGCAGCTGTACGCAGGCTGTATATCCATGATATAAAACTCCGTTGCAAACACTTCCGGCCCCACTTGCAGAGGCAAAGTAATCGATCCAAAGACTGTTCTCCGCGTGCCGTCAAACGCTCTGACTACCAAATCACTGGGCGTACACAAAATTCCTCTAACATCCAGCTTCATCATCGCCTTCTTGGGCAGCACATTCAAAGATGACCCGGTGTCAACCAAGACATGTGACATTACTGATCCTCTACACTCGACAGATACGTGCAGCGCCATATTGTGATCTCTCCCTTTCGGAGTCAAGTCGAAATCAGTAAATCCCAGACTGTGGCCTGCGTTCACATGTGCCAACACTCCTTCTAGATGATTTACGGAGACGTCTTGGGGTACAAAAGAAGTATCCAGGACTTTCAGCAACGCATTTCTGTGAGCTTCCGAACACAACAGCAATGACAGGATAGATATCTTGGACGGTGTCTGCTGCAGATGCTCCACAATCTTATAATCACTTTTTCGAATCAAGCGCATGAACTCTTCTACATCCTTCGATGCTGCTTCTTTTTCACTTGCTTGCACCAGAACATTTTCAACCACTTTCCCTTTTCCTTTCGCTAGTCTTTCAGCCTCCACTTCAGGGGATATAAATATCCGGCCACTCCTTGTCATGCCTCCTGAGCCGACAACATTATCCACCGTCTCGGCTGGCTGTTTATTAACATCACTTTTTATTCCGTCACAATATACTTCCAACCCATATGACCATGGGACTGCTTTCGTGCTTTCGTACGGGATCGGCCCGGCCTTAGTTATGGTGATCGGTGGGCGCTGAGCTGGTGCTGCAATAGTGATCGTCTTCCGAGGAATTGTCACAGTGGCCACATCATTCTGATTATCTGCTACCGCCCCTGCGGGTTCTTCAGTTGCCGCTTGGTCAAACTGCAATATGCCCTCATCAATTAAAGCCTGAATGCCTTTCTTCAAATCCTCACACCCCCAGCTAGGGTCCAACAGTCTAAGCAATACTCGTTACATCTTGGGTAAACACCTCCTTGTAACAGTCGGCTCTTTATCTCGCTCAGCGGCGTCTTCAAATCATCGACATTCATAATCAGATTCAAACCTTCCTCAGTCAGAACGGCGTTTGCCCCATGATTAGGCATGGGTTTCTGCACTATATTCGGACCTGCCGTTCCGAAATTGATAGTCTTATTGTCCAAAAGATCCTGCACAACATGCTTAAAAGCATGACAACCTTCTATATCGTGACCCGGGGCTCCAGAATGAAACTCACAGTGCCTGCTTGCATCATAACCAAACGGGGGAGCCCCCGTTATCGGTGCCAGAGTTCTTTTCTCTACTAGATTCAATCCCAACAATGTCTGCAACAAATCGGCATAGGTTGAGGGAGGCTTCTCAAACACTCTCCTCGGTTTATTACCCTGGAATCTTCGCTGAGCCTGTTGTGCCCCCTGCTGAGGCTGCTGCTGCTGTTGCATTGGCTGCTGCTGAACCGGTTGTTGTTGCTGGACCGGTGTTTGTTGGTACGGGATAGTAACACTCGCCACCTGCTGCGGCTGACGATATTGGTTTCGTCCCCTGCCTCGGCCTCGGCCTCGGCCTCCAAATACTGCGCTTGCCTCGCCCTGACGGCGCCCACCATAAGCTTTCCTATTACTGCCAGATGCAGTTGATTCCTCGACTTGGAACTTTCCTTGCTTAATATTACGCTCAATCTTTTCTCCCATCAGAATTAGGTCTGAAAAACTGGCCAGAGACGTGTGAAACAGCATATCATGAAACAGACCTGTGAATGTGCCGACAAACATGTCATTCATTTCCTTATCTTCTACCGGAGGACGGACCCTGGCAGCCATATCGCGCCACCTTTGCGCGTACTCTTTAAAGCTCTCCCCCTTCTTTTGCGACAGCCCGGCCAACTGGACCCGATTGGGTGCCAAGTCGCTGTTATACTTGTAATGGGCTACAAATGCCTCTGCTAATTGCCTCCACGTCTTGATATCAGTTGGCTCCAGCCCCATGTACCATTCTAGGGAAGGACCCGACAGACTATCTTGAAAGAAATGCATTAGCATTCTTTCATCAGTCGAGTATGCAGACATCTTTCTGTAATAAGCTCGTACATGCACTTTTGGACATGTGTCTCCTTTATACTTGTCAAACGCAGGAGCTTTGAATTTAATTGGCACCCTTAAGCCAGGTACCAAGCCCATTGTTGCCATGTCCAATCCCACAACACTTTGGTTTAGGACTCCCCTCATCTGCTCTTCCAGCATTCTGATCTTCTGGGAATCATCCATCGGCCCTTCGAAACCTCCTCCAGAGAAGGCGTCCTCCTGCTGATCTTCTTGCCACATACCATTTCCAGCTCCGTACCCATCATATCCATTATTACGTCCTGCTCTGATCTGATTCATTCCCGGACCTCGGCCTCTGTTGCCGTACCCTTGAACACCTCCAGCAGGACCAAAAGCCATAAATCCAGTACCGTTTCCGTTTCCAAAGCCTCCGTAACCCTGATTGGTCGCGCCATAACCGTCTTGCCCAAAGCCTTGAGCATTAAATCCATACTTGCCAGTGTTATCGAATCCCTGATCGTTGAATCCGAATCCAGTATTGACAAAGCCGTTGCCTCCCATATTATCTCCCAAATTGACATCACCCAGCCCAACGTTATGGACAGCAGTCTCATTCCCCACTCCGACGTTACCATTCACAGCAGCGGTAGCGTTGTTAACATTAGCAGCAGGTGTATTGATTACAGGTGGAGCCACCGGCGTGGGAGTGCCGTCTCCATGAACAGTATCGACCCGTACAGACTGATGATCTTCATTACCATGACCAGCGTTTCGGGCCAACAGAGGCTGGACCATGGCCTGCAAACTCTCCTGCCCTTTCGCAATAGCTTCCATGGTCTGCATAAAGAGAGCGAGCTTCTCGCGCACATCTTGCATCTCGTTCTGCATTTGATCCATGATCCTTCGACAGTTGGTGCGGGTAGAATAGCGGTGCGGATGTTGATCTGCAATCCTGGAAAGCACCTGGTACAGAGCAGGACATAAGACACTTATTCAAAGATTACCTGTAATGCAATATGAGTATGAATGCAATGCAATGTGTCTGTGCATTAGGGAAATTCATTCCCCCAGTTCTAGTGTGAAGGTGCCAGTGCAGTGACAGTGTTGACAATACGAATATCGGAGCTGAATCATAGAAAGCCTCATATATTGCAGGGAAAATTAATAAGCCCGGAGTACAATATTACTGAGAATACAGTAAGAAGGCATGACCTCAACCAACAATCCTGGTGATGGTCAGCGCTATGCAAATAAAGCATACAAGTTACTATATGAAATGATCAAATCCTCCCAAAAGTCTGGTACTCTTCTATCAACTTCTTGGTCTCCGGATGGCTTGGTCGATCAAGCAGCCCTTCAACAAGCTGGTTTCTCCTCTTAAGAACACGGCGTACGTCTTCAGCAGTTTCTTCCCATGTGGCTTCCCCGAAGCAATCTTATAGCTTTCGCTTCTGAGACACCGCTTCATCTCTGGATTTGATTGCCTTGTTCAGTGCATGCTGGACACTATACCGAGTCATCACTTCTTCCTCACACTTCTTGATGCTAGACTTCAACTTCTCTTCGAGGTCGGAGATTTGCTGCTTCAGCTTATCTTCCCTCATCTTATTGTTGGTGAGAGTAGCATTCCAAGTCTTATTGCAAGAGGAGATTTCTCGGTGTGCTGCGTCGAGCGCCTTCTTTTTGGCTTCCAGCATGTCATGGGAGCTTCTGAACTCTTGCCCCAGACGTTCGCGCTTCTTCCTCTCCTCAGTCAACTCAGCCCCTAATCTGTTTAACAGCTCGATCTGTTGTTGGAAAGCATATACGGCCTTGTTTTTCTCACTGCGCACTTGAGCTAGCTCTTGCTCTAACCCTTCGTTGATCTTCATCAAGGCTTCTTTTTCTTTCACAACTTGCTCGTAGGCTTCCCGAGAAACAGTAGTTGGCTCCGCTACCGGAATAGGAACAAGAATTGGTGCATCTGGAAACGGCATCCTCAACTGACGGGCTCTCTCCTGAATCCAAACTCTATAAGGTGCATAGGCCTGACAATCATTCTTTCCTAACAACGGCTTCCCTCTGCGGTTAATACGCGTCCAGGCATGTTGCAACACAGCTAGCAATTCTCCCTTCAAATCACCTGTGAAGTACAGAGATTCCTGTACTTCTTCCTCCTGAGGTGGATTCTTCAGTGCATATCCGAACTGGCGAATGAATAGAGAAGGGTTGTAATTGATACACCCTTTTCTTCCTATCAACGGCACATTAGGGTACCCAGAACAACTGAAGATGAGCTCAGATCCCAACAGGTCTCGATCAAACCACTCCATATCTTCCGACGATAGCCTCATCAGGCGCTCTGGCCAACCAGCTGGGACTGTAGTCTCTGCAACAGATCTTCTCTTAGGAAGGTGACTCTCAAACCACCTACTCAACAAGGGTACACACAGATGAACATTCTTCCCTCTTCCCTTCTCATTCTTGTAATGCAGTGAGTGGTAGAGATCTCCGAGTAAGGTAGGTACAGGATTACCAGCGGCAAACAAGTAGAAGACGTCGAAGTCCACAAAATCCGGTATATTGGGGAACAGTACTATGCCATAAATGCACAAGGCCAACACAGCATTGAAAGCAACCCAGCACCCGCTCTTGGCATACTCTTGGGCTTTACCAACTAAGAATTGGAGTGAGAAGCCTGGAACTCCACGGGAAACAGTAGTCACAAGTTCAGAAGCATCAATATGCAAGGCTTTTGCCAATTCCTCCGGCTTGGGTTTGGCGCCATAATGAATGAATGGAACCTGGTTCTGCACGGGCAGCTCAATATACTCAGCGTATTCCTCCAGAGTGGGTCCCATAATAAAGTCGGCGAATGTAAAGCACCTCAAAGCTGGGTCGTAGAACTGCATCAAAGCATACAGCCCATCTAACTCTACCTCTGTAGGTCTGCACACCAATCTCAATAACCTACCGTAGCTCATCCTGAAACTCCTACGAACACCCTCATCAGCAAGAGAGATCAACCCAAGTAGAGGAACAATATCCGGAGTAGGCAATTTGTAAGCAACTGTTCTCCTTAAGCTAGTCATGATCAAACACTCAGAAGTCTGGGTACTAGAACTAGGGAAATGCAAATGCGCCTGCAGCACAGACACACGTTAGTGAAATACAAATGGTAATGGATATGCAGTAATGCAATGCAAGTAACATGCAACAGGGACCAAAGCTGTAGCTGAATAGCCTGAACCCAATCAAGAAAGGTCTCAGATAGACCATCCAGAAGTCCTCAAGCCCTGGTCTCAGATATACCTCAAACAAAGCTCCAATATTGGTCTCTGATAGACCCCATAATCATAACCTGAATGGTCTCTGGCAGACCTCAGATCATATCCCCCACTGGTCTCTGACAGACCTCAGAACACATCTCCAAATAGTCTCTGACAGACCTCGGAACACACCAACTGGCCTCTGACAGACCTTAGAACCCTCCATAAATATCCAAGATCCTGATCAACAAACCGGTGGTCTGAAGGTCTAGTTACCTGCATAACCCTGAATCCCCTCACAGGTGGGTGGCCCTATAACTGGCACAAGGTACGGCATCCTATGCGGTCATCGGCGTCACAGACTTTCAGGGTTGATGATACGATTCCCAGAAGGAGTGGCATCATCAATCCCTGAAGAGGCCTCACTTAGCCAACTTCCAAATGATCGGTCCCCAGAGTCGACAATCCAACTAACCAGCAACCCACGCCAACCAAAGGAAGGGGCAGGAGGCCAACCAGAGGAACCTCGTCTGAGTGTAGATTTCATGGGACACCAAAGCAAGCAAAGCAAGCGGGCACCCACTAATTTCTACTCTAATTCTAGGTGCACTCAAGCCCAGGTCCGGCTTATCTCTCAATATCAGAACACCCGTCACACCCCAGATACAGCAATAATAATCAATATATAAAGCTGAAAATAGAAGGTTAGAAATATAAAATAACTCCATACAAAATCCTCGACGGGAAAACAAGCGTTAAGATTGACTCTCTCAAGGGACGTTGGATCCTAAATGCATAAGAACCATCGCAGTCCTTAGCAGCCAGGGGACATTGGATCCCCAGCAGAGTCGCCAGCTGTCGCTACTGCGAAAATCGGCGCCGGCTGAACAGAAGAGTCGCCACCGTGCGTTATTTATCCTACGGGAGGGAAAGGAAACACTCAGAGTAAACCTCGCACAACATGGGAAAGGTATGGTCGTCGCAACCAAAACCTGGATTCGGGAGTCGGTTACACAAGGGGAAGGTATTAGCACCCCTCACGTCCGTCGTACTCGACGGGATCCACGCTTGTTTTCGGGTATGGATTGTTATTCTATCTAAACTATAGGTCAAGGGTTAAAAAGAAAATAAAATGAAAATAAAAATGACTCGGCAAAGTATCGCACTTTATGCCTACGTATTCCCGCCTGGAACGAGAAATCAGAGTCAACGTAGTTCGCCTACCTACGGGAAAGGAGGGGAAGGTTGCTCGCTAGGATATCGCATCCTATGCCTACGTACTTTCATACAGCATGAAAGATCAGAGCAAACGTAGTTCGGGCCACGTACGACACAAGTCTGTCCTGATTGATTTTATTCCTTCTGAAAAAGGTTTTTCTGATTAACAGTCCAAGCGGACAAAAACGACGTCTTGATGAGTTCACATTCTTTTACGGAAGAAGTGTCTTTTATTGTGTTTGAGATCTTTATGTGTTTTTCTGTTTGTTTTGAGAAAGAAAGAGACAGAACTCTAACCTACGGTTGCGAAGGGAAACAAACTAACCTAATGTTATCATGCATGGGTTACGACCTAGTGTCTATCATGCTCCTCTCTTGCACAGAGAAAAACAGAGATCCTAAGGGATAGGCAGAAACAGAAACAATATCAGATATATACAGTAAAACAGTAAAATTCATGAATGCAGCAATACAAGCGAGGCAAGGGAGTCCCACTCAACCTCGAACCTAGAAAACAATAGGCAAAAGTGAACAGACTTCACTTTCAACCCAACAGGGTAAACAGCAAACAATACAGTCCAGAAAACCAATCAATACATCAGAAATGAAATACAGCAAAAATAAACAGCATCAGCAGCTCTGAATCAATATCTGGCTTCAAGTAATCTCCAATCAGCTACAGGCTTCAACAAGCATCAGTCTCCATCTTCATGGTCTCCAGGTAAGGGCTTTGATCATCAGTCTTCTATCTGCCATGGCTTTTCTTCAAGTTCAAACCTCCAGGATGAGGGATCAGTCACAAGAGTGAATTGGGTGTTAAGCAATCAGTTGACTACCAAGGGTGGTGAACAGACTGCTTCTAACACAAAAGACATTTTCTCTCAAGAGTTCTATCTCGTAGACACTATCACCAAGCCTTCCAAAGGAAGGGGGTGAGTGTCTTAGAGAGACTCTGAATCACAGAGAAGAATGGATGCAGACAAGGCAATCCATGTTTGAGAAACAAACTTTCTAACCTAGAGCTCTGCCTAGCTCCTAAACCCTAGTCTCCTCAGCATCTGCTAGCAAGAATCTTCTCTTCAACTCTGGAAGTTGAACTTCAATCTCTGGATCTCCAATGGCTTCACCTTCTCAAGTCTTCAACTCTCCCAAATCCCCAGACAATCCCAATACCCGCACATACAAGCAATAATCCCCTGAGGGCACACCACACCAGTCAATCAGATATATACAGTACATTAATAGCAGTAGGAGAATCCTGACTTTTCTAAGGGGATCTAATAACTACCCATAGCCCCTATAGTCCCATAGCTAAACTATTCAAACCCTAAGTCCTAAGGGAAATGAATTGATTCTCCTAAGTCATCACCTAAAACCCTAGTTTGTTCATGTTGTTCACACCTACACTAAGCACCCAAATTTAATTTCTAAAAATGGGACTTAAATTGCATCTACAAGTTTAATGTCTAATCTAAACAACCTAAAAAGAATGGATGAAAAATATGAAAGCAATTAATAGAACAAAAATTAACAAAATCATGCATGAAATGAAGCTATTAAAATGTTATTTATTTAGAAAATATGGGAAAAATATCAAATAAAAAATAAAATGCAATTTTTATTTTTTATAATTTTCTAGACATCCTAAAGAAAAATATGCAAAAAGAATGAATTAAAAATATTGATTTTCCAATTTTATATGATTTTTCAAAAGTTGTAAAATAAAATGAACAAGTGAATTAAAATAAAATGATCAGGTGGTGCAGATAGCAAGTATTTATAGTTCAGAAACCTGTGGGCCATCAACCAGGGGGTGCACGTAGTAATTGGGATCTAGGCCCAAGATCCAATCAGAAGATAATAAGAAAAATCCAAAGAAAAGGGGAAACACGCGGTACGAATAGCAAAGAAAATCAGTGTAAATCCTAGTTGGGCCCGTGAGTGGGGTGTGTATAGCAACAAATTTTGGAGCCCAGTCTGATAGAATAAATGAAACGGTGCGTATGGTTGTCTCAGACTCCCTTCACATTTGAAAACGAATCCTGGCCTCACGATCTCACTCTCAGTCAAAGTCTCCCTTCTGATCTAAGGGCTTTCAAGTCGTCTTCTTCCTTGGTTCAAATTTTGGAGGGAGTTCCATGGATGAACAGACTTCATGAGCTCATCTTCTCCTCCTTCGAACTCCATCAAATCTTGATCAATTCCCATCAAATAAAACCCTAACTCCCTCTAAATTCACCCCTAAATTCAACCATGGTCTCGAATTCCATTGAATCTTGCTCAATCTTGGAACCCGATAGCAACCTCTAATTATGGTCCAGAATCACTTCTAACCAATCTTGAAATTAACTGCACTAACATGCTTCTCTCCTATCACTGGTCAATTCTAACTAAAGAACTAAGATTATCATTCAATATTGAGGGAGTTCTTGGTCCACAAAGAAATGGTGCTTCTAACAAAATCATCACTAAATCACCTCTAACTTTCCAGAAAGCTTCCCCTAATGATTTCTAACCATTCTAACCTACTAATTCTAATCAATTCTACTTAAATTAAAGTGCTCGAAGAAATTTACAAACCTGGTGAAATGAGATGAACAGATGGTAGAATTCTTCAAATCAATGCCTGAGTCTCTCCAAAATCATTCAGTGATCCATCTTCTATCTTCTGTATGCAAAAAGAAAGGTTGAAAAGCTCTGAATCTTGGAAACCGATTTCAAGTGGAAGGTGTGAAATTTGAAGATCAAGAACACGATTCCTCAATGATCTTGCTCTCTGACTGATCTGCACACACTCAGTGATCCATATGGAATGTGTTCCAATAGAGAAAATTGATTGAAATGGGATGGAATTCAGAAATGGATCTTGACTTGTAATGGAAGAAAGTGGAAATTCAATCTCTCTTCTCTGCACCAATCCTCTCTAACCCTGCATCTGAGCACACTCCAATCCATATATAGATGATGTTAGAATCATCTAGAACCAGCTGGAACCTTCCTATGGGAAATTGAGTTTCTCATGTCATGACTTTTTCATTTCATGCTATGCATAGTTCAGTCTAAGTTCTCCTTGTTACAGCCCCTGATTATCAATTGAAAATCTCCCCAAATGGTATTTTGAACATGTTGAAAGGCCTTGCAAACTTGTGTATTAATCCCTTATGTGAGTTGGATGTGTAACTTGAATTATAAGAAATCTATGACAAGTCCCAAATTATGACCTAAACTCAAAATTCCACTTTAGCCAATGTTTTTAGAATGCCTTTTCCATTCAAAATGACCTATAATTTTGCATCATTTGGCCAAGATATGAAAAATACCATTTTTTTAAGCCATTTTCCTTCATTAAATTCACCAATTTTGAAACCTTGTGCTATGGACATTTCCAATCTCTCATGGTCACTTTTCTAGACTCAAAATGTCATTTGGAGCAAGTTTGATGTTGTAAGTTTTTCCATTTGAGGCCTCCTTGTATGAGTTTTGGGCATAGGTTAAAATGACCTGTAATTCACAAATGACCAAAATACCCTTTGCTTGCCAAGACCATAAGTTGAGTTCCACACATCATATGAATGCATACCATACCATTATAGAAAGCTAAGACAATGAGGAACAATTCTTATGTTGACCAGAAATTCATTTGAAATCTCCTTGAGGGGTAAAACTAGCTTGGAAGTCAAGTCACTTTTGCAGACAAAATTTCAGACACCTCAGATGACCTGTAACTTGCAAGGACCATAACTTGAGTTCTATAAATCTCCTTGATGTCTTCCACCACTCAAATTAAATGTTTTGAGATCCTCTACAAGTTTCATGTTGGCCAAGGATCCATTTGAAGCTTGCATTTTGACTTATCTTGCTTGGACATTTGACCTAAACTAGGGGATTTTACAGAGAAACCCTAATTTAGAAACTCCTCTTCTCCTTGATTCCTCTTGAATTCTTCTTAGCACAACAACATATCCTTATTTTCCATGTCAAATGATAGACCCCACATCTCTCCAATAGCCCTTAATGCCTTTAAATCAATCAATTGGCCTAGGGTTGACCTAGGGTTGACCCAGATGAAACCCTAGTTGACTGTCTTCAACTGCAATTCTTGTGGTCACCTCAACAACTTGTTTTCTTCCCCAAATGACTTTCTAAACCTCTCATGATGTCTATATGCTCTCCACGCCTTCAATTCACAGCTCACAACCCCCTTGTTGACCCTCAGCTGCCCTCAGATAGGAAATGGACTCAAGGCTTGATCTGCTGAATTCTCTGCTCTCAAATTCTTTTCTGATGACTTGAATAAGATGGAATTAGGATAATAACCTCTTGATAGGCCTCTAGAGATGAGAATAATGCTTGATCCCCTGTTGAATGACTTGCTATGCTTATGCTATGCAGATGGTTAGGCTATGTACATGACTCTATATGCAAATGCTAATGATATTGAAACATAAACCAAGTGAATAAGGTTGAGCAAATTTTAGGGTGCAACAGGCCAGAAATTGTACAGCAGACTACTGAGACAATTCAAATGATTCGTGAGAAATTGAAAGTGTCTCAGAGTAGGCAGAAAAGCTATCATGATAATCGGAGGAAAGAGTTGGAATTCTGTGTAGGTGATCACGTATTCCTAAGAGTTAATCCGATGACTGGTGTGGGTCGTGCATTGAAGTCCAAGAAGCTGGATCCTAAGTTCATTGGACCTTATGAGATTTTGCAGAGAATTGGTGATGTGGCTTATAGGGTGGCGTTGCCGCCTGAGTTGTCAAACTTACATGATGTGTTTCATGTGTCGCAATTGCGAAAGTATGTTTCTGATCCATCTCATGTGATTCAGAGAGATGATGTTCAGATTCGGGAGAATCTTACTATTGAGACGATGCCGTTGAGGATCGAGGACCGTAAGATGAAACAGCTTCGAGGGAAGGAAATACCTTTGGTGAAGGTAGCGTGGGGAGATGCTGCAGGAGGCAGTGTGACCTGGGAGTTGGAAAGCAGGATGCGAGAAGCGTATCCGGAGCTATTTCCATCAGGTAATTTTCGAGGACGAAAATAATTAAAGTGGGGGAGAGTTGTAACACCCATTTTAATTATTTAGCCATTTTATTATTATTTTAAAAATTATACGTTGGTGTGCCCTTTGGTGGGAGGGTAGTTGACGATGTTGGGTGGGTGTCCATAATGTGGGAGGACTATTGGTGGTATTTTGGTGTGAAATATAATAATATAAAAATAATAGTAACATTGGTGGGGGTGTTATTATTATTATTATTATATTTATTATATTTGTTAATATTATTAATATTATTATTATTTTGGTGAAATAATGATATTATTATTATTATTATTATTATTATTATTATTATTATTATTATTAATAATAGTATTATAATATTATTAGTATTAATAATAATATTGTATTATTTTATTAAGTTATTTTATTAATTGAGATTAGATTTAATAAAGAAAATAGAATGTGAAGGGGTGGGGAGAGTGGTACGATACATTTTAGAAATTGAGAAAAAGGGCGATAGAAAAGAGAGAAGAGAAAAGAACGAAAGAAAGGAAAAAAAGCGAAGGAAAAAGGGAACGAAGAACGGAAGAGAAAAGGGGAAGGCCAAGAGGCCAATTCTAGGAGGATTTCTATCGATCAACCAATTGATAAGGTAAGGGGGGAGAAACTTGATTGGGAATGGTTTATACATGTATATGGTAGTTGGGGATTCCTTAACCCCGTAGGAAATTGATCGATATATGATAATATATATTGATATGTTATGATTGATGATGATTGTTGTTAATTGTATAGTAATCGTTAATGAATTGTTGTTTTTGGTTGAGTTGGCATATAGGGCATATAGGGTGTTTTACGGTTTTTAGGGAAAGTTTTGTATGGCTTTTGAGGTATCGATAGTGTTTAGGTGATGATTTTGGGAATAGGAATTAGAAACCGATTGTTTACGGTAATAGGCAAGATTGGTACTAGAATAGGCTGGGAATCTAAGTTGAGATGATAGGCATAATTTGGCCTAGAATAGCACTGCAGAATTGTGAGGAAACTGATGAATCGCAGCATTCGCTGGGCTTCGCCTGGCGAATGTTGGCGAAGCTTCGCCTGGCGAAGGGAGGCGAGAGTTCGCCTGGCGAGCTGAGGCGAAGGGGCAGCGAATAACTCAGAAATTAAGTCCCAGACTAAAAACACAAGAACTTCGCCTGGCGAATGCCAGCGAAGGTTCGCTACGAGGGTTCGCCTGACGAATGCCAGCGAACGTAGCAGAACCAGATGAATTTTTGTGATGTGTTGGATTCGAGCATTGGTCTCGTGTGATCCTTCTAGCCTTGCTGTAGTGTGAAAATGATGAGTATGGGATATAACTTGTGTACTTGGTGATAGTACGCGTTTCCCTTAATATTGTTGGTGAGCAATTAGTTGATGTATATGGGTGTAGTAATCAGTAGGATCGTGTGTTTCCCAAGCGGTGAGATGTGTTTATATTTGGTGTTAGAAACTGAGACTACTCACTGTGTGATTGAATTATATGATGTTGGTGTGTGTTATATCTATACATATGCATTGATGTATGATGATATGATCAGGAGGATCGTGTGCACTTAGTGTGCCAGAATGTAATAGTTATGCATTGGTGTCTTGCATATCATGGTGTTTTGGTGGGATGAATCATGTCTCAGGAGGAGCGTAAGTGATTCATCTGTACTCCTTTGTGGATAATGGTGGGGGATAGATCATGTCTCAGGAGGAGCGTAAGTGATCTATCCAGGTTCGGTTGAATGAACCAATGAGTCGGTACCGCATGCATGGTGTTAAGTTGCATTTTTGCATTATATTATGTCATATTGTAATTTGAACAGTAGGTTCGTTATATGGCGTTGTTGGGGTGAATAAATGATGTGTTGGTGTGTTTTACTGCCTTATTTACATGTATTACATTACCATTATATTTTTGATCATGATTTCTCACCCCTTTGTTGTTGTTGTGTCTGTGCTTCTCCGAAAGTATAGATAATCCAGGTACTTAGCTAGCTTGGATTATGGTGTGACAGTCGAGTCTAGGATGCTCTGATACGTAGCACGAGACTTGGGCGTTTTTATTTGTTTTCTGAAGAACTTATATTTTATTTTCCTGTGAACGTATCAAACTTTTATTGGATTTTAATATTTTTAATATTCCGCTGTATTTTGGAGGAAAACCTTTTATAAAGGAAATGTTGATTTTATGTGATATCCCACTGGGGAGAAATACTCTGATGTTTATTTACGATGTTTATTAATTTAGAGGATTTTGGGAAGTGGGGTGTTACAATGGACACCGATTGCATCAACATTATGCAACATGCTAGATGTATTATAACGAGAGTATGATAGGGTCTCTCCTGAGCAGAGTCCTCATGCCAGGCACACGAGGAGCGGGTCCTCGGAGACCAACATTACACGACTACCAATATAGAAACTGGTTCTAAGAGTGGTTCCCAGAGTCATGGACCCTTCATGAATCAAATCATGCAACAGGCTAGCTGTGTTACGATAGGATCTACGAAAAGGTCTATTCTGGAGGAGCTTTCATGCTAGGCACACAAGGAGCGAGTCCTTGGGGACTAACACTAATTACTACCAATTCTAAACTATGTTTTCTCTCTTCTTTTTCTAAAGCTCGGGTGTAGAGCTTTACTTGTGATATTTTCCCAGAATCCAACAAGCAAATATACTACAAAGCATATAATAGAAAGAGAAAGCAATAAATGAAGAACAGGAGAAAATAAACATAAAGAAAACAGTTAAGCAAAGCTAGTACTCTCGAATCGAGTCAAGTTAGGCTTGACTCTCTCTTGCATAGGGCAATGCGATCCCCAGCAGAGTCGCCATCTATCGTACCTTGAAAAATACGATCCTCGCGATGGACGCGGAAAATACTGTTCGAAACAGAGTCGCCACCGAACTTTATTCATTCCAAGGATGGAATAGGAAAATATCGATAAAACCTTTAAGAGAGATAAGAACATGGTCATCGCAACCAATATTCTAAGTTCGGGAGTCGGTTACGCAGAGGGAAGGTACTAGCACCCTCTACGTCCGTTGTACTCAACGGGAACCTCTTGATTCGATTCGAGAGTAAAGTTAGTTACGCTTGTTAGTTTTCTTCTAAGGTTTCTCCTATAGGGGAGAATGGATGGTTTTAAGATAGGGTGCTCGCCAAGGATTGGGGCCCTTTTGCCTACGTATCTTCACTTGTAAGAAGTGGAAAATCAGAGCATTCGTAGTTCGTGGGACTACGGGAAAAAGAGTGGATTGTGCTTGCCAAGATCATCGCAATCTTGTGCCTACGTATTCTCATTGATAAATGAGAAATCAGAGCAGCCGTAGTTCGGCTAACTACGGTAAAAGGTGTTGGAGACTGAACGAGTGTTTAGGTCGCATTCTAACTGCTAAACATTGGCTTGTCTGCTCGCTAGGGGAGGCTGAAGCACTGGTTTGTTATGCGCGGAAGAAAGGACTAAACAATGTTCTTGGTAAAGTACGGGAACCTAAAGGTGGGAAATAAAAAAAGGTGAAAACGTGCTCTCTAGGATCATCGCAATCCTATGCCTACGTACTCTCAATAGATATGAGAGATCAGAGCAGCCGTAGTTAGGCTAACTACGATAAAAGGGTTTGAAAATGAACGAGTGTTTAGGTCGCACTCTAACTGCTAAACATTGGCTTGTCTGCTCGCTAGGGGAGGCTGAAGCACGAGTTTGTTATGCGCGGAAGAAGGGACTAAACAATGTTCTTTGAGAAGAGTTGTTTGAGTTGTAGGGATCGTGCAAGGGCGAGGAATTAGGTTTGAATGTTTTGGTTTGGGAAAGAGGATGGATTTGAATAGGTTTAATGTTTCGATCGCATGGGGGCGAGAAAGAGGAGTTGGAATGGTTGGATATTTTAAGGGAGAATGACGACTACTCGATAAACGAGATGTCAGCCTCGCAATAAATTAATCGAGGTATCATTGGAATGCTAGATCCCAACGATACCTTTTTCATTCGACTAACTTCGAAATTTGTGTTTGAGAAAGTTTCAATCGCACGAGGCGAGAAAAGAGAGTTGGATAGAATATTTTAAGGGAGAATGACGAATACTCGATAAACGAGACGTCAGCCTCGCAATCAATTAATCGGGATATCATTGGAATGCTAGATCCCAACGATACCTTTTTCATTCGAATAATTATGAAATTGTATTTGATTGGACAATGACGATATTTGTCCAAATAGTTAGGGCATATATTTTGTAAATGAAAGGTCGAGCGAACCACAACCTAAAGCGTACGCCCCAAGAGTGGTCACTCAAGAATTCGAGGAGTGCGAGACTCCGAGAACTCAGTTCTTTCATAATTTAATTAAGAAAATAATTTGAATTTTACGTATGGTTTAGAGACATACTAGGGTTTAGACTCGATCGCACGAAGGTGAGGAACGAGATTCGATGGTTTGAAAAATTAGGAGGAACGACGACTACTCGATAAACGAGACGTCGGCCTCGTAACCAATTAGTCGGAATATCGTTGGAATGCTAGATTCCAACGACACCTTTTTCATTCCATAAATTATGAAATATGTTTGTTAGACAATGAGTACTTGTCCAAATAATTATGGGAAGTGTTTTAAGAAGCGAAAGTTCGAACGACACGTCATTCAAGGCGTACGCCTCAATAGTAGTCACTCTCAAATTCGAGGAATGCGTGACTCCAAGAACTTGATTCTTTCGTGATTCGATTTAGAAAATAATTTGAATTGATTAGCGTACTCGGACTAGGCGCGCTAGGTATTCTAGAAAATAAGATCGGAAGGATCACAACTCAAGGTGTGCACCTCGAGAGCGGTCGCTTTAAAAATTCAAGGAAGGCGAGATCCAAGAATTTGATTGTTTTGAAAATTATTTTAGGAAGATAGTTTAATTTGATTAAGAAAAATAGTTTTAATTTATATATAAAATAAATTAATCAATTGTAAAAAAAAATAAAAAAAAAAGTTTTGAGAAAAGCTAATCATGATTAATTGTTTTGAAAGAAGTCTAATATCTTAGAAAAAGTTTTAACTTAATTAATAAAGTATATATATATTTTTTTAATACTTAAAATATTATTATAATTAATTGTTTTGAAAAAAAAGTTAATATCTTTAAGAAGAAATAGGTTTTAAATAAAGTATATTTTTTTGAAAAGTTTATTATTTAAAAATATTAATTTGGTAATGATTTTGAAGTATATTTATATTTTTAGAATAATTTGAATTTTCTTATAAAAATATCTAAAAGTAATTAAAAGTATCTTTTGGAAATTTCAATTAAATTAAATGAAAAAGCAATTTGAAAATCGAAAGCCGGAACAACCACAACTCAAAGGCGTGCGCCTCGAGAGCGGTTGTTCAAGGATTCAAGGGATGCTAGACCCCAAGAGCCCACTACTTTCGTTATTTAATTAAACAAATAATTTGACATAACAATTTTAATCAAAATAATTATTATTTAATCAAAACTGATAATTATAATTACTTTAGTTTCTTTAAAACGTTAGGCCTATTGTTGTTTCATTATTGATCCAAGCTACCCTACCTAAAGAGAAAGAGATCAGGTGTGTTTGATTTAAGTTGTGTATCATTCACAAATACGAACCAACTCATACCAGTTAAATTTGATTGATTTAGACCCCAAAATACCCCTAACTGGAAGCAACCCAACATGTATCTCATTCTACAGAAGTTGTTTCATAGCTATTTTATTCAATCAAGCTTATTAAAACAGTTGATGGATGTATCGCAAGCTATATGTACCATGTCTTCCAACCACTTATATAAGTGCTCAAATCATACAATAAGCTCACATAAGCTTTAAAACTAAACCTGGCGGTAACAGAACCAAACTGAAAACTACGCAAAATAAGAACGAAAGGTTAGCATAACTCAAATTCATCCGTTTACCGTAAGGCGATGTTAACCGTCTACTCGCAAATTTCTGATACAAAACAGCAGTAACCAAATACCAATCGACAAGAACCACTAAGTTCACAAATTGTATAAATGACATATATATGCAGATGGATAGGCGATGAACAATCAAGCAATCATTAGAGTTTTCAAGATCAGAGCAGCAGTCATAATGATACATCAATCTATTAGCTCAAAAAAGAAGACTAGCTCAAGTATTTTCCAAGATGGGCTACTGTAAAATAGAAACAAGCCTCCACTATACAAATAGCAGTGACACACTACAAAACAGGATAATTGGTTCCGAAATTTACCGCAAAGATGAAGTATTTGTTGAATGGTTGGAGCTGGCGTCGAAACTGCGGCAATTTGTGTGAGTTGCTTGACGGCATGTTGTTGTTGTTTCTGCGGATGACACGCAAATGGTTTGCCGCTGTAGCTTGTTGTCGATGCCGCTCGTATATTGTTATCAATGACAACACTCATGACGGTATCTGAAAATTGACATCACAAAATAGCAACAAAACCAGACAGGGCCACTACATTTAAACCGCCATAGTAACTACAAAGGTGATGTTGCAAACTTCTCCAAAGTCAACAGAGCTGCCGCGTATGGTGAGCATTAAGTGAGCGAAGTTGTTGATGGACGACGGAAGATGCAAGTTGTTGTCGCTGTTTGATCCCTTAAACAGTGTTAGCTTACTGTTTGTATCGCTTTCCTCAAGTGAACTACCTGCTTAACTAGATCTTTAAATTTGAGATCCTTCCTGCATAAAGAATTTCAACAAAACAACCAAAATATAGTAGTGATAGCCTCAAATCAATAACTCATATTGTTTTGATTCAACATGGCAGCAAATGATACAAGTGAATCACAAATAACACTATGAAAATCAAATGTTGAAAGCTTCAATCCAAGTAACAATCCAAGTAACAGTTCGCATACGTGATGCTCACATACTATCACAACATAAGCAAGAAGTAATTAGCATTCATGATAGGGGATATCTGTACTGTCACAGGGGCATTGAAACAACACAAACGCTCAAGATTTTTGAACATGTCCAAATCTTCATGTTCGTACAAACGAAGAACAGAGCAAGACTTCAAAAGCAAAAAACGATACCAGCTACTCCTAAAGGCATACACATCTAACCAATACACAGAATGAATGACCAAACATCGACAATCGAAATATAATTATAATAGCAACCCCAATCGTAACATATACATGATTTGAGAAACAAAACTGAAACACTGCAAAAAATACACTACCGATATGCCTTAAAAGTAACTCGAGATTATTACCGACATTGTGGTTGCTATTGTGGTTGTCGACTGCAGTTGTCGTAACTTGTTATGAGCGGAGATCTAAATCCTCGGTTGTGGCTCAACATTTCTACTAAACGTTCCCAGTTGATGGCTTCAAACCGAGCTACCGCAGAAACCGAAGATTTATCTGTGTTGCCACCAACATTCTGTGCTTCTCCATAAGGCGAACAACATATCCAACCATTGCTGAGATCTTGTCTTGAATATCAGAAAGTATTACTTTTGATGCATCAGGGTTATTCAAATCAAGCGTCTCCTTTGTTTTCTTGATATCCGAAGCTATTCTCTTCTCTTTCCCTTCCAAAAACGCAAGCTTCTCATGAAGCTTACTTTGATACTTGTTATTGTTATTCGATGCTCCAATGCCGTCGTAACCGTTATCGCCGTTGAGGATGCAACAAACCTTTTTTCAACACAGGTAACAGAACAAATAGACAAAACCAGTTATACACACATTATGAATTGAATTGGAATTAGTGATTACCGCAAAACCCGAAGTCGTCTTTGAACTGAGTCCTTCATTATCAACTCTATCAGTAGCGAGATAACTGCTATCTATCATCAATTGATGTTGCAACTTGATTCTGCATCAATGTTCGAGTCAGTTTGATGCCGATGCTGACTTATCATCGCGATCTAATGTTGTTGCAACTTAGAGTTGCTCCGTGCACCGCTTGAGGTATCAAGTTCTGCTGCTGAATTGAGTCTATGATGTTTCTTCAACAAATGATAATGTTTCCGCTTCTGAACGAAATTCAAGCCCTCCCTGTAAAGAGCAACTCTAGGCTCACACAGACCACCTTTCAGCATGTTAAATAACTTCTTAACTGGACTCCCCAACTGAAAGTTACAACCAGTAAAAAGCTCTTTCGAAGTCTGAATAAAAATTCTCCTGGTCCATGCGTGTTCCTATGCTCTGCAAAGCTGCATTTCTTTTTCGATTGTGCTATAACAGGTCACCAATCTTACAAGAATACCATCACAACATAATGAGCTTGATGCGTTTCTGAACTGCAACCTCTATTAACCACCATGCCGAGATGTTAAGGATGTCACGGCTGTATTTGCGGCTGATGTGTGTAAGCTGGTTCTGTCTAATCTCCTCAATATGCATTATCATTACCTTCCTCAGCTCGGCATGGCCATGACATTCATCTGCTTACCGACTTATGATGACAACTCAAAAGGATCCCAAACAATGATGCTTCAAGCTCCTCCGCATAATCGAAATTCCGGCAATGGCGCAACCTGCATAAAATCAATAGTAGCCCAAAATAGAAATCGAAAACATAACTTGGTGAAAATAAAACCCACGAAAATAAAGTTGAGCTGAAGGTGCGCCCCTGTTGTCGTTGTGACTGAAATACTCTTACTGCTTCCATTTATTTCTTGTCATAGTTGTTATGGAACTTGTTGAGTTTTTGGATGGCATCGATAATTAAGCACATAACAATAATATTGCATTATCACTTTTTGTCGTTACCGTAACTTTTTTTGACCTCGCCGTGTGCTGCAAAACAATAATCAGATTACGGGAGAAGATGTTGTTCTGGAGACGGATGTTCACTCTCAAACTGGAAATTATTTACTTCGTGTAATAATCCAATGAACAAAAGCATGCCTCCATTGTGTTGCCAACGAATGCAGCAATATCCTATCAACAGCCTCTCCAACCTCCTTGGTAAATAGCCGAGTTCGTGTGTGGAAAGGTGCTTCCGTGCAACCAAACAGAAGGCTAACCAAAGATTTCCACTGAAGAAATGCTTCTAGTGACTGACCCATCAAAAAGGCATTAAATGCAAACTACAGTTCTCCAAGGAGCAAGTCTTCAGAACCTCCATAATTTGATGCCAGTAGAGTTTCAAGCAAATGTGTCTTGTCAAGATTCAGAGAAGTAAGTTCCTGCCCACTAATCCCCTTGCATTTCTGCCATGATCTCCTTCGCTTCTAAGTTTCTTCTCATGCATCTCGTTAATCTCTCGCTCTCTTCTCGCTTCGTCTCCTTTCTTCACGGCTGCGCAGTAAACGGCCTCGCCAGTGATGTGAGGTTCAGAGATGACGACGCCGGAGGGAGTATGTTGCTCGTCGTCGGCAGGGTTGTGATGTGGTAAGTTGTTGTTATGATGGTGGTAGGGGCCGTTGAGTTGAAGAATTGTTGAACTGGTGTAACTTTGATCTGTGAACCTCCGTATTGACCGAACATTGCAGAATCAACGCGTCGTGTTACCTTCTGTTGAATCCATAGATGAAACACAAGGGTTTGTTGCTACAAAAGTTGCGAGTCATCACCGCGAGCTGAAAAGTTGAGTGTGTCGGCGTTGATGTTGGTAGCTTTTGTTCTTGCTTCAAGTTGTTGTTGAAGAACTGTTGTACCTTCCTCATTGTATTCTTCACAATCCCTTCAACATTTTGAAAAACGTTTCTTCATCTACGTAACATTTCCGTATCTCACTTTAAGTTTATGTTGTTGGATTTCCCCTAATTTCATGTTCAGAAGTTAATTTTCGTGAGAAAATTTGAGGTGATCTTCGTGCTATGATGTGGAGCCATGGTTAATGATTTGTAAAGATATTTGAGGGATTCGGCTTAAGGGAAACGAGCGATGAGAATGATGGAGAGATAGGAGAAGATTACGTGGAGAAATGTTTCGTGAAGAAAGGGTATGAGTTTCGGTGTGAAGCGAGGTCGAAGAAGATGGCGTTGATGATGGTGAGAGGTTACGGCGCCGGAGAAATGAGAGGGTTTCGGTGGAAAATCGTGAAAGAGAGTGACGGAGATGGGAAGGTAGGCGACGAATTTAGGGTTAGAGTTGGGGGGTGGCCGCCGTGCTTTCGCAGAGAGAAGGGGTTTTTTAGAGGGATGAACAGTGAATTCGGTTTAGGGTTTTGGGGTTAAATTTGGGGGCGGCCGATTTAGGGTTTCGGTGAACAGTAATTCCCCCCAAACTAGGGTTCTCCATTCTCTCCTCTTATGCAGATTGTGACCCTCTCTTTATTTGGGCCTCCAATGGATGGGCCGGTCAATTCAACTCTGATCTTTCTTCCATTATCCTTCTCTCTTTTTTTATTTCTTTTCATTATCCTTAATTAATAACTAAATCCTAATGACTAACATTAAATAAGAGAAACAAATTCACTAATAACCATATAACTATTACTAACTATAAACTAAAACAAAATAATATTATTTACTTATTATTAAATAACCAACAATTTTCTTAAATCCTAAATATTAATAATATTAATAATATAACAAAACTAACATTTACAAAACTTTAAAATAAACAAAATTAATATTATGAACCTATATATATATTTAAAACATAAACTAAAATATCGCTAATTGTAAATAAATAAAATTTAAAAAGAAGAAAATACGAAAACACAAATAGACTAATAATAAAATATAAAAAAACTCAAGGACAACTCTAAGCCACGTGTCACACTTTTATTGGGCAAAAAAAAGTGAAAAAGTTATTTTTGCCGAAAAATACGCTACGCTGTATAAGCGAGGTAAATTAAAAACAAAGTCGGGCAAATGAGAATTTTGAAAAAGATAGGACAAATTTGGGGTATGACACATACATTTTTCCTCCCTCCCTCCATTCTAAGTGTGCATTCTCATGTTTGCATATTGCATTTTATTATGCTTTCTCCTTTTGTTTTCCCTTGCCATGTCCCCCTTAGGATCTAACCTCCTTTGCTTAAGGATGGTTATAGACATTAGAATTCAAACCACGCATGATCACATTAGGTAGTCCCCTTTTGTATCCCAACTCTAGATCCACTTTGCATGACAACTTTTAGGTTTGAGTTAGTCTCCCTTTAGTACGTCCTTTCTCTTCTCATCTTCAAACACTTTAAAGACACATAATAAAGAATAACAAGTGTTGTACGCTACGAGCCTTAAGCTACTTGGGAAATGGTGATTGGGGGGCTTCCTCTCAATGGCCTAGAGTGTTTAGTGTACACTCTTTGGGTGATATGCGACGCATTCGCTCCTAGGTCATAGTCTTTAGTGCAACATGAGTTACAAATCAAACTCAAAACACTTCTTCTCTAAAAAACACAAAAAAAACTTCAAATCTTTTTTCATCCTTCGGGATCTTAATAATGGAAACCATTTTCATAAAAAAGAGTGTTGTTAACTCTTAGTTCTACCGCAAACAGACGTCGTCCCTAACTGCTGGAATTACTTGTTAACCCTACTCGGGTAAAACAGATGAACAAACCGGTGTTCTTGTTAGCCCAAACTACGTTTGCTCTAATCTCTCATACCTGTTGAGAGTACGTAGGCACAAGATGGCGATGTCTCGGCGAGCAACCTTTCCCCCTTTCACCCGTAGTTAGCCGAACTACGTTGACTCTGACTTTCCCATTGCACGAGGGAGTACGTAGGCACAGAGCGGCGATGCTCTGCCGAGTCTCTTTTCTTTTCTTTTTTCCCTAAGACCTTTAGCTAGATAGGTAATCACCCTTTTAGATAGATAACTATGCATGGATCCCGTCGAGTACGACGGATGTGAGGGATGCTCATACCTTCCCCTTGCGTAACCGACTCCCGAACCTGAGATTTGGTTGCGATGACCGATCTTATCCCTTTTTCGTAGGTTTTCTCTGATTGTTTCCTTTCCATATCGTTGGGATAAATAACGAACGGTGGTGACTCTTCTGTCATTGTCGGCCCTCTTTTTCGCAGTTGCGACAGCTGGCGACTCTGCTGGGGACAGGAATATCCCCTATGCGAGTCAATCCTAGCGCATTGTATCATTATTGTTGTGCTGTGGGGGGGGGAATGTTCCATTGAGAGAGAAGTCAGACCCAGGCTTGAGTATAGACATAGCTTTAGTAGTGGAGAGTAGTGGTGGATGTGCTGGCTTTTCTAGTACTAGTTCACCATGAAGTTTGCGCTCAGACGAGATCTTCTTTGATGATTTTCTTTCTGGCCCTTTGGGCTCGAAGGGATTTTGGATCTGAGGGTTGTCGACTCTGGGGACCGATCATTTGTGAGTCAGCTAAGTGAGGCCTCTTCAAGAGATTACGATGCTAAACCAGAAATGGTGAACGTATCATCGTTTCTTGAAAGTCTGTGATGCTGACAAACGCATAGGATGCCAAGACTTATCAATGGATAGGTCCATACATGTGAGAGGGATTGGGTTATGTAGGAAACCTTGACTTCCAGACTACCTGATTTTCTTTACAGTGTGAATCTGTATTCTTGGTACAGGGGGTCCTAATGTTCTTGCTAAGGCGGAGCGCTGGTTATTCTCGATCAACAACACAACAATCTTGATCCCCTGTTTGCATTTGCATTTGCGTTTTCATCTGCATTTTCATTGACAGGTATTTATGTTGCAGGTGTATATTTCCTTCACAATTCTAGTGGTCTTGTTCCTTTATTTCTGACATGTAGTCCTTGAAGAGAACAGTGGCCTACAAGTTTCCAGCTCCTGATGTTAGTTCCTTGCTGAGTTTGATTTCCATGGCTGATGGGAAGGTGATGCAAGCCTTCAGTACACGAGATGGATGGTCTTTATGCTCTTCTGCAGTTCTACGACTCACAGTTGAGGTGTTTCATTTTTCCTGACTATATCCTAGAACCTACCTTGGAGGAGTATTCTATGTTGTTAGGCTTGCCTATTCTTGATCAGATGCCATTCTTCCATACTGACGCTAAGCCTGATCTGGCTAAGCTAGCTGTTGTATTACATGTGGATGCTTCAGAGTTAGAGGGGAATTTGACCAAGTGGAATGGTGTGCCTGGTTTTCCTTTGGTTTTCCTGGTTGATAAGGCTCGGCAGTTTGCTAAGGACAGTTGTTGGATTGTGTTTAGCGCTATTCTCGCTCTCTGTATCTATGGCATTATATTTTTTCCTAATCTCCCTGACTTTGTAGATTTGGATGTGTTCTATATCCTGGCTTCAAGAAACCCAGTGCCTACTCTTCTTGGAGATGTTTATCATTCTGTTCATTACAAGAATGAGAACTGAAGGGGAAGGAATGTAGCTTGTTGTGTTCCTTTGTTGTACAGATGGTTTGCTGGTCATATGCCCAAGACAGGTCCGTTTGTTGCTACTGCTGGTACTTCAGGGTGGTCGGAAAGGTTGATAAGTCTATCTACAGAGAATATTACTTGGTTCGACTGAGATATGCTTGGTACAGAGGTTATTTATAGTTGTAGTGGATTTCATAACGTCCCTTTGATTGGAAGGAAATGATGCATCAACTATAACTCGTCTTTGTTAGTTAGGCAGTTTGGATACGCGCTGAGGGGTCCTCCTAAGGAAGAGGAGATACATGAATCTCTGTATCTCACCGGGTTGTTGGAGGGTGAGACTTTAGGCAGACTTGAGCATGCTTGGAATAACATTCACAGGAAGGGGAAAGCCTTATTGGGGAAGAGTGATAGTCGAGCATATGACCCTTACCTGACTAGGATTCATGAGAGAGTTGCGAAGGTTTTGATGTCGTTTCCTTCTGTGGAGCCTTTGTATCCTCCCATGATTGAGGAGCCTACCACCATAAACATTCAGAAGTACAATCAGTTATGGTTTGAGAAGGAAGAGTTGAGAAAATCTAACGAGGAGTTAGAGAAGGAAATCATTCAGCTTTGAAGTGAGAAGATTGAGGTTGTTCACTCTTTCAAGAAACAAACTGAGCTTGTGAAAAAATTGGGTATGGATCTGACCAAGGAGACCAGTTCTCAGGAACGTTTGGGTTTGGATTTCAAAGTCGTCAGTAGTGTCCTTGCTTCTAAGAATAAATATTTGGATAGAGCTTACTTAGAGATTTTTAAGTTTAACAACCAATGGAATGCTACGCTCACCAACAACAAAGAGCGCGAAGACAAGTTAAAGCTACAGATCAGCAAGTTGAAGATGCATCTTAGTGTTAAAGACGAGAATATTTCAGCAGAGGCGTCACTCAGACGGGATAGCGAATATAGGTTGAGCGAAGCTATTGCAGACTTGAAGGATTGTAGGTTGAGAGCTGATTCCAAGAGATGGAGGCTTGAGGAGTGCTTTAGGGAAGGGGCCTTTGAATACCATGTTGAGAGTCTACAACACACTATTAGCCAGTGAGAGCTACTTATTCAAGGATTATTTACCAGACCAGATCATCCAAAGACGCAAGAGTTGCTAGAGGACTTCCTGTCTCGTCATCCAGCTTGACTATCTTGTTTATCTTTTTGCAGCTTGTTGCTTATCGCTTGTTGTACTGACCATCACCAGGCTTGTTGGTTGAGTTCCTTTCCATTATACTCAGTTGTTGTTTGTACATTGCCTGTTGGCCTGTGATTATATATGAGGAGGTTCTGTTATATGCTTGTCTGTAGGGCTCTCCATTGTTGTGCTTTTCTCCCGGAAACTAGAATCGAGGGGGAAATTTCCCTGTTGCATACATACATGTCTGCATTTTGCATTTTTGCATTGCAGGTGCATCGGAACTGTTAATCTTATTTCCTGTGGTCCGTTAGTGTGTTTCAGGATTGCCGATCAAACAACTCACGGGTACGCTACCAGGGGGAATCAGAAGAGAGTAATGGAGCAAATGCAAGCAGAGATGCAGGAAATGAGGGACCGGATGGCCCAGTTCATGGAGGTAATGCAGGGAGTGGCTAATGGACAAGAGCAACTTCGTACTTTGGTGCAGCCCTTGATTGCACATGTTGACGGCAACAGTGTGTTGCATGGTGGGAACACTGTTAATCCTCCACATGTTGAGACTCCTCGAGCTGATAACTTCATGCCTACTTTGGTCATTCCTACTGTTGGAGGGAATGGTAATGCTGTTGGCTTCGACAACACTGGTTCTGGTAATGCTGGAAATGGTAATGTTAATGGGAATGGTTATGGTCCTGATACCACATGTGCTATACATGGTAATATGGATCAACTTTAGAATAAAGACAAACAAGATGATGTGTTCTCACCAAGGGTTGTGGTTGCTGAGTTGCCCTCCGAAGCTGATAAGAGGATCAAGATGATTGAAGAAAAATGAAGTCTCTTGAAAGTCAAAATTCCATGGGCCTTGATATGGCTAATCTAGGACTGATCCCGGATCTGAGAGTGCCACTGAATTTCAAAGTCCCAGACTTTGACAAATATAAGGGTACCACCTGCCCAAGAGTTCATCTGAGATCCTACTACCGTAAGATGTTCGCCTACTCGGACGATGAGAAATTGCTCATGCATTTCTTTTAGGACAGTTTGTCTGGTCCTTCGTTGGAATGGTACATGGGACTGGAGCCCACTCATGTCCGAAGATGGAGAGACCTGGCTGAGGCTTTTGTGAAACATTACCAATATAACAGCGACCTTGCTCCTAACAGGGTCCAGCTTCAGAATCTTTCGCAAAAGAACAATGAGTGTTTCAAGGAATATGCTCAAAGGTGACGGGAGTTAGAAGCCAGGGTGCAGCCGCCCATGGTGGAACGTGAGCTCATTGACATGTTCGTCGCCACTTTGCCCGGCGTCTATTATGAGAAGCTCATTAGTAGCATGTAGGGTAGTTTCTCTGACTTAATCATCACCGGAGAGAGGGTGGAAAATGGTATCAAGTTAGGGAAGATAAGTTCTGGTGAAATGCCCTCAGCTGGAGGAGGAGGTAAGAAGGTATTCAGTAACAAGAAACGAGAAGGAGATACCAATTCCGTGTCCAATTCTCGTGGGAGAGGTAGAGGTCAGAATCGTCAACAACAGCAGGTTGCTAGCATTATAATTCCCACAGTTCAGCAGCAACCACAGTAACAACAACGTCAACAACAACAACAACCACCGCAGCAGGGTTATAGAAGATATCAGGACCGAGGTCGGGTGGCAGTGAATAGACATTTTGACGCTCCTCCCATGCCGTATTCTCATCTATTGCAAGCTTTGTTGCAACTGCAGTTGATTCAAAATAGGACCATGGCTCCCCTGACTGGGCCACCTCCACCCGGGTATGATGCGAACACTCGCTGTGAGTTTCATTCAGGTGCCCCGGGGCACAATATCGATAATTGTAAGGCCTTTAAGCATAAAGTGCAGGACATGATTGATAGTAAAGCAATTAACTTCTCCAATGATGTTCCCAATGTTGTAAAAAATCCTATGCCAAATCATGGGCAAGCTGGAGTCAATGCAATCATCGAGGATGATGGGTTAGGTTTGGTAACAGATGTTAGCGAGTTAAAAACACCATTGAGCTTCGTGAAGGCTAGACTGTTGAAGGGGGGTGTTTTCCCAGGTTGCGCTGAAGATTGTGCTGAATGTCTGAGTAATCCTAAGGGATGTGTGCAGCTGAAGGGCTATATTCAAGATATGATGGATAGTGGGGTCTTGCAGTTTGATCGGTCTGTTGAAAGTAAGTCTGAAGAGTTGGTAACTAAGGAAGGGGATGAGATTGCAATGATCTCTATTCCGTACAAAATCGTTACCATTTATGCGCCAAAACCACCAACAATAACCATAACTAAAGCAGGTCCCGTACCGTTTGAAAGCACCAAGGCTATTCCGTGGAACTACGGAGCTGAAGTGTATTGCAACGGACAAAAACTAGATTTGAATGGTCCCCTTACGGATTCAGTGGATAATCTTGTGGGAGCAGGAGGAATTACCCGTAGTGGTCGGGTCTTTTCGTCACCTGAAGTGGTTATTGATAGGGTTGATAAAGGAAAAAATAAAGTCATGGTAGAAGAAACTTCTCAGGCTGGAGAGAAGGAATCTTTGTTAAAGGATGCAGAAGAGTTTATGAGGCTGGTACGGAAGAGTGACTACAAGATAGTTGATCATCTGCAGCAAACTCCTTCTAAGATATCAATCCTGTCTTTGTTACTATGTTCCGAAGCGCATCTGAATGCGTTGTTAAGAATACTGAATACTGCTTACGTGCCGTAAGAAATTTCGGTTAATCAACTCGAAAGGGTTGTTGCACACGTAAACGCAGGGAATAGACTGGGTTTTACAGACTTGGATTTGACGCCAAGGGGCAGGAACCATAATTGTGCGTTGCACATATCCATAGAATGCCGAGGGGCTGTTATGTCTCATGTACTCGTTGATACAGGTTCGTCTTTGAACATACTTCCAAAGAAGGCCCTAATGAAGTTGGACATGCATGGTCTGATTTGCACGCCAAGTGATTTGGTGGTGCGCGCTTTTGATAGTACCCGAAGATCTGTGTTCGGAGAAGTGACATTGCCTATTCAGGCGGGACCTGAAGTATTTGATGCAGTGTTCTACATTATGGACATCCAGCCTGCCTATAGTTGTTTATTAGGCCGTCCATGGATTCATTCAGCAAGAGCTGTGACCTCCACGCTGCATCAGAAGCTAAAGTATATGGTTGGCGGTAGTGTTGTTACAGTGTGCGGAGAAGAGGATATAAGGATCAGTCACTTATCATCCTTCAAGTATGTCAAGGTGGACGGAGAAATCCACGAAACTCTTTGTCAGGCTTTTGAAACAGTCCAGATTAAAGCTCCTATTGTAAGCAAAGACCTGGAAGTGGCCATGTCTTCTTTTAAGGAGGCCCGAGCAGCAGTGCAGGCTGGGGCAGCGCAAGGTTGGGGCCATGTATTGGAGATTCCCAACAAGCAAGATAAGTTTGGTTTGGGATACCATGTAACACCCCCTTTCTATACCCCCAAATAATACATTTAATCATTTAGGCACTTAATCAAAATTTCATCAGAGTAATTCATAACACGGTATAAAAAGAGTATGCCACATTATACTTGAAATTAAACATACATACAACACCTGCTCATATAGATATGCAACAATGGGCAACACACAATCTAGGAACTTCGTCCTTTTTACCCACATCTCAAATATTTAGAATAAAAGCGGAAAATCTAAACGTTTGAATCACCACCAACATGTATTCACATACATACATATTCACATCATCCCGTCTAATACATCAACAACAGTCATGTTTACAAAACATGCAGCACCAATAAAACATATACAAATGTATTCATCAAAATAGCCCAAGGCTTCCTATGCTACCCGGTGTTACATATCAGAGCCATCTGACCAAAACAAAATGAAGACACGCTTCACAAAAAGGGATCACCAGCACCTAATCTGCAATGCCTCATAGAGCATCATAAAACAGCAGAAGGGTGAGAAACAATATCATAATAAACAATGCATAAATCATATATATACATATGCACAAACAAAGAATACACCTATTCTTCGTTCCTCACCACAAATCATTATCCCTCGTCATATACACCACAATGTACATTTACACAAATAATGGATAATCACCCGACATATTTAATATGCACATATCCATAATTTCAATCAATACACACAAACATACACAATATGTTTATTTCATCACCAATTCACATAAACATCTCTATACATGTTTATTTTCACCAATGCATCATATAAAGATGGTTATGCAACTCATAGAGACCGACTCACGACTCTATGCAGATGCAAATGCGGTACCGACTCAATTCAACAGGTTCAATTGAAGAACCAAAATGGAACCATCGCTCGTTACGAAGTAACTCCCCGTCGGGCCTACGATGTTCACCCATTGCTCACACCCCACATGGGCACACAATGTTTATGGATTGCTCACACCCCACATGGGCACACAATGTTTATGGATTGCTCACACCCCACATGGGCACACAATCGTTCTGCAGATTTTACGCGGAATCAAATATAACCATCGCTCACACCCCACATGGGCACACGAGGTTCTGCAGATCCTACACGGGATCAAATAGCACAAATGCATATCATGATGCTTCACATGCAAACATGACTCAATCAACTATAAACCATCGCTCACACCCCACATGGGCACACGAGGCTTCTGCAGATCCTACGCGGGATTAATCAACACAAAATGCATACATGTTTACAAACATACTCATGCATTTATCACATTTCATTGCATACATTCGTTATGCATTCACATCATATATATCACAATGCATATATATATATATTCATCATTCAATTCACTAGGATTCACGCCTTACGGCTACCCACAACACAACAATTAATAACACACCATTTATCCATACGAGACGAGACCGATCACAACCAGACGCTCTAGCTAATATAAGCTGTTCTCACTCAAAATCATTAATTTCAATTAATTGGTAAAATCGGCTAAAAGTCGGATAAAAATAATATTTCTTTTCACCAAGTTGTAGAACATATTATTAGCTTCAGTTTGATATAAAGAACGTCAAAATCCGATAAACGGTGAAAAAGTTATGAATTTTCAAAGTTTCGAAATAAAATATTTTCTCACACTTACAGTGTTAATCAGTTAACGCATATGGTTAACCGATTAACCACTCCAAAAACTCAGTTTTTAGGCCAAAAACTCAGCTTTTAGGCCCCCAACAATGTGTTAATCGGTTAACGTATATGGTTAACCGATTAACACCTAAAAAACTCAGAAAAACAGCTACGGGTTTGAGCTTAAAACCCTCAAAAACCCGACCGATTAAATAGTTTTCACCCGATTAAATACCTATCTATCCTTACTAATCATATACGGATATATTAGGGTCATAAAACTCAACTTTCGCGACATTCGATTTCCACTCAAAATCTTAACCTCAATTTAACCGAAAATGGTGAAACTCGAAATATCACCCGATTCTCACCAAACTAGTTTCAATACTCTTAGTCTAACATATCCTGACTAAGCTACAAAGGTTATTCTCGATTCTAACCGTTAAACAATGATTTCTACCGATTAAACCAACTTCAACCTAGAAATGGAAAGTGTAGAAAAACTACCAAACAATCCACACAACACATACATGATCATACACATGGATAGAATAATAAAGTTCCACACCCTTACCCGACTAATCGAAAGCTTGGATGTTGATTCTTGATGATTCTAGGTTTTTGCTCCTCTTCCTCCTCTTTCTCTTCTCTTCTCTTGTTCTTTCTCTTTTCTTTCTCTCTAACTCTCTCTATTTCTTTCTTTCTATTTTCTCTCCAATTCCTCTTATACTTTTCCCCTCAATTCTATTTCTATCAAAAGACCAAAATACCCTCCAATCTAAATTTTACCCGAAACTCTCCGAAACGGTAAAATATTAAAACATACTATATTAACACATCAAACTCACAATTAAAACAATTATTACTCAAATCAATTAAAACACTCAATAAAATGAAATAATCGAAATCGGGGCGTTACATACCACCTGTCATTTTCTTCTTCTTCATCCTCGCAGAGTGCGTCGCGCTATAAGCGACCTGAGTAGTTCACCAAAGGAGGAGTTATCTTCGAAAGGATCAACGCGGTTTCAGACGAAGAAGGAGATAGTGATTGTGACATGGACGCTTGGATCAAGCCTTGTACTCCAGGACAGAGTCTGCACAATTGGTCTATTGAAAAATTCGTTCAAGTGACAATAGAACAGTAATGCTTTGTTTTTTCTGATTATTGTACTACCCTATATTCTACTCAAAGCATAACGGTATTTTTGTTTCAGGGCCTTATTGTTTATGCTTGAACATTGCTTTATCAATTAATCAAAGGGCGTTTTTCTCATTCAAATTTTGTGATCCTTGTCTTTCGTATTTTTGTTTTTCACAATAAAATGGCAATGTGGTTTGTACTTGTTTGCATATCATTTGAAGCATTTAACCATTTTTATTGCAGGATTGCCACTGCAGATGACACCGATTCAGAACCTCTTATGACTCACTTCGACTTCGATCACCCGATATATCAAGCTGAAGAAGAGATTGGTGAAGATGAAGACTTTCCAGAAGAGCTAGCTAGACTCTTGAAACAAGAAGAGAAGATTATTATGCCTCATCAGGAGGAAATCGAGGTTGTTAATTTGGGTTCTGAAGAAGTTGTCAGAAATGTTCGGATAGGGGCTGCATTGCAGAGAGACATCAAGCAAAGACTGATTGAGATGCTTCGAGAGTATAGTGACATCTTTGCTTGGTCGTATGAAGACATTTCCCGGGCTTGACACTGATATAGTGGTTCATCGCTTGCCGTTGCGTGAGGAATGTTCGCCAGTCAAGCAAAAGCTCAGAAGGACGAGACCAGACATGGCTGTAAAAATCAAGGAAGAGGTCCAAAAATAGTTGGACGCAGGATTTTTAGCCGTAACAACTTACCCTCTGTGGGTATCAAACATCGCGCCTATACCTAAGAAGGACAGTAAGGTACGGATGTGTGTTGATTATAGAGATTTGAATAAGGCGAGCCCAAAGGATGACTTCCCGCTCCCTCACATTGACGTATTGGTTGACAATACTGCTCAATACTCCGTATTCTCCTTCAGGACGGTTTTTCGGGCTATAATCAGATCAAGATGGCACCGGAAGATATGGAGAAAACGAAGTTCATTACACCGTGGGGAACTTTCTGTTACAAGGTAATGCCTTTTGGGTTGAAAAACGCAGGGGCAACTTACCAGCGAGCTATGGTCACTTTGTTTCATGATATGATTCATCATGAGATTGAGGTCTATGTTGATGATATGATAGCAAAGTCGCAAACGGAGGAAGAGCATCTGGTCAACTTGTTGAAGCTGTTTGAGAGGCTCAGGAAGTTCAAATTGAGGTTGAATCCAAATAAGTGCACTTTTGGAGTTCGGTCCGGAAAGTTATTGGGGTTCATTGTCAGTGAAAAAGGAATCGAGGTCGATCCTGCAAAAATAAAAGCTATACAAGATATTCCAGCGCCGAAAACAGAAAAGGAGGTCCGTGGTTTCTTGGGGAGGTTGAACTACATTGCTCGGTTCATATCTCATCTCACAGCCACATGTGAACCATTGTTTAAATTGCTAAAGAAAGATCAGGCGGTCATCTGGAATGAAAATTGTCAAAAAGCATTTGATAAGATTAAAGAGTATTTGCAGGAGCCTCCGATATTGATACCCCCAGTAGTTGGAAGACCTTTAATCATGTACTTAACGGTTCTTGAGAACAGTATGGGTTGTGTTCTCGATCAACATGACGAGACTGGAAGAAAAGAGCATGCGATATATTATCTGAGTAAAAAGTTCACAGACTGTGAGTCCCGCTACTCAATGCTCGAAAAAACGTGTTGTGCACTCGCTTGGGCTGCCAAACGTTTGAGACAATATATGCTTAATCATACAACCATGTTGATTTCGAAGATGGATCCAATCAAGTATGTCTTCAAAAAGCAAGCACTTTCAGGAAGAATTTCCAGGTGGCAGATGGTACTGACAGAGTACGATATCCAATATGTTTCCCAGAAAGCCATCAAGGGGAGTGTTCTGTTAGAGTACCTCGCTGAACAGCCAATCAAAGGTTATCAACCAATGAAGTTTGAATTTCCTGACGAAGACATCATATTCCTCACGATGAAGGACTGTGAAGAGCCATTACCTGATGAAGGTCCAGAGAAAGGTTCTCAGTGGCAGATGATATTCGACGACGCTGTCAACTCCTATGGTAGTGGAATTGGGGCAATCATTACAACTCCTCATGGCACTCATATCCCGTTCACTGCCAGGTTGACATTCCCTTGCACTAATAATGAATCCGAGTACGAGGCGTGCATCATGGGTCTAGAAGAGGCTATTGATTTGAGAATCAAGAATTTGGATGTATATGGCGATTCAACGCTAGTGGTTAATCAGATTATGGGAGAGTGGGAAACTCGTCAGGCAAATCTAATTCCTTACAAGGATTATGCAAGGAGGTTGTTACCTTTCTTTAATAGGGTAGAGTTTCACCATGTGCCGCGAGTAGAGAATCAGATGGCAGACGCTTTGGCAACGCTATCTTCGATGTATAAAGTGAACTATTGTAATGATGCTCCAAGAATAGTCATCTCGCACCTTGATAGGCCCGCGTTCGTATTCACCATTGAGGAGGCTGCTGATGGCAAGCCATGGTTTTACGACATACAGAATTTCCTCAAGAACCAAGAGTATCCTCCAGGGGCGTCGGCCTAGGATAAGAAGACTCTGAGGAGATTGTCTGGCAACTTCTACCTAAATCAAGATGGTGTGCTTTACAGGAGAAACTATGATTTGGTGTTATTGAGATGCGTGGACGAAAAAGAAGCTAGTTTGCTTATGGAAGAGGTCCATGAAGGTGTATTCGGTACACATGTCGGCGGGCATGCTATGTCTCGGAAGTTGTTGCGAGCATGGTATTATTGGCTAACGATGGAGTCAGATTGCTTCAAATTTGCTAAGAAATGCCACAAATGCCAAATTTATGCAGACAAGATAAATGTGCCGCCGAGCCCGTTGAACGTCATGGCATCTCCTTGGCCCTTTCCATGTGGGGCATTGACATGATTGGCAAGATTGAGCCCACCACATCCAATGGACATTGTTTCATCCTGGTAGCCATTGATTACTTCACCAAATGGGTTGAGGCAGCCTCGTATGCCAACGTCACGAAGCAAGTCGTAGCCCGGTTCATAAAGAAGGACATCATCTGCAGATATGGAGTACCCGAAAGGATCATTACTGACAATGGTTCGAATTTGAACAATAAGATGATGAAGGAATTGTGCCAGAATTTCAAAATCGAGCATCACAACTCATCTCCCTATTGTTCTAAAATGAATGGCGTTGTTGAAGCGGCCAACAAGAATATCAAGAAGATAGTGTAAAAGATGGTTGTCACTTACAAGGATTGGCATGAGATGTTGCCATTTACTTTACACGGTTATCGTACTACGGTACGTACATCAACTAGAGCAACTCCTTTCTCGCTGGTATATGGTATGGAAGTTGTCCTACCATTGGAGGTCGAGTTTCCTTCTTTAAGAGTTCTGGTCGACGTCAAGCTCGATGAGGCAGAATGGGTAAAGAACAGATTGAATCAGCTCAGCCTGATGGATGAGAAAAGGCTAGCGTCTATTGCATATGGTCGGTTGTATCAGAGTCGGATGAAGAAAGCTTTCAACAAGAAGGTGCATCCTCGAAGCTTTCAGACGTGCGATCTTGTGCTGAAAAAGATTCTCCGACCACAATCATATCACAGGGGCAAATGGACTCCCAACTATGAAGGTCCATATGTCGTTCGAAAGGTCTTTTCTAGAGGAGCCTTGTTGTTGTCCACCATGGATGGTGAGGATTTTACATCTCCTATGAACACAAACGCAATTAAAAAATACTTTGCTTAAAAGGGACCCGCTGGAAAGAAAAAAGGAAAATCTAGGAAAAAATGGGGCATCCCGGCGAACCATAAAAAAACGAGAGAATGGGTTCGGGCAAAAATTAGGGATAAAAATGAAAAGATGTAAACCCGCAAAGTCGAAAACCTGAAAAGGCGACTTTGGCAAAAATGGGTATCCCGGTGAATCGAAAACCCGAAAGGGCGGTTCAGACAAAAGTTAGGGATTGAAAAGCAAATGACTGCAGACTGCGTTTGAACTTCATTGCTTAATGGATTGGGAGAACCTGAGGGGCGTTCATCCAAATCAATCTTTTCTGAAGACGAAGCATCGGGAAAGCATCAAGGTCAGGCGAGTCATAGAGGGATCAACTCATGGTATTTGTATGTGCCACATTGCCGACATTTCTGTACACTTTTGTATATTTCTGTGCATATTTGTATATTTTGTACACCTTTCTCTTTTCAGGGGTTTCATCTGTTGTAAAACTTTGCCTATTTACAGGCTATTTGTCAATAAACATATACTATTCAGTATCTTGTTTGCTTTGTTTTAACTTTTACTGTTTTGTTTGTGAAAAATGCCCAATGTTTTGATAAACTTGCACATACATAAACTTGCAGGCCTTGGCTGATAATTGTTAAAAATTTGAGTTAATTGAACAACGTCACGAATGATGACTGAGATAGTTCCATTTGCGTAGGATATCTTGTCTGTTTGTTCAGTTTTTGCAGGGTCGTTACCCTTGGGGCAAAGAGGTATGGGTGAAATTCGATTTATCTCCAGCCGGAGTCTATTTCCCTAGCAAGCGGAGTTTGCATCTCTATCCCCAGTAGAGTTGTATGTAGTTTAAGTGAGTAGGTAGTGTGTACGCTTACCCTCGGCAGTTGGTACACGTTTAATCCCCATGAAGTGCATGTTCGTACGTACTCCCCAGGGAGTGATGATTGGATTTTCCCCCCACTGAGTAATCTACAGCCAAGGTAGGTTCGTCCCCAGCTGAGCAATCCCCAGCAAGGGGGAGAAAGGTTGTTTCCCCAGCGTGGTTGTTTCTTTCCCCAAGAGGGTGGTTACTGTATCTCTGGCATTTGTTTTGCTGGTTCAGTTCCGTTGCATCTACATGCGTGCATATCATCTACCCAAACGCGTAGCATTTCCATTTTTTATGGAGCATTACGCCATTTTCAAACATATGCAAGTGAAACATAAGCCAGATTGTTATCTCTTTGTTTCAGGTGTATCTCGCAAGTGGTTGATATCTTTGCCCGCGTGGTATCTAGACCCCGGCTTATGTTATTTCCCCAGCGGAGTTTCCTTGTGATTGTTATCATCAGATGATTTTAACTTCGTGCGGCTCTTGATACCCGATTTTATTTAGCGAAGGCCTGGCGGCGATGCCAGACACCCTTATCTTCGGGTCCGATGCAGATTGTATCCCTTGCAGTTTTCTGGCGGTGATGTCAGGTTCTATTACCAGATTTATGGTTACTGACGGTGATGTCAGAGGTTTCTTAGATTTATGGTTATTTGGCGGCGATTTCAGGTTCTATTACCAGATTTATGGTTACTGACGGCGATGTCAGAGGTTTCTCAGATTTATGGTTGTCTGGCGGTGATGTCAGGTTCTATTACCAGATTTATGGTTACTGACGGCGATGTCAGAGGTTTCTCAGATTTATGGTTATCTGGCGGCGATGTCAGGTTCTATTACCAGATTTATGGTTATTGACGGCGATTTCAGAGGTTTCTTAGAGTTATGGTTATCTGGCGGCGATGTCAGATTTTTATCAACTTTGTGGTTGTCTGGCGGCGATGTCAGATGTTTATCAACTTTGTGGTTATCTGGCGGCAATGTCAGAGTTTTTTATCCCCACAGAGGCCTGGAGGCGATGTTAGATGTCTTTACCTTTTGGGTTCGAAGATTTCTTTTATTTAGCGAATTATTGACGGCGATGTCAGATGTCTCTTACCTGCGCGGATACTTGAAGCGAGGTCAGGTTGTTTTATCCCCGACAGGGTTTTTGACGGTGATGTCAGAAGTGTATCAATTCAATAGATGCCTGGCGGCGATGTCAGATATTCTGTGTGGATGTGATCTTCAGAGTTGTCACTCACTTTTATTTAGCGATGGCCTGGCGGCGATGTCAGAGGATCGTATCTTTGGATTCGATGTCTGTTTTTATTCAACAGAAGACTAACGACGATGTTAGCTGTTTTAACGACTTGAGGTAAAGGACTGACGGCGATGTAAAATGCTTTATAGACGTAATGTTTATGCATGACAGGGAGGTCAGGTGTCTGACGGCGATGTTAGAGGAACTTAATGTGTATAACTGACGGCGAGGTCAGATGTTTCTCCGAACTGGCGGTGATGTCAGAGGTTTACCGAATTGATGTTGATGCTTGACGGCGAGGTCAAGTGCCTGACAATGAAGTCAGGGGCTTTTTCTTTCAAATTGGTGTTGGTATCTGACGACAAGGTCAGATATGTTACCAAATATGTGCAAACGACTGACGGTGAGGTCAGGTGTTTTTCCAAAGTAGTGCAAAAGGCTTGACGGTGAAGTCAGAGGATTATCATCTACTGTGTGATATTAGATGATCTTGTCTACTTAATGACGATGACTGGCGGCGATGCCAGGCATTTACCAACTTGATGTTAATGCCTGACGGCGAAGTCATGTATTCTTCAGACTGCGTGTCATTTTTGTTTATCAGATTCAGTTATCTCCGAAGAATTCATCCTCAATCAGAGTTTGCAGTTTAATTCTGCGGTTGGCAAATTTTCGGGTTCGTGGGTATTCAACCGTCATTTACCTTGATTGTTTGAAAGTTGTTTGCTTCTCACCTAGTCAGGTTCAAGTCGTTTGAATAGGGGCAGCTGTTGCACCCCAAAATATGCCCAACCTTTTCTTGGCTTGGCTTTTGTTTCATTACATTCTGTTGCATTTCTGCATTGCATAGTATTTGTTCTTGAGACAGGGGGTCGAGGTTTTCCTATGGCTCAGAATTCATTCTCAGTGTAAGCAATTAAACCACGAGCATTAAGGGGCTCCGACATTTATTTTGCCCAACGGTCAGGCGATCGATTCTATTTTGTAGGTTATTTTCAGCTAAGAAAGTAGCATTCAGGCTATCGTAAGCATTCTCATGGTTATAACATTCAAGAACACATTCCAGAAGCTTAACGGAGTTTAAAACAGCAAGAAACGGGCAAACAGGCAGGTTTTCCCTCCAAAAGGCGCCAGAATTCAAATTTTGAAGGTGTTAATCGGTTAACACATATGGTTAATCGATTAACCAAGGCAAAATCAGGCCAGATTTGAAATTTTGAAGGTGTTAATCGGTTAACGCATATGGTTAACCGATTAACCAGTGCAATTTTTGCCTCTGTACGTGATTTTTCAATGCAGAGCCATTTGGGGTCCAATTCTGATCACTTGGAAATTCAATTTTACACTTGGAAAGGATCTAGAACCATTTTGAATTTTGGTTAATTTTTAAATTAATCAAAACTCCCTCCAAACTCCCACTCCTAATTCCATTCCAAATTTTCCAAACCATGCTTTGGATCCAAGCCTAAAGGATACTTAAGTGATTCACTCCAAACCACACTCATTCTAACCTTCATTTTTCACTCTCATTTCAGAATTGATCTCATTCTCTCTCAATTCTCTAAATTTCCTCCATAGCCAAAACCTTCACCAAAGCTCTTTTCTACTTGAAATCCTTGATTCTTCATTGGAATCATTGATTTCTAAGAGTTAAACCTTCATCTATCATCTCCATTGGATCAATTTCTTCATTCAATTTTTGTGCAAATTCAGATCTGAAATTTGAAGTGAAGCTAGAAGTGATTATTTGAAGAAATTTGGCTTAATCTTGAAGGATGTCCATCTCTACTACAAGGATTAGCTTGGATTTTGAAGTATTATGGGTTTCTTGCTTCGATCTACTTATTTCCAGCAAATCAATATTAACCGAAGCAAATCTCCGCTTCTTAGGTTGGAAATTCTTGATCCAATTCTGTTTTTAGCTTATTTGCATATTTATCATGATGATTTTCATTTTTGATTGATTTGCTGCATTTTGATTCATATGATCTGTGTTGCTGCTGTTTAGATTTGTATACATGTTGTTTGAATCATGGTTTGCTAGTCTAATTTCGTGATTAAGTGATTATGCGATCATCCGGTTGTGGTGGTCAAATCAAGTAATCTCCCTTAAAATGACAACTCATCTTTTCTCCTAAAATCAATCAATCAACTACCCTAATCTCGTAGGAAATTTGACCACAGTCAAAGAATTCCTAGGGGAACTACAGATACTCTGGTTCCACTCCCGTAAGGATATGTAGGCATAAGATGCGATATCTTATCGAGTATACTTAGAAATAAACCCCTAGGTCTTTCATCCTTAAGCAGATAGCCCTTAGCAATAAACAAACATAAAACAAGAGGTTCCTGTAGAGTACTACAGAAACTTAGGATGCTAGCACCTTCCCTAAGTTTAACCAACCCCCGAACCTATAACTCACTAGCTTGCATTTGCATTGCATTGTGGGTATTTCGATATCTTTCCCTTCCTTTGGACAAATCAAAGTTCGGTTGCAAATGAATTAAGATTCAAGCTCATCAATAGCTTGGTATCCAAATTTCACCGCGGCAGAAATGGCGACTTCACTAGGGAACACTCAGTGGGTTTCCCTAACTTGTTTATTTTACTTGCTTATTGTTATGTTTGATTATCTATTTATTTGTATAATTGTTTAATTGTTGCTTTTTTGGATGATCTTTGAATGGTGAGACAAAGTCCTACACCCGGACTTGAGTGAATTTAAGATAGGATGGTGATATATTCGACGAGGCTTATAGGGAGTGAGTCCCGACCAAGTTGACTCGAGAATCACCGCTCAGTTGAGACCCTTTCTAAAATAGTTCGGTTGAATGAGTATAGTCGTGAAAACTTTTACTATTTTTGATTGGAGTCCATGATATTGAGGACCGTAGTTACCTTTAACCCCACTTTGGCCTTTATTAGGACGTAGTGCGAGACAATGAGGGAGTAGTCCCGAAATAGTGCTACGCGATGCTACACTCAAAAGAAGTTCTCTTGAGAATATTATTAACCACTGAGTCAGTCAGGAAATTGATAATATCCGATAGATGGACTAATGACTTTGGGACCTTCTTAGAACCTAGTTCTGCAGGTACAATCCACCATTAGTCCTTGTCCTTTGGGAATGGGTAGACCCTTCGGCTCCATGCTCGTTGCAAACCTTGGCCCTTTTTGTTTGTTTATATGTGTGTCCTTATGTGCTTACTTGTGTTTGTTGCATCCATATAGCATCACACTACATTGAACTTCATGGGATTTACCTTTGTTTATGAACATTCTAGGACATTATGGATTCCAATAGAAGAAATACTTTGAAATATACTTTTAAGAGTCCCAAATTGGGTGACCTAAGGAAGTTGGGAGCTTTGATTGAAGACCAAGAAGGATTCAAGAGAAAGTATGGGAAGTTACTACCTTTGTTGAGTCGTGGGGTGAATGAGAACCTACTTCCCGCCCTGCTACAATTCTATGACCCGGTTTATCATTGTTTTACTTTCCCGGATTATCAGTTATTGCCTACCCTAGAAGAATACTCTTATTTGGTTGGCCTACCCATCTTGGAAGAGTCTCCTTTCCCTTTCTTAGAAAACGACCCTAAGGAGCAAGACATTGCTAAGATCCTCTACCTAAAAGTATCTGACATTAAGGAAAATATGGTTACTAAAGGTGGGACTTTCGATCTGACTACAGATTTCTTAATCGAGAAAGCCCGATATTATGATGATTATATAAATAGGGTTCTGTTTGAAACAATATTTGCTCTACTTGTTTATGGAGTGTTTTTATTCCCAAGTTTTGAAGGGTTCGTCGACCTCAATGCTATCAAGATTTTCGTGAAGAAAAACCCAGTTCCCACCTTATTGGCTAACACCTATCATTCTGTGCATCTCCAAAACCTTCATGGTGGAGGGATGATCACATGTTGTGTTCCCTTACTATACAAGTGGTTTATTTCGCACTTGCCTAAATATGTTTCTTTTTGGAACCGTAATAGTGGACGCTGGTCAGAAAAGATTATGGCTTTGACTCATTCAGACATCGATTGGTACAGCCGTGAGTATGATGGGATTTTGATCATTGATAATTATGGAGATTTTGATAACATACCCATGCTTGGCTTTGATGGAGGGATTAGTTATAGTCTTGTTTTAGCTTGTCGACAATTGGGGTATCCGTTGAAGGAACCACCTAAGAGTGTTCAAGTGGAGAGCATTTTCTTCAAGGATAACAAAGAGCTTCAAGAGAAGATTGTAGATGCGTGGGGGCATTTACATAAGAAGGGTAGAGACAGTTTGGGGAGGCCTAACTGTGTGTCTCTAGAACCATACCTTCAGTGGGTCAGAGAGAGAGCAATCAAGTTGAAGATGCCTTATCTCCGTCAAGATTCTATACATCCTAGAGAAGAACCTGTTTATGTCTTTATGTCCGAAGCTGAGAAGTTAGGAGTCACTTTGAGGAATTCGTAGCATGAGTCAGAAGCGTGGAAGAACAAGTATCAAGTGGTTGTTGCAGAGAATGCTGAACTTCAGAGACAATTACGGTCGAAGGATGAAGAGTTACTCCCCTACAAGAAGAGGAAAGTTCTAGAGGATTTATTTTCCTCCGACCCTCAATGCACTCTTTGGAAGATGATTATGGACAACCTTATCCGTGAGCACACCATCTCGAAACTTCCTTAGGGATTTCATTAGCTTTTATTTAGCTCCTTATTTGGGACTTTTAAAAGAATAATTATTTGTAATCCGTTTCAAAATTAGTAAAACGTTTTCTTTTTACCAAAATGTTTATAAGTAATTGGGATCCCGTGAAGTCCTACTCATCTTGCATTGCATTCTCTTTTCTTTGTTCACTTCAAGAAACTCAATTTCATTTCACAGGTATTGTAACTATGGACTTCAAAATAGAAGCATTAAAGTACACTTTTCAGAGTCCTAACATTGAAAGCTTAAGAGAGCTAGTGAAACTCATCGAGAACTGTCACGCTTTTGCAACAGAGTATGGAGGAGCTTTCTACTTTCTCGAGCTCAAGATGAAAGAGGGTCTGTTGGAGACCCTTGTTCAGTTCTATGATTCGATGTACCATTGCTTCACATTTCCAGATTACCAACTGATTCCAACCTTGGAGGAGTATTCTGAATTTCTGAGGATACCTGTGACTACCTGACCTGTGTTTACTGGATTGGAGAACACGCCCAATGACCAAGAGATCGCCAATGCTACCCGTCTCAGTCTAGCAGACATTCAAGCTCACTTAACCACCAAGGAAGGAGTCCTTGGATTTCCGGCCGATTTCTTGATCAAGAAAGTTCGTTATCACGCTGAAAGAAAGGAGGTCCCGATAATGGAAGCTACCTTTGCTTTGTTGGTCTATGGGATTTTCTGGTTCCCAAAGATTGATGATTTTGTCGACATGGATAAAATTAAGTTGTTCATCCTCAAGAACCCAGCTCCTAACTTGTTAGTTGACACGTACCATTCGATCCGTTCAAGGAATGCTGAAGGAGGGGGACACATTGTTTGTTGTACCGCCTTGTTGTATTCATGGTTTATTGCCCGCCTAGCTCGGCACCCATCTGTTTGGGAGCAGATAGAAGAACCCTGTTGGTCTGAAATAGTCATGGCCCTTACTCACTCTGATATTGTGTGGTATGACCCTACTTATGGAGGTATTGAGATGATTCATAGTTATGGAGGATTCCCTAATGTTTCTCTTATTGGGAGGGAAGGATGCATCAGTTACAACCCCGCTTTGGCCCGCCGACAATTGGGGCACCCGATGAACGAAGTACCTGACCCAACTTTGATGGAGGGGATATTTTTTAAGGAAGGAGAGGATCCAAACCTGAAGGCCACCATAATATATGCATGGAAGTACGTCAACAACTGCTTTAGGGTTCCCTAATTATGCTACCTCTGAAGACTATCTACATTGGGTGCGAGAGAGGGCTCTCGACCTCAAGATGCCTTTCCCTTTCCACGAACCCATGGTGTTGACTTTTCATGATCCCGATTGGTTTGATGTGAGTGAGGTAGATCAATTGAAGGCCGCCTTGGACGAGGCTTGAAAACTGAAGGCCGCTTGGAGGAACAAGTTTTTCACCCTTGAGGTAGAGAAAGAGAAGTCTCAGAAGCTGCCAGAGATAGAATCTGCAAGAAAAAGGAAGGCGCGAGAGGATTTATTTTCCCCTCACACCTCTTCAAGAAATGTCACCAGGGATGATCTTCCCCTAGCTACTGTGGCTTGGAAAGAATGTGTAGATCGACTCATCAGTGAGAAGGCCGAATTGCAGGAGCGCGTTAATCAGCTGGTAGAGGAGCTCCGCGTGCAGAAAGGGCATAAGGAGTAGATCTCTAAGTGTTTTTTTTTGCTTTTGTTTCAATGTAATAAACTCTTAAAAGAGTACTTTGCTTTGTAATGCTTCTCGAATATCAATATTAAAATAAGTTTTTTATCCAAAGTTATAATACCGAAAAAAAAACAATTTGAGTTTCTTGAAGTTTCATACTCATTTGCATTTTTGCATTGGCATAGCATCGTTTGCATTCTAGGGTCTCACTCTTGCTTCATCTCCATAGACAAGCTGAATCACCGGTATAATACTCGCGCCAGTCAACGCCAAAAGATGGACCAGCTCGAACAAGAGAACAAGGTGCTCCGTGATGAAGTTGCAATTCTGAAGAAAATTTTGGAGAGGTTGAATGGTCTAGTTGAAGCTTTGTCCAATCAAGCCACACTCAGCAACCAAGAGGTTCAAAGGACTGTTATCTCCAAAGTTGTGTCAGCACCGATACCAGTGGTGCCTACTGTTGTCGAAGTGACCTACAGCATGCCGCCAGGTTTTCCGTGGGGAATGCCTCTCCATTTCACTCCCGCTGGCTATCGCCCACCTATTCCTGAGGTCCCTGTCATGACCGCTGCTCAAGCCATCCCTGCCACTGCTGCCGTAATGACCACTGCGCCACCACATGTGAATGTTACTCCATGTATTATGGATGAACCGATTTTCCATGGGTCTCCGACTGAAACTGTAGGTTTTGAAGAGAGGATGGATGGTTTTCAAGACCAATTTTCTGAGATTCAGAAGGAATTAAGAGCCCTTCGTGGGAAGGATTTGTTTGGAAAGAGTGCTTCTGACTTGTGCTTGATTCTGAATGTTAAGGTTTCGCTGAAATTCAAAGTTCCTGATTTTGAGAAGTACAAGGGGAATACTTGCCCTCAAAGTCATCTCATCATGTATGCCAAAAAGATGTCTGCACAAACTGACAATGATTATTTTCTCATCCACTACTTCCAGGATAGTCTGACAGGCGTTACGCTCAAATGGTATATAGGGTTGGATAGTGCAAAGATTCGATCTTTCAACGATCTAGGTGGGGCCTTCATCAGGCAGTATAAATATAATGTAGACATGGCTCCTGACAGAGATCAGTTGAGGGCCATGATGAAGAAAGACAAAGAGAATTTCAAGGAATATGCTCAACATTGGCGCGAGTTGGCCGCGCAGGTTACGCCACCATTGGAGGAAAGGGAAATGACCAAGATTTTTCTAAAGACCCTTGGTCCTTTATTTTATGAGAAAATGGTTGCAAGCGCACCCAGCGACTTCACCGAGATGGTGAATATGGGAATGAGTTTGGAAGAGGGAGTCTGAGAGGGAAGATTGGTCAGATAAGAGAATGCTCCTAGAATTGCTAAGAAGTATGGAAATGGTTTTGTGAAGAAAAAGGAGAAGGAAGTGAACGCTGTACAAGAAGGAAGACCCAGAAAAAGGTATTCGCCAGCATATCAGGTTGCAGCAGTATCGCCAGTATTCAACGCTCCAGCTTATCAGCTGCAACCACAACAAAGTCCACAATCTCTTCAATAGAATCGGACATTCAATAATCAGGGCCGCGTATACAGGAAGATAAACTTTGATCCCATCCCTATGAAGTATGATGATTTGTTCCCAGCCTTGATCCAAAAAGGTCACATCCAGACAAAAGCTCCACACGAGGTTCCCAAGAACCCCCCACCTTACTATAAAGCTGACAGATTTTGTCCTTACCATCAGGGAGCTCCAAGTCATGACATTGAGAGTTGTTTTGGTATGAAAGCAGATATCCAGAGGCTCATTAAGTGAGGGATTTTATCCTTTAAGGATTACAATCCTAATGTGCAGGACAACCCATTGCCTCCACATGGTTCACCCTCCGTAAACATGATTCAGAGTTACTCGGAGGGAAGTGATCAGGAAGTTTCAGATAAAGAGACTGAAGAAGTATATGTTATAGTGCCTCACTTCAAAGAAGTGGAACGTATCAAAATCATGTATGATAGTAGAAAGTCAACCGTTACTCCCCTGGTAATCAATGTGCCAGGACCGGTCCCTTACACTTCTAGTAAGGCTATCCCATACCGATATAATGCTACGATGTTGGAAAATGGAAAGGAGGTACCGTTACCTACCTTTCCTTCGGTTGTTATCATTGCAGATGTCAGCAGAGTAACCAGAAGCGGCCAAGTTTACCCTTCTATGCCGTCGAAAGATAAGGGAATCTCAGTAGAGCAACCGAGTTCAAAGGACCCAATTATGGATCAATCTAGTGGATCCAATCTGTCCAAAGCGAACGAAGTGTTGAAAGTAATCAAGAGAAGTAAATACAAAGTTGTAGATCAGCTTCTGCAAACCCCATCTAAGATCTCTGTTCTGCAGTTGCTAATGAGTTCAGAGGCACGTAGGGAAGCGCTCCAAAAGATACTGGAGCAAGCATATGTAGAACAAGATGTCACAATGGAGCAATTTGATAATATCATCGGTAATATTACTGCATGCGACAATCTGGGTTTTAATGAGGAGGACCTCCCAGAGGAAGGGAAGAAGCATAATATGGCCTTGCATATTTTTGTGAGTTGTGGGAACGATTCTTTGTCCAGTGTGTTGGTTGATATTGGATCCTCTCTGAACGTGATGCCTAGAACCACTTTATCCAAGTTATCTTATTAGGGACCGCCGATGAGGCCTAGTCATGTCATCGTCAAAGCTTTTGATGGATCTAGAAAGGCGGTAATTAGTGAAGTAGATCTGTCGATGACCATCGGTTTGTAGACTTTTATGATCACGTTCCAAGTCATGGACATTTGCGCCGCTTATAGCTGTTTGTTAGGGAGGCCGGGGATACATGAAGCTGGGGAAGTTACCTCCACCCTGCATCAGAAACTGAAGTATGCTTTTGAAGGCAAAACGGTTACAGTTTGTGGAGAAAGCGCTTTGGTGGGGAGTCACTTGTCCTCGTTTTCGTATGTTGAAGCTGAAGAAGAGGTTGGTACGCAGTTCCAGGCTTTATCTATCATAGGCGACAGTGTTCAAAAACCCAGAGTACTCATGTCTTCATTCAAGGATGTGCATCAGGTTGTGAGCAGTGGTCCTCAGATAGGTTGGGGCAAAATGCTATTTTTTCCAGAGAATAAGAACAAGAAAGGGCTTGGTTTTTCCAGTGGGTCTGCTCAACAGGTCATCGGAAATCAAGAGTTCCCTCCGATCAACAAGGTGTTCCGCAGTGGAGGGGTCATCCATCCTCCTCATATTAGCGTCGTGTCCGAAGACGAGTATGAAGGTTACATATCAGATGGTTTAGCAAGTCTCTCCATTCCATATGAAGATTATGAGCCCTATATGGAAGATTCGGGTTATGTCTCAGATGACTTTGATTATAGTTTTGGAGTCTACGCTGTCACTGAAGAAGATTCTGATGAAGATGTTCCAGATTTCGTGACTCTGGGAGTTCTGGTCAAAAATTGGAGTGTGGTTGAAGCCCCTGCTGTGATTCATATATCAAAGTAAACATTTGTTTTTAAAGTTTTTGCTCTGCCCAAGGAGAAAATGTGTTGTGTGGGCTTGCTTTTAATAATTCCCTTTGCTCTGCCCAAGGCAAAGGTGACCCTGTTGGGCATTTCTTTGTTCGGATTTTGCTATCATCAATAAATATTTGTTTCCATTTGTGTGCTATTATTTTGTTTTATTATCATTATTACTATGTTAGAAAATAATGAGTAGCATCTCACGTACACACACTTTCCACTTTATAAAACTAAATAAAATAATATCACATACGCAGATTGCTACACCCATTACATCCCGGGAATAATGACCATCTTCCTTCGTCGAACTTCGAATTCCCTATGTTTGAGGCTGAAGACGAAGAAGACGATATTCCAGAAGAAATCTTCAGACTGCTTGAGAAAGAAGAAAAGGCTATCCAACCTCATCAAGAGCCGGTGGAAGTAATCAATTTAGGAACAGAAGAAATCCGTAGGGAAGTGAAAATTGGAGTTCTGCTCAAGCCAGATGTGAAGGAGCAGTTGATTGAGTTGCTCAAAGAGTTTGTCGACGTGTTCGCTTGGTCCTATCAAGACATGCCTGGATTGGATACTGCCATAGTTGAACATCGCCTGCCGTTTAAATCATATTGCCCACCGGTTAAGCAGAAACTCAGAAGAACTCGACCTGATATGGCTCTGAAGATGAAGAAGGAGGTACATAAACAAATTGATGCAGGTTTTCTTGTCACTGTCGAGTATCCTCTTTGGTTAGCCAACATTGTGCCCGTTCCAAAGAAAGATGGAAAAGTCCATATGTGTGTGGATTACAGGGATCTGAATAAGGCCAGTCCGAAAGATGATTTTCCATTGCCTCACATCGACATTTTGGTTGACAGTACTGCGAGATATGAAATCTTCTCTTTTATGGATGGATTTTCAGGATACAATCAGATCAGAATGGCTCCCGAAGACAGAGAGAAGACGCCGTTCATCACTTCCTGAGGCACCTTTTGCTATAGAGTTATGCCATTTGGATTGAAGAATGCTTGGGCAACATATCAGAGGGCTATGACTACTTTGTTCCATGATATGATGCACAAAGAGATTGAAGTTTATGTGGACGATATGATAGCTAAGTCAAAGACTGAAGATGATCATGTCAAACATTTGTTGAAACTATTCGGTCGATTGAGAGAATACAAGCTCCGTTTGAATCCCAACAAGTGCACGTTCGGGGTACGATCAGGGAAATTATTGGGTTTCATTGTCAGCCAGAGAGGTATTGAAGTGGATCCTGATAAAGTGAAGGCTATTCAGGAAATGCCAGCTCCGCTTACAGAGAAACAAGTCAGATGATTTTTGGGACGTTTGAACTACATCTCCCGGTTTATATCTAATATGACTGCCAAGTGTAAACCTATTTTCAAGCTGTTGAGGAAAGAACAAGGGTACGTTTGGACCGAAGATTGTCAAAAGGCATTTGATAGTATCAAAGAGTATTTGCTTGAACCACCTATTCTGATACCGCCAGTGGAAGGGAGACCTTTGATCATGTATTTGATTGTGTTGGAAGATTCGATGGGTTATGTGCTCGGTCAGCGAGATGAGACCGGAAAATAGGATCACATCACTTATTATTTGAGTAAGAATTTTACCGACTGTGAGTCCAGATACAATATGCTTGAGAAGACTTGTTATGCTTTAGCATGGGCCGCTAAGCGTTTGCGACAATACATGTTGAGTCACACCACCTGGCTAGTTTCGAAGATGGATCCTATCAAGTATATCTTTGAGAAGCCTGCATTGACAGGAAGAATTTCTAGATGGCAGATGTTGTTATCAGAATATGACATCGAATACCATACTCAGAAGGCTATTAGAGGAAGTATTTTGGCTGACCATTTGGCACATCAGCCTATTTTGGATCATCAACCTTTGAACGATGATTTCCCGGACGAAGAGGTCATGTATTTTAAAATGAAGGATTGCGATGAACCTCTACCAGGTGAAGGACCCGAGCCCGGTTCTCAATGGAGTCTGATCTTCGATGGAGCCGTCAACGCTCATGGGAGAGGAATAGGCGCGATTATCGTGACTCCCCATGGGTCTCATATCCCGTTTACCTCTAGGATAACATTCAAGTGTACCAATAATGAAGCCGAGTATGAAGCATGTATTATGGGCCTCGAGGAGGCCGTGGACTTAATAATTAAGAATTTGGATGTATTCGGTGATTCTGCTGTAGTCATTTATCAAATCACAGGAGAGTGGGTAACTCGACAGGATAATTTGGTCCCGTATAGAGATTATGCAAGAAGATTGTTACCTTTCTTCGACAGGGTCGATTTTCACCATATCCCTCGTGATGAGAATAGGATGGTAGATGCATTGGCAACCTTGGCTTCCATGATTGTGGTGAACACTTGGAATGTGTGTCCTCGAATCGAAGTAAGATGTCTTGACAGACCCGCCTTCATTTTCGCCATTGAAGATGTTGAAGATGACAAACCCTGGTACCATTATATTGAAATATTTCTCAGAAGGCAAGAGTATCCTTTGGGAGCCTCCAACAAGGATAGGAAGACACTGAGAAGGTTGGCCGGTAATTTTCTCCTAAGTAATAATGTGTTATACAAACGGAACTTTGACATTGTCTTGCTGAGATGTGTGGACAAGCGGGAAGCAGACATGTTAATGACAGAAATTCACGAAGGGTCCTTTGGTACTCATACAAATGGATATGCTATGGCTAAGAAACTTTTAAGAGCTGGTTATTATTGGATTACGATGGAATCCGACTGTTACAAGTTTGCTAGGAAATGTCACAAGTGTCAGATCTACGCCGACAAGATTCATGTGCCTCCAACTTTGTTGAATATAATCTCGTCTCCTTGGTTCATTCTCCATGTTGGGAATTGATATGATTGGAATGATAGAACCAAAGGCATCTAAGGGACACCGATTCATCTTAGTGGCAATTGACTACTTCACTAAGTGGGTCGAAGCAGCGTCTTACGCTAATGTAACCCGGCATATGGTTGTCAAATTCATCAAGAATCAGCTCATCTGCAAATATGGTGTGTCGAGCAGGATTATTACAGATAATGGGTCCAACTTGAATAATAGTATGATGAAAGAACTGTGCGAAGAATTCAAGATTGAGCATCATAATTCTTCTCCCTACAGGCTGAAAATGAATGGGGTTGTTGAAGCCGCCAACAAGAATATTAAGAAGATAATTCAGAAGATGGTAGTCACATACAAAGATTGGCATGAAATGCTCCCGTTCGCTCTACATGGATATCGTACTTCGGTATGCACATCAACTGGGGCAACTCCTTTTTCACTTGTCTATGGTATGGAAGTTGTACTCCCGATAGAAGTCGAGATTCACTCCATGAGGATATTGATGGAGACAAAGCTGTCAGAAGCCGAATGGTGCCAGAGCAGATATGATCAGTTGAACCTAATTGAAGAGAAGAGGATGACGGCCTTGTGCCATGGGCAGTTGTACCAACAGAGGATGAAGAAGGAATTTGACAAGAAGGTTCTCCCCCGAGAATTCAAGGAAGGCGACCTTGTGCTCAAAAAGATTCAGTCTTTCCTCACCGATGCCAGGGGAAAATGGGCTCCGAACTATGATGGGCCGTACGTGGTAAAGAAGGTCTTCTCAGGAGGCGCCCTGATGTTAGCCACAATGGACGGAGAAGAAATCATCAGCCCCGTGAACGTAGATGCTGTCAAGAAGTATTTTGCTTAGAACTTAAGAAGCAGTCGACTTAGGAACAAAATCGTTATTCCATCGATGTAATCACCATTATTACTTTCCAACATTGTAATATTGAAGTCGTGTTGTTCTGCCGACTACCATTTTAATAAATGAGGTCTTTCCCAGTTGTGACGTGTTAAATATTTCATTGTGATGGCAAAATCCCGAATAATAAATCTTTTCAAGTACTTTGTGTTTTATTTGATATATGAATGACAAAAGGATGCTCGTGGACGTTTATTTCATTCGCGGAGACAGAAGTTCATCTTTCCCCCATACAAGGCAGGTGATGATTTTCCCCAGGCAGTGACTGATTTGTGGAGATTTAGTTCGAGTTGGGATTTTGGTTTTCGGCCCCTTTGTTTTTTGTTAGCATACGCACAACATATAGATAGATAGCATGGCATGCGCATTTTTGCATCTTTGTGTTTGTTTGTTCTGTCACTTTGGTCGTGTTTATCCCTGAGTGACTGGGTGTGTCTTTTCCTTCCAAGTAGAGCTCTCAGCCCTAGGCAGAAAGAGCACAACATTTCTATTTCCCCACGAAGTTGTTCCTCATGGAAGACGGTTGTTTTAGTACATCCTCATCTGAGTTCATACCTCAATGGTCGAGTCTTGCTTGACAGTTTCTCTCTGGTTATTTCCCGAAGTGAACTCCGGTCCTTGGAGATCCCATTGTGGACATCTTCAATGCTTAAATATGGATTAAGCATGCATTTAATTTGCATTTTACTACCCAAGAGGTTCTTTCTGAGGACGACTATCGAAGGCAGATATTTCTCCAACAGCGTTAGCAGAGATTCTCAACAATTTACATATGGACTGCAAGCATCCTCTTTATTTGAGCAACTCGTTTTGATCAAGATCCCCTTTAAAATGACAAATGGCAGTCTCTTCAAGACAATTTGTCCATCCCCAGTGGGTTTATCAAGACTATCAACTCGTCAAAAGGCATTCCTCTGGAAATCTGTCAGAGAAATGCGTCGAAGACACTACAAACCTTCCTCTTTATTTGAGAATCTACACTACAATAACACAGACTTTTACAGCTACAACAAGGGTACTCCCCAGGAATGTATTCCCCAGTGAGTCTATTACACAAGTTTATCTCCATCAAATGGCATTTCTCCCGAGAAGTTTGGTGAAGTCTATTACAATTGATCTCTTTATTTGAGAAAACATATTTACAAATCAACCGGCTTACGTCTCTTTCGAAGGTCCCCGTTGAAGTTTACAATCTCCAGCACATTATGGCTTACAGCCAAAAATCCTACAATCTACAATGATACTTTAATCCCCTGTGAAGGATGCTCTCGCGAGTTTTCCTCATTTTGGGTAGAAACTAAGACCCGTTCATGGCAAACACAGCATGAGTCGTTGGGGAGGTTTATTTCAAGGAAACTGAGACCCGTTCATGGAAAACACACCATTAGTCGTTGGGGAGGTTTATTTCAAGGAAACTGAGACCCGTTCATGGCAAACACACCATGAGTCGTTGGGGAGGTTTATTTCAAGGAAAATGAGACCCGTTCATGGCAAACACACCATGAGTCGTTGGGGAGGTTTATTTCAAGGAAACTGAGACCCGTTCATGGCAAACACACCATGAAACGCAGGGAAGTTTTACTTGCACTATTATCAACACCATGTTCAATTAAGAAATAGAATTCGGTACCGATCAAGAGAGTTTGTTTTGGTTATTACCATTGTGGGGGCTGCCACACGTTGGTAATGAATTATCCTTCGATTACAAGTTTCTCACTTATTACTTAAATCGTTGCACCCTTGGTGTATGTGCTACTGCTACACTTTGGAGATTCCCCATTGGTGGTTGTTCCCTGTCCCCGTGGAGTCCCGCTTCGTTGGGCCTGTGGCTCCTTTGTTTCGCGTGTTGTGTCCAATTCATCCCCTGTGACATCATTTTCTACCAGGACCCCCCTGTCTTGCATTTTCATATCTTTGCATATCATTTGCATTCGATGGCGTCTTAGGGCCAAAAATTCGTGCATGGTTGGTATTTAAGTCCCTCCTATCTCGTAGAGACAAAGATTTCAATCTCCGTATCTCCGGATAGAAGTAACTTAAATAGGGGCATCTGTCACACCCTAATTTTTTACCTTAAGACTCCACCCCTTGTGATTGCTATTTCTGGTTTCTTTTGTTTACTTTTGTATTCGTGCTTATTGTCACTAACTAGTTTATGTGAGTGCAGTACTCTCTAATAAATTCCCCACCATCAAGCATTTCAAGGCACAATCTTTCTAATTCAAGGTGTTCCTTGAAAATACGTCAAATATGGGCTCAGCAGCATGACCATGATGGTCGCCGTCCAAACGCCTCAACCCTAAGACATGGTTTGTCATCATAAGAGTTTTATTAAAGCTTAGGGAAAATCCCACTTAAGAATCCTAATCAAATACACTGTTGGAGTTCACTGTCAATTTGTTTATAATGGCGTAATACGGAATAATTACTATCACCACCTTTTTATAATACAAGAACTTCTACATCAATGGACTTAGAGAGTTTCAAATTTTGGATTAGTCCGCTTAAGTTAATTATATGGATAAAGAGTCAACTTTACATTGCAAGATTATCATCGAAATACAAGCAGGAAGCTAAAAATCCAGTTGTCAATCCAAACGCCTCAACCCTATCTCAACCACATCATAAGATCAAGCAAGCATTTGAACTTGTACGAGGTTTCCCCTGTGAAGAAGAGAAAAGAAGCATTAATAGCTAGTTCCTATTTTTAGTCACAAAGCAAAAAGGGACAAATCACCAAGTCAACGGTAAGTGTAGCAAATCAACATAGAAGAGGAAAACTTTGAACTTCCAAATTGAGAGCCAACACCCTTCGACAAAATTAGACGGAAAAGGCAAGATTGGAGTGAATCATCAAATAAGATCAGACAACAATCTCCCAATGAGGAAGGTTTTGAAAACAATCATGATTGGAGACCCAACAAATCCCTCTATAAAAAGGACGATGGGAATCCATTCGAAAATCACCGAAGAAAGAAGTGTGCCCACTCAGAGAGACGAAAAAACCTCATCACAGCGAAAGAGAAATCGACGCCGCGAAGCTCAGACCAAAAGAAGATCACCATCGCCACGAAGCTCAGATCAAAGGAAGATCACCATCGCCGTGAAGCTCAGACGTAAAGGTCATTATTGCCTCGCCACCGCATCCCTCCAGTCGCCGCCGACTCGTGTTCGTGGGTACAATTTCACTTCCAAAACTTTGTAGCATGCTGTTTCTATTTGATTGCAGGTCTTAAGCGAAGGAGATCAAGGAAGGAGATGGAGAAAACCGCGATCGGGATGAAGAGGATGAGAAGAATACGTGGGATTGGGGTTTAGGGATTTAATCCCGTTGCTTTTTATTCTTTTTATTTGTTTTGGTTTTATTTGCTTGTATTTGGATAATGCATACACGGTAGTCACCGTGCACATCACAGACACGCACACACCTTGATCCCCAACAGATCAAGCTCCCTCCCCTTTTCCGTTTATCTTCTTTTTTTAATTATCCTTTTAATTTAATTAAACAACTTAAACAACTATTTTTATTAATAAATTAACTTCATTTTTTTATAATAATAAAAAGAAGCCTTTTATAATTAAATCAACCTTTTTTTAAAAAAACAATAAACCCTTATAGATCTTTATTATCTAATTTAATTAAATCTTTTATTAATAAGTTAATTATTATTTTTCCTTAAAATCAAATCACAACCAAATCCTTTTATAACTATTATTAAAACCACCTTTTATTTAAATAATCAAAAAGCAAATAAGTCAACAACTTTTCCAAATCAAATAATATAACTCTTCCTTAAAATCAACCCTTTCTCAAAATTAATCAACTTCGCCTAAAATTAACATCGCGTGCTTGCACTCACCTTCACGCACTTAGCGCTTTCATGCGTGTGTATGCCTTTATTTCCCGCATTTTACTTACCACAATTTCTTTATCTCATCCTTTACATTATCGCATTGCATGAACGTCCAAAGGAAGAACATGCGCGTAACGTTAAACTTGCACGTATGCATATCATTTGCATCATGTTCCCCTATGATCCTTGATCCCATTCAAGTTGATCTTTAGGATAGATCCTACCCCATAGGAAGGACCTTTTCTTTCATCTTTTACAACTTAGACAAAAAAATTCAACAACTCAATTCAACTTTTCAAACATATTAGAGAATGAGATGTTAATCATCTTAAGCGAGATAAAACTCCTACCCCATAACAATTCAATCAATATGTAGGGACTTTGCCTTAGGAGAGATAGAGGTGTACTTGTTGGCAATCCGAGTACTTGAGCCCTTCTCTTAAGATGATGCAAAGACTATTTTCCTACAAAGTTGTGATGGTCAAATCATGTAATCTCCGTTAAAATGACAACTCATCTTTTCTCCTAAAATCAATCAATCAACTACCCTAATCCCGTAGGAACTTTGACCACAGTCAAAGAATTCCTCAAACCCTTTAGGGGAACTATAGATACTCTGATTCCACTCCCGTAAGGATATGTAGGCATAAGATGTGATATCTTATCGAGTATACTTAGAAATAAACCCCTAGGTCTTTCATCCTTAAACAGATAACCCTTAGCAATAAACAAACATAAAACAAGAGGTTCCTGTAGAGTACTACAGAAACTTAGGATGCTAGCACATTTCCTAAGTTTAACCAACCCCCAAACCTATAACTCTCTAGCTTGCATTTGCATTGCATTGTGGGTATTTCGATCTTTTTCCCTTCCTTTGGACAAATCAAAGTTCAGTTGCAAATGAATTAACATTCAAGCTCATCAATAGCTTGGTATCCAAATTTCACCGCGACATTCTCATGTATACAAAACAAAGATTCATTACAAGCCAAAAACCAATTTCCAATCCAAAAAATAAGGTTGTTACAAAACAAACCTATTTGTAAAATAAGGAAGTCTCATTTATGCCAACTTGTGGCTCCTTACAAACTCATAATTGCCAAACGTACAAAAAAAAAAATAGTTCAGATTCGATTACATCAGCTTTCTTTGTTAATGACTTGGCTCAACAACTGTCAACAAGTAACGCCCAAACTTCAACCGCCTCCATCCTACTCATCATTTCACGGTGACATAACTGTTTTGGAACTCATGCGCCTTGTCCCTGTTACAAAATAAAAAAGAGATAAATTCAAATTCCCATTATCAAAATATGGAATCGTAAGCACACTTAATGACCAGAAGACAAGACTTGAAACATTTCCAAATTAAAACCGCAAGATTCAAGATAACACAAGGTCATCCAAGGATTATTTTGACAGCAAACAAAATCTCAAATCCAGTTATTACTCATAAACGTGTTTCGAACATGTTTTTTTTTAAATGGAAAGTTCATTTATAGTACAAACCAAATATGCTGATACGGAACAGAAGTTCAGACGAATATATCATCATCACCATAATTAAGACAGCATAACAAAAATCTTTTCATGACAAATATTAAGGGACCAAGGAAAACAGATTCAGATCAGATAAATCAATAGCCATAAAGTGTGAGCATCACGAATATGGCAAGTTTTGAAATCATTTCAATACAAAATCGGACAAGCCAGCATGAATATGGAAAGATATCATCCAAAAATCATGAGCTCATTCAATTTGCAATCAAGAACTTTAAATCGCGAACGGATATAAGAAGGGACAAGTCATTCACATTTGAGGGGGACGAAAAATAGAAACCCTAGAACAACATTCTCACAAATACAGAGAAAAAAGATTCACTAAAATAGATACACGAAAAATACCCAAAACACAAAACCCTAAACACAGAACAGACAAAACAAGAATCCCGAAAAACGAGAAACAGTTGAAAAGCTTATCTTTTGTGTTTGTTTCGTCACCACCGTCGTCGGAGCTCACTAACGCTGCAAACTACCATCATCCTCCTTTCGGTAACCTCTTTTCGTTTCACTCGTGATTGAATTGTTAAACTTTTGTTGTTGTTTACAGTGTTAAACAGAGAAAGAAGTTGAAGAAGTTGAAACGGCAGAGAAGAGAGAAGATGAAGCAGAGAAGAAAAGAAGAAGGGAATCGCGGATCGGAAGAGGAGAGAAACGAAGAAGAGGAAAAAGAAATTGAAGTAAAGAAGAAATAGAAGAGAGAGGTGATAGCGGCGCCGCTGGGAGGAAAATGAATTAGGGTTTTCAGATAGAACTCTCCCCCTTTTTCATTTGCATTGCGGGTCGGGTTGGGTCGGGTTGGGTCCGGTGGACCTAACCACCAACGGCCCAACCCATTTTGTCTTTTTTTTTAGTTTTTATTTTCTGCTTTTTTGGTTTTTTGTTTTAACTTGGGCCTGGCCCAATTGTAATAATAAAAAACTAATAATAAAAATAAACGAAAAACAATAATAAAATAAACATAAAGAATAAAGATTTTTAAATTAAAAAATAAATAAAAATTTAGAGTTTAGATTTAGTTTATTTCTTAGAATTATAATAATTTAGATTTTAATTTATTTAATTTGGATTCTTAATATTTGGATATTTTAGAATTTTAGGTTTAAAATAAGCATTAACTTTTAATTTTCTTTTTTTTAGAGTTGAGAATTTTAATAACCTTTTAGTTTTATCTTCAAATCAATCCTTTTCTAATTTTCTTTAATTTTAAATGATAATAAAAACAAATTAGAATGGCTAGATATCCTTGTTAATTTTATTTAAATTAGACTTATTCATTAAAATTAGTTTCTAATTCAGTAACCACAAATTCATAAACCATTTTGTATTCATTTGAACTTAACCTGCAACACCTTGCCTTGAGTGTTTGATATCATTTTATGTGTACGTCCAAGGGAAGAACCTGCGCATGACTTCACAAGTCGTGCGTATTGCATCTCATTTGTATCATATTCCCTGCTTGATCCTTGAGTTTTCAAGTTGATCAGCTTAGGCTTTAGATCCTACACCTTAAGATATGACCGATTTCTATTTTATCTTTCAACTTAGACGAACCTTATATATAATTCAATCATCTTGTTCTCCCCACAAGAGAATTAGATGTGATTCATCTTGACAGTCGAGATATAATTCTCCTGCCCCATAACACAATTGCGAGATGTGGAATCTTTTCCGCTTGAGGGAGGTATGTGGCATACTCGTCGATAAATCCGAGTTTTGAGCCCTTCTCTCAATGTGACGCAAAGACCATCTCCTACAAGTTGTGGTGGTTAAGTAAAGTATTCTCCCTTAAGATGACGACTCTTCTTTTCTCCTAGAATCAATAAAAAAACCTTATCCCCCTAGAACCTTGGCCATAGTCAAGAAGTTTCTCAATCCCTTTTAGGGGAACTACGAATACTCTGATTCCATTCCTTTTAGGATATGTAGGCACAAGATGCAATTTCTTGGAAAATATACTTAGAAATAAACCCCTTAGGTCTTTCACCCTTAGAAAACAACAATAACACAATATAACAAGAGGTTCCTGTAGAGTACTACAGATGCTTAGGATGCTAACATCTTCCCTAGGTATAACCAACCCCCGAACCTTAGATTCTCTAGCTTTGTACTGCACTGCATACTCATGGGTTATTCGATCTTTTTCCCTTCCCTTGGATAAATTAAAGACATGTGGTGAATTAATGATTTGTGATTCAAGTTAATCAATAGCTTGATATCCGATTCTCACCGCGACAAAAATGGCGACTTCATTGGGGATGAAATAAATATCTTGATAAATATTGCAGGGTTTCCCCTAACTTGTTTTATTTGCCTGTTTATTGTTGTATATTTGCTTATATATCTGCTTATTTATTTATGCTTTGGGTTGATATCCTTGTGTGGTGAGGAATGTCCTACACCCGCACTTGAGTGCACTTATGATAGAAAGGTGATATATTTGAGAAGGCTTATAGGGAGTGATTCCCGACCAAGCTGACTTGAGAATCACCACTCAGTTGAGGCCCTCTTGAAAACAGTACTGTTGAACGAGTATTCATGAAAACACTTACTATTTTTGACCTAGGAGTCTGTGATATTGGGGACCTTTAGTTACCTTTAACTCAACTTGGCCTTTCTTAGGACGTAGTGTGATGACTATGAGGGAGTAGTCTCGAAGTAGTTGATACACGATGCTACACTCAAAAGAGGTTCCCTTAAGAATATTATTAACTACCGAGTATTTGGGAAATTGATAATATCCAAAAGATGGACTAATGATTTTGAGCACCTCTTAGAACCCTTGTTCTGTAGCCACAATCAAGCCTTTAGTCCACACCCTTTGGGAATGGGTATACCCTTTACCTCCATGCTCGTTGCTTACAAACCTAAGTTTCCTATTTTTTTATCTTTGTATTTGTGTGCTTGCTTGTGTTTGTGCATCTTCGCATCCATAAAGCATCATATTGCATTGGTTTCATGGAATTCAAAAGTTTTATATATAAACATTGCAGGACCAATATGGATTACAAAACAAAAATATTTTGAAATATTGTTTTAAGAGTCTTAACTGGATGGCCTAAGGAAGTTGGGAGTTCAGATCAAAGATTAAAAAAAGTTCAAAGACAAGAGACTTTCCTCATTGTTGGAGATCCAAGTGAACAGTGGATTTCTTCCTCGCTTTCCAGCAAGAAAAGAGATGGAGTATTTATTTTCCTCATATCAGACTACTCCTCGGAAGTTGATCGTGGACAAACTTATCTTCAAAAAAGGTCCAGCTGGAAGAGTAGATCAAGATGCACAATGCAAGACTTCCTTAGGACTTTATTAGCTTTTATTTAGCTATTATGTCAGGACTCTTTTAAGAATATTTACATGTAATCCGATATCAAAAAAATAATAATTAAGTTTTCTTGGGTATTCTGTGACGTTTATAAATATTTGAGTTCCATGGAACCTTTTCATCCGCATTCTGCATTTTGCACAACATCCCTCATTTAGCATTTGCATATGCATGCGTTCTTCCTGCTGTGGCTCATCCGGCCTTCTGTCTTTGTCTCGTCAGTTGACGTCTTGACCATCTGACCAAGCTCGAAGTAATTACTGAAGGATAATAGAGAACAAAAGATATGGATCCTATGACTGGTTTCAGAGTGATAACTAATCCGATATTTGATCTCCCCTCTGATGACAATGTTCGACAGATGGATGTTTCTACACAATCTCTGCCCGTGCAAGATAACCTGGCTGATCAAGTTGATAGAAGAGATTCTCAGTTTCCACGGTGTATGCCAGATCCTCAAAATGACCATGCTGAGATGAAGGTGGGTGATCCTAGAATTTTAGCAATTGAGAAAGGATTTCATGATCTCGAGGAACACTTGAAGACGATGAAAGGGGCTGATGCATCTGGTCTTAATGCTCATGACCTATGTCTAGTTCCAGGTGTAATCATTCCTCCAAAGTTCAAGATGCCTGCCTTCGAAGTGTACAAGGGTGTTAGTTGTCCAAGATACCATTTGACGTTGTTTTGTCAAAAGATAACTGCTTATATCGACAATGACAAACTGATGACTCACTGCTTTCGAGAAAGTTTATGTGGGGCATCTTTGATATGGTATATGAAGCTAGAAAGGAACCACGTTCAGTCTTGGGATGATTTAGCTTATGCTTTTGTGAAGCAATACAACTACAATTTGGATATGGCTCCAGATAGTGATCAACTGGTGAGCATGAGTAAGAATGACGACAAATCATTCAAGGAATATGCGCGACGGTGGAAAGAGTTAGCATCCCAAGTACATCCACCACTTCAAGAGAAGGAATTAACCAAGATGTTTCTAAGAACACTGCTAGACTTTTATTATGATAGGATGGTGGGAGTTGTGCTGTTTGAGTTCTTCAAAATTGTGGAAGTCGGGGTAAACATCGAGAGCGCATTTAAAAGTGGAAGAATTTGAGATGACTCGAATAGCCAAGCTAATGAAGAGAAATCAGTTAGTGGTTCCAAGAGGAAGGAAGTGTGATATTAACGCAATTTGGGATTCCTCTCAAATCCTGCCAGATCCAGTTCCAGTACCTTATCCTCAACATCGGTATGCAGTGCCTGCTCAGCGCAAGCGACGACTACCTCATAGATGAAGGTTGACTTCTTTAGATCAACATCAGATTTGACAAGTGCGAACTCAGTTTCAGAATTAGAAGATACCTTTGAGTATTCCAAAGGAAGAAACTCACCGGTTTGATCCAATCTCGTTGACTTACCGTCAACTATGGTCTTATTTCGCTAGAAACTCGGTAATGACGCCCAAAAGGACTAGAATCATGAATTCTCGCCCACCTTGGTTCAACTCGAACACCGATTGTGAATTTCATGACGGAGTGATGGGGCATTCGTTTGAAGAGTGCAAGGTTTTCCAAGAAAAAGTTCAGGAGATGACCGACGATAAAGTGTTGACCTTCAAAGGAAGAGGCCCATGTGTGAATGGAACACCATTGTGTTAATGAATACATGACTTAATAAAATCCTTTAAAAGGGCTTGTCTGGATGTTCACTTTGTCTATTTACGTGTATTTGTATTTCTTTGATTATAAAAGCATAGTCGACATGAAAGAACTTGTTATTTTGAATAATTAATGCAATAAAATGTTTGTCTTGAATAAATCCATTTGTATTCACTCGTAAAATGCTTTTTCATGTTTTATAATGCCAACTTTACCCAATCTCTTGCTTTGATAGAGAATTGGGAGGAGGATGACGAAAGTGAAAATGGAAGATCTCTTGTTGTATGCTTTTGAATAAAACCATGTCGATGATGTAAGGCATTGTTTCAAATCCTCAAACACTAGAGATATAAGGAAGATAAACCCTTGTTAACCCCTTTGAGCCTTGAAGTAGGAGTTTTCTTTTCCTTGCATACAAACAAAAACCCTCAATTTTTACCTGGGGCAGGGTAGTTTTTAGTTAAACTGATCGGGCGCCCAAACTCTCAAAAAGGAGGAGTGAACATTCGAGAATCCATTTTATCTATTCCTCACATATTATGATGTTGGAACTCAAAAAACCACAATGATTATCCCTCGACTATCTAAAGAGTGAGGTTGTCACAATCCTTTCAAAAGGGTCAAAATAACTTAGAGTCACACGAGTTGTTCATAAATAAATAAAAATGAAAAAAGAAAAAGCCCGCTACGTCAAAACCTATGAAGGAGACTTAGGCAAAATTAAGGCATCCCGCTGGACTTTAAAGTCAAATCCAAAGACTCTGTCCATGAAAAAGTTAGGGAATAAAAACAAAATAATAATAAAATGAAAAAAGTAAAAACAAAGGATCACCAAGAAAAATCCTCAATAAATAACAAAGTCGTGTGATCAAACACCAAAAGAAAAAACGTGAGTGATTGACATGTCCAAAGCCTTAGTGGTTTCTCAACCATATCAAAAATCCTCTTGAGAGATGAGTGCTCGTATCGAGTTAACTAAATGTAGGATTAGAGAACATCATGAAGAATGGGTGGGCACAAATAAACTTTGAGTCTTTATCTTTTTTTCTTAAAATGTGAACCAAGCCATGATACAACCTTTAAAAGACCTAATTGAAGTAGGGTTCATTTTGAAAGCATACTCAATAAGATAACGTTTCCAGACTCCTATGGGCTATGCTCAAATTTATGTTGGCTTTATAAAATTAACTCATATCCTAATCAGTGATTTTGTCACTAGATATGGTGATTTTATTTTTTAAGAAAAACTTCACGACAAACATGTGTGTTGCATTAACAGTTTCGGAATTAATATTTTTGACTCGCTAACATTGCTTTATATCTTAGAAAGTTTGCATATAAACATCAGCAACGAGTTCAGTCTATTGAAAGTTGAAGATCCTACTGAACAGAGGCAAGTTGTTTCCAAGCGGTTTGTTCTGTATCAGTCTGACATTTCTTAAGAACGAGTTTTAAGGACTCGGTTATACATAATACAGTCAATTTGGGCCAGTTACGTTGACATTCGACAAATCTCTCTAAGAGTTTGACTTCATTATATGGATCAAGACTTCGTCAGACTGGAATGTGTGATTTCTTGGAGTTGTAATTAATTTAAAGATCAAGATTAATTATGTTCCTACTAAAGAATTTGAATTGGTACGACCTTTTGACTTTAGAAGAAGAAGTTTGGATTTATTAGGTAACTTGTGAAAATACGTTTGAAGGTATGACTTTTATGTCACCATGAGGAATTCACCATGGTCATTTTTCTCCATAAAAATCCAAATTCAGAATTAAGACATTTTCTAAGAATTTCAAGGTTGGGTTTCAAGGAAATTTAAAGTTCAAGTTACTCGCAAATCAAGTTCTTCGAATCCATGTCATCGAGTTAGAAATTATTTTAGGATTAGAACTCACTCCAAAATGCAAGACTCTCCATTATTCAAAATCCATTTTCTTGATTTCATGTCAAAACTACAAGTTAGAAATGTCAAAACTCATTGCCTATTAAAAGAAAAACCCCAACTATTTCCATGCCAAATACTCATGAGGTACAAAATTGGAGTTGAAGTAAAAGGTTATTGTTTCTAAGGAGTTCATCATTGAACTCAATCTACCAAATACAAAGGTATTCTCATGTACACAAAACAAAGATTCATTACAAGCCAAGAACCAATTTCCAATCCAAAAAATAAGGTTGTTACAAAACAAACCTATTTGTAAAATAAGGAAGTCACATTTATGCCAACTTGTGGCTCCTTACAAACTCAGAATTGCCAAACGTGCAAAAAAAAATTAGTTCAGATTTGATTGCACCAGCTTTCTTTGTTAATGACTTGGATCAACAACTAATAACAAGTAACACCCAAACTTCAACCGCCTCCATCCTACTCATCATTTCGCGGCGACATAACAGTTTTGGAACTCATGTGCCTTGTCCCTGTTACAAAACAAAACAGAGCAAAACTCAAATTCCCATTATCAAAATATGGAATCATAAGCACACTTAACGATAACACAAGGTCATCCAAGGATTATTTTGACAGCAAACAAAATCTCAAATCCAGTTATTGCTCATAAACGTGTTTCGAACATGTTTTTTTTATAAATGGAAAGTTCATGTACAGCACAAACCAAATATGCTGATACTGATAAGGATAGAAGTTCAGACGAATATATCATCATCATCACAATTAAGACAGCATAAAAAAAATCTTTTCATGACAAATATTACGGGACCAAGGAAAACAGATTCAGATCAGACAAATCAACAGCCATAAAATGTGAGCATCACGAATATGGCAAGTTTTAAAATCATTTCAATACAAAATCGGATAAGCCAACTTGAATATGGAAAGATATCATCCGAAAATCATGAGCTCATTCAATTTGCAATCAAGAACTTTAAATCGCGAACAGATATAAGAAGGGACAAGTCATTCACATTTGAGGGGGATGAAAAACAGAAACCCTAGAACAACATTATCACAACTACAGAGAAAAAAGATTCACTAAAATAGATACACGAAAAATACCCAAAACACAAAACCCTAAACACAGAACAGACAAAACAAAAATCCCGAAAAAGGAGAAAGAGTTGAAAAGCTTATCTTTTGTGTTTGTTTCGTCACCGCCGTCGCCGGAGCTCGCTAACGCTGCAAACTACCATCATCCTCCTTTCGGTAACCTATTTTCGTTTCTCTCATGATTGAATTGTTAAACTTTTGTTGTTGTTTACAGTGTTAAACAGAGAAAGAAGTTGAAGAAGTTGAAACGGCAGAGAAGAGAGAAGATGAAGTGGAGAAGAAAAGAAGAAGGGAATCGCGGATCAGAAGAGGAGAGAAACGAAGAAGAGGAAAAAGAAATTGAACTAAAGAAGAAGTAGAAGAGAGAGGTGATAGCGGCGCCGCTGGGAGGAAAATGAATTAGGGTTTTCAGATAGAACTCTCCCCCTTTTTCATTTGCATTGCGGGTCGGGTTGGGTCCGGTGGACCTAACCACCAATGGCCCAACCCATTTTGTCTTCTTTTTGAGTTTTTATTTTCTGCTTATTTGGTTTTTTGTTTTAACTTGGGCCAGGCCCAATTGTAATAATAAAAAACTAATAATAAAAATAAAAATCAGAAAAATATAATAAAAAGAAAAGAAAAACAATAATAAAATAAACATAAAGAATAAATATTTTTAAATTAAAAAATAAATAAAAATTTAGAGTTTAGATTTAGTTTATTTCTTAGAATTATAATAATTTAGATTTTAATTTATTTAATTTGGATTCTTAATATTTGGATTTTTTAGAATTTTAGGTTTAAAATAAGCATTAACTTTTAATTTATTTTTTTTTAGAGTTGAGAATTTTAATAACCTTTTAGTTTTTTCTTCAAATCAATCCTTTACTAATTTTCTTTAATTTTAAATGATAATAAAAACAAATTAGAATGGCTAGATATCCTTGTTAATTTTATTTAAATCAGACTTATTCCTTAAAATTAGTTTCTAATTCATTAACCACAAATTCATAAACCATTTTGTATTCATTTGAACTTAACCTGCAACACCTTGCCTTGAGTGTTCGATATCATTTTGTGTGTACGTCCAAGGGAAGAACCTGCGCATGACTTCACAAGTCGTGCGTATTGCATCTCATTTGCATCATATTCCCCGCTTGATCCTTGAGTTTTCAAGTTAATCAGCTTAGGCTTTAGATCCTACACCTTAAGATAGGACCGATTTCTCTTTTATCTTTCAACTTAGACGAACCTTATATACAATTCAATCATCTTGTTCTCCCCACAAGAGAATTAGATATGATTCATCTTGACAGTCGAGATATAATTCTCCCTCCCCATAACACAATTGCGAGATGTGGAATCCTTTCCGCTTGAGGGAGGTATGTGGCATACTCGTCGATAAATCCGAGTTTTGAGCCCTTCTCTCAATGTAACGCAAAGACCATCTCCTACAAGTTGTGGTGGTTAAGTCGAGTATTCTACCTTAAGATGAAGACTCGTCTTTTCTCCTAGAATCAATCAAAAAACATTATCCCCCTGGAACCTTGGCCATAGTCAAGAAGTTCCTCGATCCCTTTTAGGGAACTACGAATACTCTGATTCCATTCCCATCAGGATACATAGGCACAAGATGCAATTTCTTGGCGAGTATACTTCGGAATAAACCCCCTAGGTCTTTTATCCTTAGCAAACAACAATAACATAATATAACAAGAGGTTCCTGTAGAGTACTACAAATGCTTAAGATGCTAACACCTTCCTTAGGTATAACCAACCCCCGAACCTTAGATTCTCTAGCTTTTTACTGCACTGCATACTCATGGGTTATTCGATCTTTTCCCTTCCCTTGGATAAATTAAAGACATGTGGTGAATTAATGATTTGTGATTCAAGTTAATTAAGAGCTTGATATTCGATTTTCACCGCGACACCACCGAGTTGTCGACGAGCTTGTCTATATTGGGGAGGGGATAGGCGTCCTTGGGACATGATCGGTTGAGATCCGTATAGTCAATACACATCCTCTATTTTACTATATTCTTTTTTACTAATACAACATTGGACAGCCAGGTTGAATACCAGGCTTCCCAAATAAAATTCACCTCTAGGAGGTCTTTTACAGCTTTTTCAGCAGCAGCCGACTTTTCAGGGGACTGCCTACGCCTACTTTGTACTACGGCTTTCGCGGTTGGGTCGATGGAGAGCTGATGGCAGGCGATCTCGGAGTCAAGATCGGGCATCTCGGCGGCGCTCCAGGCAAAAGAGGTCGGCGTTCCCACGGAGACAGACCTTCAGTTGCTTCTTCGCCAGGTCGGGCAGCCCCGCTCCAATCTTCATGTTCCTGGTCGTATCCTCGCCGAGGGCTATGAGCTCGAAGTCCCCGTCTAGAATGGGGCGCGTTGGGTGGAAGGGATGTCTCTTGACCGTTGGAAGAGCATGTTCGGCTTCGGCTTCATGGTCCTGTTCGCCGGGGAAATGGCAGTCGAGGTCCATGATAGGCGGAGACTTCTTAATCGCCTTGGAGAGGGGCTGATCATGTTGAGGCCCTTCATTGCTGCCTCTAAACATCGCCGGGCTGCCTCTATGTCATCTTTGAGGGTGACGACACCTCGCCGCCTGGTGTAATACTTCATCTTAAGGTGGACCTTCAATGGCACTGTGGTGAGGTCAACCAAGGTCGTCCTGCCTAAGATGCAGTTGTACACTGACGGGCACTCGACGACCAGGAAGAGGATGTTGATCTTCCTGGCCGTCTCGTTTGTCCCGAATGTGACTTTGAGCTCCACATATTCCCATGGTCTCGTCGTCGTCCCGTTGAACCCTTGGAGGTCGGAGCCGGTGTCGCGGTGAAATTTGGATACCAAGCTATTGATTAGCTTGAATCTTATTCATTTGCAACCGAACTTTAATTTGTCCAAAGGAAGGGAAAAAGATCGAAATACCCATAATGCAATGCACATGCAAAGGTTTAGAGAGTTATAGGTTCGGGGTTGGTTAAACTTAGGGAAGGTGCTAGCATCCTAAGTTTCTGTAGTACTCTACGGGAACCTCTTGTTTTATGTTTGTTTATTGCTAAGGTTATCTGCTTAATGGTGAAAGACCTAGGGGTTTATTTCTAAGTATACTCGATAAGATATCACATATTATGCCTACATATCCTTACGGGAGTGGAATCAGAGTATCTGTAGTTCCCCTAAAGGATTTGAGGAGTTCTTTGACTGTGGCCAAAGCTCCTACGGGTTTAGGGTAGTTGATTGATTGATTTTAGGAGAAAAGATGAGTTGTCATTTTAAGGGAGATTACTTGATTTAACCACCACAACTTTGTAGGAAAATAGTCTTTGCATTGTCTTAAGAGAAAGGCTCAAGTACTCGAATTTAATCGACAAGTACGCCACTATCTCCCTTAAGGCAAAGTCCCTACATATTGATTGAATTGTTATGGGGTAGGAGTTTTATCTCGCTTAAGATGATTAACATCTTATTCTCTAATGTGTTTGAATGATGTTTGATTTGAGTTGAATTGTTTATTCTAAGTTGTAAAGATAAAGGTCCTTCCTATGGGGTAGGATCTAACTTAGAAGATCGACTTGAATGGGATCAAGGATCATAGGGGAATATGATGCAAATGAGATGCATACGCACAATTGTTTAAGTTATACGCATATTCTTCCTTTGGACATAATGCAATGCGATAAAATAAATTGCGGATAAAGATAAATAGCGGTAAAGGTAAATTGCGGAAAATAAAGATGATAACTAAATCCATACACAAAAAAATGAAAGCGCTAAGTGTGTGAAAGTGGAGTGCATGAACGGAGATAGGACGAAAGTGTGCGCGATTGATTTTGAATGTTGATTAATTAGAGAAAGGTTGAATTAATTTTGGACGAGATTATCAATTTTAAAGGAGAGTCACATTATTATTATTTTGGTAAGATTGATTTTAAGAAAAATGTTAATTTAATTACTAGCAAAAGATTTTAGATGTGAATTAATTTTAAATAACCAAAGGTTTATTAAATAAAAAGGTTTTTTTATATTTTTATAAATAAAATTGTTTTAGTTATTAACAAATGAGATGCAAATTATTTTAAAAAGGGTTTTGGTGAATAATTATATTATTATATAAAAAGGTGTATAAAATATTAAAAAGGAATAGATCTAGATTATTAGATAGATAAATAAAAAGGTCGATTAATTAAAGGAAAAAGGTAATTTAAATGAAAAAGGATTATTAGGTCATTTTATTAAAAGGTGGCTGATTAAAAGGTTAATTAAAAGGTTATTAATTTATTTTAAAAAAACTGATTAGCAAAATATTAATTATTAGGTTAATTAAATAAAAAAGGTTAAGTCATGATTAAGGTTAATTAAGTGCAAGGTTAGGGGTAATGAAGGGTTAAGTGGGGCGCATGGTTGTGTGTGGTAGGCCCGTGAGGGTGTACCATAGGGTGTAATATGGAGCGTGGATCAGCAGTCAACCAAGGGACGGACGGCCGTGATGCGAAGGTGCATCGTAGTGAGCGTGGGTGCGCGTGCATACAATACATAATATTAAAAAACAACAAAAACAGGAAACCCTAAATTGGATCCCCTTCCTCTCCGCCGTTTCATTCTCTCCTTCGCCATCGCTATTCTCTCAAATCTCACCGTTCTTCGCTCTAATTTCTTCTCCCTTTTCTTCTGGTTCCATCATTTCCCGGCTTTGTCTCCCTCTGTTCTGCGAATTCGTCGTCCGCCTGCAAAACAATCGACAATTAGACATGCAAAGGGAATTCGAAGCAGAAATTTTACCCCAGAATAAAAGGCGTCGGCGGCGCGGGTTCCTCTTCTTCGACCGGCAATGATGAGCTTCGAGGATGATCGGAGCTTTAATGGCGATGAAGATACTCTCTGATCCTAGGCTTCTGAGCGTGTCCTCTTCTTTTCTTAACAACGGCTTTTTCTCAGTGGTCATTCCCTTGTGATGGTAATTTTCCTTTTATAGGTGAGGCTCATGGGCCTCCAACGAAATTGCCTTTTAATGGTTTCCTTATTTGCGTGATTCTGTCGAGAGGGCTTGGTGGGATTGGGAAGCAGCTTCAATTTCCTTCCTATTTTGTTTGATTTTGTCGGTGACATTCTGGCTTTGATTTGGGAAGTATTGAACCTTTCTTTTTTCGTGTTGATTTGTCATATGTGGGACCGTATTTGTAATGTTGTTGGTTTTGTTGACTTTTGTTGTTAAAAAAAGAAATTATCCATTCTGAAATTGTGCTAACACTTCTTTTCTTCTTCTTCGCAGAGGATGTCGTATCCGAGTTCAGGTACTTGCTTGCTCTTATGCTGCTGAGGGAGGACTTGATACGGCGATAACGATGCTTAGTATGAGTCGAAGGGTTTGAAAAGTGCTGCTGTGGTGATGATGATTTATCTGAACTGATGGCCTGCAAATGCAGTCGTGGCCTTGATGCTTCTTGTGCTTTTGTATAGTTTTGAGTTGTTTGAGATTAATTGCTTCTTGTCCAAATTCTGCTGCCTTTGACGCTTGGTAGGGAGTTGGTGGCAATTCCGGTTATCGCCCTCCTGGCCGCTCGCGATTCTGCCCGATGATGACTTAACAACTGAGGGCTGAAAATAACTTAATTCATCTCTTTATTCTTGAACTGTACTTCACATTGACGGCATTTGATTATGTGTTGCAGGTGACTTGTACAGGTGATCTGAAAGTGCGTCTGGAATCAATATTGTCGGTGAAATTGTTGGCGCAAATGCTCCTTCGGCGAGGACTAAAGGCTCCGCTTCGACGGTAGTAGAACAACAAGGTTCACACATTGATTTCGGAAATGGATCGATGAAACTAAGGTAGTCATTACTAACGTGTTAGGATAACTGTGTCAGCAATGTCATGACCAGAAGTAGTATCTATTCAGTTATGTGTGTCTTTCCTGTCTGCTCAAATTATTTCAAATAATACAATTTGGTTTCTTCTTTGAAGACTAGTTTCATAATGCTTGTTCTGTTTAAGAATGCAGGTGGGTTGTCGGTGCTTTGACTGATGTTGTTGTTCAATTATGTAGGTTATGGCGGCTGCAGTAAGCGACTTAAAGCTCTATGTGCTCCTGCGTAGGTATGACATTGCAGGTGTTGTAGAAACGACATCGGATACTAGCTCATGGTAGAAACCGATGAATAATCCTCCTTGGTGCATATATAGAAAATCTTTCGAAAATAATTGTTATGAACAAAAATGAAAGTTTGATGGCGGTTTAACCTTGTCATAGTTTCCTTGCAGGTTCTGAATATTGAACATGCTTGTGCCCCCCCAGAATGCTTCAAGAGTTCTCGAGCAATTCTCAACATCCAGAAGTTATTAATTGGGAACCTTCTCAATTATAGGAGGTAAAAAGTAACAACTTTCATCCTGTTTTATATAATGAACCAAACTTTGTTAAGGCCCTTGAGTGGCTATGCCAGAATATCCAATGGCGCCTTCTCGCTCCTATTGCATTGTGTGTATTGACTTCTATCACAATTGGCAGGTATTGTCACACCAGTGAAGCTGGTAAGTTACTACTCTCCACACTGTCTCATGATCAAACTGATACACATCGGCAGTAGTATGATTGTGCGGCTCTCAACACCTGCCTTAATTTTCAAATCCCAAATGCTTAAGATATTGTTGTTTGTCCTGTTGACCATGCACCATTGACGAGCTGATGGCGAAGGGCGAAATCCAATAGTTTGTCGCATCCTCGTCGAATTTGTTGTCGACTCAAATTCGTACATTGTCGGGGCTATCAATTAGTCGGCTCAACTTTTGATTTATGCCTTAAACTCATCCCTCTATGATGAAGATTATCAGGCTTTTAACACCCTCGATTCTGGGATCACCCACGAAGCCGTCTGGACACGTTCAACCTGCTTTGTCTAGAAAGTATCTTAGGAAACATTTTGAACCATTAATGTTAATATTTACTGTGTTTGTAAGTTGTAGATGTGTGTTGGATATTAGTCTTAATTAGTGTTATAAGGAAGAGTCCATAAATTTGTTACGAACCAGTGCCAACTGTTGCACCCCAAAATTTGACCAACATTTCTTTACCTAGCTTGTGTTTCATTTCATTCACATTAGCATTATCATTTGCATTTATGCAGGATATCAAGAGGTATGACTACCAATCAAGGGCTACACAAGACTATGAAGCTAGCTAAGAAGGTTATTCAAGTGTTCAAGGGTTGATATCCTTGTCAGAGAAGTTAGAAGATCCTCAGAGAGAGTGGTTGAAACCAAGAGTGTGTGCCTCCTAACTTGAGAGTTGTGGAAAGACCTCAGATGATTCTGAAGCCATGAATGTAGACTTGAAGCCTTGAGAGAGCTTATGAGATATCTTGAAAGCCATCATGAATCCTAGATAGGTCATTGTGCAAGATTAAGAAGCCATAACCATGATTGGTGTGATTAGGGTTTGACTGGGTCAACCCTAGGTTAACTGATGATTTGAACAAGGTTGAGACCTACTTCAAAGGCCATGTGATCATGGATTGGTACATTGAGATGTTATAAGGATGATTCCAAGGTAAAATCCTCATTATTGAAGAGTTTGAGAAGTTCCAAGCTAGGGTTTCTAAGGCTTGACAGTGTAAAATCCCCTAGTTTGACCCCTATCTTCAAGGCAGTTTAGCTTAAGATTTGATTGTCATCTCATCTTGCCCCCAACATGAATGTTGTAGAGCTTGTTCTTAGCTTTAATTTGAGTACTAGAAGTCCTTTATAGGATTTGTAGAACAACAGTTATGACTTTGACAAGTTACAGGTCATCTGAGGTATGTGAATCTGGGGCCTTGAAAGTTACCCAACTTGCATCAAACTTTTGCCCAAGAGGGATGATTCCTATGAACTTTTGGTCAACATGAATGTTGTTCCTTATTCTCTTAGCTTTCTAGAGAGTACTAGAAGTCCTTGATAGGATTTGTAGAACTCAAGTTATGGCTTTGACAAGTCAAGGGCATTTTGGTCATTTGGAGATTACAGGTCATTTCAACCATAAAGCCATAATTCCTATTTCCAAGCTTCAAATGGAAAAATCTTCAACATCAAACTTGTTCAAAATGATGTTTTAAGGCTAGTAAGGAGGTCATGAGATGTTGTAAATTCTTGTAGCTTAAAGTTGCAAAAATGACCTAAAATAAGGGCATAAGTTAAATGAATCAAAGTTGGAAATTGATATTTTCAACCTACACATCCAAACCATGGCATGTAATTTATAATTTTGACTCTATAAAACATTTTAAGAACATTGGTTTAGCCACATTTTTGAGTTGAGATTCAATTTGTGGAATTGCTTTGAAAAGTACTTGCTTGCATATTAAGTAACACGTGCAAAACATAGAATCAAGGCATGAGCAAGGCCCTTGGCAAGCTAAACCCTTCCAAAATGTCACTAGGGGAGAAATTGAAAGTGAATGAGATGAATTCCAAGTTATTTGCAAGGGTTGTGCATATCATGATACATGGTTGAAAATCTCATGACATGAGAAGTGGAAACTCTCATTAGAAGGATCTAGAGGGTTCTAGATCATCAAAACATCATCTATATATTGAATAGAGTTGATCCAATGCAAAGGTTGGTGATGATTGAAGGAGAGAGTATAGATTGAGATTGAATTTTCATAGCTTGCAATTGGATTCGGTTTCACCAAATTCTTCACTTTCCTTCCATTTTCTTGATTGAAACTTCTTCCATGGATGTCAAGGAGTGATTCCAGATCATTATCAAGAAGAATTCGTGGCTGAATAGTGTATGAGCAAGTGAACTTCTCCACCTGCAACTCACCGTCGAGTTTCAAGATTCAAGCACTTTCAACTGGTTCTTTTGCATACAGAAGCAAGGAGGGGGTTCATTGATCGTGTCTGCAAGATTGGAGAGCTTGAATTGGAGGTTTAGTGCATCTGTTCATCCAAGATTTTCAGGTTGGTAACTTTCTTCCTCTAGCATGAATTAGGTAGAATCAAGGCGAATTAAGGTGTTAGACTCATTGTAGAATGGTGTAGGATTGATTTCAGATAGTTAATTGGAGAATTAGAGACAAAATAGGGATGTTACCATTTTCGGTTGAGGTTTGGATATGGTGAATCTTGAGGATTTAGGTTGAATAAAGGGTATGGTTGAACTCGTGGCAAGATTTGGGATAAGTTTCATGTATTGACCATTTGCAATGGAGGCTCCTAGAGGGAATTAGGGTTGAGGAAGACGACCGGAGCACCACCGGTGGTGGCCGGAGCTGGGCGCGAAGTTGCCGAGGTTTGAAAGGTAGGAGATGACTCTGAGACCATCAGATCTTGGTTGGACCTTTGACTAGAAGGCCATCCAACGGCCACGTTTTAAACTCAGCTTGTGAAGGAATTCTGACTATGAAACGCACCGTTTCATTTAATTAGTGGTTTTGGGCTTAGTGAATAGCTGCTACCCACACCCCCTTGATGGCCCAACCCATAATTTGTATTGATTCTGATTACTATCCACACCGCGCGTGTTATTATTTTAATTTGATTTTCTTTTAATTTTCATTTTATCCATGGTTCTTGAAAAATTCATATAAAATTGAAAATTAATCCAATTAATCCCATTATTTTTGCATTTTACTCATGATTGAGTCTAGTATTTTTTTAGATAAAAAATATTTTCATTTCATGTATTTTCTGATTTAATGGGAATTTTATATTTTAATTGATATTAAAATGGTTATGTTTGATACATAATTTTGTGGAATTTAGTGTGATCACTTGGTGAAGATTTTGAGCCTAATTTTTTGTGTGTGATTAGGTTAGACACGTATGCTCCCATAGTATTTTTATAACATTTTTGTGATGAAAATAGGTGTGCTTTCCAGATTGAGATTTAGGTGCTTCCTTTTAGGGTTTAGGTTTGATACCTTGTAATGTAGGATTTAGTTCTAGGTCTAATTTGATGGTTTGATCTCTGAAATTAATGTGGTAGAGTCATGATTGACCTAGGTTACCATAGATATTTTTGTAGGATTTTATAATTGGTTTTAGTATTTTAGTTAGGACTAACTTTAGTACTAGGTTTTAGGTGATCCTAACTTACTAATTCAGCTAGTTTAACTTCCTCAATCCCCTTAGATTAGGGTTTTTGCTTGGTTTGCCTTTGGTTGAGATTGAACACAAGTTGAAGACAAGAGGAGGATGCTTGAAGTTGCTTGGAGCTTTTGGATTTGTCTGTGCCTGAAGGTGTCTGATGAAGATGTAGGAGATAGGAGCCATAGGGAGAGCCTTATAGTTATAATGGTTTCTTTCACAAACATGGAAAGCATCTTGTGCTTCCATTCCTCCCAATGACTAAAAGTCCTTCTCAGATATTCACATCCCTCCTTTGGAAGGATGAGTGGCTTTATCTGGGAAGTAGAACTTTGAGGGAACCAGTCTCTCATAATGATGAACCCTTACAGGCTTCCTTTGGTTATCAGTAAGCTGTTTATCATTTCCACTCATCCTGTTAAATCAATTGTCTTCTGGTTTGAGTATCTTGAAAGATGTTGGACTTGAGTTTGAAGATGAGGACTTCATTGAAGGGTGTGGAAGAGGATGATTTCTTGAGCATTGCCATTGCAGCTGAAGCTTGAGAAGCTTGAAGATCAAGTTGATACTTGAAGATTCAATTAAGATTGAGTGTAGAGCTGAGGCTTGAGGAATAAAGGATAAGTTGATATTTGCATTGACGTTTGGAGAGCCTGAAGGAATCAAGCTGATACTTGTAGTTAAGAGTGAAGCCTGAAGGTGGAATTGACTGAAGAGCTGAATCTTGGAGAAGAAGGATAAGTTGAAACTTATGTTGATGGGTTGAAACCTGGAAAAGCAAGTTGATACTTGGCATGAAGGGTGATTGAAGTCTGAAGACTGGGTTGCTGTTAGAAGAGATGAAGTTTGGAATTGGAAGAAAGAGTTGTTGATCTGCTTTCTTGTCTGCTTTCTTGTCTGTGCTGATGTGCCTTGTTTGACTTTCTTGATGCATTAGAATAAGTCCATATCTAGACTGACTTTAATCTAGGGGCATGATTGCACTAGAGGTTGAGTTGCTCCCTCTGCTTGTATTGTTACTGTATGGCTTTGCTTGCGGGTATTCTGTAGAGCCCAGCTCCCTTGCCCATGTGGTTCATTTTGCTTGACAGCATTTTTTTCTTCTGTATGATTACAGTCTCTTCTATTTTGCTTGACAGCATTTTATTGTTGCTGCATGATTGCTGTTATTCATTCTGGCTTGAGGTTGAGATGAGCTTGTGGAGGCTGCTGCCCCACACACATTTCCTCCCTCACTTGCATTGCATGCATTTTACAGTCGTTTACTGTTTACTGTTTAAGCTGATGCTTTATCTGTTTCTGTTTATCATTGATATGATCCCTTAGTACTCTCATTTCCTTTGATAAGGAAGTGATGATAGAACTTTAGGTTGAAACCTATGCATGATAACTTCTAGGAGTTCCCTGTTTCAAACTTCAACCATAGGATGAATCCTTGGCATGACAACAGTAGGACTTGATAGTCTCCCCTTAGTTGAGCCCTTCTCTTCTCATCTCAAAACAGCTTAAGATACAGTAATCATGAATGATTTCTTTCGTACGTTACGAGCCTTAAGCTATCTGAGAAAGGATTGTTGGAGAGCTTCTTTTCAACAGTCTGGATGTTTAGTATGGCACCCTTTGGGTGACATGCGACACATTCACTCTCAGGTCATAGTCTTTAGTGCGATTGAAATTGCAAACACAATAAAAAAACACTTCTTTCGTAAAAGACAGAAAACAAACTTCAAACCTTTTTGCCCCGTGGGCCCATAATTCAAAGGAAGCTTTTCTGAAGAAAAGAGTGTTGTTAAACTTCAGCGCCAACGCAAACAGGCTTCATCCCTAACTGCCGGAACTGCTGTTTAACCCTACTCGATAAAACAGATGAATCTGAATTCCCGTAATCCGTATTAGCCCGAACTACGTAAGCTCTGATCTCTCATATATTTTGAGAGTACGTAGGCACAATACTGATGTATTGGCGAGCCACCTTCCCCGTAACCCGTAGTTAGGCGAACTACGTTGACTCTGATTTCTCATTCTCTGATGGGAATACGTAGGCATAAAGTGCGACGCTTTGCCGAGTCATTTTTCTTTTCTTTTTAAGCCAGCCTTGATAGGTAGATAGATAAAACCAACTCGTCCAGTAAACACAACAAGCGTGGATCCCGTCGAGTACGACGGACGTGAGGGGTGCTAACACCTTCCCCTTGCGTAACCGACTCCCGAACCCAGACAACGGTTGCGATGACCTTGTCTTATACCTATTCGTCAGGTTTTTCCGATCGTTTCCTTTCCCGCTCTGAGGGATAAATAACGAAAGGTGGCGACTCTTCTGTTTTTCCGGCACCTTATTTTCGCGGAAGCGACAGCTGGCGACTCTGCTGGGGACTTTATAGTTTCCTGGGATCCAACGTCCCGTATGCGAGTCAGTTTGGGGATCCAACGTCCCCTGCGAAAGTCAATCCTAGCGCTTGTATGATTACTTGTTAGGTTATGTTTATTTATCGCATTTTATTCCCCGCACTTTATTTTTCAGTATGATATGATTATCTATGCTGTTGTGGGAGGGGCATTCTGATGAGTGAGAAGCCAAACCCAGGCTTGAGTGAACATAGCATTAGTTGTGGAAATTAGTGGGCGCGTGCTTGCTTGGCAGGCACTAGTGTCTCATGAAATCCACGCTCAGACGAGGTTCTCCCGGTTGACTTCTTTTTCAACCCTTTGGGTTTAGGAGGTTGTTGGTTTGGAGGATTGTCGACTCTGGGGACCGATCATTTGTGATTCAGCCGAGTGAGGCCGCTTCATGAGCTGGTGATGCCACACCTTCTAGGTATCGTATCACCCCTCTTGAATGTCTGTGACGCTGATGAACGCATAGGATGCCGAACTTGAGTCAGTTTAGGTCCATACCTGTGAGCAGGGTTGGGTTTATTGCAGGAAACTTTGACCTTCAGACTACCTGGTTTTCTTGATAGTGAATCAGTTTTGTTGGTACCAGAGGTTCTCATCATCAGATGTATTTGTTCTTGACAGAGCAGGTTTATGATTGGGGTCAGAGGATCTCATTGTCAGATGTATGTTTGTTCTTGATAGAGCAGAGTTTTGGTCCTGTATGCGAGGTCCTTATCATCAAATGTTTGTTCTTGATAGAGTAGAGTCTTGGTCCTGTATCAGAGGTCCTTATCATCAAATGTTTGTTCTTGACAGAGCAGAGTTTTGGTCCTGTATCAGAGGTCCTTATTATCAGATGTTTGTTCTTGACAGAGCAGAGTTTTGGTCCTGTATCAGAGGTCCTTATTGTCAGATGTTTGTTCTTGACAGAGCAGATTTTTGGTCCTGTATCAGAGGTCCTTATTATCAGATGTTTGTTCTTGACAGAGCAGATTTATGGTCCTATGAGTGTGTGTTCTTGACAGAGCAGATTTGTGGTCCGACACCAGGGTTTTCTTATCATCAGAGATGGTGGTTGTTCTTGATAGAGCAGGGTTATGGTTTTGTTGATGCAGAATCTCCACAGCACAGTTGCCTTTGATCTCCTGCTGCATGATTGCATTTTACATTGCTTTGCATACTCATTTGCATTTCATTAACGTGTGTCTGTGTTGCAGGTACCGTTTTCCCCGATTCAGGATTTCTTGCCTCCTATTGTATTGTTATGGGTTCTCTGAGGAAGACCGTGGCTTACAAGCTCCCTGCCCCTGATGTGGTTCAGCTGACTGGTTTGATTGCTTTAGCAGATGAGTCTGTGAGAGATGAGTTCAGAAAATCTTACGGCAAATTGCTCAGTTTGGTTCGTAAACCTTCTGTGTTCGAGTTGAATGGGTTGCACGCTCTGCTGCAGTTCTACGATCCTCTGTTGAGATGCTTTACTTTCCAGGATTTTGTTCTCGCGCCCACGCTGGAGGAATATGCTAATTTGTTAGGTGTGCCTATCAAGAGGCAGATGCCCTTTGTTCATATGGATGCTGAGCCTGATCTGGCTAGTCTAGCTCCTTCACTTCATTTGGATGCCTCCGAGTTGGTATTGTCCAGTTGGAACAAGGTTCCCGGTTTCTCCTTGCAGTTCTTAGTGGGAAAAGCCCAGCAGTGCGCCAAGGACGGATGTTGGGTCGTATTCAACGCCATTCTCGCTCTGTGCATATATGGCATCATTTTGTTCCCCAATATGCCCGACTTTGTGGACTTCGACGCCTTCCGCATCTTTGCTTCAGGGAATCCAGTCCCTACCTTGATAGGAGATGTCTACCATTCCATCCACTACAAAAACGAGAACAGAAGGGGCAAGAATGTCTCATGCTGCGTACCCCTGCTTTATAAATGGCTTGATAGTCATCTACCCAAGAGGGGTCCCTTTGTTTCGTCTGCAGCCACATCTGAGTGGTCTGAGCGTTTGACGGGTCTATCTGCAGAGGATATTGACTGGTTTGACAGGGATAGGTTGTGTACCGAGATTATCTTCAGCTGCAGCGGGTTTCCGAACGTGCCTTTGATAGGCAGGAAGGGTTGTATAAACTATAATCCGTCTTTGCTGGTCCGACAGTTCGCGTATGCTTTGAGAGCTCCGCCGAAGGATGAAGAGGTGCAGGAATCTATGTACCTCACTGGTCTTCTAGAGGGGGATCTGTTATCTAAGCTTCAGTGCGCTTGGAATGGCATCAGTAAGAGGGGAAAATCATTGCTGGGGAGAAGCAATAGCCAAGCCTACCCTCCGTATGTGACGTGGATCAGAGCCAGAGCAGATGCTATAGGGATGATGTTTCTTCCTGCCAAGCCAGAAAGCCCTCCAGTGATTGAAGAGCCTACCATCGTGCCCATTCAGCAACATAATCGGGTGTTAGCTGAGCGAGATGAATTGAAGAGGGCAAATGAAGAATTGGAGAAAGAATTGGTTCAGCTCCGAAGCGAGAGAAACGAAGATGTTCATTCCTTCAAGAGGCAGACAGAGCTGGTGAACCAGTTGGGGACAGATTTGACTAAGCAGATAGCCGAGCGTGAACGCATGGGTCGAGACTTCAAAGCTGTCAACGATGTACTGGCCACGAAGAAGCAGCACTTTGACGAAGCATATCGGAGGATATCCAAGTTTAACCAGCACTGGAAGGCCTCCCTAGCCAACAGGAAAGAGCGGGAAGATAAGCTGATGCAACAGATCTCCAAGCTAAAAGCCCAGGTGAAGGCCAGTGAGAAGAGGTTTGATGAAGAAACCGCTCGCAGATATGCCGCTGAAGGCTAGCTCAACAGGGCTCTAGCTAACCTGAAGGAGCGCAAACTGACGTTTGAGTCCAAGAAGCGGAAGTTAGAAGATTGTTTCAGCGAAGGAGCATGGGAAGATTCGGTCGAAGGTCTTCAGTACACCATTATGCAGAGGGAGCTACTCATCGAAGGGTTACTCACTCGTCCTGATCATCCGAAAACGAAGGGGTTGTTAGAAGAGTTTCGCGCCCGTGGCCGTACTTGACTATATTTGTATTCCTTTTGTTCGATCATCGTTGTATGCTGACCATCACCAGGCTTGTTGGTCGAGGTCATGCTATTGATTCTGCTTGTACTCACTGATGTTGTGTACTGCCTTGATGGGCTTTCTTTATATATGAGATGTTATTTCCATGACTGGACTCGGACTTCTTATTATCAGCACTGGCACTCAGGCGCTAGGATCGGGGGAGATCTCCCTAACACACAGACACACGTTTGCATTTGCATGAAGCATTTGCATAACGAGCACTTTATCGTTTTTTCCTAACCCTTTTGTGTTTTCAGGTTGTTTCAGGTTGTTCCAGGATTGATCAGAGACCTATCCACCGTTATCCGACCAGAGCAAATCGAACCAGAATCATGGAGCAAGTGCAAACTGATGTTCAGGAACTCCGCGAAAGAATGGATCGCTTCATGGAGCTCATGCAAGCGGTCGCCAATGGCCAGGATCAGCTCAGAACCTTGGTTCAGCCTCTGATTTCAAGGGTTGATAGTAATGGCGTACTCCATGGTGGGACCGTGCCTACTCCTCCACCAGTTGAAACTCCTCAGAATGGCGTCCCCGTGACCGGGGGAAATGGCAGTGCCAATGGCAATGTGATAGCTAACATGGGACTCAACGGCAATACGACGGGCGTCGGTAATGGGAGTCTGGAAGCTAATGTCAATGTTGGGCTGGGCAACGGCAATGCAGGTGTTGGGAATCTGTTTGGGCCTCACCCGTGGTTAGAAGACCGCCAAGACGATGTGTTCTCTCAAAGAGGTGCTGCAGGTGAGCTGACTGCTGAAGCACGTCTAAGGTTCAAGGCACTCGAGGATAAGATGAGAAATATCGAGAACCAGAACACCCTGGGCGTTAATATGTCCAAGCTGGGATTGATTGCTGATATCAAGGTGCCTCCCAAGTTCAAGGTACTTGACTTTGAAAAGTACAAGGGCACCACTTGCCCTCGCGTCCACCTGAGATCATATTATCGGAAAATGTCAGCTCATTCTGAGGACGAGAAGTTGCTGATGCATTTCTTTTAGGACAGTCTGTTCGGACCCTCCCTTGAATGGTACATGAGTCTGGAACCTACTAGTGTGCGCACGTGGAAGGACCTTACTGAAGCATTTGTGCACCACTACCAATACAACAGCGACTTGGCCCCAAACCGAGTCCAACTGCAGAATCTGTCGCAAAGGAACAACGAAGGGTTTAAGGAATACGCCCAGCGGTGGCGTGAATTGGCAGCCACGGTTCAGCCGCCGATGGTTGAGCGTGAGCTCGTGCAAATGTTCGTAGCCACCCTCCCAGGGGTTTACTATGAGAAATTGGTCAGCGGTATGTCTGGAACCTTCTCAGATCTCATTATCACGGGTGAGCACATCGAAAATGGGATCAAACTGGGGAAATTCAAGGTGATTCATCCTCAGCTGGAGGAGGCAAGAAACCTTATGGTGGCAAAAGACGGGAAGGAGAAACGAGCGTCGTGACCAACGCTCGAAGGAAGGGTAAAAAGGCCCTCACCAACAGGTGGCCAGTATAACTATCCCGGCAATTCAACAGCCACAGCAGCAGCCGAATCAACAAGGGTACAGAAAGTATCAGAATTGGGCACCTCTGTCGAGCCGTCACCTCGAGACACCGCCCATGTCATACGCGCAACTATTGCAGACTTTTCTTCAGCTATAGTTGATCCAGAAGAGAATGCTGGCTCCCTTGACAGGGGAACCTCCGCCGGGTTATGACGCAAATGCAACTTGTGAGTTTCACTCAGGGGCACCAGGCCACACAGTAGAGAATTGCAAAGCCTTCAAGCACAAGGTGCAGGACATGGTGGATGCCAAGATCATCAACTTCTCGGATAATGTGCCAAATGTCACGAAGAACCCTATGCCGAACCATAGGGGAGGTGGAGTAAACGCCATTATTAAAGACGAGAACTTGGATGTGTTGACTGACGTCAGAGATCTGAAGACGCCACTTTGCTTCGTTAAAGCTAAGTTGATGAAAAGAGGTTTCTTTCCAGGTTACGGAGAGCTGTGTATGGGATGTGCGACAAGTCCTAATGGATGTGAACAGCTGATAGAGGGATTCAAAGTCTGATGACTGAAGGAATCCTGCAGTTTAGCCGAAGGGCCGAAAGCGGATCAGAAGAGGTAATGCTGAAGCAAGATGATGAGGTCGCCACCATCACCATCCCTCGCCAGACGATAACTATTTCTGCACCCAGACCGCCCACAATTACCATCACCAAAGCTGGGCCGATACCGTTCGAAAGCACTAATGTTGTCCCATGGCATTACGGGGCTGAAGTCTACTGCAACGGACAGAAGTTGGAACTAGAACCGTTTGGGTCGTCTGTAGATAACCTTGCGGGAATCAGCGGGATCACTCGCAGCGGGAGAGTGTTTGCACCACCAGAGGTCGTGGCAGATAAAGCGGACAGAGCTGACGCAACCGATAAAGGTAAAAGTAAAGTCGTTGAAGAGATCCCCTGTGGGGTAGAAAAAGACTTACTTATTAAAGACGCTGAGGAGTTTATGCGGTTGATTAAAAAGAGTGACTACAAGATCGTGGATCATCTCCATCAGACACCCTCGAAGATTTCCATCCTGAACCTGTTGCTGTGTTCTGAAGCGCACCGCAACGCACTGCTGAAGGTGTTGAACGCCGCATATGTACCGCAGGAAATATCGGTAAACCAGCTGGAAGAGGTCGTAGCCCACGTGAATGCTGGAAATGGGTTAGGGTTCACTGACCTAGAGCTGACTTAGAAGGGGAGGAATCACAATAGCGCCCTGCACATCTCGATAGAGTGTAGGGGAACGATTATATCGCACGTGTTGGTAGACACTGGGTCGTCACTCAATGTTCTTCCGAAGAAGGCATTGATGAAGTTGGATACTCGTGGAGTGATTTGCACACCCAGTGATCTGGTTGTGAAAGCATTCGATGGAACCAAACGCCATGTTTTCGGGGAGGTGGCCCTGCCAATCCAAGTCGGGACGGAAACGTTCGACGCAATCTTTTACATTATGGACATCATGCCCGCCTACAGCTGTCTCTTGGGCCGGCCGTGGATCCATGCTGCTGGAGCCTTGACCTCCACGTTGCACCAGAAACTCAAGTATGTTGTCGGAGGTAGCATCGTGACTGTGCGTGGCGAGGAAGACATAATGGTGAGCCATTTGTCGTCCTTCAAGTATGTTGAGATGGATGGGGAAATCCATGAAACCCTATGCCAAGCGTTCGAAGCTGTTAAAGTCAAGGACGTAGCTCCTGTAGTCACTGAAAAGCCAGAGATGACTCTCTCTTCATTCAAGGAAGCCCGGGCCGTTGTTCAAGCCGGATCTACCCCAGGCTGGGGGCAAATTTTGGAGATACCTAACAAGCAAGACAAGTTTGGGTTGGGATATTCTCCTGGAGCTGAAGCCTCCTCTTCTAGCAGTGCGTCGCGAGGTAAAGGGCCGATCCAGTTTACCAGTGGCGGCGTGATTTTTGAAAGCGTCAACATGGTGTCTGAAGACAGCGGAGATAGCGACTGTGACCTCGACTCTTGGATCCAGCCAAGCAAGCCAGGCGAGGGCCTTACCAACTGGTCCGTCAAGGATATCATCCAGATGACAAGCGAAGAGTAATGATTTACTTTTTCCAATCATTGTACAACCCTATGTCCTACCCGGGGCATAGTGGTTTTATTGTCAGGGCCTCGTTTGATTATGTACATGCATTTTATCAATAAATCAAAAGGCGTTTTTCTTCGTATTCAAATATTGTGATCTCTATTATTCCTGTTTTATATTTGTTTTGAAAAACAATAAAATGGCAATGGGGTTTGTGCTAACCTGCATATCCTTGTTTTAAGCTTAACCCTTGTTATTGCAGGATCCACATGACAGATGACATCGACTCTGGACCTTCTACGACTCACTTCGACTTTGATTGCCCGATCTATCAAGCCGAAGAAGAGATTGATGAAGACGAAGACCTTCCTGAAGAGTTGGCCCGCTTGTTGAAACAAGAAGAGAAAGTTATTCTGCCTCATGAAGAGGAGATTGAGATTGTGAATCTAGGTTCTGTAGAACTTGTCAGGAACGTCAGGATAGGGGCTGCATTACAGAGTGATGTCAAGCAGAGGTTGGTCGAGATGCTAAGAGAGTATAGTGACGTCTTTGCTTGGTAATACGAAGATATGCCCAGACTCGATACTGACATCGTGGTCCACCACTTGCCGCTGCGAGAAGATTGTCCTCCCGTTAAGCAGAAGCTTAGGAGGACGAGACCAGATATGGCTGTTAAGATCAAAGAAGAAGTGCAGAAACAGCTTGATGCTGGCTTCTTAGCGGTCACTACTTACCCTCCGTGGGTCGCCAACATAGTGCCTGTACCGAAGAAGGACGGTAAGGTATGAATGTGTGTCGATTATCGGGATTTGAATAGGGCGAGCCCTAAAGATGATTTCCCGCTGCCTCATATTGACATGTTCGTCGATAATACAGCCCAGTTCTCCGTGTTTTCGTTCATGGATGGCTTCTCCGGGTACAATCAGATCAAGATGGCGCCGGAGGACATGGAAAAAACTACGTTTATCACTCCTTGGGGAACATTTTGCTACAAGGTAATGCCTTTCGGTCTGAAGAACGCAAGGGCCACTTACCAACGAGCAATGGTTACTTTGTTTCATGATATGATTCATCATGAGATTGAAGTCTATGTTGATGACATGATTGCGAAGTCCCAAACAAAGGAGGGACATCTGGTCAATTTGCTGAAGCTTTTTGAGAGGCTTAGGAAGTTCAGGTTGAGGCTGAATCCTAACAAGTGTACTTTCAGAGTACGGTCCGGAAAGTTACTGGGGTTTATCGTGAGCGAAAGAGGCATCGAGGTTGATCCTGCGAAGATAAAAGCGATACAAGAAATGCCAGTGCCAAAAACAGAAAAAGAAGTTCGTGGTTTCCTGGGCAGAATAAACTACATTGCAAGGTTTATTTCTCAGCTCACGACCACGTGTGAACCGATGTTCAAGCTGTTAAAGAAAGATCAGGCCATTATCTGGAACGAGGATTGCCAGAAGGCATTTGATAAGATAAAACAGTATCTGCAGGAACCTCCAATCTTGATACCCCCAGTGGCTGGACGGCCTCTAATCATGTACTTGACAGTTCTTGAGAATAGTATGGGGTGTGTTCTCGGTCAGCACGATGAGACGGGAAGAAAGGAGCATGTCATTTACTACTTGAGTAAAAAGTTCACAGATTGTGAATCTCGTTATTCGATGCTGGAGAAAACGTGTTGTGCACTAGCCTGGGCTGCCAAACGTTTGCGCCAGTACATGCTCAATCACACGACCATGCTAATTTCGAAGATGGATCCGATCAAGTATGTCTTCGAGAAGCAAGCGCTTTCGGGCAGGATTGCTAGATGGCAAATGGTGTTGACGGAGTATGATATTCAGTACGTTTCCCAGAAGGCCATCAAGGGAAGCGTATTGTCTGATTACCTTGCCGAACAGCCGATCGAGGATTACCAGCCGATGAAGTTTGAATTCCCTGATGAGGATATCATGTTTCTTAAAGCGAAAGATTGCGATGAATTGTTGCCCGACGAGGGGCCAAATAGGAAATCCCAGTGGAAATTGATATTCGACGGGGCGGTTAATTCTTACGGAAGTGGCATTGGGGCAATCATCACGACTCCCCACAGATCCCACATCCCGTTCACTGCGAGACTGACGTTTCCAGTCACCAATAACGAAGCAGAGTACGAAGCATGCATCATGGGTCTAGAAGAAGCAATTGATTTGAGAATCAAGAACCTAGACGTATATGGTGACTCGGCGCTTGTGATTAACCAGATTAAAGGGGAGTGGGAGACTCGTCAATCGAATTTGGTGTCGTACATGAACTATGCCAGAAGGCTGCTTCCGTTCTTTGATCGAGTGGAACTCCATCATGTGCCCAGGGCTGAAAACCAGATGGCTGATGCCTTAGCCACGTTGGCTTCGATGTATAAAGTCAATTTTTGGAATGAAGCTCCAAGAATTGTTCTTTCTCGTCTTGATAGACCTGCATTCGTCTTTGCGATCGAGGAAGCCGCCGACGGCAAGCCATGGTTCCATGATATCCAGACTTTCCTTATGACTAAGGAGTATCCCGCGGGAGCGTCAACCCAGGACAAGAAGACTCTGAGGAGGCTGTTTGGAAATTTCTATCTCAATCCTGATGGAGTTTTGTATAAGAGAAACCACGATCTCGTGCTACTCAGAAGTGTAGATGAGAAAGAAGCGAGTATGCTCATGGAAGAAGTCCATGAAGGCACATTTGGTACGCACGTCGGCGGGCATGCTATGACAAGAAAGATCCTGAGAGCAGGATACTACTGGCTGACGATGGAATCAGATTGCTTTAAATTCGCGAAGAGATGTCATAAATGCCAGATTTATACTGATAAAGTTCATGTGCCGCCGTGCCCTTTAAATGTCATGTCCTCCCCGTGGCCGTTCTCCATGTGGGGCATCGACATGATAGGCAAGATCGAGCCTACTGCATCTAATGGTCATCGCTTCATTCTAGTAGCCATCGACTACTTCACCAAGTGGGTGGAGGCAGCCTCATATGCTAATGTGACCAAGCAGGTGGTGGCTAAATTCATAAAGAGGGATATCATCTGTCGTTACGGAATTCCCGAACGGACCATTACTGATAATAGTTCGAATCTGAATAAAAAGATGATGAAGGAGCTGTGCCAGAGTTTCAAGATTGAACACCACAACTCATCTCCTTACCGGCCGAAGATGAATGGCGTCGTTGAAGCGGCCAATAAGAACATAAAGAAGATTGTTCAGAAGATGGTTGTGACCTACAAAGATTGGTATGAGTTGTTGCCATTCGCACTGCACGATTATCGTACAACGGTACGTACTTCAACCGGGGCAACTCCTTTCTCCTTAGTGTACGGTATGGAAGTTGTCCTACCGTTAGAAGTGGAGATCCCTTCTTTACGAGTTTTGGTTGATGTGAAACTCGACGAGGCAGAATGGATTAAGAACCGACTAAACCAACTCAGCCTGATGGACGAGAAGAGGTTAGCATCGATTGCACATGGTCGTCTGTACCAAAGCCGAATGAAGAAAGCTTATGATAAGAAGGTGCGTCCTAGAAGCTTTCAGACGGGTGATCTCGTCCTGAAGAAGATTCTTCCTCCACACTCCGATCACCAGGGCAAGTGGACTCCCAATTACGAAGGTCCGTACGTCGTCAGCAAGGTCTTTTTGGGAGGAGCTTTGTTGTTATCCACGATGGATGGTGAAGATTTTGCATCCCCAGTGAACGCGGACGCAGTTAAAAAATACTTTGCTTAAAAAATGACCCGCTGGAAAGAAAAAGAATATCCAGGCAAAAATGGGGCATCCCGGCGAACCATAAAAAAGGAAAAGGTTCGGGCAAAAATTAGGGATAAAGATTGAAAAAATGTACACCCGCAAAGTCGAAAACTCGGATGGGCGACTTTGGCAAAAAAGGGTATCCCGGTGAATCGAAAACCCGGAAGGGCGATTCAGGCAAAAGTTAGGGATTTGAAAAAGCAAATGACTGTGTTCCGCGTGTGGACTGTATTTGTTTAGTGGTTTGGAGGACCTGAGGGTCGTTTATCTGAATCAATCTCTTCTGAAGCTGAAGCGTCGGAGAAGTATCGAAGTCGAGTGGGTCATAGAGGGATCAACTCATGGTGTTCGTCTACACCTCGTTGCCGACATTTGTATATACTGATGTATATTTATGTTTTGTTTTTGCGCGGCTTCCTCATTTCAGGAGCCTGCATCTGTTGTAAAACATTTTTACCCATTCAGGGGTTCGTTATCAATAAAATGTATATTATTCAGCAATTCTGTTTGTCTGTTTAGCATTTATCTGTTTTGTTTGCGAAAAAGAACGCCGATGTTTTTGATAAAATGCGCATACATAAACTTACTGGCCTAGGCCACTGATTGTTGAAACAATAAATTACTTGAGTATTGTCACAAGATGATAACCTTGATAGGTCCCTTTGAGAAGGGCATCTTGTCTGTTTGTTTGTGTTGTTGCAGGTGTAGCATGTACCAGACAGTACGCCGTGTGCGTCCCCAAGCAGGATGATTCCTTCTTCTCCAGCAAAGTTCAGCAGCCTCTCCCCACAGGGTCTGAACGTGAGATCGTAAGGCATTGATGTGTCTCCCCAGGCAGAGAAGATTCTCTCCCCAGTCAAATACACCCTGAAGGAATGTTGTCTCCCCAGCTGAGTCATACGCTGAAGTATGCAGCAATTGATAGTTCCAGACTGAAGTCCCCAGCGGAATTGAGATTCCCCACAGAGTCGTACTCTCCCCCGAAGCAGGATGATTTCTTCTTCTCCAGCCGAGTTTGCAGATCCCCAAGAGAGCCAAGTCCTTGGAAGCCGTTTGGGGCCATGATTGGTTTTCCCCAGTAGAATGTTGAATAGCTGATGTTGTATTTCCCCGCCGGAGTCGTTATCTCCAAGGAAGTAGTCGTGAAGGCCGCGCAGTTTATTTCCGCGATTGACATCGCTTTCCTCAGCAGGTCTGGGTTCTCGTAGAGCTTCGTTCCCCTGCAGCATTCGACCGAAGTTTGCTTCCCCATGCGCAGTCCGATTGAGATTGGCGTGACTTCTCCTCCTTGGCAGGATGAGTCCTTCCTCCACCAGAGTGGTTCTTTCTCCTTGACAGGAGGATTCTCCCTTCGGCATTTATTTTGCTGACGGGGCCATAGCATGTTGCATGATTGCATAGCATTTATCACACACGCATAGCATTTCCACCGTGTGGAGCATTGTGCCATTGTCGATCATATGCATATGAAACATGAGCTAGGTCGTCACCGTTCTTGTTTTGCAGGTGTTCCTCCGCAGGGTCGCTTGCTCAAGATGATTCTTGAATTCCCCAGCAAAGTCGTTTGCTTAAGATGATTCTTAAAATCCCCAGTGAAAGCCGCCAGAGAGGGTTGCTCAAGTTGATGCTTAGAGTCCCCGGCAGAGCGTTTGCTTAGGATGGTTCCTGAAACCTCCAGCATAGTTATTGGTTCAGGATGATTCTTGAAGTCCCCGCGGAGTTATTCGTTCAGGATGATTCTTGATGTCCTCAGCAGAGATGATTCACCCAGAATGATTTCTGGATCCCCGAAGCAGAGTTACTTGATAGTTCTCCAGAATCCCCAGCGGAGGTGTGTCATCCCCAGCAGGTTTCTGAACAGCGAAGTTGAAACTTCCCTCGAAGACTTGATGATTGAAGTCCAACAGTGTTAACGAAGCAGTTCTCCCAGCTGATGCGGAGTGCCTAACGGCGGAAGTTTGGATATCCCCAATTGGTTCATGATTGACCGAGAATTCTATTCCCGACTTACTGATGAAGGTCGGCTGATGCCCGAAAATTTCTTTGAATGCCCGATGGCATGATTAACTTGATTGTTGATCTGATGAGTCCCGAGGAATCTTGATGCCTGACGGCATGATCGACCATGTATCACCGGTTACCGTGTGACCAATTCCCCAGCTGGTTGTCGTGCATCTAGTATTTCAGTTTTCGAAGATTTGTTCCCATCAGAGTACCGTGTACTTGTGCAGTTGGCAAATTTCCGGGTTTGTCGGTATTCAACCGTCTCGCACCTTGATTGGTTGAGAGTCGTTCGCTTCTCACCCAGTCAGGTTCAAGCCGTTTGAATAGGGGCAGCTGTTGCACCCCGAAATTTGACCAACATTTCTTTACCTAGCTTGTGTTTCATTTCATTCACATTAGCATTATCATTTGCATTTATGCAGGAGATCAAGAGGTGTGACTACCAATCAAGGGCTACACAAGACTATGAAGCTAGCTAAGAAGGTTATTCAAGTGTTCAAGGGTTGATATCCTTGTCAGAGAAGTTAGAAGATCCTCAGAGAGAGTGGTTGAAACCAAGAGTGTGTGCCTCCTAACTTGAGAGTTGTGGAAAGACCTCAGATGATTCTGAAGCCATGAATGTAGACTTGAAGCCTTGAGAGAGCTTATGAGATATCTTGAAAGCCATTATGAAGCCTAGATAGGTCATTGTGCAAGATTAAGAAGCCACAACCATGATTGGTGTGATTAGGGTTTGACTGGGTCAACCCTACGTTAACAGATGATTTGAACAAGGTTGAGACCTAATTCAAAGGCCATGTGATCATGGATTGGTACATTGAGATGTTATAAGGATGATTCCAAGGTCAACTCCTCATGATTGAAGAGTTTGAGAAGTTCCAATCTAGGGTTTCTAAGGCTTGATAGTGTAAAATCCCCTAGTTTGACCCCTATCTTCAAGGCAGTTTAGCTCAAGATGTGATTGTCATCTCATCTTGCCCCTAACATGAATGTTTTAGATCTTGTTCTTAGATTTAATTTGAGTACTAGAAGTACTTGATAGGATTTGTAGAACTCAAGTTATGACTTTGACAAGTTACAGGTCATCTGAGGTATGTGAATCTGGGGCCTTGAAAGTTACCCAACTTGCATCAAACGTTTGCCCAAGAGGGATGATTCCTATGAACTTTTGGTCAACATGAATGTTGTTCCTTATTCTCTTAGCTTTCTAGAGAGTACTAGAAGTCCTTGATAGGATTTGTAGAACTCAAGTTATGGCTTTGACAAGTCAAGGGCATTTTAGTCATTTGGAGATTACAAGTCATTTCAACCATAAAGCCATAACTCCTATTTTCAAGCTTCAAATGGAAAAATCTTCAACATCAAACTTGTTCACAATGATGTTTTAAGGCTTTTAAGGAGGTCATGAGATGTTGGAAATGCTTGTAGCTCAAAGTTGCAAAAATGACCTAAAATAAGGGCATAAGTTAAATGAATCAAAGTTGGAAATTGATATTTTCAACCTACACATCCAAACCATGGCATGTAATTTATAATTTTGACTCTAGAAAACATTTTAAGAACATTGGTTTAGCCACATTTTTGAGTTGAGATTCAATTTGTGGACTTGCTTTGAAAAGTACTTGCTTGCATATTAAGTAACACGTGCAAAACATAGAATCAAGGCATGAGCAAGGCCCTTGGCAAGCTAAACCCTTCCAAAATGTCACTAGGGGAGAAATTGAAAGTGAATGAGATGAATTTCAAGCTGTTTGCAAGGGTTGTGCATATCATGATACATGGTTGAAAATCTCATGACATGAGAAGTGGAAACTCTCATTAGAAGGATCTAGAGGGTTCTAGATCATCAAAACATCATCTATATATTGAATAGAGTTGATCCAATGCAAAGGTTGGTGATGATTGAAGGAGAGAGCATAGATTGAGATTGAATTTTCATAGCTTGCAATTGGATTCGGTTTCACCAAATTCTTCACTTTCCTTCCATTTTCTTGATTGAAACTTCTTCCATGGATGTCAAGGAGTGATTCCAGATCATTATCAAGAAGAATTCGTGGCTGAATAGTGTATGAGCAAGTGAACTTCTCCACCTGCAACTCACCTTCGGGTTTCAAGATTCAAGCACTTTCAACTGGTTCTTTTGCATACAGAAGCAAGGAGGGGGTTCATTGATCGTGTCTGCAAGATTGGAGAGCTTGAATTGGAGGTTTAGTGCATCTGTTCATCCAAGATTTTCAGGTTGGTAACTTTCTTCCTCTAGCATGAATTAGGTAGAATCAAGGCGAATTAAGGTGTTAGACTCATTGTAGAATGGTGTAGGATTGATTTCAGATAGTTAATTGGAGAATTAGAGACAAAATAGGGATGTTACCATTTTCGGTTGAGGTTTGGATATGGTGAATCTTGAGGATTTAGGTTGAATAAAGGGTATGGTTGAACTCGTGGCAAGATTTGGGATAAGTTTCATGTGTTGACCATTTGCAATGGAGGCTCCTAGAGGGAATTAGGGTTGAGGAAGACGACCGGAGCACCACCGGTGGTGGCCGGAGCTGGGCGCGAAGTTGTAGAGGTTTGAAAGGTAGGAGATGACTCTGAGACCATCAGATCTTGGTTGGACCTTTGACTAGAAGGCCATCCAACGGCCACGTTTTAAACTCAGCTTGTGAAGGAATTCTGACTATGAAACGCACCGTTTCATTTAATTAGTGGTTTTGGGCTTAGTGAATAGCTGCTACCCACACCCCCTTGATGGCCCAACCCATAATTTGTATTGATTCTGATTACTATCCACACCGCGCGTGTTATTATTTTAATTTGATTTTCTTTTAATTTTCATTTTATCCATGGTTCTTGAAAAATTCATATAAAATTGAAAATTAATCCAATTAATCCCATTATTTTTGCATTTTACTCATGATTGAGTCTAGTATTTTTTTAGATAAAAAATATTTTCATTTCATGTATTTTCTGATTTAATGGGAATTTTATATTTTAATTGATATTAAAATGGTTATGTTTGATACATAATTTTGTGGAATTTAGTGTGATCACTTGGTGAAGATTTTGAGCCTAATTTTTTGTGTGTGATTAGGTTAGACACGTATGCTCCCATAGTATTTTTATAACATTTTTGTGATGAAAATAGGTGTGCTTTCCAGATTGAGATTTAGGTGCTTCCTTTTAGGGTTTAGGTTTGATACCTTGTAATGTAGGATTTAGTTCTAGGTCTAATTTGATGGTTTGATCTCTGAAATTAATGTGGTAGAGTCATGATTGACCTAGGTTACCATAGATATTTTTGTAGGATTTTATAATTGGTTTTAGTATTTTAGTTAGGACTAACTTTAGTACTAGGTTTTAGGTGATCCTAACTTACTAATTCAACTAGTTTAACTTCCTCAATCCCCTTAGATTAGGGTTTTTGCTTGGTTTTCCTTTGGTTTAGATTGAAGACAAGTTGAAGACAAGAGGAGGATGCTTGAAGTTGCTTGGAGCTTTTGGATTTGTCTGTGCCTGAAGGTGTCTGATGAAGATGTAGGAGATAGGAGCCATAGGGAGAGCCTTATAGTTAGAATGGTTTCTTTCACAAACATGGAAAGCATCTTGTGCTTCCATTCCTCCCAATGACTAAAAGTCCTTCTCAGATATTCACATCCCTCCTTTGGAAGGATGAGTGGCTTTATCTGGGAAGTAGAACTTTGAGGGAACCAGTCTCTCATAATGATGAACCCTTACAGGCTTCCTTTGGTTGTCAGTAAGTTGTTTATCATTTCCACTCATCCTGTTAAATCAATTGTCTTCTGGTTTGAGTATCTTGAAATATGTTGGACTTGAGTTTGAAGATGAGGACTTCATTGAAGGGTGTGGAAGAGGATGATTCCTTGAGCATTGCCATTGCAGCTGAAGCTTGAGAAGCTTGAAGATCAAGTTGATACTTGAAGATTCAATTAAGATTGAGTGTAGAGCTGAGGCTTGAGGAATAAAGGATAAGTTGATATTTGCATTGACGTTTGGAGAGCCTGAAGGAATCAAGTTGATACTTGTAGTTAAGAGTGAAGCCTGAAGGTGGAATTGACTGAAGAGCTGAATCTTGGAGAAGAAGGATAAGTTGAAACTTATGTTGATGGGTTGAAACCTGGAAAAGCAAGTTGATACTTGGCATGAAGGGTGATTGAAGTCTTAAGACTGGGTTGCTGTTAGAAGAGATGAAGTTTGGAATTGGAAGAAAGAGTTGTTGATCTGCTTTCTTGTCTGCTTTCTTGTCTGTGCTGATGTGCCTTGTTTGACTTGCTTGATGCATTAGAATAAGTCCATATCTAGACTGACTTTAATCTAGGGGCATGATTGCACTAGAGGTTGAGTTGCTCCCTCTGCTTGTATTGTTACTGTATGGCTTTCCTTGCGGGTATTCGGTAGAGCCCAGCTCCCTTGCCCATGTGGTTCATTTTGCTTGACAGCATTTTTTTTCTTCTGTATGATTACAGTCTCTTCTATTTTGCTTGACAGCATTTTATTATTGCTGCATGATTGTTGTTATTCATTCTGGCTTGAGGTTGAGATGAGCTTGTGGAGGCTGCTTCCCCACACACATTTCCTCCCTCACTTGCATTGCATGCATTTTACAGTCGTTTACTGTTTACTGTTTAAGTTGATGCTTTATCTGTTTCTGTTTATCATTGATATGATCCCTTAGTACTCTCATTTCCTTTGATAAGGAAATGATGATAGAACTTTAGGTTGAAACCTATGCATGATAACTTCTAGGAGTTCCCTGTTTCAAACTTCAACCATAGGATGAATCCTTGGCATGAAAACAGTAGGACTTGATAGTCTCCCCTTAGTTGAGCCCTTCTCTTCTCATCTCAAAATAGCTTAAGATACAGTAATCATGAATGATTTCTTTCGTACGTTACGAGCCTTAAGCTATCTGAGAAAGGATTGTTGGAGAGCTTCTTTTCAACAGTCTGGATGTTTAGTATGGCACCCTTTGGGTGACATGCGACACATTCACTCTCAGGTCATAGTCTTTAGTGCGATTGAAATTGCAAACACAATAAAAAAAACTTCTTTCGTAAAAGACAGAAAACAAACTTCAAACCTTTTTGCCCCGTGGGCCCATAATTCAAAGGAAGCTTTTCTGAAGAAAAGAGTGTTGTTAAACTTCAGCGCCAACGCAAACAGGCTTCATCCCTAACTGCCGGAACTGTTGTTTAACCCTACTCGATAAAACAGATGCATCTGAATTCATGTAATCCGTATTAGCTCGAACTACGTAAGCTCTGATCTCTCATATATGTTGAGAGTACGTAGGCACAATACAGATGTATTGGCGAGCCACCTTCCCCGTAACCCGTAGTTAGGTGAGCTACGTTGACTCTGATTTCTCATTCTCTGATGGGAATACGTAGGCATATAGTGCGACGCTTTGCCGAGTCATTTTTCTTTTATTTTTAAGCCAGCCTTGATAGGTAGATAGATAAAACCAACTCGTCCAGTAAACACAACAAGCGTGGATCCCGTCGAGTACGACGGACGTGAGGGGTGCTAACACCTTCCCCTTGCGTAACCGACTCCCAAACCCAGACAACGGTTGCGATGACCTTGTCTTATACCTATTCGTCAGGTTTTTCCGATCGTTTCCTTTCCCGCTCTGAGGGATAAATAACGAAAGGTGGCGACTCTTCTGTTTTGCCGGCACCTTATTTTCGCGGAAGCGACACCAACCACGTGGCCCATGGTTACGTAGCATATCTTGTTAACTGCCTTGTTTTGAGAATTATTGAACTTAAATGGAATATTTGTCTTGCTAACGAAATGCAACTTGCCTGAGCCATAAATTGAATTTGTCCTTGATAATTTCTAGAGAAAACAAATAGAGAAACAAAAACTTCGATTGCCAGGCAAGTTTTAAGCTCACATATCTCTTGGATGGTGTCACAAAATAAAATCGAAACACGATCCCGAAACCTTAAATCTCCTTGAATAATGACAAGGACTTGAAGCTGATATTTCAAATGAAATTATGAGCACGGCTTGCATCTTGAAATCAAAAAGGGCACAAGTTTATAATCAAATAGCTCCTTTCATGAAAGCATCAACATGACAAACATTATTTCCATTTTGACGTTGTGATGACTGCATCGTGATCATGCCGCTTAAACCAAACATTTCCAAACTCGAAACCATGTTTCCAAACTCAAAACCATGGAAACTCTCAACAATGGCTAAACCTTTCCAAAGAACAACATTCCCACGACAAACACTGTAACGCAAACAAGCTTGAAAATCTAGAGCCCATATCACAATACTCTAGAGCCTAACAAACTCGAGTTTAAGACCAAAGCTCGAGACATCAGATTCTCCTACTCAACATCAAAACGGAAAGTGAACCGTGTTTCTTTGAAACTCCTGAGAAAAAAAGCTGAGGCTAATAACTGCTGGAAAACCTTGAGACCCTTCGGGTTATGATCCAACGGGCATGTCTTGAAGTACCTTAATGAGAATGAATGCTACCTCTTTTGGGAGCAACAATCCCTGCACCAACTTGTTAGCCACACACGAAAGTAAAAGATAGCATGCAATAACGAAAAACGCAAGGAGGTGGGATCTTAAGGTCAAAAATTAGGGTGTGACAGATGCCCCTATTTAAGTTACTTCTATCCGGAGATATGGAGATTGAAATCTCCGTTTCGACGTGATAGGAGGGACTTAAATACAAACATTGCACGAATTTTTGGCCCTAAGAAGCCACCGAATGCAATATGATATGAGATGATATGAAATGCAAGACAGACGGTCCTGTGAGGAAAATACATCACAGGGGAAAAGCCGGACGACACACAGGAAGAACAGGCTCAACAAAGTGAGACTCCCCGGGGGAAGGAAACGAACAGCAATGGGAAATCTCCAGAAGTAAAGAGTGCAACGCAAACACCTAGAATATGGTAATTTTAAACAACAGGTGAGAGACTTGTAATCGAAGGATAACTTATTACTAAAATGTGGTGGTCGGTAACAATCCAAATGAATTTTCTTGATTGAGACACAATTCAGCTTCGTTTCGTATTCTTTTTCCTTCTTCTTTCTTTTTTTATTTTTATTTTTATTTTTATTTTCTTTCTTTTCTTTTGAAAATCCAACTGGAAATAGTAAAATGTATAAACTCCCCGAGCGTCATGGTCTGGGTGCCATGAGCTGGTCTCAGTCTCTTGATGTAAAACCTCCCCGAGCGTCATGGTCTGGGTGCCATGAGCTGGTCTCAGTCTCTTGATGTAAAACCTCCCCGAGTGTCATGGTCTGGGTGCCATGAGCTGGCCTCAGTCTCTTGATGTAAGACCTCCCTGAGCGTCATGGTCTGGGTGCCATGAGCTGGCCTCAGTCTCTTGATGTAAGACCTCCCTGAGCGTCATGGTCTGGGTGCCATGAGCTAGCCTCAGTCTCTTGATGTAAAACCTCCCCGAGCGTCATGGTCTGGGTGCCATGAGCTGGTCTCAGTCTCTTGATGTAAAACCTCCCCGAGCGTCATGGTCTGGGTGCCATAAGCTGGTCTCGGTCTCTTGATGTAAAACCTCCCCGAGCGTCATGGTCTGGGTGTCATGAGCTGGTCTCAGTCTCTACCCAAAATGATGAAAACTCGTGAGAGCATCTTCACAGGGGATCGTAGATTTTGTAGATCGTAGATGTCATTGTAGAACTTCGGTTGTAAGCCATAATGTACTGGAGTTTGTAAAGCTTTATCGGGGATCTTCAGAAGAGATGCCATTTGATAGAATCAGACTTGTGTAGTGAACTCACTGGGGAAAATATTCCTGAGGAGTGTCTTTATTGTAGTTGTAAAATATTCTGTGAACTTTCAAATAAAGAGAAGTGTATTGTAATGTCTTTGGCAAACTTCTCTGATGGATTTATGAAGAGATGCCGTTTGATGAGTTGATAATGTTGATAAATCCACTAGGGGTGGACAAACTGCCATTGTGGAGATTGTCATTTGTCGTTTTGAATAAGATCTCGGTCAAAACGAGTTGCTCAAATAAAGAGATGTTTATAGTCCAAATGTAGATGGTTGAGAAAATCTTGTAATATTGTTGGAGAAATATCTGTCTTTATAAAGATTCTTCCTGGGGAGCAAAGTGTAAGATAAATGCACACTTAATCCATACTCAAAAGTTAGAGATACCCCAAAAATGTGATTGCCAAGGACCGAAGTTCGATTCAGGAAATAACTGAAGAGAAACTGTCAAGTAAGACTCGACCATCGAGGTATGAACTCAAATGGGATTTTAACTAAAGCAACCATCTTCCACGAGGATCGAACTCCATGGGGAAATACAAATATTGTGCTCTTTCTGCCTAGAGTTGACAACTCTACTTGAAGGAGAAGACACACCCAGTCACTCGGGGATAAACGCGACCAAAGTGACGGAACAAAACAAACAAAAAGATGCAAAATGCACATGCCATGCTATCTATCTATATGTTATGCGTATGCTGATGAAACAAGCGAAAAGAGACAAGCGGAGATGAAATGAACATCTCGAAGCAAACATCCGACCAATCCTCGAAGATAGAAGTATTATTGGGGATAGGTGGAAAACCAAGTATGGGATCACAATCCTGCTTCAAGGCTTCAAAATTTCTCTTGGGGAATAGAGATAATCCACTTGGGGATGTAACATCTTGATAAGTCTGACAGGTTGTCCTGTTGAAGACAAGGAAAAAGATCTACTAGTAGCGTACCATTCTCATAACTGGAGGACCTTCACGGGTAAAATAAACATCCATTTCACTGGAGAGATTCTTGCTGGAACTGTAGATGGAAATACCCAAAGTAAAGTTTTACAGGGGATAAAATAAATATCCTCTTCGAATGAGAAACCTGGGTCATTTTAGATGTTGAACACGTCGGAGTTGAGCTTCAGTGGGGATGAAATAAACATCCGCTTCGCTGGAGAAGACTGGTGTTGTAGAAGATCCACTGAGGAGTCGAATAATATCTACTTCTTTGGAAATGTGAAGTTTACGAAGGTTCACTGGTATTTTTGCATTGAAAAGATTCATCGGAGAGTTTTGATGAAATTCGGTATTGATGAGTTGCGTAATGGTAGTCGTCTTATCAATCCTCAAATGCCCCAATTCACCTGGTTCACGAGAAACAAGAGTTTTCAAAGAGGATTTTACAGAAAACATGGCGTCCCACTGTTTTCAAACTCTTAGAGAGATACGCCAAATCTCGACGTAACTGGCCCTGATTGACGGTATTAAGAATGAGTCTTCAAAAATGGTTCTTTAGAAAGTCAAATTTGCATTAGAACAAACCACTTGGAAACAAACCTGCCCCGGGGGTCAGCAGAGTCTTCAAGTTCCAATAGAATCAACTTATTATTGATGCTCATGTGTAATCTTCCTAAGATATCAAACAAGGTTAGCAAGTCAGAAATGTTAATTCAGAATTTATCAATGCAACATACGTTTGTCTTGAGGTTTGTTTTTTTTTTTGAAAAAAAGTATCCCAATAACTAGTGACCGAAATCACTAGTTAGGATATAAATTAATTTTATAATGCCAACAAAATTGAGCATGGCTCATAGGAGTCAGGAAATGATATCTCATCAAGTACGCTTTCGAACTAAACCTTACTTCAATTAGGACTTTTGAGGGTTGTATCTGGGTTTAGTTTCTGATTTGTAAAACAAAGGAATGAAAGGCTAAAATATATTTGTGCCCACCCAATCTTTGAAAGATGCTCATTTTTTATGATACCCTGCCCTAGGTTAAAGATGAGGGTTTTGATTTGGGGAAAAAACAGATCCTCTCTCAAGGCTTAGAAGAGGGGTTAACTATTTTTGGTGTTTAGGAGGTTTGAAACAATGCCTTACATCATCAGTAGGGTTTTTATTCAAAAGTATACCCCAGGATCATGCGTTTTACTTCGTCATCCTCCTTCCAATTATTCACTAAAGTGAAAAGAAAATTGGATAAAGTTGACATTATAAATCATGAAAAACATTTTACGAGTGAAAACGAATGGATTTCTTCAAGACAAACACTTATTGCACTACTTATTCAAAATAACAAGTTCTTACATGCCAAATATGCTTTTAATCAAAGAAACGAAAAAACACAAAAGAAAAATAAAGGGAAAAAAGCCAAACAAGTCCTTTTCTTGATTTTATTACGCCTTGGAGTGGAGAGGCTCGCTGAATCCTCTGATATGTAGCCTTCAGACGCTATATTGATATGAGTTTCCCAAATAACCTCGGATCATGTTCTCGGAGGATGAACCGTGATGAGGTTAGGATTGGAATCTCTGAAGGATAAGATTCCGTCCTTAACCAACCTTTGAACGTCTGCCTTCAAACCGTAGCAGCTCTCGATATCGTGCCCCGGAGCACCTTGATGGTATGGGCAAAACCTGGCAGCTTTGTACCAGTACGGAAGTTTCTTGGGCACCTTAGGTGGAGCTCTTGTCTGGATGTGACCTTTGCGGATCAAGACTGGGAACAAATCAGCGTACTTTATAGGGATGAGGTCAAACCGACGAATTCCTTTTCTCGGAATATCCAAAGATATCTTCTGATTACAAAACCGTTTCTGAAACCGTCGATTCTACGGTCGATCTGGAGAGGCCAGCTTCTGCTTGGGAGGTAGTTGTTGTTCGCGCTGAGCGGACATTGCATACTGATGTTGAGGATGAGGTATCGAAGCTATGAATTCTTTGGAAGATCCATTGTCATTTTTATTATCTGGAGCTATACCCAAATTGTAATTATATTTTTTCACAAAAGCAACGGCTAGGTCTTCCCAAGACTGAATGTGGTTACTTTGTAGCTTCATATACCATATTAAGGATTCCCCACATAAACTTTCTTGAAAATAGTGAATCATCAGTTTGTCGTTGTCAATATAAGCAGTCATCTTTCGACAAAACATCGTCAAATGGTATTTTGGACAACTGACACCCTTGTATACTTCAAAGACAGACATCTTGAACTTTGGAGGGATAATTACGCCCGGAACTAAACATAGGTCATGAGCATCAAGACCAGATGCATTAGCTCCTTTCATCATCTTCACTTGTTCTTGGAGAACACGAAATCCTTTCTCAATTGCTGCAATTCTAGGATCGTCAACTTCCTTCTCAGTATGAGTATTCTGAAGATCAACAAACAGGTTATCTTGCATAGGCTGAGGTTGCACAGGAACATTCACTTGTTGAACAAAGTCGTCGGAGGAACAGTCAAATGTCGGATTAGTCCTTACTCTGAAGCCAGTCATGTGATCCATATCTTTGTTCTCTTTACTATCCATTAGCACGTACTTCGAGCTTGGTCAAATGGTTGAGACGTCGGCTGGCGAGACAAAGACAGAAAGACGGATGAGGACGCAGTGGAGAAAAGACACATGCACATGCTAAAATGCTAGATGCTATGCAGAATACAAGATGAAACTTCAAGAAACTCAAATTGTTTTTTCAGTATTATAACGTTGGATAAAAATTTATTATATTTTCGATATTTGAGAAGCATTACAAAGTAAAGTACTCTTTTAAGAGTTTATTACATCGAAACAAAAGCAAAAGAGAACTGAAAGATCTACTCCTTATGCTCCTTCTGCATGCGAAGCTCCTCTACCAGTTGATTGACACGCTCCTGCAATTCGGCCTTCTCACTGATGAGTCGATCTACACATTCTTTCCAAGCCACAGTAGTTGGGGGAAAATCATCCCTGGTGACAGTTCTTGAAGAGGTGTGAGAGGAAAATAAATCCTCTCGCACCTTCCTTTTTCTTGCAGATTCTATCTCTAGCAGCTTCTGAGACTTCACTTTCTCCACCTTGAGGGTGAAAAACTTGTTCCTCCAAGCAGTCTTCAGCTTTCGTGCCTCGTCCAAGGCAGCTTTCAATTGATCTACCTCACTCACATCAAACCAATCGGGATCGTGAAAAGTCAACATCATGGGTTCGTGAAAAGGGAAAGGCATCTTGAGGTCGAGAGCCCTCTGTCGCACCCAACGTAGGTAGTCTTCAGAGGCAGCACAATTAGGGAACCCTAAAGCAGTCTTTCCTTCCATGTTGACGTGCTTCCATGCATATATTATGACAGCCTTCAAGTATGGATCCTCTCCTTCCTTGAAAAAGATTCCCTCCATCAAAGTTGGGTCAGGTACTTCGTTCATTAGGTGCCCTAATTGTCGGCGAGCCAAAGCAGGGTTATAACTGATGCATCCTTCCCTCCCAATAAGAGGTACATTGGGGAATCCCCCACAGCTATGAATCATCTCAACACCTCCATAAGTAGGGTCATACCACACAACATCAGAGTGAGTAAGGGACATGACTATTTCAGACCAACGGGGTGTCTCTATCTGCTCCCAAACAGATGGGTGCCGAGCTAGGCGAGCAATAAACCATGAATATAACAAGGTGGTACAACAAACAATATGTCCTCCTCCTTCAGCATTCCTCGAGTGGATTGAATGGTATGTGTCAGCTAACAAGGTAGGAGCTGGGTTCTTGAGGATGAACAGCTTAATAGCATCCATGTCGACAAAATCATCAATCTTTGGGAACCAGAAAATCCCATAGACCAACAAGGCAAAGGTAGCTTCCATTATCGGGACCTCCTTCCTTTCAGCATAATAACAAACTTTCTCAATTAGAAAATCGGCTGGAAATCCAAGGACTCCTTCCTTGGTGGTTAAATGAGCTTGAACGTCTGCCAGGCTGAGACGGGTAGCATTGGCGATCTCTTGGTCACTGGGCGTGTCCTCCAATCCGGTAAACACAAGTCGGGTAGTCACGGGTATCTTCAAAAATTCAGAATACTCCTCCAGGGTCGGCATTAGCTGGTAATCTGGAAAGGTGAAACAATGATACAACAGATCTTAGAACTGAACAAGGGTCTCCAACAGTCCCTCTTTCATTTTGAGCTCGAGAAAGTAGAAGACTCCTCCATATTCTTTTGCAAAAGCGTGACGGTTCTCGATAAGATCTGCTAGCTCTCTTAAGCTTTCAATGTTAGGACTCTGAAAAGTGTACTTCAATGCTTCTCTTTTGAAGTCCATAGCTACAATACCTGTGAAACGAAATTGAGTTTCTTAAAGTGAATAAAAAGAATGCAATGCAAGATGAGTAGGACTTCATGGGATCCCAATTATTTATAAACATTGTGGTAAAAGAAAGCATTTTATTAATTTTGAAATGGATTACAAATAATTATGCTTTTAAAAGTCCCAAATAAATAGCTAAATAAAAGCTAATGAAAGCCCTAAGGAAGTTCTGAATTTCGCCGCTTGAGCTCCTCTTCCAACTGGGTCTTCTCACGGGTGAGATTGTCCATAATCAACCTCCAAATAGTACATTGTGGGTCGGAGAAAAATAAATCCTCCAGAGCTTTCCTCTTCTTGCAAGGAAGTAATTCTTCATCCTTCAACTGTAGCTGCTTCTGAAGTTCATCCTTCTGTTTCTGGATTTCGGCATTCTCTGCAACAACCACTTGGTAATTGTTCTTCCATGACTCTGACTCATGTTGCGACTTCCTCAAAGCAACCTCTAACTTCTCAGCTTCAGACATAAAGACATAGGTGGGTTCTCTTCTCAGAGGTATAGGATCCTGACGAGAATAAGGCATCTTTAACTTGATTGCTCTCTCTCTCTCTGACCCACTTAAGGTACGGTTCCAAGGACACACAATTAAGTTTACCAAGGCTTTTCTTCCCTTTCTTATGCAAATGATCCCATGCAGCCAGAATCTTGTCTTGAAGTTCCTTGTTGTCCCTAAAGAAAATGCTCTCCACTTGAACGCTCTTATGTGGATCCTTCAACGGATATCTCAACTGTCGACGAGCTAAAACCGGATTGTAATTGATCCCTCCATTAAAACTAAGTAACGACACATTAGCAAAATCCCCACAACCATCAATAATTAGCGTCCCATCATATGTGCGGTTGTACCAATCAACGTTTGAATGGGTCAACGCCATAACTCTCGGAGACCAAAGCCCTTTATCGAGATTCAAAAAAGAACTGGACTTAGGCAAGTGCGAAATAAACCACTTGTAGAGTAAGGGAACACAACAGGTGATCATCCCTCCACTATAGAAGTTTCGGAGATTCACAGAATGATAAGTATTTCCCAAAAGAGTTGGCACTGGATTGTTCTTCATAAAGATCTTAATTGCATTAAGGTCGACAAACCCTTCAAAACTTGGGAATAGAAACACCCCATAAATAAGTAGGGCGAAGATTGCCTCGAATGGAGTCCTGTTCGTATAATCGGCATAAAACATAGCTTTACTGATTAAGAAATCTGTAGTCAAACCAAAAATACCACCTTTACTAATTAAGTTTCCCTTGACGTCGGATACCCTTAGATAAAGAGCCTTAGCAATATCTCTTTCCTCAGGGTCTCTCTCCAATAAAGGGAAGGGAGATTCTTCTAGGATAGGTAGACCAACCAAAAAGGAGTACTCTTCCAATGTAGGTAATAGTTGAAAGTCTGAGAATGTAAAACAGTGATAAAGCGGATCATAAAACTGCAATAAGGTGGAAAGAAGTCCTTCGTCCACTTGGAGACTTAATAAAGATATTAGCTTCCCATATTTGCTCTTGAACTTGTCTTGGTCTTCAATCAAAGCTACCAACTTCCTTAGGCCATCCAATTTAGGACTCTTAAAAGTATATTTCAAAGTGTGTCTTCTGTTGGAATCCATAGTGCCCTACAATGTTCATAAACAAAGATGAATCCCATGAAGTCCAATGAGGTATGGTGCTTTATGAATGCAACAAACACAAGTAAGCACATAGATACACAAAGATAAACAAACAAAGGGGACCCTAGGTTTGCAACGAGCATGGAGCCAAAGGGTATACCCATTCCCAAAGGATATGAACTAAAGGTTGATTGTACCTGCAGAACAAGGTTCTAAGAAGGTACCCAAAGTCATTAGTCCATCTTTCGGATATTATCAATTTCCCAATTACTTGGTGGTTAATAATATTCTCAAGAGAACTTCTTTTGAGTGTAGCATCGCGTAGCACTATTTCGGGGGTACTCCCTCATAGTCCCGCACTACATCCTAATAAAGGCCAAAGTGGGGTTAAGGTAACTATGGTCCTCAATATCATAGGCTCCAACATCAAAAATAGTGTATGTTTTCACGATTAAAACTCGTTCAACAGTACAGATTTCGAGAGGGCCTCAATTGAGCGTGATTTTCAAGTCAACTTGGTTGGGATTCAACCCCCTATAAGTCTCGTTGAACATATCACTATCCTATCTTAAGTTCACTCAAGTCCGGGTGTAGGACTTTGTCTTACCACTCAAGAGTATCAACCCAAAGGCAATAACCAAACAAGTATACAAGTAAACAAATAAGCAAATATAAGCAAATATAGACAAACATAAAAACAAGTTAGGGAAACCCACTGAGTCTCCCCAGTGAAGTCGCCATTTCTGTCGCGGTGAAATTTGGATACCAAGCTATTGATTAGCTTGAATCTTATTCATTTGCAACCGAACATTGATTTGTCCAAAGGAAGGGAAAAAGATCGAAATACCCACAATGAAATGCACATGCAAAGGTTTAGAGAGTTATAGGTTTGGTGGTTGGTTAAACTTAGGGAAGGTGCTAGCATCCTAAGTTTCTGTAGTACTCTACAGGAACCTCTTGTTTCATGTTTGTTTATTGCTAAGGTTATCTGCTTAAGGGTGAAAGACCTAGGGGTTTATTTCTAATTATACTCGATAAGATATCGCATCTTATGCCTACATATCCTTACGGGAGTGGAATCAGAGTATATGTAGTTCCCCTAAAGGGTTTGAGGAGTTCTTTGACTGTGGCCAAAGTTCCTACGGGTTTAGAGTAGTTGATTGATTGATTTTAGGAGAAAAGATAAGTTGTCATTTTAAGGGAGATTACTTGATTTAACCACCACAACTTTGTAGAAAAATAGTCTTTGCATCGTCATAAGAGAAAGGCTCAAGTACTCGGAATTTAATCGACAAGTATGTCACTATCTCCCTTAAGGCAAAGTCCCTACATGTTGATTGAATTGTTATGGGGTAGGAGTTTTATCTCGCTTAAGATGATTAACATATTATTCTCTAATGTGTTTGAATGATGTTTGATTTGAGTTGAATTGTTTATTATAAGTTGTAAAGATAAAGGTCCTTCCCATGGGGTAGGATCTAACTTAGAAGATCGACTTGAATGGGATCAAGGATCATAGAGGAATATGATGCAAATGAGATGCATACGCACAATTGTTTAAGTTATACGCAGATTCTTCCTTTGGACATAATGCAATGCGATAAAATAAATTGCGGATAAAGATAAATAGCGGTAAAGGTAAATTGCGGAAAATAAAGACGATAACTAAATCCATAGACAAACGCATGAAAGCGCTAAGTGTGTGAAAGTGGAGTGCGTGAACGGAGAGAGGACGGAAGCATGCGCGATTGATTTTGAATGTTGATTGATTAGAGAAAGGTTGAATTAATTTTGGACGAGATTATCAATTTTAAAGGAGAGTCACATTATTATTATTTTGGTAAGATTAATTTTAAGAAAAATGTTAATTTAATTACTAGCAAAAGATTTTAGATGTGAATTAATTTTAAATAACCAAAGGTTTATTAAATAAAAAGGTTTTTTATATTTTTATAAATAAAATTGTTTTAGTTATTAACAAATGAGATGCAAATCATTTTAAAAAGGGTTTTGGTGAATAATTATATTATTATATAAAAAGGTGTATAAAATATTAAAAATGAATAGATCTAGATTATTAGATAGATAAATAAAAAGGTCGATTAATTAAAGAAAAAAGGTAATTTAAATGAAAAAAATATTATTAGGTCATTTTATTAAAAGGTGGCTGATTAAAAGGTTAATTAAAAGGTTATTAATTTATTTTTAAAAAACTGATTAGCAAAAGATTAATTATTAGGTTAATTAAATAAAAAAGGTTAAGTCGTGATTAAGGTTAATTAAGTGCAAGGTTAGGGGTAATGAAGGGTTAAGTGGGGCGCATGGTTGTGTGTGGTAGGCCCGTGAGGGTGTACCATGGGGTGTAATATGGAGCGCGGATCAGCAGTCAACCAAGGGACGGACGGCCGTGATGCGAAGGTGCATCGTAGTGAGCGTGGGTGCGCGTGCATACAATACATAATATTAAAAAACAACAAAAACAGGAAACCCTAAATTGGATCCCCTTCCTCTCCGCCATTTCATTCTCTCCTTCGCCATCGCTATTCTCTCAAATCCCGCCGTTCTTCGCTCTAATTTCTTCTCCCTTTTCTTCTGGTTCCATCATTTCCCGACTTTGTCTCCCTCCGTTCTACGAATTCGTCGTCCGCCTGCAAAACAATCGACAATCAAACATGCAAAGGTGTAATACCCCAAATTTTGCCCTAAGATTTGTCGTCGCATTTCATTGCATTTTTCTTGCATTTAATCAATTACTAACAAATTTGTGTAGTCGTTTGACTTTTTGCAGGTAAATATCATATGGCATGCATTTTTTTTCTAAAAAGTAAAAATGGCACAATTGGCAAGAGGACATGTGTAAGGAGTTGTGAGTGTGAGAAGTTGAGAGTTCGAATCTCACCTTTGTCACTTTTTTGTTTTTTATTATTTTTACTCTAAATTTTTCTATCTTTCATTAAAAAAATAACAAAAATAGTTTTTTATTATTATTTAATTATTATTTTCGTATTTTAATTAAATCATTTTTTAAAATATTATTTTTTTCACTTTTTTCTAAATTATTCATAAAAATATCCAAAAAAATCATAAAATAAAAAATATTGAAAAAAATTTTGTTCCTTTTATAATATTTTTGATTTTAGGAATCAATAGGATTATTAGTTTTTATTTTAAGTTTATTTTAATTATTTTAGATTATTTAAATTTTATTTTTTTTCTTAACTAATTATTTAGTTTGGGCTTTAAAATGGGCTTTAGGGACATTATTGATAACTTGGTGTTAACCCTAATTTGTTCCCTATATATACATGTGTTTAAAATGGGCTTTAGGGACATTATTGACAATTTGGTGTTAACCCTAATTTGTTCCCTATATATACATGTGTTGCTTTGTTGAAAAAGGGGAGAATGAAAAAAACCTAAGAGGAGTGAGTGCCGTTTACCGTTATTTCTTTTTCTTCATCGTTTACCGTTATTTCTTTTCCTTCATCTATTACTGTTGTTTCTTTTTCTTCATCTTTTACCGTTATTTCTTTTTTCTTCATCTATTACCGTTATTTATTTTTCTTTATCTATTACTGTTACGTTTATATATTTATAATTTTTTAAATTGTTAGAGTTTATATATATATAAGATTAATTTTTGATCGAATTATATCGATACGATGTTTGCACATTTGTGTGCATGACGCGTGACATTTGTGTTAGTTCGATCTGGTTGCGATGATCGCATTTTTGTGTGAGCAATAATACTGTTTTTTTGCTTAATTTCTTTTTCTTTAGGATAAATTTTGTTTCGTCCGATTTAGATCTGGTTGCGCTGAGCGCATTTCTGCGTTAGCAACATCGTTGGGTTATTTGGCACATTTAAAATTCATTATTGCTTTATTATTATTATTAGTAGTATTATTATTATCATTATTTATTATTATTATCATTATTATTATCATTATTACCATTATTATTATTATTGTTATCATTAATTTATTAAAACTTGTTATAATATAAAAATCTGTTTTTTAAAATAAATAACATTAACATCTTTTCCAAATTAATATGAAAACCTATTATTTTTAAGAAAAACTTTTTTTTTAGATAAATTTAAAATAATAACTAAAATCTTTTTTTAAAATAATAACTAGAACCGTTTTTTAAAAATATATAATAATAACATTAAACCTTTTTTTTTAAAATAAAACCTTTTTGTTAGATAATCAAATTAAGACTATTTTTGAAAAGTTTTTTTTAATAATATTAAAACCTCTTTTTTTAACTTAAATCAAAAGCTTTTTTATATATCACAAATAAACAACAAAGAATATCTATAACTTTCGCACTTCCGTTTCATAACTCGTCTGATTACTGTCTGACTCTGTCTACTAACGTTGTGTATTCAATGTGCAGCTTGTTACGTTGCTATTAGCTATTTTAATGTGTTTTTCAATTCAAGTTGTATTATAATTGTATCTGTTTCTCATTTGTAACTTCGCGAACAAATTATCGCGTTTACCTTTCCGCACTTTAATTTCTACTGTTTGTATGGTTTAAATTCGTGCATTTGCATCGTTAATTTGTCCCATTGCATTCCTCCGAAGGATTAGGTCTAGCCGTTTGGCCGCCACGCCAATAGTCCGTAAAACTTCACACATTCAATACAAACTACAAACCCTAATATTCACAAATGCCTCGCCGCAGGCCAAATTACAATTTTACCCCTAGCATTAGGTCAAAGAGCCGCCGCGCTCATTTTAGGGTTTCCCGCCGCGGAATCCCTAACCTAACCCTAATTCACTTAACAATTCAACGTAGAGATTTGGAGTTTCTACACTCCACGTAAGCGTGTCCCTAAGATACATTTATTCCCCATTGAAACCTTGGCCACAGTCAAGACGTTTCTAACCTCCCTTTTGAGGGGAACTACAGTTACTTTGATTCCATTCCCGTAAGGATATGTAGGCACAAGATGCGACGTCTTGCCGAGTAAACTTAGAATTAACCCCTTAGGTCCTTTAAACCCTTAATCCTTTGTACATACCCTTAAAGCAAAATAATTAATGAAATAAAAAAAAAAATAAACAAAAGGTTCCCGTAGAGTACTACGGAAGTTTAGGGTGCTAATACCTTCCCTAATCTTAACCAACCCCCGAACCTTAGATCTCTCCCCTTTAGGTTTTTCCTTTCTTTAACCTTTCCTTCGGATAAATCAAAGACCGGTTGTAAATGAATTAAGATTCAAGTTAATCAATAGCTTGACATCCAAATTTCATCGCAACAGAAAATGGCGACTTCACTGGGGACTCCTAATTTTTGAGGGTTATCCCTATCTTGTTTATTTTTCTTCATATATTTGTTTCATTAATATTTTTACTCATTTGTATATACGTTGTTCAGGGTACCTGCTTGGGAGTTATTGTGTTGTGAGATAAGTCCTACACCCGGACTTGAGTGACATTATTATAGGATGGTGATATATTCGACGAGGCTTATAGGGAGTGAGTCCCGACTAAGTTGACTCGAGAATCACCGCTCAGTTGAGACACTTTCAAAAATGGTTCGGTTGATCGAGTGTAATCGTGAAAACTTTTACCATTATCGATTGGAGTCTGTGATACTGGGAACCGTAGTACCTTTACACCATCTTGGCCTTATATAGGATGTAGTGTGGGAACTATGTGGGAGTAGTCCTACAATGGTTGCTACGCGATACTACGCTCAAAAGAGGTTCTCTTGAGAATATTATCGACCCTCAAGTCAGTTGGGAAGTTGATAATATCCGAAGGATGGACTGATGATTTTGGGCACTGATTTAGAACCCTGGTTCTGCAGGTACAATTAATCTATAGTACACACCACTTTGGGAAGGGTAGACCTTGACTCCATTCATTGTTCCTCTAAAATTAGGACCTTTGTTTGCTTATGTGCGTTTGTGCTTTGCATCCATAAAGCATCATATCATTTCTAGTTTCAAGGAATTCAAAAGTCCTTTGCAAATTCAAGAAGTCCTACATTTTAAAGTCTAACAGCTTTTTTTCCAACTTTCTTAAAAAGCAATATTCGCAATCGACCGTTGAAATTCTTGAAACCATTGCATGGCATCAACATCACATTTTTGCATTGCATTTGTCCCCCGGTTTCTCATTCTCGGTTCTCTCGTCTTCCAGTGTACCTTTGAGTCGTCAAGCTGATTCCTCGACACAGATATCAGACCAGAAACGGAACAGGAGTCACTTTGATCCTATTCTCATGACTTACACAGAGCTATATCCTGACTTAGTCTGGCAAGGGCTGATCACTACAAAGGCTTTACCACCTCCTCTTAATCCTCCAGTCGGATTTAGGGCTGATCTAAAGTGTGCTTTTCATGAGGGTGCCTTAGGCCACGACTTGGATCATTGTTTTGCATTGAAAGCTAGGGTGAACTGATTAGAGCCGTAATACTTGATTTTACGGATAGTCGTCCGAGCGTCCAGACAGATCCCTTGCCAACACATCAGAATTGAAGCTTTGTCATTGGGCCTTTTTTTTCTCGTTGTTTGCATTTTCCTTATTTTGTTTAAGTTGTTTGCTTTCAATTATGTTTGTACTTTCATTAATGAAATAAGCATTGCGACTTTTGATTCAATTCATTTCCGTCCATTTATTTGCATCTTTATGCTTTATTTTTCAAATGTTTACTTCTTGTCCAAAATTTTGATATGCTAAGATCGGAGGGAGGATGACGAAAACGTTATACCCATAATTGCTGTCAGTATGCTTTCAATCAAACCTTGTTGACGATGTAAGGCATTGTTTCAATTCCCAAACACTGGAGAAATAAGGAAGTTAATCCCTCGTTACCCCCTTCGAGCCTAGAAGTTGGAGTTTCTTTCGTTACAAAAAACCCACAATTTTAACCTTGGGATGGGTAGTTCTCAGTTAACTTGGTTGTGTGTTCATACGATACACCTTTCATTAACAAATTTTCCTTCGCACACGTCAAACAAGTGTCGAAGATGTTTTCTAATCAAAAGGTCGATGATGGTTCACCGTAATCATTAAAATCAAACAGTCACTTTCCTTCACACAAAAAAATAATATAAAAAAATCAAAAGAAGCCCGCTAAGTCAAAACCTATGAAGGAGACTTAGGAAAAACTGGGGCATCCCGCTGACTGTAAACTCTAAAATAAACAGTTCAGGCAAAATTTAGGGATAATACAAAGAGATTTTTAAATCCTTATCTTGAAAATCCTCAATGTCAAAACAATCAAATGTTATAGGGGAGTAGTGGCTGCCTTTTCATAGGTCCCTTTGACTTCTGAATCATCACTGCGACGATCAATGAAATCCCTAACTTATGGGAACCTGAATGCATAGTATGAGTTAACTGAGCATAGGACTGAAGATCATCACGTAGATGGGGTGGGTACAAATAAATTTTGAGCCTTTATCTTTTGTTTCATAAATCGTGAACCAGGCCACGTTACAACCCTCAAAAGACCTAATTGAAGCAAGGTTATTTTGAAAGTATACTACAGCAAGGTTGCGTAACCTGACTCCAAAAGATCCTTGCGAATCATTTATTTTGGCAATACACTTTTATTTTAAACTTTGAGTGTCTTGAACCGCCTTGTTCTGACTAACGACTCATGTATTTTCCATCTTTCAAAAATAATTTTTCAAAAATCGCATGAACTTTGCATTACCATGTTTGTATGAATATTTTTGTTTGCAAACTGGCTTTCCTCTAAGGAATTTTCAAACAATGAGAAACTTGGTCAAGTGATCTTATCAGGGGCAAGTTCCTTTTACATCCTGTCAAAGAATCAGTTCAAGATTTGTTCAAGGCAATATCTTCTCAGATTTGGTTTATCCAGAGAATTGTTCAAGACTCAGACTGGGGCAAGCCCTCCGAGGATACAGCAAAACAGTCGATTCCACGAATCAGACAGCTGAAGCAACTATCAGTTCATTTGACCTGGGGCAGTTTACTTGCATAATCCCTAAGCAGTTATTCATCATTCCTACAGTGACTATCAACTTGATACAGTTTAACAGAATGACAGTGATCTCCGTGTTGAGGAATCAGTCCTCCAGTTTTGTCATCTCACCGAAAGAGTCGAGCCTTGTCGTCGATGTCTGCATTTGCATTTGATCATATCTCATAGCATAATTCCTATACATGTGCATATCTTGGGTGCTTTATTCCCCATTTACATTTCTATCTTGGGTGCTTTATTCCCCATTTACATTTCTATCTTGGGTGCTTTACTCCCCATTTACATTTCTATCTTGGGTGCTTTACTCCCCATTTACATTTCTATCTTGGGTGCTTTATTCCCCATTTACCTCTCTATCTTGGGTGCTTTATTCCCCATTTACATTTTTATCTTGGGTGCTTTACTCCCCATTTACATTTTTTATCTTGGGTGCTTTACTCCCCATTTACATTTCTATCCTGGGTGCTTTACTCCCCATTTACATGTCTATCTTAGGTGCTTTACTCCCCATTTACCTTCTATCCTTGGGTGTTTTATCCCCCATGTACCTTTATCCCGGGTGTTTTATTCCCCGTTTATAAGATATTCCTGGGTTTACCTAACATCATGGTTTTTACCCCCATTTACTTTTTTTTCCCCTGAGGTCGTGTTTTACTCGCGTCTTACCTTGTGGGCAAAATTTATTTACTTGGCATCATGGGTGTTTTATCCCCATTTGCGTTTTTCTCCTGAGCTCGTGTTTTACCCGCGTCTTACCTTGTAGACAATTTCTAATTTACTTGGCACCTATCAACAATTCTGTGTCGTGTCTATCCGACGTTCTTCCAGATATGACATGTCTTCTTCCCTAGTGCAATTCCTCGATGGGTCGTCCCCTGTGACGTTGTTTCGTCTGTATCCGTGCATTTGTCATTTTCATCATACGCATCATATCAGATTCATATCATATTTAGCATTATAGTTCGTTTTGTTTTGTCCATATCATTGCATAGCACTGCGTCTAAAGGCAAAATTTTCGGTTATCTGTATTTAAATCCCTCCACCATGATTTCTCGAGTCTCCGTTGCTCAAATCACCCGGTGAAGTTATTTAAATAGGGGCAACTGTAATACCCCAAATTTTGCCCTAAGATTTGTCGTCGCATTTCATTGCATTTTTCTTGCATTTAATCAATTACTAACAAATTTGTGTAGTCGTTTGACTTTTTGCAGGTAAATATCATATGGCATGCATTTTTTTTCTAAAAAGTAAAAATGGCACAATTGGCAAGAGGACATGTGTAAGGAGTTGTGAGTGTGAGAAGTTGAGAGTTCGAATCTCACCTTTGTCACTTTTTTGTTTTTTATTATTTTTACTCTAAATTTTTCTATCTTTCATTAAAAAATAACAAAAATAGTTTTTTATTATTATTTAATTATTATTTTCGTATTTTAATTAAATCATTTTTTAAAATATTATTTTTTTTCACTTTTTTCTAAATTATTCATAAAAATATCCAAAAAAATCATAAAATAAAAAATATTGAAAAAAATTTTGTTCCTTTTATAATATTTTTGATTTTAGGAATCAATAGGATTATTAGTTTTTATTTTAAGTTTATTTTAATTATTTTAGGTTATTTAAATTTTATTTTTTTTCTTAACTAATTATTTAGTTTGGGCTTTAAAATGGGCTTTAGGGACATTATTGACAATTTGGTGTTAACCCTAATTTATTCCCTATATATACATGTGTTTAAAATGGGCTTTAGGGACATTATTGACAATTTGGTGTTAACCCTAATTTGTTCCCTATATATACATGTGTTGCTTTGTTGAAAAAGGGGAGAATGAAAAAAACCTAAGAGGAGTGAGTGCCGTTTACCGTTATTTCTTTTTCTTCATCGTTTTTTTCTTCATCGTTTACCGTTATTTCTTTTCCTTCATCTATTACTGTTGTTTCTTTTTCTTCATCTTTTACCGTTATTTCTTTTTTCTTCATCTATTACCGTTATTTCTTTTTCTTTATCTATTACTGTTACGTTTATATATTTATAATTTTTTAAATTGTTAGAGTTTATATATATATATAAGATTAATTTTTGATCGAATTATATCGATACGATGTTTGCACATTTGTGTGCATGACGCGTGACATTTGTGTTAGTTCGATCTGGTTGCGATGATCGCATTTTTGTGTGAGCAATAATACTGTTTTTTTGCTTAATTTCTTTTTCTTTGCGATAAATTTTGTTTCGTCCGATTTAGATCTGGTTGCGCTGAGCGCATTTCTGCGTTAGCAACATCGTTGGGTTATTTGGCACATTTAAAATTCATTATTGCTTTATTATTATTATTATTATTAGTATTATTATTATCATTATTTATTATTATTATCATTATTATTATCATTATTACCATTATTATTATTATTGTTATCATTAATTTATTAAAACTTGTTATAATATAAAAATCTGTTTTTTTAAAATAAATAACATTAACATCTTTTCCAAATTAATATGAAAACCTGTTATTTTTAAGAAAAACTTTTTTTTTTAGATAAATTTAAAATAATAACTAAAATCTTTTTTTAAAATAATAACTAGAACCGTTTTTTAAAAAATATATAATAATAACACTAAACCTTTTTTTTTAAAATAAAACCTTTTTGTTAGATAATTAAATTAAGACTATTTTTGAAAAGTTTTTTTTAATAATATTAAAACCTCTTTTTTTAACTTAAATCAAAAGTTTTTTTATATATCACAAATAAACAACAAAGAATATCTATAACTTTCGCACTTCCGTTTCATAACTCGTCTGATTACTGTCTGACTCTATCTACTAACGTTGTGTATTCAATGTGCAACTTGTTACGTTGCTATTAGCTATTTTAATGTGTTTTTCAATTCAAGTTGTATTATAATTGTATCTGTTTCTCATTTGTAACTTCGCGAACAAATTATCGCGTTTACCTTTCCGCACTTTAATTTCTGCTGTTTGTATGGTTTAAATTCGTGCATTTGCATCGTTAATTTGTCCCATTGCATTCCTTCGAAGGATTAGGTCTAGCCGTTTGGCCGCCACGCCAATAGTCCGTAAAACTTCACACATTCAATACAAACTACAAACCCTAATATTCACAAATGCCTCGCCGCAGGCCAAATTACAATTTTACCCCTAGCATTAGGTCAAAGAGCCGCCGCGCTCATTTTAGGGTTTCCCGCCGCGGAATCCCTAACCTAACCCTAATTCACTTAACAATTCAACGTAGAGATTTGGAGTTTCTACACTCCACGTAAGCGTGTCCCTAAGATACATTTATTCCCCATTGAAACCTTGGCCATAGTCAAGACGTTTCTAACCTCCCTTTTGAGGGGAACTACAGTTACTCTGATTCCATTCCCGTAAGGATATGTAGGCACAAGATGCGACGTCTTGCCGAGTAAACTTAGAATTAACCCCTTAGGTCCTTTAAACCCTTAATCCTTTGTACATACCCTTAAAGCAAAATAATTAATGAAATAAATAAAAAAAATAAACAAAAGGTTCCCGTAGAGTACTACGGAAGTTTAGGGTGCTAATACCTTCCCTAATCTTAACCAACCCCCGAACCTTAGATCTCTCCCCTTTAGGTTTTTCCTTTCTTTAACCTTTCCTTCGGATAAATCAAAGACCGGTTGTAAATGAATTAAGATTCAAGTTAAACAATAGCTTGACATCCAAATTTCACCGCAACAAAAGGGAATTCGAAGCGGAAGTTTTACCCCAGAATAAAAGGCGTCGGCAGCGCGGGTTCCTCTTCTTTGACCGGTAATGATGAGCTTCGAGGATAATCGGAGCTTTAATGGCGATGAAGATACTCTCCGATCCTAGGATTCTAAGCGTGTCCTCTTCTTTTCTTAACAATGGCTTTTTCTCGGTGGTCCTTCCCTTGTGATGGTAATCGTCCTTTTATAGGTGAGGCTCATGGGCCTCCAACGAAGTTGCCTTTTAATGGTTTCCTTATTTGCGTGATTCTGTCGAGAGGGCTTGGTGGGTTTGGGAAGCAGCTTCAATTTCCTTCCTATTTTGTCTGATTTTGTCGCTGACATTCTGGATTTGATTCGGGAAGTATTGAACCTTTCTCTTTTCGTGTTGATTTGTCATATGTGGGACCGTATCTGTACTATTGTTGGTTTTGTTGACTTTTGTTGTTAAAAAAAGAAATTATCCATTCTGAAATTGTGCTAACACTTCTTTTCTTCTTCTTCGCAGAGGATGCCGTATCCGAGTTCAGGTACTGGCTTGCTCTTATGCTGCTTAAGGAGGACTTGATACAGCGATGACGATGCTTAGTATGAGTCGAGGGGTTTGAAAAATGATGTTGTGATGATGATGATTTATCTGAACTGATGGCCTGAAAATGCAGCTGTGGCCTTGATGCTTCTTGTGCTTTTGCATAGTGTTGAGCTGTTTGAGATTAATTGCTTCTTGTCCAAATTCTGCTGCCTTCGACGCTTGGTAGGGAGTTGGTGGCGATTCCGGTTTGATCCCTCCTGGCCGCTCGCGATTCTGCCCGATGATGACTTAACAACTGAGGGCTGAAAATAACTTAATTCATCTCTTTATTCTTGAAATGTACTTCACATTGACAGAATTTGATTATGTGTTGCAGGTGACTTGTACAGCTAATCTGGAAGTGCGTCTGGAATCAATATTGTCGGCGAAATTGTTGGCGCAAATGCTCCTTTGGCGAGGACTAAAAGCTCTGCTTCGACGGTAGTAGAACAACAAGGTTCACACATTGATTTTACAAATGGATCGATGAAACTAAGGTAGTCATTACTAACGTGTTAGGATAACTGCGTCAGCAATGTCATGACCAGAAGTAGTATCTATTCAGTTATGCGTGTCTTTCCTGTCTGCTCAAATCATTTCAAATAATACAATTTGGTTTCTTCTTTGAAGACTAGTTTCATAACGCTAGTTCTGTTTAAGAATGCAGGTGGGTTGTCGGTGCTTTGACTGATGTTGTTGTTCAATTATGTAGGTTATGGCGGCTGCGGTAAGCGACTTAAAGCTCCATGTGCTCCTACGTAGGTATGACATTGCAGGTGCTGTAGAAACGACACCGGATACTAGCTCATGGTAGAAACCGATGAATAATCCTCCTTGGTGCATATACAGAAAATCTTTCGAAAATAATTGGTATGAACAAAAATGAAAGTTTGATGACGGTTTAACCTTGTCATAGTTTCCTTGCAGGTCCTGAATATTGAACATGCTTGTGGCCCCCCAGAATGCTTCAATAGTTCTCGACCAATTATCAACATCCAGAAGTTATTAATTGGGAACCTTCTCAATTATAGGAGGTAAAAAGTAACAACTTTCATCATGTTTTATATAATGAACCAAACTTTGTCGAGGCCCTTGAGTGGCTATGCCAGAATATCCAATGGCGCCTTCTCGCTCCTATTGCATTGTGTGTATTGACTTCTATCACAATTGGCAGGTATCGTCACACCGGTGAAGCTGGCAAGTTACTACTCTCCACACTGTCTCATGATCAAACTGATACACGTCAGCAACAGTATGATTGTGCGGCTCTCAACACCTGCCTTAATTTTCAACTCCCAAATGCTTAAGGTACCGTTGTTTGTCCTGTTGACCATGCACCATTGACGAGTTGATGGCGAAGGGCGAAATCCAGTAGTTTGTCGCATCCTCGTCGAATTTGTTGTCGACTCAAATTTGTACTTGTTGGGGTTATCAATGAGTCGGCTCAACTTCTGATTTATGCCTTAAACTCCTCCCTCTATGATGAAGATTATCAGGCTTTTAACACCCTCGATTCTGGGATCACCCACGAAGCCGTCTGGACACATTCAACCTGCTTTGTTTAGAAAGTATCTTAGGAAACATTTTGCACCAAATGTCAATATTTACTGTGTTTGTAAGCTGTAGATGTATGTTGGATATTAGTCTCAATTAGTGTTGTAAGGAAGAGTCCATAAACTTGTTACGAACCGGTGCCAACCACGTGGCCCATGGTTACATAACATATCATGTTAACTGCCTTGTTTTGAGAATTATTGAACTTAAATGGAATGTTTGTCTTGCTAACGAAATGCGACTTGCCTGAGCCATAAATTGAATCTGTCCTTGATAATTTATAGATAAAACAAATAGAGAAACAAAAACTTGGATTGTCGGGCAAGTTTTAAGCTCACATATCTCTTGGATGGTGTCACAGAATAAAATCGAAACGCGAGCCCAAAACCTTAAATCTCCTTGAATAATGACAAGGACTTGAAGCTGATATTTCAAATGAAATTATGAGCACGGCTTGCATCTTGAAATCAAAAAGGGCACAAGTTTATAATCAAATAGCTCCTTTCATGAAAGCATCAACGTGACAAACATTATTTCCACTTTGACGTTGTGATGACTGCATCGTGATCATGCCGCTTAAACCAAACATTTTCAAACTCGAAACCATGTTTCCAAACTCGAAACCATGGAAACTCTCAACAATGGCTAAACCTTTCCAAAGAACAACATTCCCACGACAAACACTGTAACGCAAACAAGCTTGAAAATCTAGAGCCCATATCACAATACTCTAAAGCCTAACAAACTCGAGTTTGAGACCAAAGCTCGAGACATCAAATTCTCCTACTCAACATCAAAAAGGAAAGTGAACCCTGTTTCTTTGAAACTCCTGAGAAAAAAAGCTGAGGCTAATAATTGCTGGAAAACCTTGAGACCCTTTGGGTTATGATCCAACGGGCATGTCTTGAAGTACCTTAATAAGAATGAATGCTACCTCTTTTGGGAGCAACAGTCCCTGCACCAACTTGTTAGCCACACACGAAAGTAAAATATAGCATGCAATAACGAAAAACGCAAGGAGGTGGGATCTTAAGGTCAAAAATTAGGGTGTGACAGCCGGCGTAAGGAGTTAGATTGGTCTCGTTGAGCTGCAACGCCAAGAACAGGTGGGTATACATGATATCCATTGAGCTTCCCCCGTCGACCAGGATACAGCGGACGTCGAAGTTTGCTATCTGTGCCCGAATCAGCAGGGGGATGGCGGCGTTGAGGGCTCCCCCGGGAAGCTATTCGAGGTAGTACGTGATCAAGTTAGATCGACCCTGGAACTTGCCGAGGGTACTCGTCAGCTCGTAGAACTTCCTCTTCACATACCCGATGGTGAGCTTGTTTAGGGCCCTGCCTGAGATGACCATCACAGTGGGGAAGTATTCCATGGGCTGATGGGGCGTATTGGTTCTTCGGGTAGCTGGTTCCTAGTAGGGAAGTCGCATTCTCTTAGGGAGAAAAAGTCTCCAGGCCGACTTATATTGAGGGCCACCTGCAATCCTGTGTCGTTGGCAGGCAGAGGAGTGTCCTCGACCCTTTTGGCCTCGTGAGCCTCCTGTCGAGGGGCATCTCCTCCCCTGGTGTACCTCTTCAAGTGCCCGTCCTTGATGAGTATCTCGATTGCATCCTTAAGATGGATGCAATCCTCGGTGACATGTTTGTGGCCGCGGTAGAAGCGAAAGTACTTGGACTTGTCTACGTTGGCTTTGGGAGGTGCCGGTTTAGGGAAACAGACACCTCCTCTTACGAACTCTGAATTGGCGCACTCATCCAGGATGCGCTCCTGGGAAGCGTTGAGGGTCGTGTACTCAGTGAACTGGCCTGCGGGACCCCTCTGCTCTCGGGGTTCCCGGGGACGATCATCTCATCGGCGATCTTCTTTGCGTCGGCGGCCTGGTGCTTCTTCTTCCCGAGCTCCGCGGGCAGCTTCGTGATAACGCGAAATCATATCGTTTATTTGGCTTGATTTACATGCATTTATTTGTGAATATTATTAATTTATCTTGATTTATGTTCTATTATATGATTAATTTACTTCGTTTTGCAGATTGGGGAGAATTTGGATTAAAGAAAGAAAAGAAGAAGAAATGGAAGGAAAAGAGAGAAGAAAAACAGAAAAAATGGATTTTGCTGATATGACGGTCGTCACAGGTCCATTACGACCGTCATGCGTATGACGACCGTCACATTTCATGACGACCGTCACGCAGACAAAATATCAGTACGTTCAAATCAGATGCAGCCACGATCAATCTCAACTTAATTTCTTCCTACACTTTCTCCACTCACTGCCCACTACTGGAAGTTACTCCCACTCCCTCCATAACTCACCCATGATCTCTGGAAGTTGAAGAGTGAATTATCTCCTATAAATAGGCCTTAGATTCATAGTTTTAGGGGGGAACCTTCGATGTATCGGAGTACTGCCAAAATTCCCATTGAAGCCAATTTTACTTTCCTGCATTATTTTCCATTTCTTTTCCTTTTATTTCATTTGTATCGCTTTATTTGTTCCTGTACCTTTTAATTCTCGCCAAAGTAGAATCCTGCCGACATTGTGGAGGACTACTCAAGGATTCGAGATCAGTACGATTTACAGGTTTTTATTAATTGAATTATTATTTTATTTCTGTCAGTATGCATGTTATATTATTCTGCTGCCATTGTTTATTTATGTTTGCATTAATTATCATATCTAGCTAAATTAGTTTTATCTGTATGTACCCGAATTGGTAGGACAGGATTCGATAGTAACCGGCACCTTCCCTTTTTACAAACAACCTTTCTGGCCGTAATTTTTAATCTAAATTATAAATAAACCTTTGTCACGACAGTGAGAAGCTATTTACGGTGGTTTTGCTACGACAGTGGGAAACCATATTAAGGTACGAACCAACAAGCGACAGCTGAGGCTAGAACCAGATAGTAAAAGCTAGGCATTGATTTTAGACACAGCGAAAGCACTTTAAAAGAAATTAGAATCTATTTGTTTACAAAAAGTAGTTTTAACCCCGAATGGGATAGCGAAAGCGTACATTCGGCCCTTAGAATTATGACCCGAGTCAACAACCATCGTGAGACGAAGGTCTTTAAACGAGTAAGTTCTCCTGAAAAGTGTTTGCAATAGACAAAAAGGCACCGGTAACCTGCCGAATTCCTGATAGCTAAAGCGTTACATACCGATATTCCTTTACCGCATTTCTTTAAACCAAAAATATTTATTTCTTGTGCATTTAATTTCATTCGCATTCAGCTTTCCTAATTCCATTAGCCTTAGCTTTACGCCGTAATAATAGATAACGGTAGATTGACATTGGTTTCTGTGGGTTCGACAATCTTTTATATTACTTCGATATTTCCGTGCACTTGTGGACGCATCAAGTTTTTGGCGCCGTTACCGGGGACCAACAGTCAATATTGTGATTCCGTTGTTGCATAGTATAGACTAAGGCACTCTTATCTAAATCATGATGTATAACCCATATTTCCCTTATAACTACCACCCCCAATATTTCGAGGAACCACAAGATCCGTTTAAATCGGACCTCGAAATATTATTAGAAGATTTCAATACGACGCATTCTCACTCAAATTCCCTCTACGATGACGACTCCCAACGTTTTGAGGAAACGCAAGATTTCGGTACATCCAACCTTGAACTATTACTAGAAGAATTCGAAGAGACGTTTACTCACTCTAGGATAGAATCTATGATGGAGCACTTTGTGGAGACACAAACTCTCCAAAATGAAGATTTTAGAAAACAACATCTCCAAATTGATGAAGACCTTAAGCAGATGAGCATTATAGTCGATTCCCTCGCGACTCACAGCAAGGCTTTGGAGACTCAAACCTCTTTGCTTACACAAACATCTCTAGGACCCTTCCCTGAGAGCCATGTGAATGTTGTAACCACTAGTAATAAAGAACAAATAGAAGATCCTAGGGAGAGTGATGATGAGTCTGAGGAGAGTTTTGGTGAGACAAGCATAATTATTGAGAAAAATCCACCAACACCACCCGAAAGGGAGGTTGTCGAAGAGGTAGAGAAGGAAGCACCTATTGTTGCCCCTCCTCCCTATACCCCACCTATTTCATTCCCACAAAGGGTTGTGGAAGTTAAGGTAAACTCCAAATCCAAAACATATCTGGAGGTACTGGAAAATACCCACACCAATGCACCTTTGTCTAAGGTCCCTCATAGGAAAAGAAAATTCGAGGACCGTGAAACTAGGGTCATCATTACTGTTAAAAGGGTAAGATTAACTTTTGAGGTGGTGGATGAAATAACTAAGCCCAAATTTGAAAAGCTGATACGCAGGATAGATCCAGAACCACCACCACGCATTCAAAACAAGGAACCACCCTACAGAAGAAAGAAACGAAAAGGTGAGGGATATGAGCGATGGCTTGATAAGTGGCCATGGAAACCGAAGACCATTCAAAGTTTGATCGAGGAACCAGTCTCGAAAGAACCACCATGAGTACTTACACTCCTTGGCCGTCGAGCTATCAACGTTAAACAAAGCGCTGTGTGGGAGGCAACCCACAAAGTCTCTATTTTAATTTGTTTGTTTAAATTTGCAGAAAATAAAGAAATGTATCGCTTTTTACTCTTTATCTATATCTAAGCGAAAACTCTCTAGATGACGATCTGAGAAGATGAGCTATGCCCACGGACATTCCTACGAGTGTCGCTGCTGGTGGGAACACTGATGATGAGTACTTCCTCTTGACGCGAGCAACATGATGAGCTGGTTCGAGAATTACACAAAGGTATCTCAAAATGCCTGCCGCCGAAGTAGAAGTGATCAACAAAGACAAGGATAGTAAGAGCAGTAGCATTCATACAGGTTCTATCTTTCCTTTTCCACCTTTTACTAAAACTTTGAGGACAATGTTTGGTTTAAGTGTGGGGGAGGAACTCTATTGTTTTACATTTTATTTCATGTTTCTAGGAATTTTTATCTATTATTTTACATTTTATTTCATGCTTCTAGGAATTTTTATCTATTTTTAACATTATGTCAAAGTCTTTGCATGTGCTATCGAGTCTTTATGCGTGGTTTTCGCTTGTTATTCATTTACCCCAAAAATTTCAAAATTTCAAAATTCTAACCTCCAACAAATTTTTGCTTCGATTCATGACATGGTTCTCTGAAAGTATATAGGCTATCCAGGCTATGTTAGAAAAACGTGGGAAAGTTTTGATAAAATTGATACCGCCCTGACACCCTTAACCCCCTAAATATGCAAAATCAATTTGAGTATCCATTATGCCGAAACCTCAAAGCTCCAGGTTCTTGTAGTAATCCCTAAGTAGTTTATTTAAGCAGTCAGCACCATCCTAAACTCACTAAGTAAGAAACTGATGCAAATAAGTGTATGATCTCTAGTGTAAAATGAGAAATTAAGAAAGAAAATAAATTATGAAGAAAAAGACATGTTCCTTCTAAGTTAGGTGCTCCTCACCCGAGCACTTAGCCTAACGGTACAAACTCTTTAAGTTCAATTGATGCTTAAGCATATTTGCAGAGAAAAAAAATGAAATAGCATCGAGCTCATAGTCACTAACAGGTTTACTTGCCATGAATGTGTATGGATAACGGGCTTAATGTGATTGCACTATAATGAAACGGGGTGAAAGAGAGCATGAGATATAGGTTGAGTTATAATGGCATGATTCCAGTTGGTTTGCATAAGTAGGGAGTTTTTGAAATTGTGTCGTTACGGTATCCTTGGTATTGATATTTAGTACCTATCGATCTAACATTAGTCTAGCAGCCACGTATGATTAGAGTCTCATCATGTTTTTGTTTCAAACTATGCTTATTTCTTTTTACCGTGTTGGTTGGTTGGTTGAGGACAAGCAATGGTTTAAGTGTGGGGGTGTTTGATAACGTGAAATCATATCATTTATTTGGCTTGATTTACATGCATTTATTTGTGAATATTATTAATTTATCTTGATTTATGTTCTATTATATGATTAATTTACTTCGTTTTGCAGATTGGGGAGAATTTGGATTAAAGAAAGAAAAGAAGAAGAAATGGAAGGAAAAGAGAGAAGAAAAACAGAAAAATGGATTTTGCTGATATGACGGTCGTCACAGGTCTATTACGACCGTCATGCGTATGACGACCGTCACATTTCATGACGACCGTCACGCAGACAAAATATCAGTACGTTCAAATCAGAAGCAGCCACGATCAATCTCAACTTAACTTCTTCCTACACTTTCTCCACTAACTGCCCACTACTGGAAGTTACTCCCACTCCCTCCATAACTCACCCATGATCTCTGGAAGTTGAAGAGTGAATTATCTCCTATAAATAGGCCTTAGATTCACAGTTTTAGGGGGGAACCTTCGATGTATCGAAGTACTGCCAAAATTCCCATTGAAGCCAATTTTACTTTCCTGCATTATTTTCCATTTCTTTTCCTTTTATTTCATTTGTATCACTTTATTTGTTCCTGTACCTTTTAATTCTCGCCAAAGTAGAATCCTGCCGACATTGTGGAGGACTACTCAAGGATTCGAGATCAGTACGATTTACAGGTTTTTATTAATTGAATTATTATTTTATTTCTGTCAGTATGCATGTTATATTATTCTGCTGCCATTGTTTATTTATGTTTGCATTAATTATCATATCTAGCTAAATTAGTTTTATCTGTATGTACCCGAATTGGTAGGAAAGGATTCGATAGTAACCGGCACCTTCCCTTTTTACAAACAACCTTTCTGGCCGTAGTTTTTAATCTAAATTCTAAATAAACCTTTGTCACGACAGTGAGAAGCTATTTACGGTGGTTTTGCCACGACAGTGGGAAACCATATTAAGGTACGAACCAACAAGCGACAGCTGAGGCTAGAACCAGATAGTAAAAGCTAGGCATTGATTTTAGACACAGCGAAAGCGCTTTAAAAGAAATTAGAATCTATTTGTTTACAAAACGTAGTTTTAACCCCGAATGGGATAGCGAAAGCGTACATTCGTCCCTTAGAATTATGACCCGAGTCAACAACCATCGTGAGACGAAGGTCTTTAAACGAGTAAGTTCTTCTGAAAAGTGTTTGCAATAGACAAAAAGGCACCGGTAACCTGCCGAATTCCCGATAGCTAAAGCGTTACATACCGATATTCCTTTACCGCATTTCTTTAAACCAAAAATCTTTATTTCTTGTGCATTTAATTTCATTCGCATTCATATTTCCTAATTCCATTAGCCTTAGCTTTACGCAGTAATAATAGATAACGGTAGATTGACATTGGTCTCTGTGGGTTCGACAATCTTTTATATTACTTCGATATTTCCGTGCACTTGCGGACGCATTACTTCGCGGTTACGAGAGTCTCGGGATGAATTGGCAGCTTCGGTCTCCTCGTATCGGATGTATGATTGGGCTTTCTCAAGGAAGGCCTTGAGGGAGGTTGGCTGGTGGATTTCCATGGCCTCGTAAAATTTGGAGTCGCGGCACAGCCCTTGCTTCATGAGGTAATGCTTCATGTCGTCTGAAGTAGTCATCTAGACTGCCTTCGTCGTGAATCTCTCGAAGTAATTCCTAAGAGATTCGTCTCGGGCTTGGATATCGCGCCCAGGGCAGCTTCCGTCTTTGAATGGCATCGGGATGCCGTGAAATGCTGTGAGAAGAGATCTTTTAGCACCCTCCACGACGTGATGGACTCGGGCTCCAGGATTTTGTACCATGCCATGGCTTCCTTCCTCAGAGTCGTCGGGAAGAGCCTACATTTGATGGCTCCTTGGACGTTCCGGTAGTCGAGCATAGCTTCGATGTCTTTCGGATGGTTGTCTGGGTTCGTCGTACCATCATAGGTGGAGAGCATGGGCGGCTTCTCCATCCTGTAGGGGTGGGGGTCTCCATGATTTCTCGCGAAAAGGGAGTCCGGTGACTGTCCTCATCACTGCAGACGGGGGAGCGTGAGGGGGAAGGATTGTGCCGAGGTGCTTAACTGCGACCCTTCGTCCTCTTACTCGGACCGTCAGACCTGTTCTTCCTCGGGGCCAGGGAATTCCTCTCCTTTCGGGGAGGTGACCGGTCGCGCTTCTTGGAGGCCACAGTTTGGGGCCTTTCTAATTGTTGTTGGCGCCCTCGCTAACGGGGAGAACGGCTCCAGGAATCTTCGCGTTGGGTTCCCCGCGGGGGAGAACGAGATAAGTGATCCTATTCTAGCATCTCGATACGCTTGTTCTACTGGAACAACATCAAATTAGTCTAGTTGATGGTTGCAAAGAGGACAGTCATCGTCAAATTTACCCCTACTGGTGTGGGGACAGGCTGGAAAGCAGCTAGGCTCCTTGCTCGAGGGGCGACGTGGCGGGTCGCGTCGTCGGATGAAGGAGAGGCAGTTTGCCCATCCCTCACGTCACCGCATGGTTGTTGACAGGCCCACCCTGATCTTCACCGTTGGTGAGTGGGTCGAAGGCGGAATTATGGACAACATCGTCGTGGCGTGGGCTAGTCATGATCTCGGAAGTTGATGGTGTTGAGGAAAGCTTTTGTTCTACTGCTCAAAAGAACTGGGAAGCTCTAGGTTTCCACAGACGGCATCACTGATCGTACCTGACCAGAAGAGATCACTGGTCTGCCATGAATCATCGACTGGTAACTGTCACCGGCGGTAGGGAGAAGGAGAGGGGTGTACCTGTAAGTGTTGCACCCTAATTTTGGACCGTAAGATCTCACCTATTTTCGTTTTATTATTTGAATTTAATTTCTTTCTGGCTAACCAATTTATGCAGCTACAGTAATGTAAGTGTAGATCCTTACAGTCAAGCGCTTCAAAGTGTGACCTTTGGATTCTTGGAAATCCTGAGTTTATTCCGTAATTATAGCACTTCAAAAAGAGAAAGAATGTCGTTTGCGGGTTTTCTTTGAGATTCAATTTCGTGCAAATTATTGGTGATGGATATAAGAAAATTCAAGATAACTCAATCTCATATTCAAGCCTATTCAATTCAAGTCACTATAATTAAATTTTTGTGGATTCATTTATATTAAAGAGATGGACTGCTAAAATAAAACTCAACATTATAAGGGGTCTGAGGTTTATTCAAGAGTAAATTCCTACCAATAATTAAGTGGCTATAATATGTCATGGAAATACATTGAGCTACCACCTATTTACAACGTGTTGGGAAGTGAATCTCGACACAACCACAACTTGGAGTTTTCTCCCAAGGCCACCCTTACAACAATTGAAGGCATAATTGAGTAAATTAATAACAAGGAAGAATAGCCAACAGAAACGACTTAAACTTTCATATGGCCAGCATATTGACAAGACTTTGCACGACCGTTAGAGTTTCTATTGATTTTACAAATGTTCTTTCTCTACAAGACCAAAGTAATGACAGGGTATACAAAAAAAAACAAGAACAAAATTCTGTAGATTCATAGAACTACCACTGCAGAGGATGATTGGCATGCCGCAAGTTTCTCTCTATCTGATAACGAAACCCTTGAAACACCAAGTTTGTGGAGCCTAGTTTTCGGGCGCAGAAATTTATTAACAAGTGAGCTGGTACTCATGAGTCATTGTTGTCTGAACCTATGCTAAATGCCGCCACTGTTGAGGTGGGTGTCTTACGCGAAAATACGGCAAGAGCTTCCTCCCTGTTTTAATCTAGAGTCCTACTCCTATTTTGTAAATCGGTTAACTCCAAATATGGTACTTTGTAAACCAGTTGATCCCCAGATATGATTGTACGCTGCTCTCCTTCAGAACCTACAACAAATAACCAGGGGAATCACACTAAGCCTTGTTCTTGCTATGTTTCATTGATAGCATACTTTAATGTAAGGTTAGCTCGAAATTTCGTTGAATGAGTAAGTTTGGAGGCTTACTCTAAGAGATGAAGGCCACGATGTTGGTTCCGCCAGGTATAAAAGGAGAAAACTCGAGGTCCTAGCCAGCGGAGACACTCTCGGTGACGCCATCGACAACAGACCTATCCAGCCTTCCAACAATTTGGGGGATGATTTATTTCACCCGCTATCGCCGAAAGAATTCCTGCAATTCACATCTCAATTTATGTCAGCCTTTACCGGAAATTAATAGCCAAAGGTGAGCTTATTAACAAAACAACAGCTTGGAAAGCACTCGTGAAAAACATGTTAGACAAAACCAAATGGGAGGTTGGGAAGCTTGTTGAACAACAATCCCCTTTTCTCTTGCGAGTAAACCAACGCAAATCATCAATGTACATGATTAAAGGTCCAGTTCACCCCTTGTTGGCTACCAGCATCGTTATCACGGCATTCCCACACCTGCATCAGAACAAGACGCAACCGACAGATAGGGTTACCATAAAAAAAATAAATAGAAGGTTAGAACTAAAAGAAAAGAGACTATTGAACTTATTAAGGTCTGTTGAAGTGTAAAGTATGTTGAAAGCTCAACCAAGACTTCTCCGCGCTGACATCTATCAGAACCTCCCAGACCAAAATCTCTACAGCAGCATCATCATATAAATGAAGTTTCACAGGCAGCTTTATTGTGACTGGTACATTTTTGCCAACGCCATTTGATGAGAGGGATCGACATGGTTAAGACATCACTGCAAAGACAAAGGCGGTTCGATTAATATACTTGGTTATCCATTAATAGATTTAGATGCTTGAAGGTTAAGTTTCATATCACACTAGTACATTGGAGCTTCGAGTTGTGTTCCATATAAGACATCAGGACTCCCTGTTTCGCTCTAACTCCACAGCAGCCTTTTGCAACTCTTCGGAGACGGTTGGGGCGCTGAGTGTTGTATATGCGAGCTGTAGTGGTAAAACCATGTTAGAAGCTCATAATTCGTTTAAGAGGTCGTTGACAGCAAGAGAACCCAATCCAGAAAGAATACAAATCCCGCCTAGTAGAAATACCGACGCTTCAATGTTACCAGCCAGCACTGCCTCTATTACTGCGAGCACGAAATAGAACAATTCAAAGAACACATATCTGTTGAAAAGCTATACTCCAAGTGAAAACTCCATACCAGCAAGTTCTATAGCACTCCCATCAGTAGCCTCAAGGCAACTCGCATACGGCAGCCCCCAATGCCCACATCCAGCTGCTGCAGACATTTGTTTAAAACAGGATCAGTACTGACATTAATAATCATTCATTCTCAGGCATTTTCCAACAAGAAGTAATGGCCTGCTTACCGATAAATAGGAGATAGTCGTCCAATGCTATGACCACTTGTCGGGGATTCTTAACCGTGGAAGCCTATCATATTCACGACCTTCTTGAAGTCTTAAAATATTTGCAACCTCCAGCTTTTGATCCTGAAATGGAAAAAACACCTTTACCGCCATCAACCAAAGAGAAAACCTCAACTGCATTTTCAAAGTCATTAATACCTGCACTTCAATGACAGGACTTGGTTTGGAATGTTTTATTTGGAGCAGTCTTGATAGGGAGAACGAATCTGTTGTAGACCCGCTCAGAACTTGGCCACATCTGCAAAATAAGTATTGGATTTTACTCCTAGTAGTTATAACCAGGTCACACGGTAAAATAAGAGCCTGGAAGCTTAAAGACATCAGACCTGCAACGGCAACAACAAGATATCAGTTCTATCACCACTCCATCTCCATGATATCCTATTACTCTGGCTTCTTCTCTTGATACTCCAATTAATGCTACTCTGCAAAATGTTACCCCTGTATCTCAAATTCAGACTCCTGTACGCCAGCCTTCTCAAATTGAGGATGCTCTTCCACCGTACAGTTCAATGATTTTTGAAGCTTTATCAACAACCAAAGATGCCAATGGGTCTGACTTGAGTGTTATCGCTAGCTTCATTCCTCAAAACCAGGATTTCAGAAGGACATTAGGTTCAAGGCTGAGAAGACTTGTTACTCAAGAGAAGCTTTGCAAACCTGGACCACTTCCTTTTCCTACTTTTTCCGATCACGATGTCCGTTCTGACGCCCTCACCATCACCTTTCCTTCAAGTTTGTCTAGGACCTCAACCTGTGTGAGAACAGAATTAATAAGTTTGAAATGCGGTTAAGCCAAACAGCAAACGAAATGTTTCCCAAAATAGATACAGATATGCTCAAAACGAAAAGAAAAAAATCTTGAATCACAATTACACCAGTATCACAGCTGGGGAAAGAAGTGAAAATCAATATCAATCAAGCCAAAACGGAAATTTTCTGGAACAGGGGACAGGTGTTAAATTACCTTCCAAAATAACCCGAACACGATCCGCCCGATTTGGGAATCCCATCATTACTCTTCAATTCGCATCGTTCTTGCAAGCCTTATATAATGGAACTTCAAATTAGAAGAAGAGAATAGGAGAATTGATAACAGTTCGCACGACAAGAAAAAAAATGATATCAACAAAAACCACAGCGATTCACGAACAATTCAAAAATCCCAAATCAAATCCTAACCACAAAATCGTAAAATCGTAGAAACGAGGAACTTATCTTTCGATTTGGAGTTTCGCCACGACATATCTGTCACCGTGAAATTGCCGGAGAATCCGAAACAAACCCTCACGCAAACTCCGCCGCAAATTTGACCATCATCGGAGACGGATCCAGACTCTCAAAACCCCCATCGGGAGCTTCAGATCGATGCCGCTCGGTAACTCTTCCATTTTATTTCAAGATTATTAAAATTATTAATGTGTTTGGTTGTGTTTCAGGATTTGAAAGAAGGGAAAGAAAAGAAGAAGAAGAAGAATGGAGAGATCGTGAGAGGGAGAAGTGAAAGGAATCGCGAGAGAGGGAGAAAGAAGAGAAACGGCGGAGGGGATCTGGGAAAAGGGGGATTAGGGTTTTATTTTTTTATTATTTTATTTTATTTGTAATATGATTAAAACCACACTTACAATAAACACATACACTAAATCACCCTCATTACCACTAATCTTGTTTTTAACCACCGTTAAAACCCATCAATCCCTAATCAACCTTTTTTTTTATCAGCTTTTTTAATTTAAAAATGAATTAACAAATATTTTATAATTAACTAAGTAAATTATAATCTGTTTTACAAATTAAGATAATGACATCTTAATTTAATCCCTTAATTAATTTAATATTAAATTTTCTACTAATCTCTTAACATTAATCTATTTCACTATGTTTTCTTTATAACTTAATAACCCTTTTTAAAATAATATATAACTTGTTTTTAATCATTTTCATAATTTAAAAACTTGTATCTCTTTAATAAAAAAAAAGCTATTTTTATAATAAGAAAACCATTCTCAAAGTATATTCACTTGTTAATAATAATAACCTTTTAATAACTAAAAAACATCACTTCTTTTAAAACTAATATAATTAAATTCAACTTTTCTTAAAACCAAATCCTCATCAAAAAATAATATATTTTTTAATCTCACCAAAATATTTTTTCTCATAGAACTAAAATTGGTCCATCTCACTATTAATAATCAATACAACTCTTTTTTTCTAAAATCAAATCAGATGATTAAAATCAATCAACAGCGTAAAATATAACCTAACCGTGCACCCCACGACACACTCACTCTCACACACTTCAGCGCTTTCATGCGTTTGTGTATGGTTTTACTTTTCGCAATTTATTTTACAGCCTTTACATTATTGTAATTTACTCTTATCGTATTGCATTCCGCCCAAAGGAAAATCCTACACATAAGTCAACACTTGTGTGTAGTGCATCTCATTCGCATCATTATCCCCCCGATCCTTGATCCCATTCAAGTCGATCAATTAAGTCAGATCCTACCCTATAGGAAGGACCTTTTCTCTTACAACATAGAAATAAACACAATACAAACAACTCAAATCAATACAATATTCAAACACATTAGAGAAAGATGTTAATCATCTTAAGTGAGATAGAATCTCCACCCCACAACAATACAATCAAGCCGTAGGGACTTTTCCTTAAGAGAGATAAAGGTGTACCTCGTTGATCCCTATCTGAGTACGTAAGTCCTTTTCTTAAGACGATGCAAAGACTATTTTCCTACAACTTGTGGCGGTTAAATCTCCCTTAAAATGAAGACACGTCTCTTCTCCTAAAATCAATCAATCCACTATCCTAAACCCGTAGGAACTTTGACCACAGTCAAAGAACTCCTCAAACCCTTTAGGGGAACTACAAATACTCTGATTCCACTCCCGTAAGGATATGTAGGCATAAGATGCGATATCTTATCGAGTATACTTAGAAATAAACCACTAGGGTCTTTTAAACCATTAAGCGGATAACACATAGCAATAAACAAACATAAAACAAGAGGTTCCTGTAGAGTACTACAGAAACTTAGGATGCTAGCACCTTCCCTAAGTTTAACCAACCTCCGAACCTATAACTCTCTAACCTTGCATTTGCATTGCATTGTGGGAATTTCGATTTTTATCCCTTCCTTTGGACAAATCAAAGTTCGGTTGCAAATTGAATTAAAGATTCAAACTAATCAATAGTTTGGTATCCGAATTTCACCGCGACAGCAAGGCACTCTGATGCTTAAGTGAGTAAAGGATCAGAGTGGGAGAGCAAATACAAAAAAATAGGTGTAGAATGGAATACCTGACCCTCTAGTGAAAGAGGGTATTTATAGAGAGACCCCAGCGCAGGGCCAACGGTTACTTGGATTGGGTCAGATTGTCAAGCCCAATCCAAGCAACTGCTAGGGCTTACATGGCATAATGAAGATCAGCATGTGATCTTCGCCCTAGATCAACTGTCTCGTGATCTCCGGAAGGTAGGCTGACCAGCTCTTTTGGAGGTGGGCAGTCGCCTGATGACATGTCCCCGCATGGGGGGAGCACGTGGGGAAAACGTGTAGGTCTGTCCGACAAGGGAGTCGTCTTCCCAGCATATGTGGATTCGTGCCCGACGTGGGAGAATTAGGCCTTCCCAACATAGTGTGGGGTGGGCCTGCCCGACGAATGGGCAGGTCCTGGCCCAGTCCAGAATAGTAACTTACTCCAATGCATTCTTTCACTCTCATTCTTATCTTACAATGCCATAATATCCTCTTCTTTGTGCCCTAGATATGCCATTCCTCCTAACTCAAATCTCAAAAAGAAATTTCAAATAAATGTGTTTTATAATTATTTAATCGATTGAATTTTGTTTCCAACCGATTATAAGTTTGAAATATAATTGATTGTAAGTTTAAAAAAGGAATGAAATATATCTAGCAATTGTACATCATTAATGTGTTGTCCTAATTGCATGGGACTCAATTTTGAGTTGATTTAATTGATTGGACAAATGTTCCAACCGATTAGAAAAGATAAAATTTCACCTATAACTATTTTTAATATTTTAGAAGATACTTTATTTTAAAAAAAAACATTTTATAAACATTTTATAAATATTTTAACCATGCGCTTTTACGATAAAACCTTTACGTTTTACATTTGATTCACTCACTACTAACTTAGAAGGGACCTTAACACTTCATTTTTTTATCATATGTTTTCTCTTTTATAGACACTTGCTTAAGTAGCTTGAGATGAGACTTTAGTTATACTCCATTTGGTTGTCATCATAGGATAGTAAAGTCCATCAAACCTTAATATTAGTTTTGCATTTTATCCGCTTAACATTTATGCTTGACTTTTCAAAGAAAAATAGTTGTCATCATCAAAAGTTGGTGTCCTTGTTAAAAGCATATCACCTGCTAAACAAGGTTCCACAGGGTACTCGAGCTTGACAACTCTCTAATATTTTGGATATCACGGAAGAGTATTTTGTTTGGTTTTCATATTGACGAGAAGTATGTCCTCGGAGACACTAAATTGAAGTGCAGAATTTGTGCCATTGAAATGCACCAATGCAAAATGGGAATATGTATTCATTATGATTTTTGTAAAGAAAATGAAATAAGGGACCCTATTTATAGAAGTTGTAAATCAATTAGAACATTACAAACCATATTCTATCAGCATGACATATTTTTGAAATGCATCTCTGGACACGCCATTTTTAAAAAAAATAAGGGTATTTCCGGAGATGCATATCTGTTAGTCCCATATTTTGTTTTTTTAATAATTAAAAGGTGCATCCATAGATGCATCTCCGGACCCACTCGTTTAATATTCATATATAACTAGTGTTTTATGCACTGTAGAATTTAGAAACACAAAAATTGTCCAAAAATTATCACCCAATTTTTAGGAATGGAAATCTATACTTGTTTGTTTTGTATGTTGAATCAAATATGAGGACGGTGGAAAATATGTTGAACAACTTGATAGAATCAGGATGACTCCAAAATATATCTCGAACAGTGACTTTATCCTCATAAACTCTGTACCTAGAAACATAGTCGTCGTCTTCCAAAAGCTTCAACGGTTGTTGCATCTCAAATATTAGTCATTTTACCTCCTTGTTGTTTCAAGCATGCACATTGTATATTTACTTGATATTTGAAACATTTAGAGGTCTTCTCAGTTTCAAAGATGCGAGCATTTTTTTTGGCGTCATTGTGTTTAATGTCGTGTCTAAAACAAATTCTCTCTCCTTCGGAACAGGACGACATACATGGATAATGTTTTGGTGTTGAAAGGTTGATTGAGAATGAGAGAATTTTTTTAAGGATTTTGAAATGGAGTTTATTTTCAGCATGAAGTGGAAGATCATGCAAGGCGGTGTTTTATCCAATTTCCCATTTGACAATTATGGATATGCATCTTTGAAAATATCACTGAGTCGTTAAATAAACCATCTTAGTGAGTTAAAACACCATTAATGAGTACACGGGGTATTTCAGAGATATATCTTCGGATAAATTCAAATATCATACAAAGATGCATATTCGAACCATATTTTGTTTAAAATGGGGTGGATCTCATAATGACGAGGCTTTGTGTGATTTTGGGTACGTCAAGAGATGCATCTCCAGACACATGAAGAGCATTTGCGAATTTTCAGATATGTATCTCTGGATACAACCAAATACCATACTGAGATGCATCTCCGAATCATATTTTGTTTAAAATAAAGTGTATTTCAGAATGATGAGACTTAATATGATTTTGGATACGTCAAAAAATGAACCTTCAAACAAATAAAGAATATTATTTGAATTTCAAAAAATGTGAGATGCACCCCTAAAAATGAAAAACATGTTTCCCTTTTAGTTGGCTCTCTTAGGCCTTTATACACACGCCTCAGTGACCCTTAGCTATTTTTAATAGGTAATAGATCTAAAAGTCTTGAAACTTCAAAAATAAACAACTTTTTGATGTAGAAATTTGCATGATGTATTCACTAAACTTGTAGCTCGTTTATGAGGTAAAATATTAAATGTTTCCTGAGTGAATTTTTTACCCACATGCCCAAGTTTCACCATAATATTTTTTAATTTATCCAACATTTCAATTTATTTTTCAATGTACCCATGTTTCAAAAAAAAATTGCTTATAAGGGGGCGCCGTTGGCTTTGGAGTCACCCTTGTAATTATAAGGGGGTGTCATCCCCTATGGAGTCGCCCTTAAAAATTACAAGGGGGCTCCATCTCCAATGGAGTCACCTTTAAATGATTATTTTAAATAATATTTAATAAATAATATGTTAAATAATAATTATTAAATAATATTTAACAATTAAATAATATTTAATACATAATATATAATAAGAAATTAAATAATAATTAACAATTAAATTATATTTAATAAATAATATGTTAAATAATAATTAACAATTTCATTTAATAACAAATGAGTACATAGGGGAAATATGGTACACTAATTTCTACGACTAGGTCGAAGTAAGTGTTTGCCTGTACCGCATCCTCTAGTACGTACGTTTCTTGGTGGTCTTTGTGGTGGTGTCGGGTCTAATGGATCGTCTTCAAGAAATTGGATCATTTGGGCCCATGAAGATGAGTCGATATCCGCAAAGTCATCCAAATTAATGGGGTTGCCCATGCCTGCATAATTTTGTTGGGGTGGTTGGCTCGATGAGGCAATGTCAAAATGATAGCTTGCTTGGTTGTAAGGTGACATCGGTGTAAATGTTTGGATGGGTAAGGGTTGATTGGGTGTTTGATACTCCATTTTAAATTGGTTTGTAGTATCATAAGAGTATGTTGGGTATGGTGGTGGATATTGTTGGTATTGAGACTGAGAATAACTTTGTGTGAATGGGGTGGATTGGTAAGGGGTATGTTCATGGAGTTAAAGTTGTGTGAGTGGGGGGTGGTTGGCTGTTTGAAATGGGGATGGGCCGGCTGTTAGGTTCTTGATGATGAGGCTAGTTGGCGTGGGTCAACAAGATATCTAGGATGAGAAATGAAACCAATGGATACCGACCTATACCAATTCATGTATTGGATAGAAGATTTTCTCTCGTATGGCAACACAGCATCAGATAAAATAAAATGGTGGCGATGCTTCCATTCACGACACTTATGTTTTGCAAAGTTGGTCCATGGAGAATAGTCCCATTGGTCGGAGACTTTACTTGTGTGATACTTCTCGGGGATGCATTTTGGTGGACATGGAATATCTTGTAGCATTCTAAACTGAACCTTGACACAATCACTATTGTGCATTTCCACGGTGGTGAAGTTGATAATCGGCACCTTTGCACTCCATACTGCAGAGTCGTGTTCTTTAACTTCATGAATGGCTTCTAGACCAAGATATGGCCGCCAAATAAATTGTAGGAGAAAAAACAATATTTAGGATTTTGAAGTAATATTTAATATGACTATATTCCAAATAGGTAGGTTAGTGACAGTACATCATCTTAACCCAAATGATCTAGAAGATTTCGGTACTGGGTGATACTGTAATGGGGACAGTTGTCATAATTCATCCCAAGTGAAGACCACCTACAAATCGAAAAGGAAATATTTGTTAATAATAGGATAAATTAATTAAGAGAATATGAAATTTTCAAATAATTGGTCTAAGAAATTACCTTATAGCGTATGAGAATCTGAAATTATTGTGTTGGATAGGTGCTAGATTGGTCATCCTTGACCAACCCCAAGCTTGAAGAAGAACACCACATCCGGTAAAATTTCCCGAATTTGTTGTTGTGTTGTTACACAAAGATCGATATAGGTGTGATAGTGTGGAGGACCCCTAACTATATGTTTTTATTTTATCTATGTCATCTAATAAAACTAAATACATAGCATGAATAGCATTACCACTAGCATCCAGACATAAAAATAAACCTATTAGTAGCATAATATAAATTCTAGTTTTTCTGATTTTCAATATTTCTGGAGAGTTTACGGTTAACGTTATTTCTCTATAAAGTTTTTTGAGTCATGATAATAATAGTTTTTGACCCCTCAAATCGCTTGGGGTTGGTTCGACCCCTAAAATTTCTTCTATCATACTACCACGAGGATTGGTGAGACTGTTTACCATTTTACCATTAATAGATAAACCCAATAACATGTAAGTGTCTTCGAGAGTAACAACACATTCACCTGTTGGAAAATGAAATGCATGCGTCTAGGGTTGCCACCTTTCTTGAAGCGCTAAAATGAACTTTGTATCCAGGATATAATTTTGTATTTTGATTACTTCTCCAAATCCTGCACGCTCCAAGTATGGTTGAATTATCTCGTCATGTGGGAAATGTTTATGCCCACGAGTTCAGAAGTCATGAGTATTCTAGAAAAAAAGAAATAGTGAGCTACAAATCATTACAACACTGTGATTATAACAAAAATAGTGAGCTACAATTACTTACATAAGAAGCGATGTTGTTTGGTGTTCCTCTATGCTTCTCGTCCAATGTTAGCAGAGAAATTTTTCTACAGACTATACAATGTGATTATCAGAACAAAGAATTGGAGATGTTGAAATGTTAGATAGGATTGATGATTTTGACAATGAAGTCTCCTATGTATTTATAGTAAAAAATTTAAATTTGTGGTAGATAGAAAAATTAAATTGTTGTAGATGATATATCGATTTCCTTGTAGAAAAATAAATAAGTTAGATGAAGTTTGTAGGAAATCCTTCACACTTGACAGATTGCATGCATGCAACATTAAAGTTTAATATGCATTACTAGGGAGGATCCATAGTTAATGGTGACATAGTGTTAATGCGTGAAGAGGGACTCCATACCCTATGGTGCCACGCTTGAAATTTAATAAAGGGACTTCATACCCTATGGCGCCTCCCTTGTAACATTTAATAATATGTAATTCTAACACGTTTATTATATATATATATATATATATATATATATATATATATATATATATATATATATATATATATATATATATATATATATATATATATATATATATATATATATATATATATATATATATATATATATATATATATATATATATATATATATATATATATATATATATATATATATATATATATATATACACACATTGAAAACGGTAAATATCATCTAAACTAAATTTCTATACATGCAAATATGTCTAGAACAACAAATTATATTGTCCATGCTCATTTTAATGGAGACACATACTTAAATCTTGTTGTAAATGAAAATTGTTCTTTTAGCAACTTGTTGAATGAATGTTTCACTTAGGATTAAAAAACCACAAATTGTGAGAAAGCCTCCATTGTGTACTAAATGTTGGATTTCTAATAGACTTTGTTGATTCGTTTGATTCATGCTTTATTTTGTTATTATTGTGAATTTGTGGAAGCATTAGAAATGATCAAGGCACTTGTTTATATTGAGCACAACCATGTCCAAATGCAACTTACCCGTGAGCAGAGAGAATTCGTTAACCCCCTTTGAGCCTAAATAATGTGAATCTCATTCTGAATTTTTGTGAGATTCTAAAAAATTTCTTGAATCCTTGAATTTTGTTTTAATTGTCCTCTTTGCCATAAAAATCCAAGATCATTCACTTCATGGTTGAGTAAAAGTTATATTGGGGAGAAGGAAAAAGAAGAATGGTAGGTTGTTACAACTTTTGAAAAATTCAAGCAAGCATTAAAAAAATTGTGTGAATAGGAATGTAAAAAAAAGAGAAAAATAATGCTTGCTTGGAAAAGAAAAATAGTGAAAGAATAAGTTGTGAAATAAAGTTGGGAAGGTTTGCAATTGAGAAACAAATGGAATGAAGTTGGGATGTGTAAATAACGTGTATAGTGAATGCCTCTTGCATCGGAAATTTCGTTTCAATGGCCTTAGAAATGTCCCTTGTTTGTAAACCCGACCAAGCTACAACATTAAAGACCTTAGTGATCTTCTTGCTTCCATATTTTCACTTTTGATTGTTAGATATTGTATGAATTAGACTGATATTGGCATTGTTTGTTAGGTGAGTGAAATTGTCCCCGCAGTTGCAAACGCGTAATTTCTTCAATCCTTTTTCGAAGAGGAGAGATAGGGTGATTCATTCAAGAAAGACATAGTTGTTGATTGGTACATGTTTTGATATTTGCTTTAAGACTTTAGTTCTTGTGCATTATTTGATTCTAAATATTTGGAGCCAGTGCCTGGTTGTATTCCTTGTGTTTGAGCCATTTTATCCATTCATGGGGGAATCTTAATCTTGAGCAAATCCTCTTGTTTCAACAAGAGGCATAATTTTCTTGAGGGTAAGCAAATATCTAGTTGGGGAGAGTTGTTAGACGTCAAACTTTGCTTATCTGATCTATCAAATGTTGACATCTTTCATTCCTTTTTGTAGAGAAAGTGTTAGAATCATTCTTGTTTTTATTGATATGCATCATTATGTGAAAATATCTTGGTTGCTTTGATTTGTGTGCTATTGTGCAGAAATTAGACATCAAAATTTGAAGAGTAAGACACAAAAATTATGACAAGGAAATCAAGTCAGCATAAAAACATCAACAAGTTCGCACAGCGAGCTTGCTAGCGAATCTACCAGAAAAACATTAGCAAGTTCGCACAGCAAACTTGCCAGCGAAGGCCTTGAAAAGCATGGTACTGTTCATCCAGAAAGAAAAGGGACCTAAGTTCACTGTGCAAAGGAGATAGCGAAGTATTCTCTAGAGCTAAGAAGAAGCGAATGCCTAGCGAACACCCCTAGACTTGAGGCAATAAGTATTTGGACAAGAATTTGTTGTGTGAAGTTTGCAACGAAGCCTTCGCACTGCGAAGAATTCTTCGCACAACGAACATGTGGAAATAGCTCAGGTGCGTCTTCTCTGTACACTGGCACTTCAACTTCCATTTTGTATTGTTCGCAGTGCAACATGACAGCTCAGCAGCATGTCTACAAGTAGTATGTGGTACTTTTTGTAAAAATATCTTTTTTCTTGTACTTTTCTTTCTAGAGATTTTTCAGGGCAAAACCCCTAGTTTCTCCATTTCTCATCATCTCTTAGACATATTTTACAAAAAGAAGGTGGATTCCCATCCAATCTCGATTATTCGACTTGGATGTTGATCAACCTTCTTCCTAAACTTGTTGCTCAAGCTATCATGGAAATGGATGGCTAAAACCCCTCTTTTGTCAAGGTTAGAGGTAGCTAGTTCTGATTTTATGTATTCTTCTTGATCTTTTGTATGTGAATAAGGCTTTGATCAATATAGACGAAGTTATTTGCTATCTTTTGTTATATTTATGGTTTGGATTGCTTTAGACATGAACTTTTTAAGTCTTGACCTAATTTCTTCATCTATCAACTATACAAACTCTAGACATAGGTTTGAAAGTTGATATTCGCTTTGTATTGATCTTAATGATTATTGTTTCGATTGTTATTTAGAGAGATCATTTAACGGTCGAAACAATAACATTCACGAAATCGCTTTAGAGATGAACGTTTTTGGGAGGATACGCGATTATGATTGTTAAAACTACGTTCACATACTTGATTGGTTGGATAAGTTTAGTTAGGATTAGTGAACCCTAATCTTGACATGATTTTTATCAAACTAAGACCAAATTTTATTCTGTTTTATTTCTTACAAATTCTTGTTACAAAAATAGAAACCATTTAAAAAATCCCCCTTCTTAAATCATTAAACCATTGAACGGAAAGCATCACATATTCTCACCAATCCCTGTGGATACGATAAAGCACTTCCGAAAATACTTTTAACAAATTGGCACCATTGCCGGGGAGCACAAAGCCTTTTGGGCATTAAAGTTGCTAAATTTTGATCAAAACTCGGATGAATGAGGAATCTCTTTTCCGGAAAAAAATTCTCTTTTCTAGAGCCACATATCGCATGGCCTGCTTTGGTCCTAAGAATTTGTCGCTATCATACTGAATTGGTTGGGGGCGTGAGGTGCATCCAACTTTTCGGTTCTTTGATGCCACTGCCCTATATGCCATCTGCACAAACAACATAGGAGAAGAAAAATAGCAACCAACATAACAGATTAGTCGAACATACAGAACAAGAAGGTGAATAAGGTCTCCTTCATAATAAATAAAAAAACAAAAATCTATCATGTTCGCTGAACACTTCACTGTGCGAAGGCCTGGCGAAAACTCGCCCCAGGTTCGCACTGCGAAGAAGCTAGCGAAGGCTGCGAATTTTGAATTTTCATTACTGTTTTTGGTCCTCGTGCCAGATAATTACATTAAATTGCATACATGTAAGAAAAATCAATCTGGGTAACACTAGGGATGACTATTCAAACACATGCAACAGAAATTTTCATCAAATTTGAACCTACCACAATCAACCCATTTGGCATGCCCTCTTCAAACTATCTCAACCCAAACAATAAAATAAATGAAAGAGATGAACAAACCTGAATTGATGTAGCTTGAAGAAAGTTTCTTGGCAAAGATTAGGGTTTCAAAATGAGAAGTGCAAGGTGTATGTTTTTGTTATGTGAGAGTGCAAGTGAGAAGTGGGAAGACACTAAAATAAGTTCAGACTCAAAAGGCAGAATGGACCCACATGGGTTGCCCAATGCATTTTTAAAATAAAACAATGATGTAGCAGACATGTTTCGTATTGCTCGCACTGCGAGCTTTCTAGCGAACATGTTCGCTCAGATATTCGCACTGCGAAGAAGCTAGCGAACATGACAGGTTTTGGTTTTTTTTTTAAAATCTGACCAGCTATTTCACCACAAGTTTCTACCACATCTTGTAAAACAAATTAAACTACAAAAAACAGGAAATACTTACAATGTTGGGGTGCCTCCTAACAAGCGCTTTGTTTAACGTCGTTGGAGCTCGACGGTCCGATACGATCACGGATCACAAAAGGGCACAGAGGTGGTGTCCCGCTCGAAATCACCACCCCAAGTAAATCTTCAATCTTTGGTCATTTACTGTCCAATTCTCTTTGGTCTTCATATCTTCGATAGTGATTTCCCCATAGCTCATAATGTTGCGAATTCGAAACGGACCCGACCACTTAGACTTTAGCTTCCCTGGAAACAATCTCAACCTAGAGTTGAAAAGTAACACCATTTACCCTTCCTCAAATTTCTTAGTCACAATCTTCTTATCATGATAACTCTTCACCTAATCTTTGTAAATTTTGTTGGATTCATATGCTTGTAGGCTATTTCCTCTAACTTATGAAGCTGGCTTTTTCTTTTGTCGCCCCTCAAGTTTTGATCAAAATTTAGCAACTTTAATGTCCAAAAAGCTTTGTGCTCCAACTCAATCGGTAGGTGACAGTTTGATTTCTGAGGCCTAAGGCTTCACAGGGACACTAATTTGATTTCCGAGGCTTTATTGTTGGAAGGTAAAACAGTGGAATTGAACCCATTTGGGGTTCCAAGGCGATACCACGGGGAAGATATGAAGCCCTTACCACAGTTTGTGCTGTTGTTAGTTTTGACTAACATCAAACCAAAATCACATACTTCTACCGTGCTGATCCCAGTGGCACATTTGGTTCACTTCATTCGTGCAAATGTTCAAATTGATGTGGCTAGGATCATCGCAGATGAAATGCATCTGTGGTTGAGAGTGGGTTAAAAGCTGGGGCGAGAGTGAATTGTCCCCTCTCTTTTCCTTGTCTCATCATGGCTTTATGTGTCCATGCGAGGGTGAAGCTACCTTCGCGTAGACAAGTGACGATCCCAGCTGCCATTGATGACCGTTATGTGGACAAATATTGTCAGCCAAAAGGTGCAAAAGAAATTTTAGCTGCTTCGGATGTTGGGGCTACTGAAGGCCCTAGTGTTGCATTCACTCAAAAATTTGATTCGTTTCAGTAGACTGTCTGCAACTATAATTGGGATTGGATGGCGGCTACTCAGTGCGCCATGATTGACATTCATGATTCTATGCAGGTACTTCAGTTACAGTGTCAAGATCCCTCAGTTAAGCGCAACATGATGACTAGGGAGCAGTTCCTGGAGCATGCGAGTTGGCCTAAGGTCAGGCCTACATTTGGAGAGGGGGTGGGTGCTTTTGGCCCTGATGTTGGCAGTGCTAAGGTAGCAGATGATGATGATGATGAGTCTAGTGCGGAGGACGGTTCAGAGAGTGTGGAGGACACAGAGTCCGATGAGAACTGATTTTATTTTATTTAGATTTTGTGAGCATGATATTGAGCAACTTCCTTTGGTCTTCAAAGTGAAGTATTTTTGTGCTTAAATCATTGCTTTTGCTAGTATTATCGTACTTTGGTTCAGATTTGGTTTATGTATTATTTTGAGATGTTTTTACACCTAAGCACATTTCTATTGAGTTTGACTAATGTCAATTTTATGTTTAAAATTTTGCTTTTATTTTCAAGTGGTTTTTAATGTCTTCTTGTTGTTGGGTTTTAACTGAACTTCTAGATTGGTTGCTCTCTGAAAAGAAGTATCCAGTGAAGATTCATCCGAGTTTGGATGGCAATGATAATATTAAGCAAGCGAATAATGTCAAGGTACATGGTTACCTTTGTTAGAATTTTAGAATGCTTAAGAACTTAAATCTTGTTGTAAATGAAAATTTTTCTTTTAGCAACTTGTTGAATGAATGTTTCACTTAGGACTAAAAAACCATAAATTATGAGAAAGCCTCCATTGTGTACTAAATGTTGGATTTCTAATAGACTTTGTTGATTCGTTTGATTCATGCTTTATCTTGTTGTTATTGTAAATTTGTTGAAGCATTAGAAATGATCAAGACAATTGTTTATATTGAGCACAACCATGTCCAAATGAAACTTACCCGTGAGCAGAGAGAATTCGTTAACCCCCTTTGAGCCTAAACAATGTGAATCTCATTCTGAATTTTTTTGAGATTCTAAAATTTTTCTTGAATCCTTGAATTTTGTTTTAATTGTCCTCTTTGCCATAAAAAGCCAAGAGCATTCACTTAATGATTGAGAAAAAGTTAAGTTAGGGAGAAGGAAAAAGAAGAATGGTAGGTTGCTACAACTTTTGAAAAATTCAAGCAAGCATTAAAAAAATTGTGTGAATATGAATGTAAAAAAAAGATAGAGAAAAAGAATGCTTGCTTAAAAAAGAAAAATAGTGAAAGAATAAGTTGTGAAATAAAGTTGGGAAGATTTGCAATTGAGAAACAAATGGAATGAAGTTGGGATGTATAAATAACGTGTACAGTGAATGTCTCTTTTGCATCGGCAATTTCGGTTCAATGGACTTAGAAATGTCCCTTGTTTGTAAATCCGACCAAGCTACAACCGTAAAGACCTTAGTGATCTTCTTGCTTCCATATTTTCACTTTTGATTGTTAGATATTGTATAAATTAGATTGATATAAGCATTGTTTGTTAGGTGAGTGAAATTGTCCCCGCGGTTGTAAACGCGTAATTTCTTCAATCCTTTTTCGAAGAGGAGAGATAAGGTGATTCATTCAAGAAAGACATAGTTGTTGGTTGATGCATGTTTTGATATTTTATTTAAGACTTTAGTTCTTGTGCATTATTTGATTCCCAACATTTGAAGCCAGTGTTTGGTTGCATTCCTTGTGTTTGAGCCATTTTATCCATTCTTTGGGAAATCTTAATCTTGAGAAAATCCTCTTCTTTCAACAAGAGGCATAGTTTGCTTGAGGGCAAGCAAAGATCTAGTTGGGGAGAGTTGTTAGATGTCAAACTTTACTTATTTGATCTATCAAATGTTGGCATCTTTCATTTCTTTTTGTAGAGAAAGTGTTAGAATCATTCTTGTTTTTATTGATATGCATCATTATGTGAAAATGTCTTGGTTGCTTTGATTTGTGTGCTATTGTGCAGAAATTAGGCATCAAAATTTGAAGAGTAAGACACAAAAATTGTGAGAAGAAAATCAAGTCAGCATGAAAACATCAACAAGTTCGCATAGCGAACTTGCTAGCAAATCTACCAGAAAAACATCAGCAAGTTCGCACAACGAACTTGCCAGCAAAGGCCTTGAAAAGCATGGTACTGTTCATCCAGAAAGAAAAGGGACCTAAGTTTGTTGTGCGGAGAAGATAGTGAAGTATTCGCTGGAGCGAAGTAGAAGCGAATGCCTAGAGAACACCCGCAGACTTGAGGCAGTAAGTATTTAAACAAGAATTCGTTGTGCAAAGTTTGCAGCGAAGCCTTCGCACTGCGAAGGATTCTTCGTACAGCGAACATGTGGAAATAGCTCAGGGGCGTCTTCACTGTACACTGGCACTTCAACTGCCATTTTTATTGTTCGCTAGGCGAACATTTTGTTCGCAGTGCAAACATGACACCTCAGCAGCATGTCTATAAGTAGTATGTGGTACTTTTTGTAAAAATATATTTTTTCTTGTACTTTTCTTTCTAGAGATTTTTCCGGGCAAAAACCCTAGTTTCTCCATTTGTCATCATCTCTTAGACATATTTTACAAAAAGAAGGTGGATTCCCATCCAATCTCGATTATTCGACTTGGATGTTGATCAACCTTCTTCCTAAACTTGTTGCTCAAGCTATCATGGAAATGGATGGCTAAAACCCCTCTTTTGTCAAGGTTAGAGGTAGCTAGTTCAGATTTTATGTATTCTTCTTGATCTTTTGTATGTGAACAATGCTTTGATCAATATAGATGAAGTTATTTGCTATCTTTTGTTATATTTATGGTTTGGATTGCTTTAGACATGAACTTTTCAAGTCATGACCTAATTTCTTCATCTATCAACTATACAAACTCTAGACATAGGTTTGAAAGTTGATATTCGCTTGTATTGATCTTAATGATTATTGTTTCGAGTGTTATTTAGAGAGATCATTTAACGGTCGAAACAATAACATTCATAAAATCGCTTTAGAAATGATCGTTTATGCGAGGATACGCGGTTATGTTGGTTAAAACTATGTTCACATACTTGATTGGTTGGATACGTTTAGGAAGGATTAGTGAACCCTAATCTTGACATGCTCTTTATCAAACTAAGACCAAATTTTATTTTGTTTTATTTCTTACAAACTCTTGTTACAAAATAGAAACCATTTTAAAAATTCTCATTCTTAAATCATTAAACCATTGAACGGCAAGCATCACATATTCTCACCAATCCTTGTGGATACGACAAAATACTTCCGAAAATACTTTTAACAATTGTCCTCCCTAACACATGACTAACTTGCAATTTAGTGGAGACGAGCCTTCCTCAGATTTGTTCTACAATTCTTCTCAACAGATCGAAGGTGTATTGAAAGTGGGGAACCAGTACCGCACAAAAGCAGAGTGCATGAAAGCTATAATAAAGTTTCACATGGATAACTTTGTTGATTTTGAAGTAAATCGAAATGACTCGAAATGTTATTTCGTAGTCTGTCGTAACGAACTTTGCAAGTTTCGGTTAGCAGCGTCCTATCGGAAGAGAAGTGATTGTTGGGAGATAGGTTCGACGGATCCACCTCATAGTTGCAAAACCAACATCAATCGGAAAGATCATGGTAAATTCAGCTCCCAATTAATATGCCAAGAGATTGTGCATCTTGTGGGCGTAGACCCATCTATGAAGGTGAACACAATGATCTTTCATGTTGTTGCACGGTTCTACTATACCCCATCGTACAAGAAAGCTTAGATTGCAAGAATAAAAGCAGTTGAACATGTATATGAGAATTGGGAAAAATCTTACAATCAACTTCCACAGTATTTGCTAGCACTTCAAAAATATGTTCCTGGTACGGTTGTAATATTGGAGTCACTTCCAGCATACACTCCTGAATGAACATGTGTTGATGGAAGTAGGATATTCTCTCGTCTCTTTTGGGCATTTCAACCGTGTATCAAAGGTTTTGCGTTCTGCAAACCGGTTATTCAAGTCGATGGAACGTGGTTGTATGGAAAATACAAATGAACATTGTTGATGGCGGTTGCACAAGACGGAAATAATAATATATTTCCAATTGCCTTTGCTCTGGTCGAGGGTGAGACAGTTGAAGCTTGGAGTTTCTTTCTCAGAAATCTCAAAACACACGTCGCTCCTCAACCCAACTTATGTCTGATTTCCGATAGACATGCCTCTATTGTGAGCGCTTACAACAATCCTGCTAACGGTTGGCACAGACCTCCTTTTGTCCATGTATACTGCATAAGACACATTGTTCAGAATTTTATGCGGGAAATCAAAGACAGAAATCTCCGTAAAAAAGTTTTGAACGTTGGGTATGCCTTAAACCAACCATCGTTCATGTATTACCGCAAAGAAATAAGATTGTCAAGCGCGGAAGCATTAAGCTGAGTAGATAGCATTCCAGTCGAGAAATGGACAAGGCCTTTTGATGGAGGATGTCGACGGGGTCACATGACCACAAACCTTGTGGAATCCCTAAACGGTGTATTTAAGGGAACTAGAAACCTCCCTATCACTGCGTTGGTAAGAGCAACCTATTATAAATTGGGGTCACTTTTTGCGGCAAGAGGAAAAAAACGAAGCGCTGTTTTGGAATTAGGGAAAATATTCAGCGAATCATGTATGAAATATATGAAGGATGAAACTGCTAAGGCGGCCTCACATCGAGTTAGAGCATTTGATCATCACGATTACAACTTCATTATTAACGAGACAAAGGATCACAATGAAGGTCGGCCAATGGAACACTACAGAGTGGAAATTCATAAAAATTGGTGCGACTGCGAAAAATTTCAAATCTTCTGCATGCCTTGTTCACATGTCATTGTCGCATGTTCCAGTGTTCATCAGGATCCATTCTTGCAACTATCAGAAGTTTACAAGGTCGTGAACTTATTCGGTATCTACAATAACAGTTTTTCAGTGGTAGCTAGTGAGGACTATTAGCCAACCTATCATGGAGACACAATTTACCACAACGAAAATACGAGAAGAAACAAAAAGGGCCGCCCCAAAGCACGCGAATTAGAACTGAAATGAATACAACTGAGAAAATGGAAAGATTGTGCGGAATATGTCGTCTTCCCGGACATACGAGGAAACATTGTCCAAATGTTGGAACAAGTTCTAGATAGATTTACTTTGGTCATTAAAAAATGTGTAACCTTGAAATTTAATATTTATAGCAACTTTTGTTTACTACAAAACAAATTGAAATACTTCTAAAGCAACAACGAAAATCATTAAAAATATAAGAATTATTACAACATATACTATGATATAACAACAATCAAAGTAATATCATCAGTTACAAACATCATAGACCTAACTTCGTTGTCATCTTTAATTCGCACTCACTCACGCCATATATTTTCATCTGCAATCGAGAAGTACGAAACAAGTCTTTCAATACTTCTAATTCTTTCACCATCTGGAATGTCTTCTTCTAACCAACGATTCAAATTTTTTCGTAGTTGCTCTAAACTTTAGATGTTCCAAAATAAAATCCTTATCGGAGGCTTGGTTCTTGAGAAAATGACATGCTCATATTTTCTAAGATACATGATTCACTCTGTTAAATTTGTAAGAAACAATGATAATTTAAGAGTGGAAGAATATACAAACTTCATCTATTTATACAAGAAAATTTTTAAATAAAATAATAATAAATATTATAAACATATATAATATATGATTTATTAATAATTAAATAAATTATAACGAAATAAGGAGGGCTCCAAAGGGGATGGCGACTCCACCTAATCATTTAAAGGTGACTCCATAGGAGATAGCGTCCCCTTTTAATTTTTAATGGTGTCTCTACAGGGGATGGCGCCCCCATTATAATTATAAGGACGACTCTAAAGTCAATAGCACCCTCGTTATAAACAATTTTTTTTTTTTGAAACATGAGTACATTGAAAAATAAATTGAAATGTTGGATAAATTAAAAAATATTATGGTAAAACTTGGATATATGGGTAAAAAAAAATTCCTAATTTGGTTACTTTTAGTTTTCAAGTCAACTTGATACACACTTGCCTCTGTCATGAGGTGACAATTGATTTTGTGAATTGCATAAAGATTATTTAATCTATTGATTTTTTATTTCCTATTGAATTTCCATTATGGATCCTTTCGCCTTTAATCTAATGATTTTTATTTCTCCATTGAATTTCCACTATAGATCCTTATAGGCAGTTGATATTGACTATTATTTTCCTTTTAGGTTTATAACCTTTCCACTTCTGAATTTTAGTTTCTTCCTCTTCTTCGTCTTTCACTTCGGTGTTTTTACTTATTTTCTTGGTAAGCCTCATATCTTTGTCTTTTCATTGTACTTTGTTTAGTGAAAATGATTAGTTCGAATGTTTAAAATTGATGACTTACCCCCATTCTGATAGTTGAACATACACAGAGGGTTTTGAGTCGGAATGTCCTCACTATTAAGTGTCTTGCACCATTGTCATTTTCTTCTAATTTATCCTCTTAAAGCATGGAAAAATACATACTTTGTTTGCTCTTTGAGTAAGCAATTAAACTCTTATTTTACTGGACCCCCAATCCTGTGGACATAAAAGTCGTTGATGAGAGTTTGTTGTTACCTATAACGCGTTGTATAATTGAACTTGCAGATTTTTTATATGAATTCTAGCTTGATTTTGAAGCTAGTGTTTATACCTCTGGATCTAATAATTACTTAATATGTGGTTTCAAATTATCTACCTAGAAGATGAGGGTAGTTTCTGACCCTGATTTGTCTGTTGCTTCTATGTTGTGTTTTCTTTAAAGTGCTATTGTTGTTCAACAACTTCAAGAAAACATCTACACTAACAAGTACTCCTACCAACTATTGATGGCAAGGAGAGACAAACGTGTATTGTATGAGTTAGGGGTGTTTAAATTCAAATTAATTTAAATAAAAACCACAAATCAATTAAAAAAAGTTTAAAATGCAAAAAAAGAAAACCAAAAATTATCTGACGTGTTTGGACGTCATTTTGTAAAAATCACTCATTTCAGATCAAATTTCATATTAATTTTTCAAAATCAATCCAACTCAAAAGACAGGTTATATTGTGTTATATATACCTATTTATTTTTTATTTGCATGATATATTGTGTTATACTATTTATTAGTTTGATTTTATCTATTTATTTATATTATTTCATTTGTTTCAATCATAAATTTTTTTAATATAGTATAAGTTATATATTATATCAAACTTAATAAGTACTTTTATAATATAATAAAAAAATATAATTTGTAAAACCGATCCAAAACCAATCATCCAAACTTTTATTATTCAATACTTATATATTTTGTACTTTTCAAAACAATTAACCAAAACCAAAGATTGAATTATGTTTTAATTCGAAATGGATCTAAACCTCACTGCAAACACCCCCTATTTTGCACCCCCTAGTACGAGTAATTGGACTAGTACGCTAATAAAGACATTGATATAACCAAATGACACTGATATAATACTAATTGAATAATGTCATATTGTTCAATAACATGTCTCATTGCATATTTTATAAAATTGACTATTACATAGAAAATTTATATCATTTAGATCATCTCTAAAAATATTTAAAATTATTTAATGTTATTGAGGTAAATTATGATTAATACTGTCCTAGAAAGGATGAGATCAATGCAACAAATAAAAAGCTTCTTAAGTGATGAGAAGACGCTGACACAAAAGACTTCAGATCAGACCATATATTGTATTATACAAGAAGAATCTTTTTCATTTTTCATCTAGACGCTTAAAAAAAGATTTGACAATAGTATTATGTGAATAAAGAAGGCTTGCACTCATGATGATACTTTGAATTAAAATCTGAGTAAAATATATAATCATGCGTCCCCTAGTCAATAAAAATTATAAACTCACAAATATAAATGTTTGGTCAAGAAGATTGATGATACAAACAGAAGCTCAAAAAAATATCTTGAAAATGTCCTTGAATCTCAAAAAGCTTATAGAAGACGTAAAGTAGCACCTTATGAGCGAAGAAGGTTGGCACTCGAGAAGGGTTCATAATTAAATTGTGTATGAAAACATCTGAGTTTCGATAATCAACAAGTTTAACACTGAGAAATACTTCGAAATGCATTCATATTTCTTTTGTCAAAAAGGTTCTAATTGAAATCAAGAAGACCAGAGGTCAAAAATATTAGAATCAGGAAGACCAGAGGTTCTAATTGATGATACCGGTTCAAAACTCAAGTCAAGAAAGTTCATGTCAAGAAGGCTAATCAAGAAGACTAAAGCCAAGAGGCCTATAAGTCATGAATAACAAAGTTCAAGAAGGATGATTCAGTAAGAAACATATAGACTCTATAAGAATCTACCAGAGGTTCTAATTGATGATACTGGTTCAAAACTCAAGTCAAAAAAGCTCACGTCAAGAAGTTTAATCAAGAAGACTAAAGCCAAGAGACCTATAAGCCATGAATATCAAAGTTCAAGAAGGATGATTCAGTAAGAAACATATCAGCTCTATAAGAATATACCAAGAGGTTCTAATTGATGATACTGTTTCAAAACTCAAGTCAAAAAAGTTCACGTCAAGAAGTTTAATCAAGAAGACTAAAGCCAAGAGGCCTATAAGTCATGAATATCAGAGTTCAAGAAGGATGATTCAGTAAGAAACATATCGACTCTATAAGGATCTACCAGAGGTTCTAATTGATGATACTGGTTCAAAACTCAAGTCAAAATAGTTCATGTCAAGGTTAATCAAGAAGACTAAAGCCAAGAGGCCTATAAGTCATGAATATCAAAGTTCAAGAAGGATGATTCGGTAAGAACTAAGAAACATATTGACTCTATAAGGATCTACCCGAGTCTTTCTGTACTCTACCTAGTCAAGAAGCTATGGTGGTATGCGGTAAGTAGTATCAGTTGATTTTATAAGTTGAATTCACCAAGAATACAAAGTGGAAAGTATTAAAAACTTGATGAAATCTTAATGGGCCCAGAATACATCTATATTTGTATCAGAATCACCCACCAATCTATACCTAATTACATAGTTATTGGTCAGCAGCAAATTCATGAGATGTATTTCTAATTTAAGACACCTCTAAGATTTAGTATTATATTTGTAACAAGCATTAAAAATATGTTTGATAATACTCACATTTTCAATACTTCTTTCTTTCAATGGTAGTGAGAAACAATATCCTTCTCTTCCCCAATTAAATGGCCTGCATATTGATGACCTACTAGTGTTCACGTCATCCCATGGTTGTGTTTTTCACACACTGCATTGACCTTCCACACATCTGGTTGTGTTTTTCCCACACTGCATTGACCTTCCACACATCGGCTGATAAGATCCCATATGAGAAGGTGGGCTCAAATGAACAGTCTTCACATCAGTTGCCCACGCCCATATTATGGAGAGTTTTGTTGAGAAAAATATAAATATGAGAATATCCACATGGCTGAGAGTGCGATGAGGAAACAAGAAGAGAATAATACAAGGGAATTCTATTATAAGGACTCTGAGTGGAAAGAGAAAGGTATCAAGTGGAATTATACACTCTTTATGTTTCATTACTACTCTATTTTCTTCCATTTACTGTTTATTTTGCTTCCATTCACTATATGTGACCTGGGTTCACACCATCAGTGCTCTCAAAATCTCACCCAACATTTTAAATGAACCCGCATTTTTTAGATGCATTTCAACAACTTCTAATATTCTTTATATTTTTCACCTCTTTCACATCCCAATACCAATGTGATCTTTTCTTATATGTACACCATGATCTAACCTTATAATAACAATAACAAGTCCTAATATGGTTGCATGATCTCGAACCCATTTCAAAACATTTTTTCTAGTATAAAATTTCCTAATTAACATTCAACGAATTTTGTTCTTATATTGAAACATAACTGTGGTATGCATATGCAAACCTGATTAGTAAAAAGTTTTCATTAAGATCGTGATATTTGATTATAGGTTCATTACAAATGACTTGTCATAATCCGGCTTCACATCAGATGTCATGCCATCCATACCAGCACATAATTCTGCATTACGTAATTTATGTTAGTGTTCTGACATAGTCCCCATATGTATATCTGAAATGCTTAAACTTATCTCTAGATGTACCTATCTGAATGTTCACTCTTAGAATTTAGGTTGGATTTACATCAACCTTATAAAACCGAAACCGGCTTGTAAAGTGAAGGTGGCCCAGATTTGTAAACACTAACATATGTCATATCTTGTGACAGTGTAGGACTAAAACACATCCCTTCACATCCAACACAATGAGGCCAAAGGCAACCAAAATGCCACAATTAAGCGGGGCTA